>CM052249.1:3941029-4585560 GCA_028455795.1 Lasioglossum marginatum
CAGAATTTTTAATTGTCAATAAATAGGAAAAATGGGCCAAAAACTGGTTTTTCGATTTTTCTCAATAACTACCCTTACAGATGAGATATAGGGCTGAAACTTGGCAGAGAGGGGTCTTTTTGGACAGGCTATCGAATGGTCCAAGCTCGATTAAAATCCCGCCGGGGGCGAATTTCACTACCAAACCCGGCTATAGCCTTTGTCACGTAACTTCCTTGAAGGTGTATTTGGATCTGATTTTACAAAAGAAATTCGTTGATTAGAAACGATAAAGAAATGAATAAATATTTACTATGTGTGTCCAAAACTATTTAAGAAAATTTATAATTAGTTAATATTAATGTTGTCGGTAAAATGGAAAATTAAAATACGTTATAAAATAGGAATTCACATTATCGACGTCCGTCACAACGCGTGCTGAGTACATACCAACATGGCGACGCTTTGCCTATCAAAAACTCTTTAAATCGTTCAACTTTAAACATCTATAACTTTTGAACCAGTGAAGTCCTAACATTAAAACTTTGAATTTTTAAAAACTTAAAAATTTCTGAATCCCTACAGTGAAGTTTAGCCCGGTTTTTATTTACTAAAGTATTTAAAGTCGTATCGATTATACACGGGTAATTTAGGATACTAAATTATTTAGCGATGTTATTATCCTAAATATATAAATTGCTATTTTTCAGAGGAACCACCATTTCCATCCTACTATGTACCACCAGTAGAACCATTGGATCATTCACGGAAAGTCGCACATCCAACGCCAATTTCCGGTCAAGTAAGAAATTTTAATATTAATTAGATAAACTGTAAAATTACGGTACATACTATCGAGTGTAAAAATTAATCTATGGTCCTCGCAATTTACTTATTTTTTTTTACTATTAATAGTTGCTACTTTTCTGTGTATCTTTTTTGGTGGGTGACGATTCATCATTTAATGTTGTGTTATCCCACTTCATTGAATACTAAAAATGATTCCCATAATGTAGTAATATTTCTTTATATTGCGTGCCAATTATCTGTAAATAAACAATAAATTCACGTTGAAAATGGTGGTTCGTGTTTCCATATTCTTCATTTGGATTGTCTTTAAATAAACACACAAAACAACACAAAATGGCATACAAGAAATTCTTATAAATTGTCTCTACATTTTATGACATATGTTGAAGTGAAATTGTCTTAAGATTAATACAATAACAAGTGTGCACTTTCTTAATGATAGGTGATTCGACTTAGGGGTGGTTCTGGACCTCACGATGGTTATGTGGAAGTTCAAGGAAAGATTCCTGGCTGGGGAATTGTATGTGATTCCAGCTGGACACTCAAGGAAGCTGATATTGTATGCAAGCAACTCGGATACACGAGGTATTTTACGTATTAAGCTTGCTGAAATAAACTACAGAGTGATTCAGCTAGATGTCTTAGCTGTAGTACTTATGCAAGCAATTGTGGAATAAATAAGTTTCTTTACAGAGGTGCAGAGATGGCTTGGAAAGGAAGGGACAATCGTAACGGTGTCCCGAAGTGGGTTGCTGCAAATTCTGTGTCGTGCCAAGGGAATGAGACCAGATTTCAGTTATGCAAGTAAGACGTCAAGATTCATACATTTCTTTTTGGTCGACCAGATAAGATTCGACTAGCTTCGGTTGTAGTCATTGCAAGCGTTGCTTGTGGTGCCATCTAGCGGCTCTCCTCGTTAGACGACGCGCGATCCCGCTCACTACATACCAACATGGCGGCGTCCATAACTGTTAAAAATGCATGAAACCGCTCAATTTTACACGCGTATAACTTTTGAACAAATGAACTCCGCGCGTTAAAACTGGCATTTTTGGAGTTTTTTCGTAAAAATCTACAGAATTGTATAAAAAATGTGTAAAATTTTTGGTCCCAGAAATTAAAGTTTAAAGAAAGGAGTCATTAGTTAGTCGTAATAATTACGACAAACACTTTGAGAATTCGAAAAGTGATTATTTCTCTGCGAATAAACAAGTAGATTATTTTCAAGTAATATCGAATTAACTGCTACACCTAATAGAATACTTCTTTCATGATTTTTTAGATTTACACATGAATCAGAATGTCGTGTGGAAAGGGACGCTGTTGGCGTGAAATGTGTTTTAAATCGAATAGCTCACTGCCGCAAGGGTGAAATTCCATACGAGGGTCATTGTTATCACTTGGCAGATCCTGATAGCGGCTTTAATCACGCGGAGGCGTTGGACTATTGTTCGAAGAGACAGTCACGTCTTATTGATATCACTAGTCAGGCGGAGAACGATTTTGTATCGGAATGGCTGCTGCAGAAGCACCCGGAAGTTGGTTCTGTCATGACTTCTGGTGTTGGTTTCACTACTATGAGTCACACCTTCTGGCTTTGGGAGGATTCGTTTCACGCCAAGTTTAAGTAAGTACTCACTCCAAAATATTTTTAGTTTCTTAACAGACAACATGTTTCGCGTCCATCATAATGCTTACCCAGCATGGTTTTATGCAATGTCACAATTACAATCTGGGAAAAAATTAATTTGTCTTTAATTGAATTCTCCTGTAGATATTCAAAATGGTGGCCAGGTTGGATGGAAGACAAGAAAGATCCGCCGACTGTGGGCTCGCGACCTCTCTGCATTGTAATGAAACGGAAATTCCCATGTCACGAAAGACCAGATTCACTTTGTGTAGCTGATTATTTTTTTTGGGATAGCGAAGACTGTGCCACTTCCACGAAGGGCCACTCTTATATTTGCAAGAGACCATACGATGACATCGGTATAAAATTCTTAATTTGTTTTTCGAAAATATTCAAATTAAAAATGGACGAGTGAAACAAAAAACTGTGAAGATATTAGAAGGCTTTCCAAATGTTGTTACATTTATCCGTATAAATAATACTACCGGAAATGACATGTTTCTTAATAATATTGAGGGACTGCAAAATTCTAATCTAATTCTTTGAGAACATATTTCCGAGATGTTGAGATATTCATGTAAACAAAAAATATTTTTCATTTTTTAAACTGGTTAGCTTTATAAAGAAATAGTAGAACCACACGATCTAAGAAACACCACGGACCCGAGGGTTTTTCTTAGATCAAGGCTTTACTGTATTTACCAAAATTAAAATAATCTACGGCAAGTGGAGTTACTTATAGTTATTGAAAAACTATGTAAAATATTATAGTAGAAACTGGCGAGTTTATCTCGTAACCAAACTGGTATACGTGTAAGGATAATTACTTTTGAAAGATTTGTATTTTATTCTTATATATTTCTCTAATTGTTTAAATAGGTTGCGTTTACGGGAAAGGAGGCCAGTACGCGGGAAATGCGAATGTAACAGCAACTGGGAGACCATGTCTTCCATGGAGTGATGAAAAAGTAGCCCATTCGCTTTCGATACTTGTTAGTTTCTCCATTTTGTGTTTCTTTCGAACTCTGTTGTGCTTTATTTTCTAAAATGCCTAAAGTGTTCAGTCAGATATCATTTTGTATCTAATGATAAAGAATGCGATATTTTATGTTTCAGACTCTTAATCGAGATGTCAAAGAAAAATTGAAGACTCATAATTACTGCAGAAATCCGCAACCACTTAGAGACTCTAGTCCATGGTGTTACACAGGACGAGGGCAGCGAGAATATTGTGACATCCCTCCTTGCGGAAATATTGGTATGTAGTACTACATACATATTTACAGTCTAATTTCTATTTACTAATTTCTATGAACAAACGAATCAATATTTACAATCTGTTCAAAACAATTTGAAAAAGTTTACAATTAGACAATATTAATGTTGTCGGTAAAATGGAAAACTAATATGGGAATTCACATTATCGACATCTTTGAAAAATAGAATTATACGTTATCGATATCCGGCACAACCGCGTGACGGACGCGCGACTATGAGTACATATCAACATGGCGACGCCCTTACCTGTTAAAAATGCTTCAAATTTCTCGATTTTAAATACCCATCACTTTTGAACCAGTCGATTCCTAAGATTAAAACTTGGATTTTCAGCATTTTCTCGTCGAAATCTACAGGGTTATATAAAAAAAGTTAAAAATATCTGGGTATATAAGGTTTAGCTATTTCTCACAATTAAAATTAAAAATATATATCGTTATTGTTCAATACTTTGCTGTATGTTTATCCACCTACTTTCGTCTATATACTAACGAATCTTTATTCAGCGTCTACTTATTTATTACCTACTTATTTATGAATTATTTTTAAACAATGTGCCAATTACTTATATTCAGATCACAAAATAATTTCTTTTCCAGTAACCCAGAGGTCACGATTAAGTGGTCAATGCAAACCGAGGCACTTCGAATGTTTGCCAGGAGAATGTATTCCTTCGCCGTGGGTGTGCGATGGGGAAGAGGTATCAATGTTATTTATTTTTAAATTTCATGCAGAAAATGGCAGAAAAAGTTAAGGCTGTTTCATTAATCTTGTTGCAAGTAGAAAACTGCGACTACACGATGTTAAAAAATAATTTGAAAATTACGTAGCACGTATTACTATTCACATCGTATAATTAATCTGACGTCAATTTATTCATTATCTTTCAAGGACTGTACAAACGGCGCGGACGAAAGGGCTTGCACGTCACAAATGGATCTTTTCCAAAAGCACGCTAAACATAAACTGGAAGGTCACGATGTTGAAAAGTGGTTGAACACACCATTAAAAACGTGTGCTCTTAGATGCAAGGAAGCTGATTTTACGTGTCGATCATTCTCGCACAAGTATGTCAAGACTATTAACAGTTTGCTCTTAAATTTGATCGCATAATCATTATAATGCAGTAATGTTTACCTTACATATTTGCTTTTAATTTCCTTAGGGCAGCAGGTAATATTTGCCTTCTAAGCGACAGTAATATCGGTATGACAGGATCTCTGAAACCAAATCGCGAGTTCGATTACTATGAAATGAGGGACAGGAGTATAAATTGTGATGGAATGTTCGTTTGCGGAAACCGAAAGTGTATCAACCAAATCCAGGTATGCAACGGCAAGAACGACTGCAACGATCGTAGCGATGAGAGTATCTGCACTGTGGAAAATTTGGATTATGCCATCCGGCTGGCTGGTTCAGATAATGCTTACGAAGGAAGGATTGAAGTTAAAAGTAAGTCGGGTAAACTGTTCCTTGCGTAATCAGAAATGTTCGCCTCTTCCCTATAAATTTTTATCTTTTTAAAAGTTTACCCCTAATTTCTACATATAACATAAATAACATCTTTCAAATATTTTCAATGGGCTTAATGAGAATAATTTTAACAGTTCTGGGAGTCTGGGGCCAAGTTTGCGACGACGGTTTTGGCATGAACGACGCCAATGTAATTTGCAAAGAACTCGGCTTTGACCTCGGCGCTCTTGAAATAAGACCAGGAGGTTTCTACGGTAATCTGGATCCACCTACGAGGTTTATGGTTGATCAACTTCAATGTCGAGGAAATGAGACTTCCTTGCGTGAATGCGATTTTGAAGGGTAATTATTACGAACCGATCTGTCTATTTAAAATTTTAATTATTGTACTTCATAATATTTTGATTATAAAATCAATTTTCAATTGTGCTTGGTGATTCAGAAATTTCTTCAGCACAACCAAGATTTCTTAAAAATTCATTCCGTCATCATAAATAACCAAAGTATTGTGACTTTGGTTATACTTCACCCAGAAATTATTTACTTGTTTACTGTATACAATCTTGTAGATCTTTTTAGTTTTAATCTTATCAATCCACTATTTCAGAAGTTATGTGTGTTTAAAGTTCAGCGATTTTCACTGTTTTTGACAGGCAAGGACGCCGCCATGTTGGTAATGTAGAGCGATAATGTCGATAAGTCTGATATCGATAATGTAGAGCGGCTATCTTTCAGATGTACACTTAGGGACAGGCTGTCCAACATGACGGCGCCCTTGACTGTCAGAAATGCTTAAAATCGCTCAGGTTTAAACACGCATAACTTTTGAACCAGTGGATTCCTAAGATTAAAATTTGGATTTTCGGCATTTCTTCGCCAAAACCTTCAGGATTAAATAAAAAAAGTTAAATATGTGTGGTTTCCTCAGGTGAAGTTCAGCCATGACATTTTATATTCTTTTTCAGGTGGGGCGTTCATAATTGTCAACCAGAAGAAGCTGTAGGTGTTGTTTGCAAAACAGCGGTCGATGCCTGCCAGGATGACTATTGGAAGTGCGATAATAGCCCTACCTGCATTCTGAATGCGTACATTTGCGATGAAGTTAAGGACTGCCCTGATGGGTCTGATGAAAGTGCCGAACATTGTGATGTGGGTACAAATTAAATACTTTTTAGAAGCTCATCATACAACATGAAAAACCCTTGTATTAACAAGTTCTGCATATATATGTACATTATAACACGGTCCCCACTATCAATCAGTCCGTTTCCCCACTATTTATTACAAATCCCATGCACTTTATGACAAAACACATTACACCTAATATTCTGACCTCCTGTAATTAATTTTGAAATATTCCTCCGAATCAGTAAATACGAGGTACCGATGTCGTCCCTGAGGGGTTAAGCAGGATCCATTAAAAATTTCCGCTTCCCAGTATAAACAAATTTGTCTGTGTTATGAATAAAAATTTGATTCTGATATGTTATTTTAGGCACCTTTCGAAATACGTTTGGCAAACGGGAGTACTCCTCTGGAGGGAAGAGTTGAAGTTCGTCATCATGGCATATGGGGCACTGTTTGTGACGATGATTTCTCAAATGCAGCTGCAACAGTGATCTGTAGATCTTTAGGATATGGAGGAAAAGCTATGGTCAAGAAAGATGGATTCTTTGGACCTGGTGAAGGACCCATTTGGCTCGATGAAGTGAGTTTAGAAAACATAATATTAAAACAATAGTAATAATTTTTATATGTATACGCTGCCATTAACCACGTCACATTTTGTTTCATGCTCGTTACAATAACGTTGTCCATCATACATTTATAAGGTTTCTTGCCGCGGGAATGAGACGCAACTGTACCGATGTGATCATAATAATTGGGGCAAACATAATTGTGATCATGAGGAGGATGCAGGTGTGATTTGTACACGCGGAGATGCTCACGATTCCAAGGTAAATCGAAATATTCTCGCTACGCCACCGTAAATATCGAAATCATAATTTCTCTGAACGCAAACACAATTAAACTTCAATATCCATAAATATTATGGAAGTGGCTGTGCTGTGGACAACTAAATAGTTAGACAATTGATTTTGTCCGTTTTGGGGATACAATAGGATGTTCCGCTTCGAATATAACAAAAATAGTTTGGGAATTCTTAGTTATATAGTAACTACCGCTTCTTTTTTATATTAATTTAGCGTATACTTTTAGAGTATGCTCAACATTCAAGCGATCGTCTAATCAAATTCTTTACATTGTAATTTACTTTTAATATGCAACGACATTTGAATTAAGTAAGTCAGTGCTGGGCACATCTGCCTCAATTGAGGAAAAACTGTCCCGGTCATAGCGTCCACTGTCTCCATCCAATAAGCGTCGTTGCCATGGAGAAAGGGTGCTCCTCGCCTGTCGCAAATAGCTATGAAGGTACTATTCATCCATCAGAAGATGATAGTGTGAAATAGAAGATAGTGTTGTAGGGATCACGTGATATTCCTATTCCGCGCTACATGTCTTCCGCAATTGGCCGAACCGCTTGATTAAGATAGTAAGTCAATTCTCGGTTCTGTGTTGTGACATAGATGGGAACAGGACACTAGCTTTTTGTGGTTTCGTTCGTGACGCACAGAAGAGAGGTTGGTGGGGGAAGCAAGCAAGTGTGATGGGCCCCAACCGTGCCCAGCACTGACGTTTATGATCGTTGCATGAATTGCTTGACAGCTAGATCAGGCAATATGCTATAGCACTAAGTCGTAGAGAGTTTGTAAACGATCGATAGAATCTTTACTCTAATAAATAAGCTTACGCAACGAAGTTTGTTTACTTCATTCCTTGACTCTGCCTATTCCTATACGTCAATTTCACGCGGACGAATCCCAATCATAGCTAACATAATTGCAGTCGAACTGGTCCCCACTGCTGGAGAAGAACATCGAGGATATACTTCCAGCGAATTGCGGCAGGCGATTCAAAGATTTCAACGATGACGAGGATCTTATATTTGGGAAGGTTGTACACGGTAATATCGCGCCGGAAGGTAGCTACCCTTGGCAGGTAAATTAAATTATTCTATAATTGGAACTTTTAATATTTGAACAGCAATATGCAGTCTACAGTGAAATATTGATCTAAGAAAAACCCTAGGGCCCGGACTGTTTCTTAGATCGGGCAGTTCTAATATCTTTTGCGTGGCCGAAAACTTACTGCATACCGGTCTTTAAACCACTAAATATAGTTCAAGTTATATCGTGTTCATTGTCATTTTAATTAGACAAATGCCACAAATAAGTTAATGAAAGTCCCATAAAAAAATAAAGAAGTTTTGTAATTGGATTAGTAGTGGTTCATACCGATATACGCCGTATCGGATTATGTGGCATGTTTACACTTTACACTGCTCGGCCTTTCGCGGGGTATGCCTCTCAGCGAAGTGGGTAGGCGAACTGATTAAGATAGTACAACTCCGTCCCGCTTAGATCAAGACTTTACTGCACTTTGTTTCGTAAACATAATATTTTTCCATGATCGGTTACAGAAGGTAAAATGAAACTTTATATGTGTGGCGTTAATTTTGTACGTAATTATCATTTGTGTTATTCGTAATGGGACAAATATTATTGTGAACAATTGATTACAGGACTGCTGTACGTTTTAGGGGACCACAAATTTTGACCGTAGAGTGGCTATTTTTGAGATGTACACTTTGTTCTGGGACAAGCTGTCATCGAATAGTAATTGAAATATATAGAATCATATATATTTGAATATACAGGATCTCGAAGAGAAGGTATCACCTAGCGGCTGCGCTCGTTAAACCACGTGCGACGCTCGCTACATACCAACATGGTGGCGCCCTTAGCTTTCAAGAACGGTGATAATTTCTGAACTTTAAACACGCATAGCTTTTGAACTACTGAATTTCTAGGATTGAAACTTGGATATTGGCGTGTTCTCGTCAAAATCTACTTTTTATTATATAAAAAAAAGTTCAAAATTTGTGGTCTGCTAAACCGAACATTAGCCCTTTTGTCAAATGTTTGAATTTTATATATGTAATTTTCGCGTTTATGATCAATCTCGCGCAACATCTTGCAGACATCAAAAATTTTTCAAAGATTACTATACAATAAGTAAGTTTTCTACTGTGTTTCATGTTTCGTGTTTCCACTCTCTATTCTTGAGTATGGCTTTGAATTCACGGACCTCCCTAGACGACTGTTAGCAGTGTTTTTAATATTAACAGGCCAGCCTTCGAGTTCGAGGTCACAGTAGATCAAGCCATTGGTGTGGTGCAGTAGTTCTTTCGCCTCTGCATATAATCACAGCAGCCCACTGTTTGGAAGGATACAACAAAGGCACTTATTTCGTTCGTGCTGGTGATTATAACACAGAGGTAATTCAAATTTACAGTTTCGAGATACGTAACCTATTAAAACCTACAACATCTAAAATTCTTGTTTTCTATAATTTGAAGAATACAATTT
The DNA here is from genome assembly GCA_028455795.1 of Lasioglossum marginatum. Classification (NCBI taxonomy): domain Eukaryota; kingdom Metazoa; phylum Arthropoda; class Insecta; order Hymenoptera; family Halictidae; genus Lasioglossum; species Lasioglossum marginatum. The sequence continues at coordinate 3,950,693 of CM052249.1, forward strand.
CTTTGAAGGCCAAAGTTATATTCTGTAAGATTAAATCGTAATAAAACATAAATTCTAAACGCGTTACAATCGTATATGTTAGAGGGATGAGGGAACGGAAGCCGAAGCTAATATCGAGGACTACTACATCCACGAAGACTTCCGTAAGGGTCATCGAATGAACAACGATATTGCCCTCGTATTGCTGAAAGGGCGAGGAATACCTCTTGGCAAGGATGTCATGCCAATTTGCTTGCCGCCCGAAAACATAGAATATCCATCTGGCCTTAATTGCACTATCAGTGGATTCGGAAGCATCAAGACTGGAAAATCAAGTACGTGATTTAAAGGACCACTGGGGCTAGTTGACTAATTTTTATAATTATACTATTGGTAAATTATAACCAAAAATTGAAGATCATGAAGTACTCTTTTTTCATGCACTATTGGACAATGCAAATTTTGGACACTTGAAAGTGAGGAAGAATGTAGAACAAATATTTACCATCCGTTAACTTTAGACAGTGAACTTCTAACAATCCATAACTAAATCCATAATAAGAAAAATATTCTATTGTAGTTCAATTTTCACGTCTAACATTCTAACCGGAGCGACGCTGTTCTTTGCACACTTTTAATTGGTTTGCCTATAGTTTAACAATTATCCGTCTGGTTGTTTCAGCTCATTCAAATGATTTAAGATATGGCTGGGTACCATTGTTAGATCAATCTGTCTGTCGAGCGGGACATGTTTACGGTGAGGCTGCAATTAGCGACGGCATGTTTTGCGCTGGATACCTTGACGAAGGTGTCGATACTTGTGATGGTGACTCCGGCGGGCCGTTGGCGTGCTATCATAACGGTAACAACATATAATTGTTCAAAATCTTCCACAATAATTTTAAATAATTAAGCTATCTGAAAGCAAAGCTGGCTACGTCTCAAGTCAAAAGTATCGGAAATAGTATTTGAAATTTAAATTTATATTTATTTAATGCTCAGATTCGGCGCGATCGGCGCGGTCGACGCAGTCATAAAAAAATAGTTTCCCTACTCGATCTCTGTCCCTGCTCGGAACAGGCGATGGGATCGCGACTTTACTGTACTGCGATTGTCAACTCGGTTTTTTCGTGATTGGTTAAGGATGGATTTAGGTGGGGAAATATAGGTTTTGTAAATCAGACGCACATTTAACAACAATTTTCTTTGGTATAAACAATTTTGCGAGTTTCTCTTACGAATGTCCACCGATCCAGAGGTGTAGATTCACCCCTAGGACAGATGACCATTACTTTTTATATACCCTGTACAGATCTTTCATTCTATTTATACAGTTGTTCATCAATTCTTTGAAATATATTTTCAGTGGAATTTTGTCTAGAATTATTGATCTTTTTTATTGTATTGCATTCCATGTTATACAGGTGCTTTCACATTATATGGAATTACCAGCTGGGGACAACATTGTGGGAAAGTCAACAAGCCCGGCGTTTACGTTCGTGTTTCTTATTACCGTCGTTGGATCGATCAGAAAATTAAAGAGTCCCTCTCGGGAAGATAGAATTAGAATCTTAAGGTATACCACTTTCGACTCACAATCAGTCAAATAATTTCGAATTAGCGTAATATTGAAATGTGTGCCATACTTACTGTTTGTGTGTTTCACAATAAATCGATGGTTACTATAATAAGTCGCCGAGTTAAGAACTAATTTCGTTATACTGCTTATTTTCAAATGCATTTAATGCTTACTTAATATCATTAATGCTTACTTAATATATTCATGTACCATGTACTAGTACTTATCGTTGGAACAACAATGTGTAATATAATGTTCTGATATTATAAATAACAATTGAAAACTCTTAGCAACTTAATTTATATACGAACTACTAGATTAATGTTACGTAAATGCTCTTAAAGATCACATTGAAACCTTAAATCAAGTGGAATTTGTTTAAGAAAACAAAATTATATTCGATACATTCGCTAGATGTAAGAACAAATGTATTGAAAGATTTTCAATAAACATCTTGTAAATGAATATCTATGATTATTTCACATCTGTTCCCTTCCATAACATTTTCCAATGTCACCATCCCTCAGAACAAAATATATTATTTAAGCTGGTTCACCCCGGACGTGAACACTCTCATATATTCTCTGATTCTATTTAGGTAGAGAGCGCGGACCACCCATGAGATACTACTCGTCGATAGCGGAACTTTTAGCGATGTTGGTATTTCAGATCACTGTTAGTTCCTAATCATTCCTAATCGCTGCAGTTGTTAATTCCTAATCACTGCAGCTTTTAATTCCTAATCACTGCAAACGCAGTTCTAACTGCGGTGCTAACATCCCAAAACTGACAGACACCAAAAAAAGATCTATTCCTATATCTCGTCTGTGCTAGGGCATTTTCACGGACCTTTTTTTCTTTGTCCATTTACGTCGTTTCTTCAACTGCTAGGTTATTAAGCGACGGGACCTACTGTTTATAAAGGTGGGTTCCGAACCACCTATTTTGACAATAACACGTGAAAACACTCGAATAATTCGGTGTTTTCTTACGCCCTCTAGGATATATTCTGGCTGGAGTAAGAAACAGAAGACCATTGACGGTGAGAAGGCAAATCGTCACGGAACTATATTGATAATCATAATCACGAATTGTTACATTCTGCACCGAACGTATTTCAAGTTAAACAGATATTTCAGACGATGTTTTAGTGTTGGATTTTAAGGTTTACAATATTAAAAGCAAAACTCAATGACGAAAAATTCCTAGAAATATTGTACATAATTAAGAAAGTATTGAAGCATAATTTTAGGAAAATCAACATTTTCTACTTCAAATTTTATATGAGATACCTCAATTTGTTATTTCAAAATATTTCAGAAACGAGAATTATATATAAAAAGGGGGAAAATTTTTGGTCCCAGATAGAGAAGAATAGCCGATTATGGTAATGGAAAAAACTTCTTAACGAAACATCCATTAATCTGTAGTTTATTTCGTAAGACATCATCGTTTCTACAATAATTGTAATTGCTGTCTTGTCGCTGTTACATGATTGAGCCTATGTATGTACAATAGTCCCAACATATTTGATCGGATAGATCAAAACGCGGAAACGGATTATCTTGACGTTCATACAATAAATGCACGAACAACAAAACGGAAAAACAGTGGGAGAGGTCTCGGGAACTTACATTATTACGAAGTTGCAAAAATCGAGTGACAATGTGAAATCGTTGTACGCAACGGGTCGGCTTGATCGATCGACAGCTCGATTGTCCGTAAACAATTTCCTTTATTGACTTCATTGCAACGCTGGCAGTTCTATTTTATGAACAAATTACATTTTTTTTATCTAAAGTACAATTTTCCGTCGCGGCTCTCCTCCAAAACAATCGTGCCATTTTAGACGAACCCAAAAACTCAATGAAAATTTTTTTGACTTCGACGCAGATGGAAATTCTCGTCTGTATATACTTGCAAGTTTGCTTCGCTTCCCAGAAATTGAATACTAGAACAAGAGGCTTGGAAACTGTATATTATTATCCAATCTTATTTGACACAAAACTACTTCGTCCGCATTTTGTGGGATACAGCTAAACATTTTCTGTCAATAAAAATCTTTCAGAAGTACACATTTCATGTAGGAGAAAATGCTCTAATTGAACTATTTGTTCACAGATTGAATGAAAAGACCAGTTCACATGTATAACTGAACAAGATAGGTCTCTTACATTTTAACGTCTCCTCTGACCTTTTTCTTAACAATTGCGTAAAATCGACGTCCCTATATACACAGATACATCCTCCTTACTCTTAAATGTTTCAACTATAAATCTGTTAATAATAAAAAGGGCGATCGAGCTGTTGACCGTTCAACGAATTACAATTGATCTCGTTTCTGTGATGCATCTTGAATCACGAATCTGAAAAGTGGATCGTGAACGCGCTGATGAATTCGATGGGTAAAAGTTCGCAACGATCGGCACGATTTTTCATTACCTTTTCCCGGTTCGCAATTGTTAGAGTCGGGTATGTCGATACCATGATCATGCGAAACGAACAAACATGAACGACGATCGTCACGAAATTGGAATAAAAGACGAAAATATAGTAGAAATACACGCAAGAAGAACTGGGGAATGAAATCCGATGTTCTACGCAAATCGTTTTACCGTGTAACTATAAGTGTCTTACAATTAAGGGAATGTCGACCAAAAATACGCCTAATATAAAACTTAATGTTAATTCTAACCCGAATACTCTTAATTTAGGCATAACGCGGCCCGTGCCCTTGTTCGTTGACAAAATGTATGATCGATTGCAACTCATTCTTATTTAATTAATTTCTATATCCGCTATATCTGGTAGCTTAAACTTTTACTAAATGCTAACAATGCATTTCGGAAATGTTTTTTTAGAGGTACCCAACAGCGATGTACAGAGAAGTTTCTATAGATAAGGATTACAAACAATAATATTTTCATCAATTCTGAAAATTGTATTCATTTACGCGAAGCAATTACTTTCATTGTTTACCGATTCTCGGTTACAGTAGAAATAATTCTTACTGAATTCAAGTTTAGATAAGTATTGTTCCATTTTAGAAATGGTACAACCATTTAGACAGTCTGCAATTTGAATAATCAAGATGTTCGTTTACGAAGTATTCAACGAAAAATGTCTTTTTTTTAACCTGGTGGTGATCACTTGTTCCGGATTCTCCACCCCTGGGGGGCGGGTATACCTGCTAAATCCACCACGGTGACCATCCCTAGGTTAAATGGGGAGGGGGCCAAGGTCTCGAAACCGAACGCCACTGGTCTCCCTCCCACCTCATGACATCCTAAGGGATTGAAAAATGTCTGATTTTACAGCAGGCTTGAGCAACGTGTGGCCCGCGAGTAGGAGACGACTCCTTACCCTTCTCCTGAGTTGCTCCATCAAATTCCTGTAGAGTGTAGGAGGCCGTATCTTCGCAGTCAAGCGAGTCTAAGTACGGTAAAGGTGGGATCATCTAAAGATGGGATCTCCTAAGTGCGTTTGGACGCAGTGATTTGCGATCCTAGGACCTCATATACTCCATTCGTTATCAACGCAAACTTGTGCGTCCAGACGCACAGCAAGAAGTTACGACGAATGGGGTATGGGTCGCGTTTAAGGTGCGATCTCCAAAGCCATACGCAACACGCGGCGTCCAGACCAGTGTTGCCAGATAGCTACCTTCCACTATTCCATTCCACTACCATGAGCACACTTCAGCGTCCCCCACTAAGACCGTAGACTGGTCGCGCAACGTGTCACAGATTACTCTGGTCATCAGAGAAGGGGTACTTGTATTCCCCTCGATTTTCTCGACCTGGCGACACTGGTCCAGACGCGCTTAGGAACCCACCTTTAGGAGATGCCTTACGCTGACAATGGGAGTCGTGAAGCGATAGCGGGGAAGAAGTTGCCCGGGCCTGTTTTAAAGGACAACACTTATCACCATGTTTCCGTAACTTTTTGTATGAATATTTTCTGTCTATCCTGGAAAAATGACGAGCTTAAGCTTACTATCGGTGGGAATCAATCAACAAATCACAGCTGGATATAGCAAGACATAACAGACCTAATTAAAACGGTGAAATTCGCAAGTAGTCTTGTGTTCGTCACACATGTCCAATGAAATCTGATTTCGGGTACACTGTCGCACATTCTCGAACACCATGAGTGCAATCGGCACGCGGCGGGAACACGGACACGGGCCCCCGACTAACGATCTAATGACTAGACAGCAAGCAAGTGTTTGTATTCTCTTCCAATCAATCAATCGTTCGAGGATGAAGGTTCGTGTGTGTACTATAAGGTATCGTTAGGTGATCTTACATCGATCGATCGGCGATTATCGCGGCCGACAAAGCCGTCGACGTTGACGCGCGACGCGTCACGAAGAAATTCGGGAACACTTTGCGATCCCTTTCTCCGTTCTAGCTGTGGCTCCACTTAAATTCGATTACGGCTTATCCAACCTTGGACCTAGGACCTAGGACTTAGGACCTTGGGCCTCAGACCTCGGACCTTGGACCTTGGATAGCGCATGGATATACGCGCATGCTTATGTATCATATAACTATACGTATTATATACACGATTTCTTGTTTTCTTTCCTATGTACAAACTCGCAATTGTCGGGTGTTCTTTACGTCTCAGTGACACGTCCTCAGTCCACATGAAATCGTTTCCTCACGGGACAGAGACGCGTGGCAGCGCTCACAATAATTATTTCTCTGAAACCGTTCATTCTCCCGCGCGCGGCGCTCGATTAATTGCACGGCTGGTCGGAGATCGTTCGCTACGATGGTGTATCGTTTCCATGTTCTTCGCATTTCTCGTTTGTTTGTTACAAAATCGTAGAAAAAAGCGATCGTTAGAAAATATTACGACGACCAGTCGCACCGCTGACCGTGATTAATGAGTCGAGACATGCTTAGATCGAAAGGAATCGAGTTCCTCCCACCCTCCGATTCCACAGGAGAAAATCGTCGCGTCTCATTGAACGCGGATACCGCGATCGCCGTTTTCATTGAACGTCGTGTGATTAGGTAGATCTCGTTCTCGAATATTGACAACAGCGACGCGCAGACGCTCACACAGTAACATTCATTAATTATTACAACTTATGATAATTTTCGTACTGTTAATCATATAGCGTTATGATATAATCGTGCACGGGTAATTGTCAACACGTTCGTTATTGGCAGGGTACCATCCACTTTGCTGCAACAGTTTGCAAAATAACCCAGCAGTCCCACGGTTCTTTCACATTTCAACCTTGTCCGAAGCTATTTTGCTACGCTTCACAATAGAACACAATTTTGCAACAGGATATTTTGTTTTTCTTGTGAAAGTGTGTAGTCGAATGCTTTCTGAGACGCAGAAGTGGACAAACGAATTTTCTAGAGAACAAAATAGTAACAAACAAAATGCGTCTATTTGACCAAAGTATCTTTTTGTTCTGGGCGTAAATCCTGCCATAGGTGACACATTCTATGTCTTATGAAGATCGGTAAAAAACATTGTCGTAAAATTATCCTTGTCCTTGAATTTCAAGGTCAAATTTCTTTTTATTATATGATACGTAGAATACATAGTATATTGCATTGTATTCTACGAATCATGAAATAAAAAGAAAATTTGACCTTGAAATCCAAGGTGAAGGACAATTTTACGGCAGCTTTTTTTACAGATCTTCATCGATCCGAAGATGTAGAATACGTCTATGGCAGCCAAGATCAAACATTTCTTTACACCCCGTACATTGAAAAATGTTAACTATGCCAAATCAGACATACGAAACGAGGAAACTTTTTAGTCGATCCAAAATGTTCGTTTCATGCTAGTGTGAATTAGCTAATGAGTCTGCTAAGAATAATAGTAGATGTTTAGAATTTCTCTTGAGTGCAAGGTATTTAATTGAACAAGATTATAATTGCGTTGAGCATTAACTTGTCTATCAGTCGAATTATAAACAAGTAGGTATAGTGTGTATTTTTTTTCATTACTTTCGTTTACGTAGCCATTTTCTAATATGGTCATTCAATTTCTGATTATTCAATTTATAATTATGTAGTTTATCAAATAAGAGGACTGTATAATAAATTTCGGATACAGTTTTGCAACTGACTTGCAATTTGTTTCAAAATTAAAACGCACATGATCGTTCCAAGAACACATTGCTGGACAAAGAGATCACTTTTGAATTGTGAATGACTGACCTATGTAGAAATTAGGTATACAAGAATGTATACACTCTGCATGTCTTGTTTGAGAACAAGAATTTGGTTTATAGTACAATCAGGCATAACGTTAACGTTTAGTTAACAAAATTCTTACATTCGACTTTAATTTTGCAATAAATAAACGATAGGTATTCCGCTTACAGAAGCGAGTATACTTTCGAACCTTTCTGCACTGCTCAATAGATATTTTGCGGCAAAATGACGTAGCAATGTAAATGAGCCCTAATAACGGAACGTTTTTCAGGCGTTACATGTCTGACTCTTTCCTCTGTGTTGAGCGACTTTTAATCGATCTATGTAACGATCGCAATCTATCCTGGAGGCACAAAATTAGTCAACAACTACACGAAGATAACAATGAATATAATTAATGCAATGAGAAAAGTTCATAAATAAGTGATGTAATAAATAAATTAATACACAGTTAAATAAAGCACGTGTAAAGTAAAAATAGAATATGTTACTGCGGCCAAACGTAAATCTACAGAATAATTTAAAAATAAATAATTTATCAAATTCTTAAAATAGAATAATTTAATATATCATATAATACATCACTAGAAAAGTAATTAATCGAATGCTTCTATAGAGTACGTGGTTAGAATCTTTACGTTTTACGTTTTAACTTTATATTTTACCTCGCTGTAGCTGAAATAGATTTGAACTAAAGTGAAGATTAATTACGATAAGTTGTATATGTTACATTAGTTACATGATAGGTTATATAAGTAAAATTACAATATTCCACTAAAATCTTTCGTTTTATACAATTTCAAACGTAACGAAGCATCAATTAATCACTTCTGCTGTAATATATGTACACAGTGTCAGGAAACTGTTAAAAAAGTTTTGTGCAAAATTGACCTTGACAGATTTTTTCAAGGTGAAATTGTTTTATGGCTGCATCGTGTTCTCCTGAAAATTGGCGTTAAAGTTCAAATAACACAAAAACTTGCTTGAATCAGAATTGGGGTTCCGAATTTTTTTTTATCTATTATATTTTACGTTATGATGTAATGAAGTAATGATGTAAGTTTATATGTTATTTGAAATTTACCCTCAATTTTCAAGAGAACGATTCGTTTTTGATTCATGGTTCCTTTGAGAAGTTTGTTCATATCGATTGGTAGAACAAGATACAATTAAAAAATTTGACCTTGAAACAGTCTGTCAAGGTCATTTTTGAATTTTGACAGATCTTTGCTGATTCTAAGGTGTAGAATCACGCTGTAACGCTTTTCACACCTAATTTCTCGACACTTCTGTACATATACCTACTGGGCTCAGTACTGGAGGCTGATATCATGATAAATAGACAGCGGATCATTATGCATTAAATAAACCTGAATTAAAACAAACTGTAATGTAATAGAAATTTATTTTCTTTCTTAATATAATAGGCTGAAAATAATGTAACAGTATTGTTAAATTCTTCTAATGTGTTTACTGTTTTATATTACACCTACTTATTTTTGCCATAAATGCATAAAATCTGCTGTCCAATGATAAACGCCGAAAATATAAAATAGATATTTTTCGTTGGATCTTGTCTCCGACGAAATGACTGAAAGATTCGACGAAACGAATTTTGAACGAATTAGAAATTTCATTTTTTATTTATTCTCTATACTATACATATTATGCTAACGTTCAACCAGGACAGTTTGCGCGTTGTTGGACTGTTCCATCGTGAACAAAACTTTCAGAGAAAAGAGTCTGGCAATAAGAGTACAATGGTGTCCTCGGTTTTAACAGTTCGATCGATGAATTATACTTTCTTTCTCACGCGATTTGTCGCGTAGACTGCAGTTCGTCCTCGTATGTACAACGCTACTCTGTTGTTTATGATACACATTTTTCCTCTGTTTCTCGTACTGAGAGAAAAAATATATTCCTCAAACATTATGTTTTCTCAACAGCGACAACCGTCCGCGTCAGCTGCGCTTCATAAACTACAAGTGACATAATTCCTGCGATTAAACTTAACTACGATCGAAGCTTTGCTCTCAAGACGGTCGATAGAAATGTAAAAAAATAATCTCCAGCGCTAATACATTGTACATCCAAAAATCCATCGTATAAATATAATAATATAGGAACAAGAAACACAGACACAGAGTGAAAAGAGAAAGAAAACAATACTTAGATGAAAGATTAGATTAAATGATTAGATGAAACATTAAAGTTAAGACAAGCTGCCCTCGACGTTCATTCCTTAATTTATAATGTGAACGAAAGCAATACGGCGAGACAATGAAAATAAGATCATCGACGGATGAAAAAGATTTGTACACGCTCACTAAATACGCATGATTTCAAAATGGAAGTTCGAATGCTTTGATATAGAACAAATGCTCCCTAATATGTTAGTAAGAATAATTAAATAACGATAAAACAATGTATCGTACCGTACGTCAGGCCTGGGCAACTCTCCCTACGCAGTGTCGCCAGATTAAGCCTTTCCCCCACTCTGCTCTCCCCCTTCTACCACGGATCGGTCACGTGGTGTGATGCACGCACCCAATTCGCGTTGCGTCTGCGTCGTGACTAATCCGGTAATGGAAGAGAGAGGGTAACTGTATTCCCCTCAATTCGAGTCGATTCCCCTGATCTGGCGACACTGGTGGAGTGTTGGAGGAGGTTGAGGAGATTAGGAGCGTATACATAGGAGGCCGTATCCTCGCAGTCATGCGAGACAAAGCACGGTAAGGATAATCTGAAATAGTTGACAGTGGGGGGACCGGTACACTGGCAGTGGGAGTCGTGAAGTGATAGCGGGGGAGAAGTTGCCCAGGCCTGCCATACATCACCTGATCGCACAAAGTGTTTCAACTGCACAACAGCACAACAGTGCGCATAAAAACGATAAAATTATGTTAGCCCTCTTATTCTACGAACACCCGGTAGGTACCACGTTCGATTCGTAGCCGCGACACGTGGTCGTTCGCAATTACGAAAAAGCTATTCACTTAATCGTCTAATGACTGCAAGGTTTCTCTCAGTACGTGAACTTTACGAATCACCGAACGGAAAAATTCAATAAACTCCTCCCCCTCCCTACTCGCATCTCATCTTCGGATCGCGAGTCCTCGCGGTCATCCGGCCTTCTCTTCGCAGACGCAGTTTCTACTCAGGAAAAACGAACTCTTGGTCCCTATATTTTTTCTAAATCTTTCCCCCCTCTCCCTTCCTATAATCTCCTGTTCTGTTCTCTCGTTTCTCTATCTATTGTATGCTCGTCCAGGCAATGAACGGAACCCAAGACAGATGCGCTCGCTGCTCGATCAGTTTTCTGCTACATGGATCCTAGTCTCATGCATTCGACATAATCGTCGAATGAAATTGCAATAGTATTGAACGGTGACACATGGGTTGTAAGACCGTCCACGTTAGTATCTCATTAATGTTGTACGTTTAAAAGTATCTGTATTTGCGCGTAAACTGTTCAACAGAAATGTACGTTTTTAATTTTGCAAATATTCAATAATGAATATTATACAATATTACTCGTAAGATTTCATTTGAGAAAACGATGAACAATATGTTCAGGAAAATTAATTTGTTGGGAACGTCATTCGAATACTCTGAATAAATTAAGGAAACAATTTTCTTTCTACAATGTATAAATATGTATTACAAACGTTAGACGAGTGTATAAGACTCATAGTCACCAAAGCATTAATTCGAATAGCATACAAATTGAAAAAAACATATCTACAAAATTGTAATACTTTGACAAATTTTATGGACGTTCGTTAGTCAAAAATTGAATGTAAATAAATAAATCAAAAACGCAAAATGTATAATACCTTCTCAGATTTTTCTGTGCTTCCTCTGGAAATACAGTTGTTTTCCAAAAGCTTTTTAAAAGCTAATAAACAAGTAAAATTTTTGAAATATTTGAAACTTGACAGGTACTGGTGCATTTTTGACCCTAAAAAAATCTATAAAAATACTATATTATACGCGTGTTAGTAAATCAGTTTCAGATAAAAAACTGTGTGTTGATACAAGGACTAACTGTCAAGGGCATCTGAAGGTCATTTTCTTTAGTGACACTTGCCTTTATCCTCTCATTGTCAGCCTTGTTCTCAACAGTAGAGGTGACAGCAATTTTGGGATTGCTGACAGATCTGCTACTTTCAAGAATAAAACTGTCGAGTCACTGCATAATAACCTCAATAACGGGAATAGAATGGAATTCCTTAACCCTCATCTTGCGCGGCAATTCGACATCTTTTTCATCGACACTGAAGAAAAATTGTAAATAAATGTAAACAAGCCCCATGGCTTCCTGTTTCGCGTACACACGACATAAGAGGCAAGTACTGATCGTCCATCAGGAGATGGCAGCAGAGTCGCCAGATTAAGACTTTTGTCCCCATTCTACCTTCCTCTTCTACTGTCGTGCATGTGTCCGGTTCTGGCAGAGAGAGAGAGAGTACTCCCTCACCTCATCTGGCGACTCTGGATGGCAGTGAGAAACTTGTAGGGACCATGTGATATCCCTACTCCGCGCTACACGTCTTCCGCTATTAGCCGAATCGCTTAACGGAGACAGCAAATGCACGTATTAGTGTGACTGGAACAGAGCGATGAGGTGATGGCGACGTAAATTGTTAATTTCACAAAATAAATCGATATGAAATGAACTATTTGTATATCTAACAAATAATTTGGCAGTTCACGCGAATAATCTTATTTTAAACTTATCTCATTCTACCTCGGGTTCTCATTATAAAAAATGAAAATTGATAAAGTTATTATTTATCTCTCCATCAGACTGATTTCTTACGATGGTGTCGATGTGACACCAAGGAATAAGTTAAGTTCGAAAAACGAGGAGCAGATGAGGGTTAACGGATAGTCAACCGAGAGAGCACTCGTTTCTAGGAGTGGGCGGGTACCCGAGCCTTCATTCGGGTTTTGATGACTCGGGACTCCGAACAATATCAATTTTCGGGTTCCTGATCCGACCCGATTTCGGGTACCCGCATATTACGAATTTTCCTGACCCGAAACCTAATTTCCGGGTACCCAGCCATCCCTACTGGTTTCTAACGATCTCTATCTTAGGATAGGCTTTCCCCTGCGTCACCGTCGACTAAAATCGAAAAGATAGATATACGCTTCCTGAATAACTGCACGACGCGACGTAGCCGTTTGCGTTGCGAGCGACTCGTACATACATCCCCGTGTTCTCTGAATGCTGACGTTTCGAACGTATCACCTAACGTTCATTAAGTACGTGCGCCGACGACCGTCGTCCGTCCGCTACTACGTATCCTAGAACCTTAAAACGACAACTTCGAGCTTACGCTACAGGAACGAACCTATTCTTTCTCGACCGACTTCTCTTCCTCTTCCTCCCCCTGTATCCTCTGTTCACGCCGACGAGTTTCGTTAGCGTATATCAAAAGGACTATGTACAAAAGGAGTGGTCGTGCGAGAACGCCTCGCGCCCATCGCATCGCATCGGCGGAAAGTGATCGCGGGGACCGGAAGTCGGGGCACGGACAGCGCTGACAGTACTCGCTGAAGAGAACGCCTCCCCGCTAGCCTCGGGCTTAGGAACTATACTTACTGCTACGCGATAACTGTCCGGCGAATTTTTCGCGTTCGTTCTTACGGACCAGGGCTCGACCGGTCTCGAGAATCCGTAGACGACTCCGACCGGTGCAGTCGTCTTCCGTTTCCGGTGCACGAGCTTGCATCGTGCACCTGGACAGCTGGCAACGCGAGCGAAATGAACCAGCCACCTTGACGGGACGCGCGCGCGCAGCGAAAGATAACGCGACGAATTCGTGTTTATAACGTAACGACGAAGCTTGTCGGCGTGCAAACAACGAAACGGAAGGAAGAAAGGAAGGAAGTCGCAGCTTCAAGGGGAATCGCAACTGCACCGGCCGCGATAATATCTAAACGATGCCCCTAAAAGAATGTGAGATCACTACGATGAGCTCTGTTGTCTGATGTTTGTTCTCATTGATCGCGAGACCATCGGAATCTCTTTTTCCTTTTCGCACAGATCATCTTCTCGGGCGAGTCTCTTGTTTATTGTTCGGATGCATCGTTCCTGGTTTCTTCCTCCTGGTACTTGTCTTACGTAGCCTCGCCCTTTCTGGTTGGTTTGTGCACGGATGTGTTAACGTTTGTCGGGGTGCGTCGATTTTGCATGCTCGGTTCGCTAATATCGCTCCTGTTCGACGCGTTGCGCGGTAGCTCTTTTTCACTGAGCATTCAGTTCAGATCTGTTAACAAAAATTTGAATAGAACGGAAATGATCCATGTGTAATCGGTACGAGGGTTTCTGCTTACTCGAAAGATACGTATTAGTCTTATTGACAATTATTGAACCAGCTAATAAGCAATTTCGAAGTATCAGGTTAATCTTCACCTTAGCAACCAAGAAATTTTTAATCCGGTAGATTTTCGTAAGAAAATGACAAAAATCCAAGTTTTAATGTTAGGACCCCACGGGTTCAAAAGTTATGCGTGTTTAAAGTTGAGCGCTTTTAACAGTTTTTGACTGGCAAGGGCGCCACCATGTTGGTATGTAGTCAGTATCGCGCGTCGTCTAATGAGCGGAGCCGCTAGGTATAAGTACGTATGTGATGTCGATAATCTAGATTTGCAAGCGTAGCTAGGTTTAGCATGGAACAAAACCTCTACCCATATTTAGGGTCTGTTCCATGATTAGTTCCATGATTATATAAAACAAAGTGAAAAATTTCTGGGTTGCTAAGGTGAAGTTTAGCCAAGTTTTATGTTCTTGCATGCTTTCTTAATCATTTTTACTGTTTTTAACACAAACGTATATAAAGTCTAAAAGTTCAGATCTCGTGTAATTTTAGAGAGCGCATCAGGATATTTAATTAATTTTTTTGTGCTTATTTTGATCCGAAGATAAGCAATTGTGCCATTTTTGTAAAGGTGAAAATGTGGTTAAAACACAAGGTAAAGTTTATGATGTGCGTGGTGACAGTGCTATGAATGAAATAATGATACAAAGATGATTTGAAAGTTTCACGATTGACTTACTTTAAAGCTTTATAACGTTCCTTCTCTGGGTTGTTGTCTGGTGGTTCACACTCGAAGGATGCCAAAGCCAAAGCTACATTGGACAAAGAAAAAGAAAATGTACCTTTAATGTCTGAACATGTAACATCCTCACATTCAAGCATTTTATCAAAACAATAATAGATACAGGTAGTTTAATTTAAATTAAAAAATTTTAAAACAAAACCTTATGTTTCTTACTATTCTATGTAAAGAATTTCTGTTTGAAGAATTTGAAGATAACTTGTTAAAAAAGACAAAACTGTTAAATATATAAACATTTAGTTTATTTACTAGGTTTCTTTATATAATGTCGAATAAATCAAAGTGAAAGATCACTAAAAACTTACCATTTTCTGTTAACACAGGGCTTGCTTGTATAAACGCAATGACGCGTGGGTTCTTCTCGAAGGGGCACGCGACTTGTTTCCAGGCGATGAATTCTGTCACTTGCTTTGCCAGTTGCCAAAATTTCTCGAAATTAATGTGGCCATTTGGTAACCTGAAAGAATTGCGTTAATTGGCAATAACCTTACAATTGCATGCATAGTTGAAAAACTAATATCGTGTTGATACCTGTCACTTAGGGTATGTCCCCCAAGTATCGGACACATGAACTATTACTATTTTTAAAAAATAGTACCGTATTAAATAAACCAAATGATCTGAAGAACCATTTAGCTTGGCAGAAAAACTGAGGTCGTAAGATCCATTTATAAAGAAAGTTATTCTGATTTAAAGTGCGTGCCATCGATTATGAGACTGATTATATACAGTAAATCCTCTATAGTTGCAAAAGCCTCGGGGAGGTTCGTGTGCACTGTTCGTTGATGGAGACTATTTTTTGAGCTTCAAAGACCGAAGGTAGAAAAGGACAGCGCGTGTAAAGAAAGACCGCGCGCGGCCGACTTTCCGCGTCTCTTTCTTTCCCATACGCTGTCTTTCCTTGCGCCCGAAACTTTCATCGTCAATTAAACCACTAAATACAATTGAAACTATATCGTGTTTAGTGTTATTTTAATCAGAAAAATGCCACAAATAAGTTGATGAAAGTCCCATAAAAATATAATGAAAAGTAGCGAAGTTTTGTAATTCGATTACTAGTGGTTCACACCGATATTTTTTTTGCCTTCAACGTGTACGACCTTTTTGCGACTATAGAGGATTTACTGTATTTTGTTTCGTGTTATAAAACACTATTCCGTTCAGAAAATGGTCGAAAATGATCGATCTATGCAACGTTGACTCCCTTAACCTAAGCGTTATCTCATGTTTGCGTACTGTTAGGCGTTACCCACGGACTATCGGCTGTTTGTTATTTTGTAAAATTAATTTCGGATAATCCTGATCACATTAGCTGCCGCGGGATACGCATGGATACGTTAAGTTAATGGTTGGTTCCATAAATTTCAGGCTTAGGGCACATTAATCAATCTTCAGTTTGACGTATGCTTCAATTGATTTGAATTTAATGAGAACTGCTGTCTATCGTACGAGTTTCCAATTAATACAAGCCTTGCGAAGAAATCGATACTACGTCACTGGAAATAGATAACGGTATAACACTCGAATGATAAATTGTTTTTATTCTTCGAACTTATTCTAACAATTTAAACATATTCGATACTAGCCATGGAAAGTTTATAAACACCAGTTTGGGGTGCAGTTATAAAAAATGTTCGCATCGATTGCAGGACACAGGAGCCAAATAAAAATTGTATATTCTTCTTTTAATTATCCTATTAAGCTGAAACTGATACATCGATGTCCTTAAATATTTTTAACATGTCCACTGCTTTAAATTGTACGTGCCCATTTTCGTCATAAATGCATAAAATCCGCAGTCTAGTAATCAGTAATAGTAATAATAATAATTGTATGTTCAGCTAAAAACAGTATTTATCTAGCACTTTATGAAATTTTACAAAATTATGTTATATTGTTATATTTTATGTTTTATATTTTTCAGTGAAGCGATGGGAATTATTCTATTAAGCAACCAGGCAGTTAAAAGATTCATTTTTTTTCTTGCGAGAGCGTAATTACAGTATTTAGGCTTACGTCTAATTAGTCGCGAACCATCTCACGTTAATTACTTGGCGAACCAATTCCGGCAACATCACAGTATGTATTCTTTCAACGAGTTAATATTGAAACGGCATATTTCACTTGGTAAAAGGAAAGTTTATAGCCTGGCAAGCTTCTGGTACCTCTGCATTTTGTAATTTCAAGAAGTGGGTTCAAAGTGGTCAGTTTGCGAAGAAGACTTGGAAAGTTCCGTGGTACTGCCTTCAAGTTCTGCATACTCTTCGAAAGCACTGTAATTTCATGTGCAAACAATCCCGAAACTTTTTTGATGAGAAGCAATAATATCAAATAATTATTCCATGGATTGCAAATGCGAACACAAATAGGAAATTACGAGCGAGACACGGGAAGATTTACAACTCGAGAGACTTTTCCAGTTTGCAAATTATAGCTTATGGAAAACTTTCAGAGAACACATACAAAGACACACGCCGATTTTGATGAAACTGTGCAAAATTGTTCACTAGATATACCTAAGAGTTTAGCCACATTTCGTTCGTGCCTGTTTTTTATTTTAAGGGAGAAATCAATCCTTTTATTAGAACTGTTCTACGTAACAACCCTTCTACGTAAGTGCCCATAAATCGCACAAGACAAAAGATATCAAAAAATACTTGAAGTAAGAGTTATATCTCCATCATTAACTTTTGCACATTATTTCTTTGATAGGATACCAGTCGAATGGTGGGGAACGCTGGTAGGCACTAAAGAACAGTTGAAATGTAAAGTCGCGTTATTTCTCAGCGACCGCCAACCCAGAATTTGTCAAGTCCCTAGCGCCTCCACTGGGTGGCAACGCCGCAGGGGCCAAGAAGCTGCCTCGGTCCCCGAGCAATGTAAACATGCCGCGTAATCTGATCTCGGCTCGGGTATATCGGTGTGAACAACTACTAATCCAATTATAAAACTTCTTTATTTTTCATTATTTTTTTATGGGACTTTCATCAACTTGTTTGTGGCATTTTTCTGATTAAAATGATACTAAACACGATATAATTTCAACTGTAAAGTAATGATATTTGATCCCCTCAGGGTTTCAAATCCATTTACCACTCTCCCCTTCTTTCCACTCTCACTATCGCCTAATTTCAGCCTATTTCAGCCTAATTTTCAGCGGGACTTACTGTTTAATACGGAGGGTTCCGATCCACCTTTTGCCAACAAGATGCGACCCGTACCCAGGGGATCATCCCCGGTGTATACCCAGGCGGTCACCCATCCAAGTATTGACCGCGCCCGACGCTGTTTAACTTCGGTGATCGGACGAGAACCGGTTTTTGCAGCGAGGCAATGATCGTTGACATATAATTTCAACTGTATTAATTGGTTTAATTGACGATGAAAGTTTCGGGCGCAAGGAAGGACAGCGCGATCCGTGTTTACATGCTGTCCTTTTCTATGTTCGGCTTCCTTTGTACTTTGGGCGTGGTCGGCACGGCAGACTCAGTCATAAAAAGATAGTCTCGCTACACGATATTTCTCCGTGCAGAACACAGCCGTTTAACGCGACTTTACTGTAATGTGAAGAAAGTTTGTGAAAGAATGTGAAAGAAGTTTTCATATAGGATATTTAAGAAAATTACTGTTAAAATTTGAAGTAAACAACAACGCTGTACACATATATGGGACGAACAAATTCTTCTTGAAAACACAGATTCGTATGGTTTTGTGTATAGTATTGTTGCGGAGTACACATTTCGAACAGGATTTCCGTCTCGTGCGGCGCGGACATCGAACCGTTCTCAAAAAGAAACTGTTGTCCCCGATGCGGCCGACCCAAGAAGACAACTTCTGCTGGTAAAAAACGCATCTGTTCAACGGACGGAACGCTAGACAAATCACCGGCGCTGCGCGGCGCGAGCGGCAGAAAAAAAAGTCGATAGTTCCCAGGGAAAGTTCTCGTTCGCCAGCGTTTTGAAGACTGTTCGCGCAGCTGTGCTCCCGTTTCGAAGTTGTTTGATACGCCGGAAAAAGGAACGAATTTCGGGAGTCGTCGCATCCTGCACGACCGGAACGATATATCCCGGTAACGATCCGCGAGAGCGATACAACGGCCGAGAATAGACGGAGCCCGGTGTATCGGGATGTTCGCGGAAGCATCGGAAAATTACGAATCGAACTTGAGCAATTTATCGTCGGTCGGAAACACGCGAATACGTGTGCATACCAACGACGCTCGCTTCCGGTTACGGGAATCGCCGCGTAACGGCCGCGTAACAGACGTTTACATACGCGCAGCTATTCGTCTTCCGTCACCGGATCTTCCGCAGGACCGATATCTATCGGCCCGCGGCGGGTTTCGAGAAACCCATCTTTTCTCGTGACCCAACTCCGCGATCTCGAACCCCACACCGCCCCCTCCCTCCCGATCGAAACGCCACGCCATTGCCATTGCCATTACGTATCTCGTCCTTCGAAGAGGAGGACAGATAATTGGTTCAGGCTACACGTTTTCCTTTATTAAACTGTGTTGCATCGGACGCATTGGGAATCGATGAGATGGTACTTTCTAGGGTTATTGATACCTCGACGTGACTTCGGATTGCTGGGATAGCGTTTTGTGTCTGCGTCGCAAAGATGCAATTGATAGGAGAGAATTGTCGATGCCGTACCACTTAATCGGGTGGGGGTTCCGGTCTAGATCTTTGAGAAAATTGATTTTTCTGCATTTTTCACTTCTTTGATACCTGAGGAGTATATATGTTACGGGCAATGTGTTTAACGTGAGCATTTTGTAAAATGACCGGGCATTGTGTAGAATGCCTAATTTTTTGGGCAATGTATATAATGGGCAGGTGACGATTCTATAGAGGAACCGATCCTTGTGGCCGCGTGTCGCTCGATACCGGGCGAGATTCGAGGCGATGGTCAGACGATTTTCTTTATTGCCTGCGCTGAGTTCACGTGACACCCAAGCTCCAAGTTTTTGAGCAAATCCCATTGCTTGAAGGTGGCGAGAGATTGTCATAGCAGTACTGCCCATCTTCTTGGCCAGCTCCCTACATGTTTGACGAGAATCAAAAGGTCCTCCTTCAAAAGTGTCTTAAGATGGTCCTCGACGATCTTGGGAGGTCGACCGGGGCGTGGTGTGTCTTTCAGGCAAAAATTGCCATTTTTGAAATTGGCAAACCGTTTCTGTGTAGTAGATTCTCCTATGACGCCCTCTCCATACACGACGCAGATATTTCTAGTTGCTTCGGTGGCATTCTGGCCTTGATGAAGAGTGAAAAACAATAGATGTCGAAAATGGTGATTTTTGCCGCCCGGAAATTCCATTTTAGGTTATGTTATGCTACTCAAGACTACGTTATTCAAGAGAACGATTGGAACACGCTTGTAGAGCGGAGGAAGCACTTTGAAATGATGTACATAATTTTTTAAAAAAGTAGCTAAATTGATTCAGAACAAAAGCGAAAATAAAACGTCTACGAACTTATGTTACAACCCAATCAATGTAATCGCAATTGTATCGTGTTTGGTCTCGTTTTGATCAGAAAAATTTCACCAATCCGTTGGCAAAGGTTTCGTAATGAAATAACTAAAAGTAATAAAGTTTCATCATTGCATTAGTGTTACATTGTAGCGCGACAGACCGCTCAAGGGGAAACCCTCTAGTAGTGGGGATAAAATAGTAACACTATCCGTAGAGACGAAGGTGACACTATGCGAGGGAAGACTATACCTTTTTCGCGCGGTGTATGAAGGAAAAGTCCGTCTTCACAGGGCTAAACATCTTCGCGTAAGCGATTATTGGATTTTGTCAGACGCAAACCCTTGGCTCGAATCAACGCGGATCTCTGATCCGGCTTTACGTGAGCGGTCTAAAATCCTTCATAGACAGGTATTTGGCTGTAGCCTGCAAGCGTCTTGGAGCAATTTGTATTCGCGTTTCTACACGGTGATCTGTTCTAGCAATTCAGGAAAATGTTCCGGTGCTGCTCTGACGATGCCCTCCCACGAACTATACATTTTGCCGGAGACTGTCGCTCCTCTGCTATTTCGGAGATAGCACACGCTGTTACGAGTTTAATGCACATATGTTACGCGATGCGACGCCGCTCTGCTGCGCCGTTCCATATATGCGGCCGAGTATTATGCACGCAGTTGTCCAGTAAATACTGCCTCAAGTAGTGGAACAATTTCGAATAGAATTTTTTTCTCCTGACGAAACTCATTGCGACCACGTACCAAGCTTTTCCGCGGAACGGTTTCATTTCACCGTGCAATCGTACGCGCGGCAAGCTTGCCGAATGAAAAACGTGTTCCCGCGAGCGTGTCAGAGTGATGATGGAACGAGCATAGGTCAAAAAACGATCACGATGGTACCAGATCATAGAGAACTCGCGGGATTCCGATTTATTTCATTCAACACTGTTTTGTAAGTATTCAAGTATGTTGTTTAAACCGCTATATTCTAAAATGTAATTCTTCCACCCACCAAAGAAGACGGATATAGTAAAGAAATTATAGGTTTTTTATTTTTATTCATTGGTAACGGTCATATACATATATTATATAACCCTCATGTTATTTCAGTTTCGTTTTTGAGTTATTCATAATTAAAAATCCGGTATGTACAGGGTGTTCGACTATAGGCGGGAGAAAATTTAAGGGGTTATTCCCCATGACATGGTTGGAATCTTTTGGAGGTTACTTAGGATGGTGACCTTGACAAGATATGCCACGGTCAAAGTCACTGGAGCTGGGTTCGCTAAACGTAATACAGTAAATATTCGATGGACGCAAGGGCTTCGAGGAGGTTCATTTGTATAGTTCGTAAAGAGACAATATTTTTTGGTGCTTCAAAGACCGAGCCGAACGTAGAAAAGGACAGCGCGTGTAAACGGAGACCGCGCGCGGCCTAAGTGCAGCAAAAAATAGCGTATCGATGAGACCGCTTCATGCAATAAATGAAACTTGTTTATTTTCACTTATTTTTAATGAAATTTTACCAACATATTTGTGACAGTTTTCTGATTAAAATGTCACCAAACAAGATTTTGGTCCATAATTACTGTACCCACATGCGAAGCATAATGTATGTTCATACCGTCAATTAAACCACTAAATACAGTCGAAATTATACCGTGTTTAGTGTCATTTTATTGAGAAAAATGCCACGAATAAGTTGATGAAAGCGCCTTAAAAAAATAATGAAAAATAAAGAAGTTTTGTAATTGGATTAGTATGGTTCACACCGATATACCCGTTCCGAGATCAGATTACGCGGCATGTTTACACTGCTCGGAGCCCGAGGCAGCTCGAGCTTCGTGGCCCCTGCGGCGTTGCCTCTCAGTGGAGGGGGTAAGCACTTGACAAATTCTGAGTAGGCGGTCGCTGAGAAATAACGCGACTTTACTGTATCTCAATTCATACAAAAATGTCCATCCCTGTCTTACATCATTATGATTCCTATTTGTTCTTTGTTTTTGCTATGTTCAGCCATGTATTTAATAAACAAGAGGTCAATTCTTTGTGTTTCTCGGTCCACATTTTGAATACGGACGACAGAGTGGACGCAAATAAGCCAAGAAATTAATGGGTAGTGGTTGTCAATCTCATCAGGATCTATATCGTAATTACCTAGACCATGAAAGTGGAACTGAATCTCTTCAATTTTGATTAAACGTGAAGTTTGCTTTTTACTCACTTGTTGCTGCATCCCTCGTTCAGGAAGTAGAGATCCTTGACCAGCAAGCTGAAGAAGGGTACGACGATTCTCTGTCGCTCGTCCGTAGCGCCGGCGCTACGCCACATCGCTGCTTTCAACGTGCTACGATAGCTGCTGAAATTGCTGCTCGGATCCATTTGGTGTTCCAGAATCGAGAATTTCGCCAACTGCACCTTTGACCACTGTAACAGAAAATATTTCGGTGTGCTTACTGTGCAGTGTATAACGCCGATCTCTCTCTGTTTACCAAAATTAAAGGGCGCTACGAATTTATTCGTGTAACATGCTACAAATTATTTCAACTGAAGGGATCAGCTGGGTCTCTAGTTTCTCTTATTTTGGATCCTCGGATGAAATTTAATCATTTTACCGAGTAGGAAGCTTCGTTTAAGCGCATCTCTGATTAATTGGTTTTATTTCATCAGATCCATGATTTTTAAATTTATAAGTTCTTTCAAAAGTATCCGGACACTTGCGAAATGTGTAATAGCAACGCCTAAAAGTTACTTAAGCATCTAAAATAGTGACTAAAATCGATCTTTATTACTTTCTTATGGAATATCTAACGTTTTATGTTAAAAACTGTTCTGTTTTGTATTACTTTGCTTATTTATCGAGATACGAGGATCGCCTTCAATTTTTTCAAGGGAATGTCTACTATTTTTTCTGAAATTCAGATAAATTATGAAATTCTGCGTAAAAAAGTATTACACAAAGTGGGACTTAAAATAAATTTTCAAAATTTTCGAATACCCGCCCATCCCTAGTGTTTACCCCCGTATTAACCTCAACCTCGTCTCTGTGTACTGCTATTAATGTTAACCCTTTGCACTCGAATGGTGACTCTGAAAAATTGCCATACCATTATTCAAAACAGTTTTGATATTATTAAATTCGTCTGTATTCTATATATTGTAAAAAGCTCAATTGTGGTATGAGAAAAGAAGTTCAGACGGGATACGGGGCGGATTCGAACAACCGTTTTGGTCGAAGTGTTCAAAGGGAGATTGAAAGGCATATCAAGTGCAGATTGCAGAAAAAAGGATAGAGCAGCGAAGACACTGGAAAATGAAGGGAAGTACACGGGTGGGATTAATTCTGGACACTTTGAATAAAAATATTCTTTATTTCATATTTGTGCAAAAAATGTATATTCCGCTAAGCTAAATTGATACCGCAATATTTTTATTGTAATATATAATGTTTATACTTAATATTTTCGCATGATTTGGTTTGTAAATGTTTTAAAATTTTAATTAAAAAAAATCTAAACTGTGTCGTTATTTTTGTTTTTGGCAACACGAAACGTCGCATGATGTAAAATAGCCAATCACAAGATGCGTGGATTCATTGTAACAACCAATCAGGAAGGCCTTGACGGTCTTTATAAACAGTTTCATCATTGTTTTAGTCAGGCATTGTGTTTTCAGAAGTGAGGACCTTAGCAAAGTCTTCAAAAGTGTGAATAACAACTAAAATGGCTTCGAATACCTTGAAACGTATTGAAATTGTAATTTTTATAGTATATTAAAAGTATGGCTGTGAATGGTCTTTTTACTGATTTTTTTATACAAGCGACGCCCTAAAATTAGAAAATAATGATTAGAATATAAAATATAAATGATTGTATATTAAATAATTTGAATAAATGCGAAACTTAAGTAAAAATTTAAAAGTCTCCAGAATTAATTCCACTAGTATGTAGTAATACAAAGAGGGACACAACAGAAAGCTGCAGGAGGAGCAGGTCAACAAAAGAAGAGCAGGGTCAGGAAGAGAAGTTAACTGTCTGACCGTGCAAACGGCACGACTCGGCATAGCAGGGCACGGTACGGTCCGGGACGACGCGGCGGGTATAGAGAATTCGATATATCGGAATAGGAAAAGGGTATCGAGTTGAAAGCAATGGGATCAGCTCCATTGCATTGTATCCAGATGGCCGAGATGCACTTATTGTCTGTCGCGAACACGTTCCGCTTGGGCCCCTTTTCTTCTTGTGCGTACTCGTATTGTCGATCTTGTTCAAGCGCCAGCGCGCAGGAAAGAACGATGGACAGATGCGGGATAAACGTAAAGGAGTTCATGAGCGTCAACCGTTGACGATGAACAGATTCTGGAGACAGTACAACTTTATAGACTGTAATACAGTAAATTCTCGATATTTTTCCTGCGACCTTCTGTCCAGAATTTGTCCAGTGTCTACCCATTCCACTGCCGGCCAACGCCGCAGGGCGGTGTGAATATCGGTACTGAATACCACTACTAATCGAATGTACAAAACTTCTTTATTTTTCATTATTTTTGTACGGGACTTTCACCAACTGATTTCTGGAATTTTTCTGATTAAAATAACACCAAACACGATATAATTTCAACTGTATTTAGTGGTTTAATCGACGATGAAAGTTTCGGGATCAAGGAAGGATAGCGTATGGGAAAGAAAGAGACGCGGAGAGTCGGTGTCGCCGGCACAGTTCAAAAAATGTCCCATACGCTGTTCTTCGTTGCGTTCGAAACTTTCATCGTCGATTAAACCACTAACTATAGTTGAAATTATATCGTGTTTGGTGTTATTTTAATAAGAAAATGCCAGAAATAAGTTGGTGAAAGTCCCATAAAAAAATAATAAAAAATAAGTATCGATATGACTCTGTGTATATGACCCTCACGTAGGGTCATATACCTATTTTTTGTTGTTGTCATGAACCAGACTATAGCTCGGTTTGTATATGAAGGATTAAGCTTCTAAGCTTAAGGAGGTTATCTAGACCGTTTCCTGCCAGAGACGAACTCGTTGATATCCGAACTCGTGAAATTATTATATATGTGAAATGAATTTACTGCCGATTTTCCTAGCTCGTTAACGGCCATCGATAGCTCCGGTAACGCTAATTAGTATTGTTCGCGAATCACGGGCTGACGAAGTCGTCGAAGTATTAAAGTGCCGCAAATACGTATACGACAGACGAGATTAATTCCGATGCCGACGCCGACGTCTACGTCGACGTTTTCATCGTTCACGAAGTTGATTCAATTATTACTTCCGCCTACCGTGGCTGCCGCGGGAACCTCGAAGCTGCGGCGCGACGCGGATCATTTCAACGACGGACTGTTTTCAAAATGGAAAGATGGAAGAATAACTCTATCGGCGCATTCTGCAGCATGCCGTGCTCTGTCATTTCGTGCTCTGTCGACGCTAAGCGAAAAATGATCAAGCTGAAACTTCAAATTAGATTTTCCGTCTGAGATACAGTAATCTTATTCAACTATTCAATAGTTCTTTCTCCACTTCTCTGACAAGTTCATCAACTTTTCCCCCACGACAAATTACTAATTAGTAGGCTGCGGATCTTTATGCAAAACAAAAATGTTCTTCATTGATTGTGGGCAGCAGGAATAAAATAAAAATTGATTTCATCCCTTAACGACTTTGTTACATTAAAAGCAACATTAGAACATCCTTGAATTTTTGAAATTTTTTACTGGTTTATATTTCATCCAATCAATTCCTTCATAAATGCATAAAGATCCGCAGTCTACTAATTAGCAAATAAGCAAACCGCTGAAAAGCATTACTTTTTGAATCGGAGAACAGTCCAATAAATTTTCTTTCCTTTTAAAGAAAATCATGTCAGCTTATATAAACTTTTTTTACCTACTTGACTTCAATAATACAAAGTTTGGTCTTGACCTTTTTGGGCACCCTGTATGTATGTAGCATTTAATCGACTGTAACTCGACCACTAATATGGCCGGGTATTCGCCATAAAATTGTTAGCCATTTCTGGTCCTGTGCGAATTAATTAACTGAAAACTATTTCCATGATGTGCTCCGAATACGCTAATTCGTATTAATTAAACTGAATTTCGTGTATCTCGAACTTTTTCGTCCGCTCAATTGAACAGTACGTCTGCCACCATAGTAGGTTTGCGATAAACGTTCAACAATTTTCGCACTCATGTAAATTGAATAGACTGTTATCGAGTCGACAGTCATTGAATATTTCTCATTTTAAATTCGATTGGAAAGAATACGTGATAAGGTTGATATCCATTATTCGCGATCAAAAATTACTAATAGATGCTAAAGTATTACGGCTTTTAATTTGTTATTTCTGACACATAGCGGAAATTTGCTTTGGGGATGTCTAAATTGTATAATTAAAAAGTGTTATCCAAGAGTTCTTCAGGCGCTTAGAAAATAAATAATCCATGTGTCTATAGTTGCGTAAATCTAAATTCACAGGGTAGGTGATCTTAAATAAATGAAAATAGTACATTTGCACGAAAAATAAAACATTCAAATTTGTATGGTCGGCGATGGTAATTTAACTACGCAACAAAATGGTTCTGTATAAGCCTGTATTAAGCTGTACGATAAGCTGAAGATGTCCAACATCTAGAGCAAGGATAGATCCTCTATTAAACACGCGTAGATTCTTTCCCCTTTCAAAGTGAAAGCTCCATCTTGCGGAAATTAAATTTTTCAAGGATCAAGAGTCCTTCGCAAGGGGATACTGTATTCTCATAAGGAGAGAAAACTTTCCTCGCCGCGGGGGCCATTTCTCCCGACGTGACTCGATTCGATTTCTCGAGAAATGCTGTCGCGGTGTGAAAAAAAGATACCGGGAATCGGAGACCCTGGTGGATCCGGTAAATTGAAACTTGGATGGGAAACGGAGGGGATAAATGGAGAGGTTACGGATCGTAGGATGTTGTAAGCTAGTGGGTTGAGGTTAGGAACAGCCAGAAAGAACAATATAATAATTAATGGGATTGCACTATAATATTTGGATTGTTTTTTCAGACTTTCACTTTAGATTGGCAGACGCAGACGATGCAGACAAAACAACGAGGACAGGAGCACAGGCAGAACATGGCGTCAGACACGCTATAGTCGTACCAACACACACATAAATAAAGACGATCATAAGAAATACAAGAAAATAATTATATCTATCAGTGAGGATATGAGAGAGCTCACGCCTGAGGTTCTTCTGCCTCCGGTTTTGTCAGTATAGACAGAAATAGATCAAACTCACTTTTAGCATGGAACAGAACCTATACCCGGCTGCTCTTTACTTGACGGGACCAAAAATTTTTGCCTTTCTCCTATAAATTATTATCTATTTGGTAAGGAGACTCTAGGAATCGAAGTTTCGATCCGGTAGGATCAATGGTTCAAAAGTTATGGTTGCTTGAAGTTGAGCAATTTACATAATCTCTCTGTATCTATCTTCAACATAGAACCTGTTTTCAAGCAAAGTCCTTCAAGACAACGCCAAAGAAATGAGTACTTGTTTTTGGTGATGCCTGAAGCTAGAACTCTAATTACAGTAATTTTGAAACGGCTAATTGTTTCGTTCGCGAACAAAGGGAGATAATTAAACTAAAATTAAAATTAAACATTAGGGGATAGCGGCAGGTCCCCGCATTCTTCTGAATTCATTTCAAATCAGTAATTCGACTCTATGTAGCGTGATTTAAATCTGAATGGATTTTTCTTTCTGGAAACAGTATTCATCGTCGGTTGAACATTTCTTTCTGTGTGTATGATTGTCGCGGTTTCATCAGAATATTAAACATTTAAATGAAATTTCTCCAATGGAAAATGAATAAAGCTGCGTGAGCGAGAACGTTAACATGTTTCCGGGAAGCGAATGTCTGCGGTCCGTGTTCGTCATCCAATGTTTTTCTCACAGCTGGAGTTTTCACATTTCCAGTTGATTTACATATTAAAAACTTAATTTGAATCTGACTCGTGCAGTTTTGCAGAATAAAAGAGCAGTGCGTAGTCGAAGGTAGAGAGCCACGGATAAATTATTAGTGGAAAGACAACTCAAAGGAAAAGGGGAATGCAAATTCGTTCGAGAAATTCGATTCTCCTCGCCGTGGAACTGAAAATTCTGAAATCGCTCGAGATGGAATCAGACAGATAATATTTTTCGTCGACCAGTTCAATATTATCTCCCGGGGCTCCATGAACTTAAGATTCTTTAATTAAGAGCCTAGACGCTCCGGCCAATCGAAGATAATAAAGGGTCTAGCTCTCCACAATTTTTATTGGTATCGTGTGCAAAACAGTGCTTTTAGGTGGAAAGATAATCCCTCAAAATTTTAAGTCGCTAATCCCTCGTTTAAGGATAATATTTTTCACTTCATCATTTTTTTCTCGGTTGTTAATAATATATTTTTTCGCGTTGGTGAGTAAACTGTTAAGGGCAGAAGAAAATTATTTTTTCATGAGTACAGATTGCCGAGTAACCCTTCGAGGGTTCGCGTAAAATTATTCCCGTGAAACGGAGAAAAGTTGTTTTTTTGCGAGGCACGTGATAGATCGGAAAAAGGGGGATCATCGCGATCAAGCATAATTTTTTTAAAGTTCAGGACGCCACGACGTCACGACGAAAAGTCGGACATTAAATATGCATTAGTCGAACTCTCAAACCGTGTCGCAATCTCATAAAATGTCGAACAAATTTTGACACTTTCTAAAACTGTGGTAAAAATCGAGGAAATGAAGCTTCGATAAAGATTTTCGATCCTGAGAGTAAATAAAATAGAAAACACAATCCTCTTTATAAACGAGGTTGCAACCAATTGTTATACATATTATTCGCAGTTTAAAAGTGCTTCTTAAAATTTCTTCATATATTATACTATTCCTAAAATCCACCAATATTTATTACACCCTGTAATCATGACTATACCGATCTCCCCACAATGTACTTCCAACTATCTCTAAGTACGAGGATCTAAATTTGTAATCATATGTTATAATCCTTGTGGTCGCTAATGACCTCGATGTTGATGCGACCTGTATAAATAAATAAAGGAGAAAAAAATGAGTGCACGTTCCTAAAATGGAGCAACACAGTTAACACAGTTAGCAGGTCAAGTAAGAAAAGAAATAGTGTTCGCGATCACATGACTGACAGGACAGTCGAAGTATCAATCGAGCTGAGCTTTTTCTGGTTTCGTGCCGATTCACTGGATCCGTGGAAGAATTCTATCGAGCTCGGCCTCGCGCGAATCATTTTCGCTCGTTTACCTCGTCGATAAAGATTTCGAACAGCTTCGACCTGTCGACCTGCCAAGCCGCGAGACTTTCACCGGCCTCTCTCCTTTCGCCCCGTTTCGTCTCGCAGCTTTCTCCTGCGATAATGAACTGTACCCGGCAGGTGGGGCGGGGGTCGGAAGGGTGGTATCTACCAAGCGAATCACAACGACCGAACGTAATTAGCTTTTTGAGGGGCGAAAAGTGAGCGGGGGTCCCCTTTTCGCTAGAAGGAGACGTCATTCGCAGATTATCTCTGTGGGAAATTAACCCCCGTGCAGAAGAGGGACGGGATGAGGGTTGGGGGTGAGAACAGGGATGGGCGTCGAAAAGTGGGGAGAGGGTGGTATCGTTTATCTTTCAGCGACGGCGCCGTATCGGCGGTTTCTCTCGAACGCGAGCCGACGAACGCACCTCGAGATACGGGCGACGAGTTTTCGAAGCCGAGTTTCGTCTCGAAACTCGCGGAAGTTGAAAGTTGCACAGCTTCTCTCGCCCGGCAAAGAGAATATTCTCTATGGGCAAATGGCAGTCGCCTAGGATTGGAGCCGTGTTTCAGTGGCCTGCCGACGGGCGAGTTCTTCCGCCCCGTATTTTCGTTTTCGATTCAGCTCGACGCGATCGAATTCGAGAGCCGATTGATCTGCTTGCTGCGGCTAGACATACAGTGAACCACGAATGTATTTGAACGCACTTTAAAACAGTATAACTTTTTTGTAATTATACCAAACGACCTGATGTTTTGTGAACAATTAGAAGCATTGGTTTACTAAGTGATCTGCAAAAAAGATTTTCAAAAAATTACTATTTACAAGGTTGCATGCAAAAATAAAATAAAGCATTTTTTAAATCTTTTATTTGGGCCCTTAATAAAAATTTAAAATATATGTTTTGCAGATCTATGTTAGTTATACACATGCTGAAAATTTCATCAGAATCGATTAACATACCCAAGAGCTACAAGTGGTTAAATGTGATGAAAATCAGGCTGCTCTTTACTTTACCGGACTTAAAATTTGTGCCTTTCTCCTATAAATTATTATGTGTTTGGTATGTCATATAGTAGATTTGAATCCGGGAACCCTGCAGAACGTAGTTTCGATCTTGTAGGATCAATGGTTCAGGAGTTATGGTTGCTTAAAGTTGAGCAATTTGCAGTGTTTTTGATAGGTAAGGGTGCCGCCATATTGGTTTGTAGTGACAATCGCGCGCCGCTTACCGAGCAGATCCGCTTGATGGCAGCACGGGCACGTGTTAATGCTGATAATATAGAGGGGATATTGCGATTGTTTGAATTTTGGAAAACATGGCCACGATGTTGCGTTTTAACTGATCTGGGTTAGATTTTTGTAAACATTTTTCACGATATTTCTTCTCAAACATTTTCTGAGATATTTTCTGTATGTTAGCGATATTACTGTATGCCCGTGCTGCCATGTAGCGGTTCTGCTCGATAAGTGGCTTGCGATCGTCACTACGCACCAATATGGCGGCGTCCTTACCTGTCAAAAACACTGCAGATTGCTCAACTTTAAGCAAGCATAACTCCAAAACCATTGATCCTACAGGATCGGAACTTTGATCTGCAGGATCCCCGGGTACAAATCTACTGGATTATATACCAAATACATAATAATTTATAGGAGAAAGGCACAAATTTTGAGTCCGATAAAGTAAAGTTTTCCCGAAAATCATAGTTTTTCGTGACTTTTGATCAGTTTCTGCTTAAAATCAGCAGATTCTTACGTCTTTCGATACGTGCCGTTTTTTTCTGCGTTAACCGATTTCGATGAAATTTTCAGCATATGTATAGCTAACATACATCTACGAAACGCATATTTTAAATTTTCATTACGGGCTCTAATAAAAAAGTTACAAATGGTGCCTCTTTTACTTTCCCTATATCTATACTGCGGATGTTTATGCAATTTTCAATTTTTATGTTAAGTTCATGTATTTTCATATCGATCGTTATTTCTTAAAAAAAGTATATTATAAAAATTCCTCAGTATGAAATAAATTTCCTTTTGCGTAACGCCTATTCTAGAAACTTCAAATTCGATATCAAAGTAGTATTATTAAGTACGCATTATTTAAATTGTAAATTTTATACAGATAAATTATACAATTGTAACAAATGAAATTTAAATATGTTATGCAGGTAGACATGGAATAATTAAATCTTGTAGATCAATTTCAACAGAAACAATTGAAATGCAGTTGATTGCCTTGCAAAACGATTATGTTACTACTCAAGGTCATAATTTCGAACATTTAATTTAATTCAAATAAAATGATTGCACATTTTAAAGTTGTCATTTCTTTATCATAGATTTTTTAGTTCAAGGTCATTTGAAGATCACAATGTACGACATCATTGAATTCGTCTTGACATTAGCTACAACACTATGAAGTTAAAAATATACGGTGCCATTAAAAAATTCAGAAAACATTGAAAACGACAACGATTAGAGCAGTACAACTTTTCTCTCGAACATTTCCTTCTATCTTCCTTCTATCTTAAACGAAGCTATTTGGATGTTCCGTTTCTCGTGAATCACCCG
This sequence comes from Lasioglossum marginatum, assembly GCA_028455795.1. Taxonomy (NCBI): domain Eukaryota; kingdom Metazoa; phylum Arthropoda; class Insecta; order Hymenoptera; family Halictidae; genus Lasioglossum; species Lasioglossum marginatum. The sequence goes on from CM052249.1 coordinate 3,982,911, forward strand.
GTATGCAGGTTACAAGCTTTTTCTTAACCCCTTGTCGTACCATTTTCTTTGCAGTTACAGCAATTAAAACGTCTTTATCCCGAAAAATGTCGTAGTAGAGAAAAGAAAATTTATGTTTTTCTATGGCTACATTTACTTTAATGCTTAAACGTAAACGTTCATTACAAACGAATCAAATTTTATTTCGTTTAAAAAGAAAAGCGTAACCTTCATATTTGTTAGACTTTGTTTAAAATCTTCATGACGAGTCTGACTCGTTAAAATACGGCAAGTGGTTAATTGATACTGTAAAAACTGGCAATCATAACTTCTGCAATACTTCTGGAATGTTGTAAAAAAATGACATTAATAACTTGTATCTAACAGGAATTCAGTATAACTGTACTCGTCGCACGTTAATTTTTTCTGTCGGAAACAGTTTAACTGAAAATTCGCAATTACCGAACAACCTTGCGTCGAAACGTATCGCGTTAGCATTGCGTGGCATGAAAAATCCGTGGACGCTTTTGCGAATAGCTCGCAACGATTTGCGAGTAGGTAGACCGAGGGGGTGGGGGTGAAAATAAGGCGCGTGCGTGACCGAACGCAAACGTTAAATTTTCATTAACGAAAATTACGAAGCGGGCTGCACCGCTTGGCTGATGATAGTTCCAGCAATTATTTTAAACGCGACCTGTATAAATCAGCTGGCCGAACCAAATGAACCCTGAATTACAGTTCGCATCGAATAGAGCTGGGGGATACGTACCCGACGCACCGGCTCGGTCTCGTAATTAAAAACGAGAAAAAACATATAATGGCTGTTCCGTCTCGCAATTTGTCCAGCCAGCGTTAAAGTTGTATGAGTTCGTCAATTTGTTGGAGAGTATTTTGGTTTCGTTCATTCTAACAAATTTAATCGACACGTTCTTTTAAGCGCTAAGCGTTATAGTAAAAACATAATTAATGTTCGAAGAAAGCATGGCAAGATAGAGGTGTAACTATATTGATTATCGATATCTTATCGATAATTAACAATATGTCAGCAGTCCGTAAAGCCCATGCCTAGATCCGCGATGCGGTACATTTCCGGACCATTTATAATTGAATGCTGAAATTGATCGAGCCAAAAGTTGCATCGTATAGAAAGTTATAAAGACACCGTGTATTCTTTATACCTGTTATATTCTTAATAAAACCGCTTAAAATCGCTCAACTCTAGACACGCATAACTTTTGAACCAGTGAACTCCTAACGTTAAAACTTGGATTTTCGGTATTTTCTCGTTAAGATGTATAGAATTATATTAATGAAAAGTTAAAAATTTCTGGGTCCCTAAGGTGAAGTTCAGCCGAACTACTATCAATAAACGAATCGAAAAGTGAATGAAAAGGTTTAAAGATGACTTGGTCAGTCAAACTTCAGCGGACTTAATACACAATCTAACACAAATAACACATGCGTTTTCGATTCTATCCCGTGGCGGAGTAGCAAATGCGAATGTTCGATTCTTGGCGATTCGTCACGGTTAGCGCTGGTCGTCGCGGCGCCACGCTCGACTTACGAGGATTACAGGCCGCTTATTGCCGCACTCACCCCTAACCAACGGGTTGGGGGTTCAAACGAGCGTGGCCAATCCTATGTGCCATCGTCGTATTAACGCTTTACCGAGCGCGCGCGTCGCCATTCTTCCTATGACGAACGAAACAGGAAGCGAGACCTCTTAAAAACGTCACTTTCTGCCTGACCTCTGCGCCTCTTATTGTACAGTGAACCACGAAAGTATTTGATCGCACTTTAAAACAGTATAACATTTTTATGATCGGATCAAACGACCTGACTTTTCTTGAGCAATTAGAAGAATTGATTTACCAAATGACATGCAGAAAAGATTTTGCAAAAATTTGCGATTGCTAAGAATTACATGAGAAAGTAAAAGAGGCACCATTTATAACTGTTTTATTAGAGCCCGCAATGAAAATTTAAAATATGCGTTTTGTAGGTGTATGTTAGTTATACACATGCTGAAAATTTTATCGAAATTGGTTGACCCAAAAAAAAACGATACGCATCAAAAGATGTAAAAATCTGTGGATTTCATGCAGAAACTGATCAAAATTCGCCAAAAACTATGATTTTCATCACATTTAACCACTTGTAGCTCTTGGGCATGTTAATCGATTTTGACACGGGTTTATCGGTGTGAACCACTACTAATCCAATTACAAAACTTCTTTATTTTTCATTATTTTTTTATGGGACTATCGCCAACTTATTCGTGGCATTTTTCTGATTAAAATGACCCTAAACACGATATAATTTCAACTGTATTTAATGGTTTAATTGACGATGAAAGTTTCGGGCGCAAGGAAGGACAGCGCGATCCGTGTTTACATGCTGTCCTTCTCTACGTTCGGCTTCCTTTGTACTATCGGCGCGGTCGGCGCGGGAGTCTCAGTCATAAAAAAATAGTGTCCCTACACGATATTTATCCGTGCAGAACATAGCCGTTTGCAAAATAACGCGACTTTACTGTACTCGAAATTTCCGGGTACCCGGAATGGAGGCTTTCGCCAATTTTCGGGTCCCAATCCGAACGCGCAAAAAATAACCCGAACCCAAAATTTTTGGAACCCGCCCACCCTTAATGATTATCATGCATTAGAATACATTAAAGTAATACATTAATATATGTTACCATAAAATAATGTTTCACTTTATGAGTAGAGCTGTTTATTTTAGAGAAGAGTTTATACTGTATATGTATATTACTTACCGTTTTTTTCAGACGGGATATTGGCGACATATTCAGGCCAGCAATAATAGCCATCAGGGAATTGAAGTTGCCGATGTTGAAACATTCACGGGCCGTTTCAATCCAGTATTCAACCACGCGGACGCGTTGCTTCTTTTTTGCATGCTGTAAAATGGAAAATGTTTTTCAAAATGATTTTTAGTTTGACCTTCCACATGCCAATGCTTCATTGCAATACACATATGCGGAATACAAAATCAAGAATTGTTTCTACTATCTATAACTCCTCAATTTTTATCTGGGAAATATGTTTCTCTTTTTACATAAAGATTTTAGATATTTTACTTGAAAAAATTCGACTTATTGCTTGATGACACAAGTATTTAGTATTTCATAGGGTCAATTAAAGCGTTTCTTATTGAGATTTACCTTGCACACTTCAGTCGCTACAAAATAGCTCAGTCTATTAAACCATTGGACGTATGACTCGAGATTACGAGTTTTCTTCATGTCCTTGAAGGATGTTTCCAAATGAGGAGACTCCTGTATAGATGAGAATCAAATTAATAAAAGTATACAATATTTAAATCGAAAAATTCTTAAATCAATACCTTAGTGTATGCCCTTTTTTTACTTTCGAGTAGTGAAGTTTAACCCAATTGAATCATATTAACTTTGAAAAAAATACTTATACAGTAATCTGCGAGTGTAATCTATTGTGATCTCATTTTCTGCATTTATACAAATAGTTTATATAAATAGTTTTCTGCAGTTATACAATAATCATAGTGCATGATCATTATCATTAGGAGTTATTAACGAAAAACACGGACCAATCAGAGCGCGGCTATAGCGAACGGAGTCCGACTTGGCGACAAATCTCGCTTAGCGTGTCGTTGCCGTTGGCCGAGCCAGAATCAATCCGCTGTAGCCGCGCTCTGATTGGTCCGTGTTTTTCGTTAATAACTCCTAAACAAAGCCGCGGACGCCATTTCTGCAAAGGAAAATGTCGCTTCAAATGATCTGAGGAACCTCCCATTTCCGGATGTTGAAGGAATTTTGAGACATCCTGTATAGCTATAAAAATCGTCCGTTGTCCGAGGGTTAAAAAACCGAAATTACTTTCTTGCCAACCCAATATTATTAATTAACTAGAAGATGACACGTACCTTCGCGAAAGCTTGGACGAATTCTTCAGGGCCGATGTAGGAGAGCCTCTCGAGTTCCACATGGGTCAATTGCTGTGCCAGAACCGTGGCGGAGGGACACAGTTCGGTGATGTCCACCTGAAAAACGACGTGACAGTTCCATTCGGTTAAAGTGTCGAAGTAAAGGGTCCACGGGAAATCGCGGGAGCAGGGTGGAAACACAAGCTGGATGGGGAAGGAAAGGGGTAGGACACGATGAAAGGGAAGAACGAGGGCGTCAACGAGAACTCGATTCATGGGGAACGCGGAAAGACAGAAAGCGGAAACGGCGAACGTGCAGGGCGTCACGACGCCCCTTCTTTTCCTTTCCAATTTCACGTTCTCGTGCTCTGCCGAGCAAATTCGAGCCAGTTCTTATCTTCGCCAACCACAGTTTCGAAGTGGTTCTGGGGACATTCGACGCTCTCGGACACCCCTGATAAAGATCTGGTGATTGCTGGTTACATACGATGTCATTTCTACCGCGGATACTACCGGATGCTAAGCACACGCTGTGCTTCTTCCTTAATATCGCGCATATACCATACGACAAACGACGCGACGTCTGCCCAGAAAGTACCCAGCCATTTAATATTACAGTAGATAGAATAGCGAGCGTTTAAAACTCAGATTATACCACACACAGGTTGGTCCAACAACCTTTCACCACCTTCAATATTTCCGTTGTTTGTAAACCTGCATGCTATAAGGGGTGGGAGAGATTTTGGAAACATTTTTTTACATGTGTGAAGGTATCAGGTTGTTGCATGCGAAATGTCCGATTTTTGGCATAATACACGATCCACAATGTCAATGCGGCTATGAAACACAAGATATTGACTGTGTACTATGGCAATGTCCCACATTTGAAGAACAGAGATCAAAATTTATCAAGCCATTACAGAAACTACATCTTTTTCTTCCACTCTCACCTCATGTAATGTATGATTCTCCCGACCTACGATGGAAATATCATCTACCAGGATTTCATCTTGGAGGGGGCCCGAGTTTTAAACAGAATGACCTTTCTTTTGCAAGAATATCTGTTAACGGTATTATGAACAATTGCATAAGCTAAACATTTTCTGCTCCAAGCGCGGGCCCGCAGCATTCGCTACTTCTGCTATATGGTCTAACTAATTTTCCAGTATCCTATTTCCTTTTTCTTGGGGAGGGGGGCACGTGGGGGGGGGGGGGGGGAAGTCTGTACAATGTTGCAAAATAATCTCTACCTTGAGATTAAAATTTCATTAAATAAAAAAAAAAATGTCCGATTTTAGAATGCAACTCTTCTAAAACGTTTCGATCAAAAAATGTTATTAGAGTCTATAGGTTTATTATATTAGGTGTGCAAATGAGTTCGTTGCGGACAGAATGGCGTTTGTGTGTTTTTTTATAGTTTCTAAGTTGTCGTATTGGCGTTAGGGTAAATAGTGCGTTAGGTTACTAGTTATAAATGATGATTGTACAAGGAGAGCGAGAGTCTGTTATGTTTACGAGTCTCCCGAAGTGGGGATTTCCGCTGGCATCGCGAAACATGTGTTGGACAACCGTATGGTTGGAAACCACATGTATAGGCCGCGTGGTAAGGTCGCTGATAGCAGCGATCTGGGTCCTTTTTATGGCTCTACGGAAGAGGGTAATCCCAATGCGGACGCAGGAGACGATGAGTCGCCTACCACCACGAGCATAGTGGAGAAGGGCTAGGCCCTGAGCGATGGGAAGAGCCAAGAACAGGTAAAAAGCCGCGAAATAATCCCCCGCTGAATGTGGAGTAGTTTCAGTTGGGAAGAAGGGTCCAAAAGGCCCCTGGGCGGTGGGGTTTTAGTGGGTATGCCTTCGCCCTAGTTTTATTCCGGCAAGGTGAGCCCCACACAACCCCCCTCCCGACCAATATCAGGAGGAGGGGTGTGCGTATCCATTTCCTCACTGCCCTTAAAAAAAGGGCCTGGGCGGTGGGGTTTTAGTGGGTAGGGATATAAGTCCCGTTCCCCCAATTTCCATCTAAGGGGGAGCCAAGTCCTACACTACCCCCCGACTTCTATCATAGGGAGTGTGTGTAACAGCATTTTCCCACCGCCATGAAACAAAAAAGGCCCTTTTTATGGCCCAAGGAGGAGGATGTGACCACCTTTCTGCGAATTGGGATCACGTGCATGGTAAAACCTGAGGGTCGAACCTGGGTTGGTAGGCCTGCGAAGAAGACGGGAAGTGGTGCGCGCCAAAACAAACATAATTATCACTGAGGAGGGGTGGTCGAAGCCGCGGGCCAGCGCGGCGGTGATCATCGTCGCGAGAAGGGCTATTCGTGCTCAGAACAAACTCACCTCGCGACCTCTTACAAATGTTCTGTGATGACATGTACTAGACTAGAAATTTGTAATAGTCTTTTCTTAAATAAATCACTCCATAACCTTCGCTTACAAAAACTGGTGTTGGGAGTTAACAAAGTTCCTTCCCCTTTTTTCTATGATCAAAACTTCTGACTGAATTCGAATTACTTTTCGGTTTTAGTGCCATCTAAAACACATGCTGAAAACTTCATCGAAATCGGTTGACGCCGGAAAAAACGACACGCATATACGATTCTGTAGATTTTAAGCAGAAACTGATCAAAATTCGTGTCAAAACTACTATTTTCACCATTTTTAACCGCTCGTAGCTCGTGTGTATGTTAATCGATTTCGATGAAATTTTCAGCATGTGTATAACTAACATAGATCTACAAAACATATATTTTAAATTTTCATTAAGGGCCCAAATAAAAAAGTTTTAAAAATTGCCTTTTTTATTTTTGCATGTAACCTTGTAAATTACAATTTCTGGAAAATCTCTTTTGCATATCATTTCATAAACCAATGCTTCTAATTGATTATAAAAACAATTATAAAAAAGTTATTCTGTTTTGAAGAGCGTTCGAATACTTTCGTGACTCACTGTATATCAATTCTCTAAATCTGTGATTCTTAAAAATCATTATTTAATATACATATCCTAATGAGTTCGTCTGATAATTGCGACATTAAGAATGGTAGTTAGACAAAGAATTACCACCATTGTTATTGCTCGATTGTTACTGTGAGTAGTAATTAACGGTAATTTCCATATATTTCGTTAAAACGTGAGCAACAGCCTGCTAATTATGGTAACTAGAGCAATTATCTCTAAGTAATCTAACCACGCTAATTGCCATTTTTAGCTGTTGATAATTCCTTAATGCGGCGGGCGAAAAGATAGACAAAATTTTTGCGCAGTAATAATTACATATTCCATCAACGAATGTCGAGTATTACAATATAATTAATTTTATTGCGACTAAATAATAGGAAGAACCAAATATTAGATGTAGAAATTAATTCGGTGCCTTTATAAAACAAATTTAGTATTTATTTATAATGTAATCATACCTCTGATATTTTTCGAAATAGGCTCCATTATTTTCGATAACATTGGTCCATCTTTCAGGCAACTGTCGAATTCCTTGACGGAAAAAAGATGGCGGTTTTGATGTAATGAATTCGTTTTGATGTAATGAATCTTTTTTGCAGCTCTTCCAATGTTTGGAAATTTGTATCTGCTAAATGATGCTGGAGTGATCGGAATAAATGAAAATTCAAGCAGTATTCAATCCATTCATCAAAATCAAAGCAGAACAAATCATCCAGCGGCTTCAGAAGCATTTTTCTTTAATTGAAAGGCAAACAGTTTACAGTGAGTATTTTCAAACGCCGCCATCTTGCTTACTAATAGTTTTTGTTTTGACTAGATCTCAAATGTTTCATAACTGTAAGTGTTGGTACTTAAACGTTACAAAATGGTGGGCGATTATTTGCATTCAAACCAAAGTTATAAATAATTTAATATCGAGGCACCGAATTAATTTCTACACCCAATACGGATAAAAACACGTTTTATTTACATTTTCCTTTCTCCGATGTCGAGTCACGCTCGACGAAGGAGTGCAAAGGGTTAAAATCCCGCGAATGGAACTAAAATTCCAGATTTGAGGTGTAAAATCTCGCTAAAAATATTACCTCTGAATAATGCAATTGTCCCATTCCTGATTCTAAGGATTAAAACAGGTACTAGAAATGTCGATCTCACAGCCATCATCGCTTATTTCCACTGACTTACATTTTCCAGTTGTTAGTTAGAAACAATAACGAAGATTATCTTCGCGTTTCTGTCCCGTTGAATTCTCCTCGCTCTCCACGAAATTAAAGATGCCTCGTCGAGCGTGGCTTTCGCGAATGAAAAAAAGTCGGTCGCGCTTCACCTGTATCGATACGACGTCGACGCTGTCGCCGCGTTTGAATAGCATTCGCTGCCGGACGTTTCCGTGGAACGTCATATCGTTTCCTTGACGCGATAAAAGTAAGAACTGTCGGGCACGATTGAAATCAGCAAGCTGCGTGATTCGGTTACAAGCGAATAGCGTTCCCGCAGCCCCGGTTTCTTCGAATTAGACTGCCAATCGAATTATCAACGAGCGCGGGCCCGACTGGTATGATAGCACGGAAAGATTTCGATGAGGGCGGTCGCGACGGTGCTCTTCCGCGACAGCATTGATTTGAACCACTTGGAGCAAACAGAGCGAAACGGAAGCGTTTGAATTATGTGCAAATTCACTCGAATACTTGCCATTGGATAAAGTGATATAAAGTTAATCTCTGAGAAATGGTTTTGCAATAGGCCGTACGATAGCTTATCCAAAGAAAACACTTAAAAACTATGTGAAGGGGTAAACTTTACTTCACCGGACTCAAAATTTGTGCCTTTCTCCTATAAATTATGATGTATTTGGTATGTAATCCAGTAGATTTGTACCCGGGGCGATTGTAGATCGAAGTTTCGATCCTCTAGGATCAATGGTTCAAGAGTTATGCTTGCTTAAAGTTGAGCAATCTGCAGTGTCTTTGACAGGTAAGGACGTCGCCATATTGGTTCGTAGTGACAATCGCGAGCCGCTTATCGAGCAGAACCGCTAGATGGCAGCACGGGCACACAGTAATATCGCTAGCATAGAGAAAATATCTCAGAAAATGTTTGAGAAGATATATCGTGGAAAATATTTACAAAAACCTAATTCAGACCTAACCCAAACCAGTTAAAACGCAACATCGTGGCCATGTCTTCTAAAATTCAAACAACAATTGCAATACCCACTCTATATTATCAGCATTGCCCGTGCTGCCATCTAGCGATTCTGCTCGGTAAGCGGCGCCGATCGTCACTACAAACCAATATGGCAGCACCCTTACCTGTCAAAAACACTGCAGATTGCTCAGCTTTAAGCAAGCATAACTCCTGAACCATTGATCCTACAGGATCGAAACTTCGATCTGCAACCGTCCCGAGTACAAATCTACTGGATTACATACCAAATACATCATAATTTATAGGAGAAAGGTACAAATTTTGAGTCCGGTAAAGTAAAGAGCAGCCATATGAAATAATGGGGTGACAAAGAAAATCAGGTTTTTCCGTAATGTCTCTTATCCTTTTTAATTGAAAGTTCTGAAAAAGATCAGCCATATTTTAGCCATTAAAATGCACATCTCTGATTTTTTTCAGAATTTTTAGCTTCGTAACCGAATTTAAAAAAATAAAATAGTTTTGAAATGCTGATTTCTTATAGAAGTTATGTAATACTAAGTTTATATTTTTACAGTATTTTATAATTATATATGAAATATATAAATATAATGTTATATGTAAAATATATAAAATATATGTATAATTTCTTCAGATTTTTCAAAGTGGGGTATATATTATGGAGCATCCATAATTATGCTGCATAATATTATGGAGCCATTTGACATTCGGATTTGGTTTTAGAAGGACAATCTCTATAAGAAACACCCAGCAGTAATGTTCGAACACGAAAAAAGTTTGATTTTGTTGGACAGTGTAATTTATGCGAGACTGCGAGATTAAACTTGAACATTCATCGACGAAGGAAACTTATTCAACAATAAACGATACTATGTAAAATCGAGACTTCTTTGAAGTTTGCACGTTAAAGATCGTCTTCCTGCAGAAAAAAGTAGATAATTTTCCACTTGTTGAGCTTGTAGTTTCTTGAATGTTAATTGCGACGTGAAAATATTACAGGGTGCCAGACATATTCTGCGACCTAAATCAAAAGATCCATACAATCCGACGTCTGCGAGAATCTTGAAGCTGTGATAAAGCCGTTCTACTGATACCGCGACACGCTCTATTATTGACAGTCTCGACCGAGTTAGCCCGATCGAGTGAACTCGGACCAAGCAGTATTAACGGCTTCTCCGCGATCATTTATCTTTCCTCTTTCGTCCAAAGCTCTCGGTCGAACAGGACACTGACCGTTCAATCGGTCGATCAAGCCTTTATCCTACGGTGAAAGCCGGGAAAACTACATCTTCCACAGCTGGCCATCCCCTGACCTTTGCGTGCTCGGCAGGATTCTAAGCAGTGACGTATAGTCCCATCCATAAGGTACCGGGAACGGAGACTTACACAGGTAAATGTGGTGCAAGAACGGTACGGTTCTCGATGAATGTGCTTCTGATAATTTGGAATGGATGGCGAATGGTAGAAAAGCAGTGGAGTCAGTTTGCGACCGTAATCGTTAAAGAGATGATTTGAAATTCGAGGTAATTGAACAGTATGTAATAGGAAGAACAATTTTTTAAATGAGAATGCATTTTTCTAGGAGTTTCACAAACTTTACGATAGTACAGTAAAGTCGCGTTATTTCTCAGCGACCGCCTACCCAGAATTTGTCAAGTGCCTACCCTCTCCACTGAGGGGCAACATCGCAGGGGCCAAGAAGAAGTGTAAACATGCCGCGTAATCTGATCTTGGATGGGGTATATCGTTATGAATCACTACTAATCCAATTACAAAACTTCTTTATTTTTCTTTATTTTTTTATGGGACTTTCACCAACTTATTTGCGGCATTTTTTTTTATTAAAATGACACTAAACACGATATAATTTCAACTGTATTTTGTGGTTTAATTGACGATGAAAGTTTCGGGCGCAAGGAAGAACAGCGCGATCCGTGTTTACATGCTGTCCTTTCCTACGTTCGGCTTCCTTTGTACTTTCGGCGCGGTCGGCGCGGTATATTCAGTCATAAAAAATCAGTCATAAAAATGGTGTCCCTACACCATATTTCTCCGTGCAGAACACAGCCGTTTGCAAAATAACGCGACTTTACTGTACCCGAAATGTCCGGTTATCCAGGTTTCGCCAATGCTCGGGTCGCAAATACAAATCGCCTCCCTTTGTATCAAATAACGTCTATTCGTATACACTAGTGGAATTAATTCTGGACACTTTTAAATTTTTTCTTAAATTTCGCAATTATTCAAATTATTTAATATATAATCATTTATATTTTATATTCAAATCATTATTTTCTAATTTCTGGGCGTCGGTTATATGAAAAGGTCAGTAAAACGACCATTTAGGTACTTTTCATCAAGTACTCATACTTTTAATATACAATAAAAATTACAATTTCAACACGTTTCGAGGTATTCGAAGTCATTTTAGCCGTTATTCACACTTTTAAAAACTTTGCTGATGTCCTCACTTCTGAAAACACAATGCCTGACTAAAACAATGATGAAACTGTTTGTAAAGACCGTCAAGGCCTTCCTCATTGGTTGTTATAATGAAGCCACGCATCCTGTAATTGGCTATTTCACATCATGCGACGTTTCGTATTGCCAGCCGCAAAAACAAAAATAACAACATAGTTCAGATTTTTCTAAATTAAAATTTTTAAACATTTACAAACAAAATCATGTGGAAATATTAAGTATAAACATTATAGATTACAATAAAAATATTACGGTATCAATTTAGCATAGCAGAATATACATTTTCTGCACAAATATGAAATAAAGAATATTTTTATTCAAAGTGTCCAGAATTAATTCCACCAGTGTAGAAATTTTTTTAAAGCTTCAATCCTTCACGAGATGTTCCACCATTCGTTACTTAAATGTAACAGCCTGTATTGCACGGTACGAATCCCCAGTTCCTGTACAATGGGTGGGCTGCCGACCGCCTGGCACGGATGTAGATATGAGCAAAAGCTGCCTTCAATCCTATTCGCCCCGCACTGACCACTGAACCGACTGCAACAGCGACCTCGCGGTAGCGAAACAATTAAGCGGTCAATAGGTAGGCGAGTAAATATCCGAATGATAAGTACTCGAATTATTTAGAAGATTAGAGTACCCAACTCGACAGGTGCCCAAACGCGCGTTCGAACTGTAACCGAATACCATGTGTGTTACCGCAGCTTTCGTCCAGCAAAATACGTGTGGGGTCAATTAGTCGGTGAAATATTTTCATGTGTCCCTGTGATGCGCAGTTTCAAAGAGCTGATTAATAAAAGTAACACACTGAGACTATTGGTGTTCCAATTTCTGTTCTGATCTGAAAATTAGTTAAAATTAATTCTTTGCGGATAAGAATTATTTCTCTTCGTACTCTTCAATGGAACCAGTACATATACCAGTGGCAGCCATTTATTTATTTAAGTCATATTTTAAATCCCAAATGGCTTATAGTTTCCCAGGAAGCTTACAAAAATGTCTAAACTAGATTTTCATCGAGTTTACTAACTTCTCTTATAAAGACTCAGTAATGTTTCTGTTAATTCCAAGAATTCGATTGAACTTTAAACATGAATAACTTTTGAACCAGTGAATTGCTAACATTAAAACTTGGATTTTCGGCATTTTCCTGTCAAAATCAACGGGATTGTATATAAAGAAGTCCAAAATTTGTGGTCGTGTAAGGTGAAGTTTAACCACAATAGCTAGCAAGCTGAAATGGAAATGAACAATGTACAATCTGAATAGGAAATGTAACAGTTTCAATTTTCGAAATGATAGTATACAATGGATGTGACCTGAACAAAAGACGTCACGTGATGGGCAGCATAATATTTGTATGATTAAAATGACAGCGAGTAATAACAGTAATTAGACTGTACGAGATTACGTGAAATTGATAGTGACGCGTTTTAATCATTTAAAAGTAGGGATTAAATTCGATTCCGCGTTAATTGAATAAAATAGCATGTAACGGAGTTAATACGAATTTTAACGTGTATTATCGTTATCAATTAAAATCCCGTTATCCGGCGTAACTACGTTAACGGGGACATTTAAATACGCCTGATAGCAAGCATTCCCGAGGCTGCATTCCCAGGGCCTTTGCCTTTTTTCCCTGCACCGATTCCCATCCGGCCACTGTTGCGCATAAAGGAATAGGTAACTAAAAGGTTCGCCTGATGCGAAACGCGCGAAGACGGTTTTTCAGCTTTTCCAACGCTTTCGAGTTATTCCCAGCACGTGTGCCCTATAAAATATAGCCATTGTAAGCTTATCTCGTTTACTAACTCTTCTGTTTGGATCGCTGTGACTACATCTCCGCACAAAAATGTTTCCCGTCCAATGGGACGCGTCTAATTTCAGTAGAAACACAGTTGGTCTACGTTCAAATAGACCCAGTTCTCCATTTACACGGCAGCCTCGTTTCAAAAAAAATGTATGCAAATGAACACTGTGTAAAAAAGAATACAGTAGGTATAGGGTCTATAAAAAGTAATGGTCATCGGTCATTTGTAAAAGAAACTTGTCGCAAAATTGTTTATACCAAAGAAAATTGTTGTTAAAGTTTGTTTTTACGTCAACACCTACTCATCGAGAAGAGTCAAATACTTAGGACACAGTAACAAATGGTGAAATATTAGGGGTGTGCGAGTACCCGAAATTTCGGGTTTGGATCGGGGTACTCAAAATTAAAGTTGGGGCAAGTCTGCGATCAAATCAGCGATAAATAACTCTGTGCATATTACGATGTCTTGCTTGAAACCGAAATTTAATAACTAAAACTACAGACTTACACTAAAAATACAGAAATCATTCTGAACCTGCCAGTGAAAATAAAATATTGAATTGAAAAATCATAGAACAGCATTATACTTATATGAATACAACTTTAACTTCGAATACCCGAATATTGATTACCAACTACCACTTCGGGTACCCGCGATTTCGGGTACCCGAACTTTGTAAACTCTTTCGGGATCTCTACCCAACTCGACTCGACCCGAAGCTCGAGGAATTTCTGATATCCGCACAACCCTAGGAAAAATATAAGATTTTTAAACAACAGTATAGAAAAAAGTGAATGATCGATTAATATAAGATTTTGTATTTCAGTTTACTATATTATGAACTATAAAAAATGCTTGTAATATTTAAAAAATAATTTGTTGTTATGTCTTTCGTCGTCTTTGCTCGGAATATCTTTTCTTCCAGATCGCCAACCGGTGTATAGGATTCCTACAAATCGAATTAACTATATCAAAAATCCCAAAAACGTCATAAACTGTGATATATTCTCTAGGCATTGACGATCCCACATTTCAATTTTTGTGAAAATTAACAAAATGGCAGATATTTCAAATTTAATGGCTGAACTTCGGTAGAAAATTTGTTAATTTATTATTTATATTTAACAAGATAATGGGAAAATGAAAAAAAATCGATCGTCAATGCCTAATAGATATTATAAAGAAGATAACTGTAAAATTTTAATGCAATTGCTAAGGTAGAACTCGAGATATCTTGTACACCGTTTTGAAAAACGCGTTTAAAGTTTACGAATGTAATTTTTCTATAAAAAAATAACTTTTATATATTATATTTTATTATTATATTATTATTATATTTTATTATTATATTTTATATATAATAACTAACTAACCTCTTAAGATATAAGCCGTTGAAGTGTTTGCAAAATTTGATTGTGATATGTTTACGTTTTATGTTATGCGTATTCTGTTTAGCAAAAAAATTCGCTCGTATTTTTTTAATCGCAATTTCATATAGAATTCATAATTAGAAGTAGCTTCGTAATTAAAATATTTATCTAACCATAAATGTCGGAGTCATATTTCAAACATATAATCCACTTGTTGAAATCGGAATTAAATTAAAAATCAGATTAAATATAAATAAGTTCCGAGATGGAAGTTTCATTCGATATCAAATATTCTCCTTTTTATAAGAAAAAAAACACAACTAACGCAACGTTTAAACCTACAATCTCCGACTAAATTCATAAAAACTTTTCTTTGTTAAAAGTTTCAGATTTCAATTTCTTCCTTTTTTAAGTGCCGAAGCCATCGCGAAATTAGCTTTTCACGGTAGCTGATCACGGTTGAGTGGCGAAATGTACGTTCGAAACTTTCTTTCCATAGGGAAAAGATTAAGGATTTGTTTCATTAACCAACAAGCTTCTTCGTTCAAGATGTGCAACGGACGCGGTAACAAGTCAATTGAAAACTTAATTTGTCTTATTTTAATCAAACTATCTATTTTACTTTCGGAAAGTAACATTGATTTTCCAATATATGATTCCTAAGGCCATGTGAAATAACTTTTTCCTTTGCGAAAATGTACTCCGCGGCTTCGTTACGGAGTTATTCACGAAAACCACGGACGAATCAGAGCGCAGCTACAGCAGACGGAATCCGGCTCGGCCAATGCTACGTTCTGATGGGTCCGTGTTTTTCGTTAATAATTCCTTAACGAAGCCGCGGGGAACATTTTCGCAAAGGAAAAAGATAAATACTTTACCTGTCAAAAACACTGAAAATCACTCAACTATAAACATTCATAACTTTTGATCTCCTAGGATTAAAATTTGGATTTTTGGCATTTTCTCGCAAAAATCTAGAGGACTACATAAGTAAAAGGCAAAAATTTATGGTTATCGAAGGGAAAGTTTAACCCTTTCGAGTATAGACGGCACCAAGTGCACATTTCTTAGGACTCTACTGAAGCAGCAGTACAGTCCTTAACACAAAGTGAAGAATCGTTAATAACATCACGGTTTACCGAATAGGATCTCGTATTCCGTATACGAGCAGTTCCCGGATCGCGCTTTGAACTTTTCTGACAGCAGGCAGCACGGTAGTGAGAACGATTGCAGCGGAGAAAAGATGGAGCATTGAAACGCGGACGATTGCCGGGAGGAGGAGAGATTAAGGGCATATTATTGGTCTCGCGAGTTACGTTTCGCTTCTTGAAAAAGTTCCAAGGAAGCTGTCGGCGTCGCACGTACCGAGAACCAGTTCAAAAAGCGCGGCGAACTTTCAATTTAATAAGCCGGAGCTTCCTAAGAGCTCGACCTGCCAGTTACCTTATCTCTCCTCCCTTTTTTCCCTTCTACCCAACATTTTTATTGTTTCCCTTCGAGCCGCCGACTTTCTGCGCCTTCGATACAATTCCATTCGTGAATCTTGGCTTCGGACGTGTCTACGTTCCTCTTTGTTCAGCATTGATTTCTAACCCAGATGTTGGCTATAATACAGGCCGAGTTAATTGGCGTTGACCATTTTTCACAAGAACCAAGAATAACAGTTACCCTCTAATAGCATAAACGCTATGCGACTTTAGATAGACTAGAGGAATCCTCACCGATTTCAATGACCTTGAAATATGTTATTAAATGTTATACGTCATTCTAAATAACTTTTTTCTATATAAAGTAACTTTGGACGGCCTTGGTTTGCGAGATATTTACAGAAAACTGTTGGGATGATTATAGCAAACTCCTTGATCTTGAAATATGTAATTAAGGTCATCATTCTAAATAACCTTTTCCTATATATAGTACTTCCGGACGGCCATAGTTTGCGAGATATTTGCAGAAAACTGTTGGGATGACTATAGCAAACTCCTTGACCTTGAAGTATGTTATTACGGTCATTATTATAAATAATTTGTTGATATACAATACATAGTACCTCCGGACGGCCTTAGTTTGCGAGATATTTGCAGAAAACTGTTGGGATGACTATAGCAAATTCCACCATTTCCCAATGACCAAATTTGTCCTTTAGAGCAGGCTCCGCCCCTCCTCAAAAAACCCGATCTAACAAAACTTCGTTCAAAATAACTATAGAAACCGTGGGTTAAGTATTTTAATTTATATTGGAGTTGCCAAAGACTACGGAGGGTTAGATGTCTATTATTTGAATGGAATCTTGGTTAGGTCTGTATTTAGGTCCTTTAGGGAGGTCATTATGGTAATGGAGAGGGCGGATGAGTATCAGTTGGCCTGCTACATCTGTAGAAGGGAGCTTGATCCGATGGGAGGCCATATCAATATGGTAATACCCTTACCTCTCAAAAACGCTTATAATCGCTCAATTTCAAACACCCGTAACTTTTGAACGTGTGTTCTTAACGTTAAAACTTGGATTTTGGAATTTTCTTGTCAAAATCTAGGGGATTATATTTTAAAAAGTCCAAAATTTTTAATCCCGTAAGGTGAAATTTAACCAAATTTCTGAAAAAGGCAATGACGTGCTTAAAATAAACCTTCGCTTTGCAATTTGACAACCGCTACTAAACTGCTGAACCGCGTGTATAAACGACTAAATAACATTTATCTATTAAGGTAATCGAATAGTAAAATTAAGCAGAATAATATTAAAGTAAGAAATAAGCGCCTCACAATATAATTTAACTTTCACGAAGCTGTTAATAATAATATACAAAAACTGGTTGTGATAATAATAAGTTGTGAGTTTTATTGCAAAGCTTTGCATATTTGTATATTTGCACCGTTTGTAAATTTGTAGAACACAACAGACCGTTAACATTAATGTAAACATTAGTGATATTTCAATGTAATTCTTCCTACCAAAAAGAATCTTTGAATCACAGAAATAAATTTTTCTCTTATCGTGGTCCTTATTGGATGATCTATGAAATAAATGATAAAATATCAAATAGAAATTGCAATAAAATAATACAACAATACATATTCGTTGCAGTCATCACTCCAATAAAGCATCTTTACTTTGGAAACAAAAACGCTGAAAGAACTTTATAATTGCATATGAATATATTATGTGGCGCGTTTCTTAAGGAAAATTGAAGTACGCTTTGCGGTGGGTCTCTGTTGAATGCACATTACGGGCTACATTCTTTATCACTGCAGACCGAGGAAATTGTGTTCACATTAATTTTTCTATGAATACGAAATAAACGAGCAGCAAAGTAACCGTACTATACTATATTTATCTTAAAAATTTCCATTGAATCAAGATGGCGGGTCACTTTGCGGGTCTAGAAGCGGGTCTAGCGTGTCATGTGAAGCTGACATTAATATAATTTCATTCATCTGCGAATCCTTTAATACAGAGTTCTTGCCCTCCCCCATCGCCCTTCCCCTGTGACGACCTGTGTGCTCGACCAATCTCAGGCGCGTATCGCATGAACTGCCCGTGGCGCATTAGGGCGACATCCGTGATAACGCGAACAGCGACGTCCAGCCTTCCATTCGACATTTCGGATTTACCAAGCACGTCTAATTTCCACATCTGAATAAAATTTTGGTGATGAAATCAAAATCTTTTTTCAAATTTATTTTCTATATTTATTTTCCGAAATTATCATACTATATAGTGGAGTAGACCTACGCGGGATACCATTGACAACAAAAAAACAATAGTACAGTAAATATTCGATGAACGCAAGGGCCTCGGTGAGGTCCGTTTGCATAATTCGTAGAGAGACATTATTTTCTTGTCAAAGACCGAGCCGGACGTAGAAAAGGACAGCACCTAAACAGCGCGTCTAAACAGAGACCGCGCGCGACCGAAGCACAGCAAAAAATAGCGTACCGATGAGACCGCTCCACGCAATAAATGAAACTTGTTTGTTTTTACTTATTTTTAATGAAATTTTGCCAACATATTTGTGACATTTTTCTGATTAAAATGACACCAAACAAGATATAATTTGATCCATATTTACTGTACCCACATGCGAAGCAGAATGTATGTTCATACCGTCCATTAAACCACTAAATACAGTTGAAATTATACCGTGTTTAGTGTCATTTTAATCAGAAAAATGCCACAGATAAGTTGGTGAAAGTCCCATAAAAAAATAATAGAAAGTAACAAAGTTTTGTAATTGGATTAGTAGTGGTTCACACCGATATACCCGACCCGAGATCAGGTTACGCGACATGTTTACACTTGGCGACCGAGGCAGCTCGAGCTTCGCGGTCCCTGCAGCGTTGCCCCGCAGTGGAGGGGATATTTTTTTGCACCCAAGATGCGTGGCTGGAAGCCAGAGGGCGGAGCCCTCGGAAATCGGCCGAAACGAGCATTTCTTTCCGACCTCTGCTTTAATACATTACTTTCCTAATTTCCTAACACAGTTTAGAATTTAACCCATAATTCAACAGAATACTATACAGAATAAAACTGTCATGAATATTTACATAATAACTATCACAAAATTAAATAACGTGTCTACTTTTGTACGAGGCGGAAAGGAATTAATATTCGTTTAGAAAACCCGTTTCCAACCATTTTTTGAGACTCGTGATCGGCAATCAAGCCATTTCGGTTGAGCTTCGTGCAGGAAGTTATTTATTATATCGTAGTAAATTAATCTTCCTTTGATCATAAAGAACGTCGCTGTTATTCATTCGCCTCGGATGAAATATGCGTTTAATGCCGCGTCATCCGGAAGATGGAAGATCTTCCGTGGTTAAAAACAATAGTTTTTGTCAGTGACATCTAATAAGTTTACGATGAAGGATCGAAGAGATTGTTTAAGACCCCATCGTACCAGGTCTACCAATGGTAGAGTGAACGATTTGATACTGCCTTGTAATGATAACTCAGTCTGAATACATCTTATTTTTTGAGTACATTTTTTCATTTATTCATTTAGAAATTTATTCATTTTATAAATTTATTTTCTATTTTTTCTTTTTGATGTTCTCTCAAACTATATTTGAAAATTTATATATTATAAAAAAATAACAAACACAGATTTTTGCATTGATTCTGGTCAAGAAAAGTCAAAAGCGCTAGATAAAAGGTCAATCTAGGTCGCAATCGCCCCTAAAAGTCCTATTTTTACATTTACGAAGCGTAATTTGCATTATTCGATAGCTATATGCTGCCGAATAATGTAAAATACTTCTCGTATACGTAAAAATAGGACTTTTGAAGACGATCGCGGCCTAGGTTGATTTTTTATCCAGCGCTAAAAAACCCCATCTTTGCATTATCGAGAAATGAGAAGGCGCATTCCGCACCCTTGCAATTCTAGAAACGAGTCTATCCCCTTAACAATTTGACAAGAATGATCTACAGAGATTAACAGATGTATTCAATTTGATTAAGAACGAAAAAAAAATGAAATTTTCATGTCAAACTGATTTTTACCACCCTTCTTCGAAAAATTAACCACTGTGCGGCGTTGTCTGAACTCTGAACGGAATGAAGACGTCCGTTATGCTACCTGTTCGATCGAACGCATACGGTCGAGCACAGATACATAGGTAGGTCCGGCTGCCGAAAGCCAGTTTCCGCACGGAGCTATCCGAACGAGACAATCGGGGTACGTGCGGCAATTCCTCGAGCCACACGATCATCGACGGAGCTTGTAGCGGACCGCGGTCACGCAATTCCGTCCTGATTAGCCGCGCCCGTTGCGCCGCGCCGGCATATTTAACCAACTAATGCAGTTGCAAATTAGCTATTAGTAGGTGTTACACGCGGCGGTAGATAGGCGTGGGGTAATCAAATTAAACCGAATAGTTACTGTCTCCCGTGCCAGGAAACTACATAACCCTGTTAGCTTAACTGCACAAAGTGAACGCGTCCGAATTCGCGAATCCGTGTGCGCCCATGTCCGCGTCAACATCCCATGCGAGACAACATGTATAAACAGGATCATGCGTGGCTGGATGTTGCGTGAATACGTCGTGAATGTTCCCCGTAACTTCGAGTTGTCGCAACTCAGCGGCCGAGCTTGAAGAACTTACCGAGACTTCGTCGAAAATGTTTCTATGGCTTCCCGGAAGCTCAGGATTAAGAAAGCTTACTGGCATCAAGTTTCTCGTACCCGCCTCCGTTCTAAGACTCTCACATCCTCTACTGATGACGCTTTGTCCCATAATTATATCTGTATTAGTTGTTTTGTTCGCACATTGGAGTTGAAATTAAGTATATGTATAGAGAAAGCACATATGTAGGTTCTTAATTAACTTATATCAAGCGTTTGTCACTGTGTGCCGATTTAAGGTTCATCATCATTAGAATTATTGTTGAACGATGTTATAGAAGAACAGTATAGAAGAACAACTTTTATATCGAAAAAATTGTATAAAAGTTTTAAGAGCGACATATATCGTTTATGGTGATTTTGGTTAAACTTTACCAGAAATTTTTAACTTTCTATTATATAATCCAGCCGATTTTAATCTTACGTATCTTACAAGTTTTAATCTTAGGTATCCACTGGTTCAAAAGATATGCATGTTTGAAGTTCAGCGATTTTAATACTAAACCTACCGAGGTTTAGAAGTAACCGAAACATATTCCTTTATAAAAAAGACTATTGTAACTACTCCTATTGTAATGCGTGCTCTACTAAACATCATTTCTTATGGAATCATTTTTATTATTTCAATAATTGTAAAATAAAAAATCTGGAACCGGTCATTTTGGCGGTAAGGGCGCCGCCATATTGGTATGTACCCAAGACTATGCTTGCAAATCTACATTATCGATATTACATGCGTGATAGTGGTGCCACCTAACAAGCGCAGCCGCTAGGTGGCTCAAACCATTATTCCTAATGCAGTAGCTGTTGATTTGATTAACCCGCCAAAAACCGAGCATTTAAATGACGATTATAATACTGTGGGTGAAAATAGATCGGGACTCCGCTGTTCATGATCAATACACGCGATGGATGAACGATATGGAGTAGAGAAGGTGTTCTCGTTCTTGGAAATATGTATAGAAATGGATCAACATTGAAGGTCCACTACTGTCTGTGTTGAATGATAATATCAGACGTCCAAGTGTTTCTACAATTTTAGGAGCTAATCCATTTAGTGGTTTTACGTCATACCTATTCAAATGTTATCTGAACTGACGACAGTCAATATTCACACAATTACACTCGATGCTTTGAAAATATCATTTGATATTGTACGGAGCAATCCACTACTCATTTTATGTAAATTTCTCGATGCTAGAGAAACCTCGCGCCACGGAACACCTTATGCAAACATTTACTCATACATATGCAAATGGTAGAAAGTGCGTTCGTATCGATACAAGTGCAGAGGACGCGGCCGAGTCATTTAAGCGGAAACAAGGGTCTGATGTTACAAGGCCGGAATTGGTACACGAAATGAACGGAACTGGAGCCGGGAGAATATCGTAGACAGAATATTATCGGTTCATTATACCGCAACTTCGCGAAGGTCTGGCGCAGTTACAGTAAACCGAATAACCGCTATGCAATTCGATAAATATTACTAAGCTATCGGATCGCGGGCACAAACGAATCAATAATATCCGTTCGAAGCAAACGACTACTAACACTAAGGAGAATAATACGAGGACTAGACTGCGGATCTTTATGCAATTATCGCTTTTGAAAATTTTCAAAAAATGCTACGATATAAAATATGACAGAATTTAGTAGGATTTTCATTTATTTCAGATCTAAAAAGGCTACTACCTTTTTACAGAAAATAAGATCCGTGTACAAAATTCTTAAAATTCGTGTACAAAAATTGCAAATTGCATAAACATCCGCAGTCTAATGAAGACAATTGTGTTCTGCATATACTATACATATTATATATCCTAATATTATCCTACTATTTTATCACATTTTTGGTACTGTGGCGTCGCTTAACTTCCGACGCTTGCCACAAGATGGATAGACAGTCAAAGTCTATCCTTTCTCGCTAGTACCTGCTTCCTCACCGATTTCTATATATACCGTCTTCAACCGCCTGCCAATATCCCACCGTCTAAGGCAGGGCCCGCTAGTTAGCCTTACTGATGAGTCCTCTAGCGGGTCTAGGACGAAACGCTCCTTTCCTTTTCCTCCTCTCTTTTACATTCATTCGTATCCCCACAGTACTCAAGGTCAACAAAATTTGTGTAAAAGATGGAGCTTTAATATATATAAATAAATAAAAAAAGAGGTGTATAACAAATATTTGAATTCATAAAATGTTGATTTTTAAATGCTGTACAATGGTTAATAAATCTTATTAATTTAATCGTGTTTGAAGGTGATGGACATTTAGAGAAAGGAATATGCACTTTAAACAAAATAATTCCCCAAGAAGAACGAAGGTGAAAATGATTCTTGTAAAAATGGGAAACTATTTGGAACTCGGAAGATATTCCATGTCAAAGGGAAATAACTTCGAGGTGTTGTGACGAATATTTAAAGAACGACTGCACATTACTGCACACGAAAAGAAAATAAATGCAACACTCATATGAAATGTTTACAAAATATTCACGAACCTGCGTAAGTTGTTCTGTCGCGGCTTCGGTCGCAAGCCTGGCCAGACCTTCCTCGTACCTCTCCAGGGCCGTCAGTCTGAGCAGCAAGTTTTGCAGCAGTGCCGAAACTTCCTGCCTGGCCGCAGCGTCGACCGCAGCAACCTTCTGCGTGATGGACCTGACGTGGCCCATCACCCTTTCGTCCCGGAAATCGTATGGGAATGTTTCTGTCCATTCGGCGAGCAGCTGCACCAGCCGCGGAACGAAACGTTGCAAACGTTCCTGAAACAGTCGAACTCTATATTCTTCTTCGTTTTTAACACGCTTGTTATCATAATTTGCTTGGCGTGTGAACTTTGTAGTTAGGAATACAATAGTCTCTCCGCAGGTGTCCTCGTATACAAATTACTGAAAGGGTGCAGCCCGATAAGTAGGTAAAAACTGGAAGAACATAAACTTATTTTTAAAAATTTGGTTCCAAAGCTAAAAATTCTGAAAAAATGCATAAAGGTGCCTTCTAGTAGCTAAAATATGCCTCATCTTTTTGAGAATTTTCGATGGAATAGTATAAGAGAAACTACGGAAAAACCTGATTTACTTCGTCATCCTATTACTGCCTCCCATGTCGACATATAGGGTTGAAAATTGGCACAAAATATTTTCGATAAGCTATCGAATGGTCTATTGCAAATTCAGTTTGGTTTATCCGGCTACACCCTTTCGAGGCCGCATCCATAAACTAGTATTCGTAACATGCAAAATGAAACTGTACCAACACAAGTATACTCTTTCACTGGAGTGAAAGCAGCTAGCTGGTGACAATATCTAAAACCGCAGACATTAAAAGCTGTGGCATTACACTAAACATTTTCGGTTAAAAGCGAATCGTGGTTGGCTGCGCGACAAACTGTGCCCGAAGCAAAAACAAAGACCGATAACATTTCTGGTGAAACAGGGGACCGGGGATGTTTAGCGACCAGTGTCGATGTAACAAAAGCATCGACACGTTGTCCCTTCCGATTCCATTCCAAAAAAAGAGAGATGGAGGGGAGGAAGGGAGGGAGATAGAGAAACGAAGGAAAACAACAACAAAACACAGAAAGGAAGAGCAAAGTAGCGCGGGTCGAAATTGAAAAAAAAAATCGAGAAGGGACGGAGAGGAGAAGGGTTGCAGGGCTGGAAATTCATTTGCGAGCGAGACTTTTCTGGCCTGGATACGCGTGCTCGTTATTACAATATGGAACAAGAACGAGCGTGTGCCGGGATGATTCTCCGAGGGGGTGAATGCAAAAGGGGGTCGAGCCTGCGAGACGATGAAACGATAATGCACGCGGTGGCCGTAAAGTGCACGCCCGGAAGGCTCTCGGTGGGCTTTTGTGGGACGCGGGATTCGTGGCTCACCTTGCCACCCTCTCCATTCAGGTTTTGCTGATGTTCGCAGAGGGCGCAGACCTCGCCCAGGAGCTCGTGCGGCTTGATGAAGAGCCTGGCGCTCAGCAAAAAGGCGAAAAGGTACGCTCGATCGGGATAATATTCCTCGGTGGGCACCATGTGCTGCACCAGGGCTTCCAGGGAGCCCGAGACCAGGTTGCCGTCCCTGTATACCAGAGCCTGAAATGAAACAATTGGTGGAATTGGTTAATTGATAGAGACTGTTTTAAGGGATTTAGCGAGGTGCTTTCGGACGCCGAAGCTGCAACCCAAACCAACCCGCGCCGGCTTATGTGCAATCCGTGCAGGGAAAACCTTCGGTACCGTATACCGATTATCCGAACCGATCCCCGAATAATTGAACCTTGATCTTTCAATGCAAGATCGAGCGTGTATTACGGACTCTGTCGATTCAGTTCAGCGGCTATTTTAGTGTAACAAAACCAGTGTGTTCGACTACGGATGGTAGAAAATTTAAAGCGTGGTCCTCCACGACAATATAAGATGAAAACAAAGAATAAAGAAATTACAATTTCAGCTTCCTTTTCTAGTTACAGTAAATATTCTATGGACGCAAGAAGGTATTACTCATTGGATGCAAAAGAAGTATCCTCTCCACTGCGGGGCAACGGTGCAGGGACCACAAAGCTCGAGCTGTCTCGGTCGCCAAGCAGTGTAAACATGCCACGTAATCTGATCTCGGGTTCATTGCATGAAGCGGTCTCATCGGTACGCTATTTTTTGCTGCGCTTCGGCCGCGCGAGGTCTCTGTTTACACGCGCTGTCTTTTTCTACGTTCGGCTCGGTCTTTGAAGCACAAGAAAATAGTGTCTTTCTACGAACTATGCAAACGAACCTCCCGTGGCCCCTGGGTTCATCGAATATTTACTGTATTAACAATTAACCCTCGCAAGGTATTGTCTATATACATAAATAGTGAGGTGGGGTCTCTTAGACCCCGACAAATCAATTTCATAAATAGCCTCGTTTTTAATAAATTTGGGATAAAGAATAACATAGGATAAAAAGTAAACAAACAGATTTAATTTTATTCATATAAAAATTCTTTTCAAAAATTTGTAGCTGGATCTTTGAGACCCCACGTTACCTTGCGAAGGTTAAAAATCATACTAAAATGCGGCCAACAAAGGTGTACTAGTACAGTTTTTGACGAATATCTCGTAAACTACAGTCGACCGCCAAAAACTTTACAGGGAAATGTTGTTCAGAATAGTGACCTTGACAACATATTTCAACGTCATTGAAATCGAAGAAGAGGCAACACGGTTCTACCAACGCAATGCCTCAATTAAGAAAATATGACGTACCGCTATACGGTTGCTGTGTGATTCAGTCTTTCAATAGCCAGAAAGGAGCTTAACGAAGTACATATTGCGCATGAAATGAAGATTGCAAAGTGACGTCTATTCAACCGACATTGAACTGCTATAATCTGGATAAGTTTAAGAAATGGCGGGGAGACGCGGTAATTTGTTCGGCACAGAGACAGACCGATCGATTCACCGGCAAATAAATCGACGTTTTAATTCAGCTAAGATATCGGTTCCCCAGGGATTCATTTTCGCCTGTCGTGGATAAATAAAAAAGTCGGAGATTAACCAGGATCAGTCGATTAGAGGGAGATGACGTTGCAAAACTCGCACTTGATGCAACTGCCAGCAGGGTCAGAAATCTTCCGGGATATCTGCCAAATTCCAATACCGTGAAAGATGAATTCCGTAGATTCACGGTGTACAATGCTCGAACTTTTATTTACCCGCAGCAAACAGGACACCAAATCCACTGATACATTCTGTTGTACAAGCGCGAAAACTCTGATGCAGAAATAGCATTTGGATTTTGCGTTCAAAATACATAAATCAATTTTGTTTTGAAGATCAAGACATTCGTCGAACCAAGTTGTTTAGATTTATGACCTGTTTTCTGAAGGAAGATACCTGGAGCAGATACCATAACTTCAAGTTTATTTTTCTGCAAAACAGACCATAACTGCATGAATTGCAGTTATACTTGTGCAGTTATACTGTAATATGCAGGTATCCTTGATATCCTAATCATAACAACTTAGGTATTCAGCGGTGAAATTTTTAATGAGGCTAAACTTCACTTTAGGGACCCAGAAATATTTAACTTTTTAAATTATAATCCTGTAGATTTTGTCGAGAGAATCCCGAAAATCCAAGTTTCGATGTTAGACATTCACTAGTTGAAAAATTATGGGTGTTTAAAGTTGAGCGATTTTAAACGTTTTTTACTAGAATGGAGGAACGGCTAGATGGTACCACAAGCAAGTGTTTGCGATATAAATATTAAGATGAACTGTCAATTTTGGTTGATCTTCGTTTGATTAAAAAAATTTAACATAAATAATGCATGTTCTATTATCCACAAAAGGAGACCCTACCACATTCACTATAATCTCTAATCCATAAAATTTAAACAAAGATATATCTGAAGATAACCGTCGAGGTTGTATATTATTGATTAAAATGCAAATTGTTGGTGAAACCAATTCAAAAGCTTTACATATTCATATCCTTATTTAAGCGTAACGATTAAAAAGGCAATTAATGCGACTAATTATCACGAAATTATCAAATGTTATTCCGCCGCAAATGACTACTTTGTCAAAATAACATTGCGCTTCAAGTTAATACATTATGGACAAACATATTTATTAAAGCAGCATTCTCGTATGATTAATATGTGCCGGCATATAATTTCCGCTATAACTGCAGCGAAAATACGCAGTAATTCGATAACAGTATTAAACCGATATTTCACGCGGAGAGGCTAAAATTTGATTTTGAAAAAGTGATATTTACGCGTACACAAGACGCATATCATTTGCAATAAATGAATTAAGGATAATAGAAGATATTTTTCTATGCATGTGTAATTATGAAAAGCAGAACTAGAATAATCAGAACGTTTGTTTTGACCATCAAAATTGAAATATTTCGTAACATTAAATTTTTCACATTACAAATGTTTCCCAAAAGGATTTTTGACAACTCGAATAAAATTGTTGATCATACTAATATCTATTTCTCACCTTACCGACGAATTTTGGTTAGGTCTGAGTTAGGTTTGGGTGGGGACGGATGAAGAGGGTGGGGCTCCGTCCCTTATGTCGATAAGATAGAAAATT
This sequence comes from Lasioglossum marginatum, assembly GCA_028455795.1. Lineage (NCBI taxonomy): Eukaryota > Metazoa > Arthropoda > Insecta > Hymenoptera > Halictidae > Lasioglossum > Lasioglossum marginatum. The sequence continues at coordinate 4,010,817 of CM052249.1, forward strand.
ACATTAATATGATAAAAAATTTTTTCGAGCCGCCAAAAATCCTTTTGAAAACCATTCCACATATTCTACAACTCCTGTTCGCAAAACGTGACACATTTTTTACCGAAAAAGAATACAATTTCGAGATATGCAAACGCTACTTCACGTCTATACAATATAAAGGATTTATTATATTTTGGTATGTACGAATCGATTGATTAAAATAGTATAATTGTTATGTAGGACAGTGTAACTACATAAATCATAAAGTTACCACGTTAGACGTGCCATCGCTTTAAAAGAGTTTATGACAATTGTTAAATTTCGCAACGGTTGCGGAAGAATGACCATGTTCCACTAATGCCAATTTCCACGTAACAAGAACGAATTTTTAATTGCTAACAACGTCGGGCGCAGTTCAATGTTTTCACATGGAAGAATTACAGGATACAATAACAAACAGTGCGACGTCATTAGTGTTTTCGTGCTGTGCCACTAATGGTAGGAGTACTTTTTCTTGTCTGTATGAACCTCAATGTCCGAAATGTCTTCGATACATTGAAAGAAAAAATGCGCATATAAATGGAACAATGTAGAAAATCAAGAGATCGCATAGTGGTCCGCTGTGACACTTTAAACAATAATAATACCTCAAGAAGTAAAAATGTATACTGAAAATATTCCAATTCGAAAAAATGCGGAACTATTTGGAGCTCAGAAGATATTCCATGTCAAAGGATAATAACTTCGACAACTTTGGTTAGTCCATTAAGAATTAGTTACTTAATAAATGGCAAAACGTAATTCTACATTTGAGATATGCATTTCAAGGTAAAAGAATGCTCTTCATTTCAAAACAAAAATTCTGTAGAAATATTAAATAGGTTCGGCAGGGTTCACAAAAGAAAATTAGTAATTCTTTTGATCGAAAGTCATATTTACAAAATGTTCATTTTTAAATGCTTGTTCTAATTATAATTTTGGCTGCTCTTTACCATACCGGACTGAAAATTTTTACCATTCTTCTTGAAATTATTATGTATTTGGTATATAATCCAGTAGATTTGTACCCGGGGAACCTGCAGAACGTAGTTTCGATCTTGTAGGATCAATGGTTCAAGAGTTATGGTTGCTTAAAGTTGAGCAATTTGCAGTGTTTTTGACAGGGAAGGGCGCCGCCATATTGGTTTGTAGTGACAATCGCGCGCCGCTTACCGAGCAGATGGCAGCAGGGGCACGGGTTAATGCTGATAATATAGAGCGACTATTGCGATTGTTGTTTGGATTTTGGAAGACATGGCCACGATGTTGCGTTTTAACTAGTCTGGGTTAGGTCTGGGTTAGGTTTTTGTAAATATTTTCCACGATATTTCTTCTGAGATATTTTCTCTATGTTAGCGATATTACTGTGTGCAAACCAATATGGCGGCGCCCTTACCTGTCAAAAACACTGCAGATTGCTCAATTTCAAGCAAGCATAACTCCTAAACCATTGATCATACAGGATCGAAACTTCGATTTGCAGCCGCCCCGGATACAAATCTACTGGATTACATACCAAATACATAATAATTTACAGGAGGAAGGCAAAAATTTTGAGTCCGGTAAAGTAAAGTTTACCCATAATTTTTATTAAACTTCATTAATGTCGATATTTGTAAATACATTAAATACCGATATAAGGTAAATAATTTTTTACCAAATGAACTGGTAGATCGGTCGCCCGGACCACTGTGGATCGGTGAAATATGCTTGAATCCGTGAATGAACGAACTTCCTATTGTCGACTTCGTTAATTTTCGCGAATGTTTCGTTCTGACCCCGCAATGGGCCGGAAACTCTTTCAAGTTGCTACGTGTACGAAATTAGAAATTCGTTTCGAGGGGTTACGGTCGAATGCCTCGAGCTTTCGGGTTGTCCCCGCAGCAAAGTTTGTGCCTGTGCCAGTACCTGTGCCTGTGCCCGTGCCTTGTTAAATCTGCGAGCCATTAAAGTTGCGCCGACCGGTAAGCCCGAACAACTCACCGAGGATTCGAATGGCTTAAACTTATCGCGGGCTAATACAGTATTGACGAGGCAGAATTCCTGCATCGTAAACTTGCCACTAGGAGGACACGTCCACCCTCCGGGCTGAGTTTTATGAAAAACTTGCCCAGTTTCGCTCGAAATTTCTGCACGACCACAGTTTCCACCAGCTTTCGCCCGAATGCAAACAGTTTCAGTTCTGTAAGAAAATCTTACGAACCCGTTAACCATTTTCCATGGTAATGGGACCGCTAGTGTTTCATTCTGTGACGATATCGTCACTGCCACTAAACTGTATAAGTAATATTTATCTCCGTGACACCTCCCTTATTAAACTAATTGAGGGACAAATTCACTTGATAAAACAACAAACGGTTTGCATTCGGATTATACAGGGTGTCCCATTTGAAGTGATCCACTCGAATATCTCTGAAATTATTAACCCTCGCAAGATAAGGTCTAATAGCACATAAATAGTAAGGTGGGGTCTCTTAGATCCCGACAAATAAATTTCATAAATAGCGTCGTTTTTAATAAATTTGAGATAAAGAATAACACAGGGTAAGTAGTAAACAAACAGATTTAATTTTATTCATGTAAAAATTCTTTTCAAAAATCTGAAGCTGGGGTCTCTGAGACCCCACATTACTTTGCGAAGGTTAACTATATCGAAAAATGTTTTGAGTACACGTTATGTGGTTCCAAGGGGAACCTAATTCTATATTAATATTTTTTGTAGGTGGAGGAGTGTAGGATATATGAAGGTCACTTCCAATTTTTTTTATTGCCACCATGAATTTGGAATACACAAATTTGGAATACTTGATCTGGAATATGTGGTCTGGTCTTAGACTTCATCAAAATCAGACTATTTATAAATGGTGAGTCAATAAAAATTACCACCTGAAATAACTCATTATTTATTGACTTTATAATATATGTATTGTATATATTTCTAACATGATCGGCTAATGTATATATTTCTAACATGAACGGCTAAGGAATTGAGGTAACTGCGACGGTATTTTCACTGAAGGAAGTAAAAAGTTTAAGACAGAACTTGGCGAACGCGTCGTTTCACATTACGAAATTTCCAAAGCTTCCCGAGAAACGAGCGAGTAAGTGAACACAATGGCTTTCTCGGAAAAAGTGAAACAAAAAGAGAAAATGTTACAGAAGGGAGTTCAGGGAAGAAGGGATTTTATGGCAAAGAAAATGATCTTATTTAATGGTTCGTAATGATAACAAAAAGCAAATTTCACGCCTGTCCTATTTTTGTTATTAAATCTTAGTATAGTATAAAACGGAAATTTTTGGGAATTTCGTAAATATGTACCCAGTGTTGATAAAGTACCTACTATCTACTGAAATTATTTTGTTAATAATTGATGAACTAGTAATAATAATAATTACCCCATGTATCTTCTTTCGAAACAAGTCCCTTGCAAAATTTAATTTGATTAAAATTGCTCACTCTACATTTATATATTAGGTTGGAGGAAAAGGTTCTTCGTATTCTCCCGATAGATGGTGTTACCATGTCATAACTCTGTTAATATTAATCGGATCTGGCATTACTTGAGCGCGTCTGAAAGGTGATATATCATAGAGTAATTACAATATTTGTTACGATATTTGTTTATTTAGTCAAAAGTTATTACGTTTTGAAAATGAGTGAAAACAAAGAAGAAATTCGATACATTTTGAAATTTTATAGCTGCTAAAAAAATTTGTGATGTTTATGGACATGACACAGTATCAGTACACGTGTGGCACAAAGTTGGTTCAAGCGTTTCGAATCTGGAAATTTTGATGTCAAAGATACACCTTGTTCTGGTCGATGAAATCATGCAAACAGTTGAACAAAACCGGCACATTAGCAGTCGTGACATTGGTAAGGAACTAAACATCGACCACAAAACAGTTCTAAACCGTTTAAAGAAGGCTGGATACAAAAAAACAGCTCGATGTTTGGGTGCCTAAATGAGTTAACATTGAAAAATTTAATGAATCGAATTTCAATTTGCGAGTCGTTGCTAACACGAAACAAAATCGAACCTTTTTTTAAACGGCTCATTACAGGCGATGAAAAATGGATCACGTACGACAATAATGTACGAAAAAGATCGTGGTCGAAGCGAGGCGAAGCTACGCAAACCGTGGCAAAGCCAGGATTAACACCAAGAAAGGTGATGCTGTGCGTTTGGTGGGATCATAAAGGAATCATTCACTACGATTTCAAACGATTGATTCTAGTCAACAACGGGAAAGATTACGTCAAGCAATCGACAGAAAGCGACCAGAATTGATAAACAGGAGAGGCGTCGTCTTCCATCTAGGCATATGCGGGCCGCCCAATATTCGGATTCGGGTCGGGTCGCAGAAAGTCGGGCGGGTTCGATTCGGGTGCGCGATACTTCATGACACATCGGGCGGCCCGACCGTTTCGGGCTACCCGAGAGTTTCGGGCTGCCCGAGAGTGACTCGACTTCGTCGGGCGGATTCGGAAAGAATCAGACAAGTATAGAGACAGAAATCACAGAAATTCTGCAGTGACGGGATTATGGTTTTACCTCAAAAATGGCAAAAGCTTGTCGATCAAAACGGCACATACTTGATTTAATAAACTTCATTTAAAATATGCAAAAAGCTTGATTCATTTCTGCATCAAAATACGAAGAAACTTCTTCCCCAACTTAATATTTAGTCTGTTCTGGCCACTGATGAAGCTAGCCGGAGTGCTTGCGGAACATTGTGAACATAATTAGGACACGGTTTACAGCCGAAAGTCCCACCAATAAAAAAGCAGAATGCACAAAAATGAATTTCAATTTTGCAAAATGGTTTTTCAGCCAGGTTTTCCCGGTCGAGCAGGGAAAACGGTAAAGCGGAAGCGTCTGGAACTCTGTTTTGTCGTCGGGATCGATGTCGTAAAGAAAAACAGCCGGCTAAGCTCGCGGAAACGCGGACATCCCGGTGACGGCGGAATGTTTTATAACGAGTGGACCGCGTGTTTTCTTCGCTTGGACCACCCTCTGGCCCTCGCGAACGTTCTCCGTGGCTCTGCTCCCTTTTTCCACGGGGAGACCGCGCCGGCTCGAAATGCTGAATGGCCGCAATTGTTACGGCGACGACAAAAGTTTAGTTAAAACGTGGGGACCCGGTTTCGCGGATTTGTTTTCCACCTTCCTTTGCCGGTGATTCGCGATTAAACGCACGTCGCGATTGTTCGGAGAAACGGCTTCGGAAAGAGCTGCCCCCCATCCTTTAATACCCCTTGCACCCTGGTTTCCAGTTTCCACCAGTTTCCACCTTTCTGTGTCTGAGCGGAGTATGCTCCGAGCGCTGCGGCAAAGCTCGCTCGCATAGACCGATTAGAGGAAGAAGCCGGAACGCAACGATTGTTCTTGAAACTACAGAACTTTGAAAGAGAGTGGGGGGAACGTTGAATGGAAAAGTGGCGCGGTTGAATGCCGCGAAATGAATTTTTATGGAACTAAAATCAGCCGTTACCGGAAATGGGTTGGTAAACTTCTCGTTGTCGTCGGGCGGTGTAGTTTCGTATTGAAGCCAGCGTGCATAGGTAAGACTGGGGCAAACGGCAACAGAGGGCGAAAATAACATCGCAAACGGAGCCATCTGTAAAATCGTTAGTCTATACTTTCCTGTACATAATCCTGTAGATTTCGGCTAGGAAATGCCAAAAATCCAAGGTTTGGTTGTAACACGCGGAAAGTGGAACCCCCTTGTTCCAAACTTGTTTAGTTTTTACAAACTAAAACCTCTGTAAAAACATTGACAAATTTTTTCGTGGCTGAATCTACCATAGGTTTAAAGATATAATGTTGAACGAACCAAAAATTTTTGCCTTTTTCGGGTTTCGATTCTAGGAGATTAATGGTTCAAAAGTTATGATCGTTTAAAGTTGACCGAACCAAAAATTTTTGCCTTTTCCGTGTGCAATCCTGTAGATTTTGGTGAGACAAAAATCCATGTTTCAATGTTATTGAAACTTACAATGAATTTACAATGTTGTAGGAATTCACTGGTTCAAAAAAAACAGGAGTTTAAGCGCCTACCGTACCATAAGAGCAATATTTTTAAACGCCTATTCCTTTTTAAATAATTCCTTAAACATTGATGTACGATTTTTCCTCACTGTTTTATGGAACAACGAAAAACCAAATATATACGTCTAATGAGTGGAATGATTATGACCCATTAATCAAAATATACCTGAAAACTGAAAATCGTTAGAAATAAATGAACAACTCAATTGGCGAAATGAAAATCGCAATCCCTTCTCAAATAAGAGCACATAAATAATTACTAGAAGTTTTCCTGGTAGAATAATTAGAAACGATGAAATTACTCATTTCAGACTGAAAAGGAAGAAAACGACGAAGGAAAATGTACGGTAAGATGGAGGATAATAAGAAGTCGAAACGAAACAACAGCGATGGCGGAAATATCCAGGCGATTTCTAGAACGAAAGTTTCCAGTCGTTTGCTTTATTGCCCTTTTAAAACGGAAATCGTCGCCACTCGATTATAGGTGTCCACTAATTAAGACGACTTCTTTGCCATTGTTTCCTAGCCGTTCCCCCTTTATAGGCAGAGTGTACCTTTTATTCTTGCGAAATTGGACTTGAGTACTCCAACTGGATAAAACGACTACTATATAGTCTTAATATTCTCTGAATCGATAACTTTTACAAGGAGCATTCCGTTGTAAATATAAAGTATCTAAGACGGTTGTGCCACATATACAAATAATTAGGATTATCGTCAAGACCCGGTTTCGAAAATGTCTAGTTTTTATTTACCAACAAAATTTGGTAATTATGCATAACAGAGGTCCTCTGACTGATTTCATTCACCTTAAAATATGTTATCAGACCAAGAACCAGATTCGTGAGGCTCTCGGAGGGGAAGTAGTCTGACACCCCTGAGGCAGTCTGACTCCCCCAAGAAAAAGGAAATAGAACACTGGAAAATTAGTTAAACCGTAGAACAGCTGCTTCTAATGTACAGGGCCGGATTAGCCATACAGCAGAAGTAGCGAATGCTGCGGGCCCCGCGCTTGGAGCAGAAAATGTTTAGCTTGTACAATTGTGCAATAGCCCTGGCTACCGTTAACAGATATTTTTGCATAAAAAGAGGTAATTCAACTGCTTGTATTTCATTCTTGTTCCATGGAACAGTGAAAAAATCGTACATCAATTTTTAAGGCGTTGTTGTAAAAGGGAAGCTTCAATCTTTAAGCCTATGGTAGATTCAGCCAGGAATAAAGTCAATGTTTTTACAGAGGCAGAGGGCGCGCAGTGGCTCAAGTGGTAAGGCTCACGACTACGAACACCGTGGTCCCGGGTTCGAATCCCGCCGGCACCTCTGAAAATGCTTTTCATTAGAAAAAGGTTTTCATGTGATATCTAAACTGTGGTAGCGAACCCAAGGTGGTTCGGAACCCACCTTAATAATAAACTGTAGGTCCCGCTGAAATTAGGCGATAGTGAGAGTGAGGAGAGATTGGTAAATGGATTTGAAACTCCGAGGGGACCAAATATCATTACTTTACTTTTTTTACAGAGGCTTCAGTTTGTAGAATTTCTTTATGAAAAAGGGGGTTCCACTTCCCCCATGTTATCGAGGAGTGAGCTGGATAGAGTTTCGGTAGCAGAGATGGCAGTAAATTGAAGGTAGAGAGAAGATGCAAGAGCTAGGGAGACCCGCTTGTAACAAGTGATTGCAGATAATGTAGAATCTTCAAGAGCGATGAGGATCGGGCGAAATTTATCCAGGCTGATGGAATCCATTAAAGCTCGTGAGCTTTTTATTTCCGAGATCTTTCGCAGTGGGGCGGCTGTGTACGGAGTGAGAATGTAAAATGTGAAACACGTCGGGCAAGAGGGACACCGGCTGGAACTCCTTCACCGTTAAATAAAGGTGCGTTTGGAGCTAAATGGAAGCCGTGGCGGCATCGACAAAGGTGAGCAAACGGAGAATACGAAACGTGCACGCTATGAATGCGACCGATGGATGTCGGGTTTTTGACCGACATGTCGGAAATAATTACCGAAAAAGTTCGGGCATGGGAATCGAATTGGTGCCTGCAGCAGTTATAGAAAACTGAATAAATTTGAAAAAATTTGTAGAATAGAGAGGTACGAGGATTAAATAAAGCCTCCCCATCTTTCCGTGTAGTCGCGCCGGTTCGGCCCGAAAATTTGATTATGCCGAATATTGGACTGAATTCTGCAATGGTTTCACTGAGTGCTGACATTTTTGTTTGGAAATAATGGCTTAGTTCCATAGTTTCGTTACCACTTACTGAACCATTGTCAGCCTAGTACCATACAGTCCCATTACGTACAATAGTTACGATAATGTAATGATAAAATTAATAAAACAAGGTCACAGAGAGGAAACACGGTGTCATTTGCGTGAACGGTGTATTCATAGACCTTTAAGTATATTATAATACGTATTCATATTGGTTCTCCGAGAGGGGAATACAATCTCGCTTTATTTGCCTTACGCAGCTACACTTCATTTTAGCGGGTCAAAAATATTTAACGTTTTAGAATGTAATCCTTGCAGATTTTGACGAGAAAATGCCGAATGAGCCAAGTTTGAATGTTTAGAATTCACTGGTTCAAAAGTTATGGCTGTTTAAAGTTCAGGGATTTTAAGCGTTTTTGTCAGGTAAGGGTGCCGCCATGTTGGTATGTACACAGCGTCACGCGTCGTGTAATGCGAGGAGCCGCTAGGTGGCACCACAAGCGCGCATGTGATGTCGATAATGTAAATAACGTACAAATTTTTGGCACCTTAAAGTGAAGTTGAACCCTTTTGGCCATTTTCGAGGTAACTTATTATGTTATTAACGTTACACTACCGAGCACTAAAATGTTTTAGCTTACAAAAATGACAAGGCTCTATTTATTTAGATTTTGTGCAATATTTAGTTTCACAATTTCAGTGATAGGTTTAGTGTCAAATAATCCTACGAATAAATCTACGACCTCATGCAACCATTTTAAAATAGACCTACGGTTTTAAACCACTAAACGTCTTACCTAAGTGTTATTAAAGTAAAAACCCCGTTCTTCGGAAATATTTATCGAAACATAGGAAAATTTACGGTAGGCTTAGAAAACGCATTGTCCAGAAGCGTGTCCGAGCTGAGTTTGCAGAAGCTCCATCAGCAATCACAATCGTGTGCGTGTGCTTGCGCGCGTGGAAAGATTGTAAACTTTAATAGTACCTTGATCTTATCGGTGACCGGAGATATAAAAAGGGACGCGATTTATTTGCGTCTTATCTTTTATCGTTTACCAGCGTAGCTTAAGGGTTTCGCCAGGTGTACCGAACATAAGTCGTACGCCCACATATTCCGTGGAAAATGCAAATTCTAGACGAGATGTATCCTTATGAAGCAATTATTGTTTCCCTTTTTTGTAAAGCTGTTAATACAAATATGCGACACACCTTCCAAGTTATAATAGTTTATTACATTTAAAAAAGTTAAAAATTTTTGGTCTCACAAAGGAAAGAATAGCCTATACATCGACGTCACACTGTGTCGATAATATAGGCAGATGTCGATAATGTGAATCCCTATTTTAATATTATTTCATTGTTAATATTCATTCGTTTGGTTTCCTACTAACGAATTGCATTTGTATAAACAGATTAAAATAAACCTTCAACAAAGACACACGTTAATTTATTTTAGAACGTTCCCCATGACAGCGTGCTTGTGGCGCCATCCAGCGGCTCCGCTTAGACGACGCGCGATATTGAGTATACACCAACATGGAGGCGCCTTTACCTGGCAAAAACGCTTGAGATGGTTCAACTTTATGTATAAATTTTGAACGAGTGAACTCCGCGCTTTAAAACTTGGATATTCGGAATTTCCTCGCCAAAATCTACAGGATTACATTTAAAAAAGTTAGAAATGTTTAGTCCCAGAAAGAAAAGAATAGACAATTTAGACACAAAAAGAAATTGACTTTTCAGCAGGCGTAACAGGAGAGTTGCAGACTGATGAAATTCAGCACTTCCTAGTAACACACAAGTGCACACACTGTGAAAAGAACTTAGGAGACAACCCAATGTAATAGACTGAGCATCAAACATTTCTCGGAAATTTGATGTGTGTGTTTCTATTGTTTCTAATAGCTTTTGAGTCTGGTATTAGTGCCCAATGAGTTACGGACGCGAGCGTTGCAGTGTAGATACTACGTAGCAATCTCAAAAGGGATGCGCCGGACAATCGCGAGTTTTCAAGATACGGTCCCGCCTTTGTCGTGGAAGCTGTTGTTCTGCTCGCGATTTCCGTGTCACTCGTTGCAATTCGAGCGATCGCACGAGACCCCGGAGTGGCTCGCGACGCGACGGACGTCCGTTCCGTTTCAAAGAGGCGAACCGTGCCTCCATTCCGGGGAAATTGGATGGAACGAGGGTCGAAGTGATCACGATAACAAATTTCCAGGGGTGGAAAATACGAAACGACGTCGGCCAGAGATTGCAGTTTACGAGTTGCCGAGTGAAAGCATGACTCGGGAAATTTTACCCGGGGCAAAAGGCTGCTGGCATACCGTGCGCTGCTTTGTTCGTTACATTTATCGTCCTTCCTTTCTTTCTACTGATTTCACGGAATTCTGAACGATTCTACACACCTTATCGTGTAACGAGTAATTGTTACGATCAACGAACGATGCACGCGAAACTCGATCCAGCGAAAAAGACTGCGCCGGAATTTCGTATGTAAATACAAAGCAACTTTGTACCATCGCACGGCGCATCACGTCGTTGCCCGTGACTTCAGAATACATATCAGCTTCCGGTCCCTTGCTCTTTCTCTTTGAAGTTACATGGTTTAGTTTTACGGGTCCACAATAGAAGAGAATATGTGAAATTAAAGATCTGGAATCTCATTTTCCGATAATTGTCCCTTTTTTTCTAAGATTGGACATTGGAAAGTACAATTTCAACTTCTTAGGTTGTTAAATTCTTCATAGACAGAATTTAAATCACAATTATATTATATAAATAGAGGAGAGTTTTGCGCATGGAATATAACCGTTACAAATTAATAGCAATTTACTTTTAGTCACGAATTATAGCTTAATAAATTTACTCTACCAATAATACAGCGACCACTAAAGATAAGAACATCAAGAATAATTCGTGTTTTAGAGGACACAAGAAACCTCAGCATCAACCACTGAGGATGTATCTAAGAAAATGAAGCGGACGATGTTGATTCATTTCCTCTCGAATTACCATACAGCAGAACGGCAAGCTCGAGGAAACCACAGAAAGTGGATAATTTATCAGAAAGCCATCTAATTTCCCAACGAATTAAAAGAAAGTAGGATCTTTGAGAGATGGCGTTTAATTAGACCATGTTGCTAGCAGCTTGTGCCGAGACCAGACCGAGGAATTCATTATGGCAGAAAAATCTCCGTGTTACTCGACGTACGACCTACGCTTTTGACGCGACCGCAGCTAAGTCCGCTGCTTAACACCTAACTTTACCCTTAATAAAGCCAGACCACGATCGCTATTGAATTCAGGAGGGGAACGGACAACGGACAACGCTTTCCACATTATACAGTCTGAAGAAGAGAAGAGGAAAAAATGTGCCGAGCAATGCGCTGGGGAAGATGGGTGTTGGCCGTTGGGTGGCGAGCTGGAGGACCGGAGGACTGCCGCGGACCACGGGGAACAAAATTCAGAATCAGCGTGGCAGGATCTTTTATTATATCGCGTCGAGACTTCCCGTCTTTCCCTTCGGCCCTTTTGTTTTCAACCATGCGCATGTCAGCACCGTGTTTTTCCTGCCTTCAGCTCTTCCCTTCACCTTGTGATTTTTATACATTCGGTCGATAACGTATTTGCACGTCCAATTTTATGGTAATAACCCTGGGCAATGGTACACTCCGCGATCGTATTGTAAAACACTACATAAAATCATACACGGCTACGTTATGCGACAGGAGTTCTAGTCGCGTACTAGAGGGAACCCATATAAGCTTTTATTTAGTTTTTTATTAAATTGAAGCCCAACGAAAATATTCAATCCGCAAAAAGCACGAAACAATAGTTATTCGGCAATGAAAAGCCATTTTATCAGATAGTGCTGCTAAAGAAACTATGTATGTACAACTTGCTTATAAAATAATGATAAAAATTGGATTCAAGAAACTTCAGTTTCTGGGACCCAAACATTTTTAATATAATCTTTGATGTTGACTTTGACGAGAAAATGCCGAAAATCCAAGTTTTAAAGCGCGGGGTTCACTCGTTCATATGTTATACACGTTTAAAATTGAGTGGTTTCTAGCCTTTTTAACAGGTAAGGGCGCCGCCATGTTGGTATATACTCGGCGTCGCCCGTCGGCTAACGAGCGGAGTCACTAGATGGCATCACAAGCACGCGGTGATAAATCACTTCTCATGCAGTAAACAATAACACTGTATACATAGAAAGGATCAGTTTTATTTTATAATACGGAATTGTATAATTTTATATAAAATAGTGTCTTAACTGGTATGTCCCTAAAAACGTGGGCAAATTTTTTTAGGACTTAATCTATCATAGATTTGCTGATTAAAGTTTGGATCCGATGCACATCGTACTTTGTGAAATATGCAGCATTACTTCGTTGTTACACGGTCTACTTATGCAAGAAAGGTTGGTGATTTCCTGTAGAACAATTCATTCTTAATCTCTTACCGCTTCACCTCTATTAACTCTCAAACGTGACCGATAAAAAGCAGAGCTTCCGAGGTATGGAAGCGAAGAAAGAGAGAGCCAACAGCCTCCAAGGAGGTCAGTTAATCAAACTTTAATTCAACAGTCTGTCTTCGCTTAATCGTTGCGTTTTTCATTTCCTGTCTTGAACAGGAACAGGAAATGAACAAACAAAGAACTTAGTACCTTTAATCTTGATCGCGGAACGAGTGACTATATGTTCTACAAAATGGGGCAGATAATTGTCACAAAAATTGAAATCGTTCTTGGCATATTATTATCTTAGGGACCACCACCTTTTAAACGCCTACCACGATCCCTTTCACTGAGAATTCAGTGATTATTATTACTCAAGGTAATTCAAGGTCACAGACAAAAGAAATGTATAAGATTTAAAATATGAGGACAGAATATCTTCGTTTACAGATCTTTCGTTTACATTTCGGCGAAATTTGCCATTGGTGGCGGGGGGAGGGGGGTTGATCGAAGTTGCCGAGCGAATCGAAGCAGGCAGTCGAATAAAGATCGTTGTAAAGAAAAGCCTTTGCATAACTCATCGCCATTAATTCCTTCTCTTCTGTCGACCATACAGAAAAATAGTTTCAAGCTCTCAATCAAGTTCTATCGTTGATTTCTGTTAACTTCCGTGTATTGTGATGGTTTGATTGTACGCGGTTGAAAAATTTAATGGCTTAAGCAGATTAAACAACAGGGACTCGTTGGTGTATAGACGAAACAGAAATAGAGTGTTAACAGCGCACGTCCAGATGCTGAGGAACGAAGACCTGGCAAAAGGAGGCAAAGGACACCCAAGGGAATTAGAGCGTGGTTCGAAGAAGATGAAATGAAGGCGCAGAAAGGAGAAGAATTTCGAACGGATTCCGAGAAATTTACGAAAAGGGAGCAACGGGAGCAGAGGAAGCAGAGAGACAAAGAATAGCTCGCAGGGGTCCGGAATAAGAAATTACGAAGAGAAAACAAAAGATTAAGAGAAATTAAAAACTCAAACTTCCTTTGCCGAAGCCGTAAGAAGATCGGCAGACATCGCCTATAAATTATAAGGATCTGAAATCTTAAGTTTACTAAGTCTGTAAGTACGTCAAGTTTTCGAGAATTTCACAAAGAAAGCTCAGAATTATTAAGGTCTATTATTCATTCATTTTTGCGTTGAAATATCTCGTTCGAAAATAAAATATAAAAAGACAAAGAATATTTATACATGCTTATAATCGGTCAATGCATAACTAAAGTCTACACACTGTCTATACCAAGAGCCCAAAAAGGGCAAGTAACCAGAGTCGCCATATTAACACTTCTGTCCTCTCTACCTTCCCCTTCTACGACGCTAATCTCTGTCGTGCATGTGTATGAGAGGCAACCTTGCCCTAACCTTGGTTAACCTTGTCCCCTTTTTCTCTGTGCTAGGTTTAACTCTAGGTACCAGATAAGAACATGAGTGGGCAAACCAAGAAGCTTCAAGTGCAGGTAGGAGAAATACGAAAAGTGGGACCCTGTCTGCACTTATTCTTGGACAATGGACGATACGGGTGAGAGCCCTTGTGCGGTGGGGTTCTAGGGATAAAAGTCCCGTTTCCCCAAAATTCTATCTTAGGGGGAGCCGAACCCCACACTACTCCCCAACTTTCATCTTAGGGAGTGTGCGTAGCATTTCCCCACCGCCCTTAAACAAAAAAAAGACCTAACTCTAGGTGTTGTCTGAGTCACTTCTCTAATTGCGATCTAGCTGGAGGACCGCGAGTCACCAACCTCAATACTTCGGCCCTACTTATACCTTCAGGGTTTTCAGCCCTACCTCCGAGGGTGGGCAGATCTAAAACTAGATGCTTGCAGCGGGACCAAGGATTCGCCAAAGCCGCACATGTTTGATGACCGAACCTTGGGTTTTTCCTGACATCTCGAAGCAACAGGCGTTATAGCTTCAAACACCCATCCGCGCTGAGTCCAAGACGCGGCAATTTTAACCATCTTCCCATATCAAAGGGAGTGAGATTGCTGGTGAAGGCACGCATAAGACTTCTTTTGACAAAGATAGAACGTGTAGGCCTTGACAAAAGTGAATAACCAATCAAAGGCAAAATAGAAGGCAGGGATTCTTGCACCCCACCCACAGCGAGGTTAGCTGCAAAGGGATACAAGCAACGCACAGTCAGTCTACCAGCCGTGCTCAACCATTCAAGTTAAAGACAACGGGTCTTCTTCCGAGCAAGTAGTAGATAGAATCAGAGATCCAGGCACAACATATATACAAATTTTTACTTCGCCGACTCTGTTGGCGTCAGTGTCGAAGACTGATCGTCCATCAGGAGATGGCAGCGATTTCGACAGTGGCAAAGACCCTTTGGCAAAGGTCCGACGCGAGCCTAAAGCCCAGTCTCTACAACATCAGAAGTAAAGATTGACAATTTTCTAAGTGATATCTAATGCAAAGTTGAGTGGGAGGGAGGGGGGGATATAAAGGCGAATCCATTGAAGCCGGTCGCTGAAAGAAAGGCAGGGAATGTGCGGCTCGATTGAAGGAATTAAGTAGGAGCGGAATTTAATGAAAGCGACGCGGAAGTAGTGAAGTTTTGGAGAAAAAACGCGGGAAGGAAGACGAAGGAAACAAAGCGCGTCGCTCTTAACCATCGCGTCGCCGTCGTGGTCGTCGTCGTTGGAGAGGAACGCTCTGTAGACGGGGCTGGAGGGAGCGGAAGAATGGCACCGGCTAGTAGGTTGCTGCAAAGAAATTTGGATTGCAATTACGAAATTAGTTTTTTCCCTCCACGCGGTGCGGCGTTCAAC
Organism: Lasioglossum marginatum; assembly: GCA_028455795.1. Taxonomy (NCBI): domain Eukaryota; kingdom Metazoa; phylum Arthropoda; class Insecta; order Hymenoptera; family Halictidae; genus Lasioglossum; species Lasioglossum marginatum. The sequence continues at coordinate 4,026,390 of CM052249.1, forward strand.
CGGTGGCGCGCGGCGAAAATAAAACGTCCTCGGATGTGTACGTGCTCGGCTGAGCGAAGCCACGGGCCGCTTCACCACTCGCCGGTCGTCGTCGTCGTCGTCGACGGTCGTCGGTCGTTGGTCGTTGGTCGTCGTCGTTTGGTACTTCCGGTCCCCAGTGAATGTCGCCGACTAATTTTCCGGCTGTTCGCTGTTCAGACTATTTTCGCGACGGACGGACTTTACGACGTGTAATATTCTCGTTTTAAAAATCTCTTTACATTTACGAATAATTGCATGGAAGATTGCCGGCGGAATTCTCGTTGGCTGGATTACCATTGCAATTTTTCTTCTTTCTGTTTTCGTTGATTCGCCCCGGTGCGGCGCAGATAAGGATGTATCACGGCGATGCCGGCGAGCGTAACATCCACTTCCTAGCGCTTCAACGGAAACGGTAAAATTTTATCTGATGTTTACATCGCCGGCGTATTATGCACAATAAAGTCAGATTTTTATGAACCAATTTCAGCACAGAGGAATTAATTCGAATGTCGCTACCTTTATTACGTGCTCCGCCAGATAGATAGTAATAGAAGTACTCTAATTGTAAGTACTAATTAGCATTTATAATAAAGGCCACAATACATAGTACAAAATCTGCCGCAAAGTATTATTAATTTTTTAATGTTGAAAGGGAACAAAGTGCCCATATGTTATTGTGACGGCTGCCTCCTACGCCCGCCTTACCGATAAGTTCTCTAGCAGGCCTAGCCTCTCTCATACTTCCCACCCGCCGCCAAAATACTACAGCACCCTGTCCAACTTGCGGCCCGCGAGGCATATTTGGATCGGTCGTACCGCCAGAAGTACATGGCATTGTGCTTAAGGCTTATATAGTGGAGGATATAGTGGACGGATTGATTGATGGTGGGGACCGTCTGGCTCGCGACGAAGGAGAAGTTGGCCAGGTCTACGGAATGGATGCATTTATAAGAAAACCAAGCCAATGAAATAGAAAACAGACCACTGCTCTATCATTCTCTGTGTATCGTGATTGTTGAGGGAGAATTTTGATTTTACATGGAGATCCGCAGTCTAGTGATAAATTATAACGAACCTGACGTGACGCGACGAGACGATCCAAGAATTTCGGCTTCGCAGAACCTGAGTAGCGTTGAACTTAACCATATCTCTATAGGAGTTTCCTGCGTTTCGATTTATCTGGGTACGGCAGTTAGCCGGAAACCGTGCTGACTGTGTAGTTGCACCCTACTTCCCCTTGTTAAACATGCTCACTAATTCCTTAATGGGAGAATTCCTGAGAACATTCGGGAGCCACTAACTTGCACCAACAATTCCTGCGCTCGCGCATGCAACGCTGACGATTTATTTATCGAGTAATTGTCGTGATTGTTGAGCATAATTCTCGCGCCGAAGAAGAAAACAAAACCATAGAATGATACCAATCAATATGAATTTCGGAGGTACCCAACCGAGATTTGCCGATTCCGCTATTAGACCTAACCTAAGTGACGTATAAATAGATAGAAGCAGTATATGCACATTTTTATCATTAAAGTATCTGATTGGCCAGAATGTATTATATTTTTTACCGGAAAGTTTTATTGTTTAATAATTAACTGATATAAGTTAATTGCCTATTCTTCCAGAAAACGTTTTGCCATCTTGCAGTGCCTTTATTCTGTTTTAATATTTATTCATGCAAACAATATTATCAATAGATCGAAAAGAAAAATGCAAGGACTTAGGAAACGATAATATGGCGGCATACCAACATGGCGGTGGCCTTACGTGTCAAAATCGGTTAAAATCCCTCAACTTTAAACACGCATAACTTCTGAACCAATGGATTCCTCACGTTAAAATTTGAATTTTCGAATTTTCTCATCAAAATCTACGGAGTTGCATAAAATGAAGTCCAAAATTTGTGGTCTCGTAAAGTGAAGTTTAACCCAATTATTGAAATTACAAAATCACTGCCACAGGAAACGACTGAATTGGCCTCGTCGTTCATTATGATACTCAATTAAACAATTTTTTAATGGAAAATCCAGAGAAGTTTGTCATTCAAATATCCTCTATGTAGGTCAAATGTCATCGATGTAGACAATTTTTATGTTGCATAAAGATCCGCAGTCTAATTATCGGTAGCGCGCAACGACTGAATCAAAGCTTTCAGCAAAGATGAAATATTCGAACTAGGACCCTCTCATTTTTCCCTGCCGCTATCTCGGTTTTAAATTATAGAATCCATATAACCAGCGCGGGAATTGACGAAGGAGAGAGCTCTTTCTGCTGTCTCATGTAAATCGATAGCATGGCTCCGAAAATTGCGAAAAGAGCCTCCGCCGTTGAAAAAGGAAATAGGAAAACCCGGAGAAGAAGAGCGAATTATTTGCGTGATGAAGATCGACGGAAGAGGTCCGCAACCAAAATAACAGGAAAAAAAGGACGGTTCACTGCTGTGAGAAAAAAACGTGGTTAAAATTGCCAGAGAAAAGAAGCAAAACAAATGAGAACGAAAAAAAGCGAAGCTTTGAGGAAGCTTCGTTAGCATGTAAGAAAACGAAAGAGAAATACAGACATATAAATAAGAAAGAGTTCACAGTGTGCGGAACCGAAAAAACGCTGTTACGGAAAAACGACTGCGGTGAAAATGGGAAGCTTGAAGAAATGGGATAAAATAACAGCGGAAATTGTGAAGACAGAGGACATAAGAGAATTAACGAGGGAAAGGATTTAAATACAGGAAACCTGCGATATACAACACGATGTAGAATTGAAACTGGGCTAATTAGTTACAAAGCGGTCTTCTTCTCCAGTTTCGATGAGATTTAAATATGTTATATATTTCGACATTTTGAACAACTTTTTCTTATACATATAATAAGCGGTCTCTTCTAGTTCCTGAAATAATCGCAAAAAGCTCTGCCTACTACTACATCTTTTATCATCTCTGTCTCTGTCTATACTGACAAAAGTGTGCTGTTCGGGATCCTTCAAACTTGCCAAATGTTCTTTAGTTGCGTTCGAGGGTAGGTCCAGGTCACGCTCATCTTCCTACAATCGTGCATTCAGAAATGGGGACTTCGAGGGAAATGTGTTTGGATGGGTTAGTATAGCCTACCAGAGATATAAGAGTGCCCACGCTCGGGGTCTTTTCTGCCACCACTTTTGTCAATATAGACAGAGACAGATCACCCAGGTACCCAGGCACCCAGGCACTCAGGTACCCAGGTACCCAGGCACCCAGGCACCCAGGTACCCAGGCACCCAGGTACCCATGTAGCCAAGAACAGGCCGTGGATGAGGGCCGAACAATGTCCTACCGAGTTGAATGCGGATAGTGGGCCACCGGTAGGGCACCGGCGCCGCATGATAGTAGGAGAAGAAGGGACCGGTAGACCCCTGGGCGGTGAGTTTTTAGTGGGTATGGGTAGGGAAGTAAGTCCCGTTCCCCCAACTGTCATGTTAAGGGGAGCCGAGCCCCACCGATCATCATCGGGGGGGGGGGGGGGGGGGTGGTAACAGCATTTCCCCACCCCCCTTAAACAAAAAAAGAGGACACCCTTTAGCATGGAACAGGTCCTATTATACCGACTTTCATCATCATAAATATGGGTATAGGTTTCGTTTCATGGTAACACTGGGTACGCTCCGTCTCTATCTGTACTAACAAAAGTGGTGGACGGAAAGACCCCGGGCGTGTGCAGTCTCATTTCCTCTAGGGTATCAGCTAACATGCTATGGAAAGGCGCCCTGGCTGTACCGCAGCGTACTTGACGCAGCGTGGGCCTAAGCCTAATTTATAGATTCCAAAAGTGTAAGGACCTGAGCGTCGTTTCTAGCGTTGACGTGTCGCGTCTATGGGCGTTGCCCTCTTTTAGAAACCTCCTCATTCTGGTTTGTTGGCTAAGGCTCCACTTTCAATATTTTGGAGCAGGGAATTTTCACCCCCACGAGGTTTCTTTCCAGTTACGTTCTTTTCAGTTACGAGCTGGAGGCAAGTCGTAGCTCAGAGTTCACCAGAGAATACAACGTTCACAATGAACACAACGTTCACAATAAATCAGTGTTCAATCCACAAGTGATTGTGAGTTAATTCAATTAGTTCCACATCAGTGGGTAAGTCTTTCGAACCTTAGTCGATACCAACTGCAAAAATTGAAGACTCTCGAACCACAAATTGGGTCCTCAACCGAACGAACTGAAAAAAGGGGGACTGGTTTCAGTGAGTGAAAAAAACCCTAAAGGGAGAGAACTGCGAAAGGAAGAGATGACACAGACATTGAAGTCGCTTATCAGACCAAATGAGAAAAGAGGAAGAAACGGAATATTCCGAAACAAACGATCGCAGGTATTCCACGAGCATTTTGCTCTCGATCGGGTCCCCCGTTTCCAGTCCAGTCCTCGACGAGTCTCATTCCCATCCGTTTTCGCCGCTGGCTCGAGGCTCGTCGAAGCAGGCGGAGAAACGTAGATAAAGGTTTTAATTCCGTGCGAATGGATCAACGCGCGAAAATCGGAAGGGAGGATCGAACGGGGTGGAGCACGATGGAATGGGCAGTTAGTGCTGGAGAACGGAGCCAGTGGGTGGGGGTGGGAGGGTTGGCTCGATTGATGGACCAGCTGGAACAATAGTTAACTTCGGAAGTAATCGCTTAATTCCTGGATTCCCGGCTACGTCCAGGCGATTTCCGATTGAACTGTCTTTTGGGTTTTTTTTAATCCTGTTGATCGAATCGATGGTCTGTGGACTGTTCGCTGCGGCTGTGAAAGACGAGCGCGATATTAAGCTGCTACTAATAAGTTCGAGATATGCGCTACTACATGTACTCGATACCATGTCACCTATGGTAGATACAGTAGCTGATAAAAGAAAGTATAAATATTATTTTAAAGTAATAAGCCATCAATCAATAAATTCATCAAAGAGACTCTAAAAAGACTCTCAAAAATGGCATCGTCCCGTGTCGCACGAAATGGCCACACAATAGGCACGTCTCAACAGCATATACAATATGTAAGGAATAAATTGATACACGATTTATTTATTTAAAAAATATAATTATTCTGTAAATAGTGGAGTATAGGTACATTAAATATTAAATACATCAATTCGGTAACATTCGCTATGTTACCGCTGCCGTATTGTTCGACGATACGTTAAAGCCCACCAATCCCTTCCAACAAGGTTGAACAGTTCGCGACCTTAAGTGGGAGCATATTTCGATCAATGAGAATTAGGGTGATTTCCTGTTACGTGGAAATTGCATTGCGCAAGTTCGCAACAACGTTGCACAACAGTAAAATGCCGTAAATTTTCCTTCCTGTGTAAAGATGCCTAAAATCGCTGAACTTTAAACACCCACAACTTTTGAACCGGTGCATTCCTAACATTAAAACTTAGATTTTCGGAATTTCCTCGTTAAAATCTACAGGATTATGTTAAACAAGGTATAAATTTGTGGTCCCGTAAAGTGAAGTTTAACCTTTACTTTTTCTAATGAAACTCGCATACAATAAATATGCATTTTCCAAGTGTATATAGATTATTTCTAACATGAATGGACATATCTGATATGTCGTAAAATTTTATAATAAATTTATAATAATTATAAATGTTTAAATAGTAGTCTTGAAAATTTGTTTCGTCTTTCACGTTATTACTCCGACATTCATTATTAAATTTCAAACCTAATTAGTGATTGAAAAAATTAATAAACTAAGATGTTTTAAGCACTGCACAAGTAGAAACGTTACCAGTTCTCTGGCTGAGTTACACGATCGTTTTGTAACATAGCTCTTTCAGCTGTAACTCCGACGAACGACATGTCGCGTCGCATCGATGGTAAAAAAATGTCGACGACTCCTCAACCGAGAGAACAAGAACAAATCAGCCATTCCTTCGGCAATGATTGCCGTTACGATTCTTCGAAACTTCTTTAAAAGTGCCTCCACGAGGAAAGTTCCGCATTGAACGCAACAAAGTGAGTCATTCAGCGTGCCGGCGGGCATTGTTTGCTTTCTTTCGCCTTATTTCGCAGCCACCTTTATATCGTTGGGTAGCAGATATCGCGAAACCAAAGAAAACGAAAACCTGTCGACATACGTGCACGCCTAGGGGACTACTAGCGATTACTCGGGAGCAAGATAAATTGGAACTGTACCATAGATAGCACCGATAACTTGGATTTTCAATCACCCATTGAACCTTTCACGACTACAGGGAACATGAGTGCTTTAAAAATCTGATAAAAGGAATAAAATATTATTAAAAAGGTAATTGAAAACATTCTCTTCTATTTGGTTTCTTTTTTATGAGTTATTCGGACCCTGAAATGGCCAATACTCACTGGAAACCATTTACAAAAGATTCTACAATTTTACAAATTTTCAGATTGTTGTAAGATGCTTTATAATTACCTCAATAATAAAAACCTATATAAGTTCATACTGAAATTTATTGTAATCTCATTTGTAGTATGCTTATGAATAAATCAATTTATTTAATAATTTCTTATAAAATCATTTTTACGATTTCAGTAATCATGAAGTAAAAATATGGAATACATATACATTGAACTTTGGATCTGTATTTTGATATACTCTTATATTTTCCCAACAAAAGCGATTTATTTGTTTCGTATGCTTTGTAGTTGCTATATTCACAATTCGTCTTTTGTCATGTTTTTTCTTTAAGTTAGGTCTTTTATATCGTCCAACGATTAATTTGTGAATCCCTAAAACATGTTTACCTCGATGGGGCCCCAAATGAGACCCAAGGTAAGCATGTATCTGTCACTAAATTTTCTCCCACCTGTCGTCGAACTCCCTGAATAATACCTAATTAAACGACAATAACAAAAAGATATTTAACGATTGTATGTTACTCACGTGCTCTGTGTTTATAGCAGCACCGTCACGTATATCTTGGAGATCGGCACCGGAACCATTTACCATACCAGAACCACCGCCGGCACTTCCGTTTCCTTTTCCACCGCCACCGCCAGCTGGCGTTTGTGGCAGGCTCTGAAAAAAAAATAGAAAATTAATTGTCTGACGATTTTCTTAACACCTGATAATTACATTTCTTTTATATTAGTCACTGCGATAGTTAAAGCTATTTAAAATTGGAATGTGCAATTCTAAATGTCCGAAAAGCATTCTAAATGTCCCATTTTTATGAATAGTTAACGTACATTCACTTACTGTATACGTTAAACGTGATCGCATACACAACAGAACGATTACTTGGGAGCAGACACTTTAGAACTGAAACTGAAATTGACCTGTGTTAGATAACATTCTGGTTATGCCTTCCTAACTTTTCCAATATCGAAGTTTCGTGGTCATAGACAATAAAACGCACGTTTCGAACGGGTACGTGTTATATGCAACGCTTCTCGCCTGTTGTAGTCCATTGATAAAAATGGTTAGCTAGATTGCAAACTTTTAATATCGTGCAGTCAAACCTCTACAACTCTGAAATTGTTCTAAAATAATGTGAGAAAAATGTTCATTGATGATCATTCATCTGAAAATAGCCAACCTCGCGCAAGACCTAGTTTTTCATTCTGGCTATTTTGCTATTCCGTAACTGATACAGAAAAATGATGTAATTTCTGAAATCCGCCTGAGGGTAAGCTCAAACCTCTCACTCATGAAGACCTTCTACATCTTCCAGAGCGTGAGCGATATTACACGCATCGATCCTACGCTAACCTTTTTGATTAATACAAATGATATACTCTAACTCTGACCTCCGCAATCTAGCTATTTCATAAACATCAATATTAAGGATGAAAAGAACACTGGGCAAACTCTTTGTGAAACTTCACTTACGAGACCCAGAAATGTTCAACTTTTTAGAATATAATCCTGTAAATTTTGACGAAAAAAGGCCAAAGATCCAAGTTTTAATGATAAGAATTTACTGATCCAAAAGTCATGGATGTTTAAAGATGAGCGATTTTAAATCGTATTTTGAAATTCAATGAAATCAATCATTTAAGTCCAACTTTGGGAACTGCTTGCAACGTGGACGTTCCCCGACAAAGGAGGATACGTGTCACGTATTTTTGCAGGTTCTATATCACTCTGAAAGTCCATGAAACACGGCATGTTTCGCTGGATAACATCCCTCGTCCATGTAAAACCTGGTAACAAAATGATGCAGCCAGGAGCCGCCACGCGAAACACTGAACCTGTGATCAGCGTCATCGTCGTCGATAGGCTCGCGTAGGAATTCCTGTTTATCATTATCATCGCTCAATTACCGGCACGCGCAACGAGCAGCACGCTGCGAATTCTGGCAAAGCTTGCCGGCTGAAATTTATGCGAGCGATCCGAGTCGGTGGCCGGGTTACCATTATAACGCAGCGCCACTAGGGGGATGCAATTTTGAAGGCAATTTAACTTGAACCGCAGCAGCAAGCCTGAGCTATGGGCAAATGTTTACCATGAAAACCGTTATAGACGGAACGGATGCTTCCGTATCTAGAACCTTTTTCTCGGGGGAATAACGGTTGAATATGCATGTATTTCAAGCTTCCGGTATCGCGGATATTTCGATCGTCTTATCTACTTATAACAGAGATCCTATATCTCTGCGGTTTTCACGAGTTCGACCTCCTCGCCAGTTCATTTGTTTGTGGTAGGCGAGGTAAACGAGCGCGTCCACGCCTTTTACCAAGTGCTCATTTATATGTCCATGTGCATAGGTACGAGTCAACGTGAATGTCACGCATCTCGTTAGCGGACCTACCCAATTTACCCAAATTCACTTGTGACGGCTACCTCCTACGCTCGCCAGAAGATTGATAAGTAGTGCAGACTTTCCCCGCTACTACTCATTGACTGAGGTAACTGCGATATCTGATAGAGACTGGGATGACTGAGGTAACTGGAGTGTCTGAGGTAACTTGGGTGTCTGATAGTAACTGACGTAACTGGGGTGTCTGATAGTGACTGAAGTAACTGGGGTGTGTCAGAGTGACTGGGGGAATTGATAATGGCAATGGGTTATGTCCTTGGCTTTGATATCCTTCCACAACGAACAACTAGCAGCTGGTTGGCTAGTGGTTCCGTAGAGAGGGAAGTGCGAAACGCGTATGGCTGTAGGTAGATCAGGTATTCCGAGCAGACGACCGAAGTGGACGCGAGCAGACGACCCGGTCATAAACCTTAGGTCGCTGATGGGGGGCCCAATGTCCATTATGCGGAAGTGCACTGATTGCTTTATTGCCGGATAGTTCCACGGCAATGATTCGGACTTGCTAATCTTCTAGGTAATGCGACCTAGATTCATTAAGAGCACACCGTACATTTATAGAATGGACACTGTCTTGCTGGATTAAAAAGGAGATGTCGAAATTGTAAACTACTTGCAATTGAAAAGAACTTAATGAGCCGTGTCGAAGAATGCCCGGAAATTCCGTTGCAGGACGGAACAGTATGTGTATGCATCTCTCTCACTCTACATATATTACTTTCGCAGTCCGACACGTTGCTGCATATTTTTTCTTTTCTCATAGCGCAATGCATGCCATCGAAACGCAGCCGGATAGGCATCACAAGGGATATTCCAGTTCAGCCAGGAGGTTCACTTTAGCTTCTCAGCAACCCCTTCTCGCAGGGGTTGTGTAGAGAGACCACAGGGAGGGGCCACGGGCCGGCAGAACACGCGGTGGAAATAACGCGTTGCTGGAAATTGCAATTCCAACGGCGAGCTACGACCGAAGAAGGTGAATTATTGCTGTGGCGAACAGTATTCTTGTTGCGAACAACAGTGGACAATGACTTTCCAGATGATTTCTGGCGACGTAGAGTTGGACAGATTTCATTCGAGATAAGAAATGAAAGCTCTGGTTTTATTCTCCTCGCGTAACTGTAAATAGGGAGAAGGTAAACCGGGAGAAACCGTAAAGTCCGGGAGAGGTGGCCTACTTCTTTTAAAAACATAGTACAGTTGAACAATATTTACTTAATTGAAAAATATACGGAGAGTTATCCAAGTAGCGGACACAGAAAGCTTTTCTGGACTGAACTCGTCGTCCATTTATTCAGCACTTTATTTTTCAACAGAACAGTTGTTTAAAAAAATATTAACAATTTCATAGTTTACATTTTTGATGTTACTTTATTTGATATTATTGTTATTGCATAATTAGACTTCCGACTTTGTAAAAATGAGCAGGTTAAATTTTCAACTCGATCATACTGTTAAAGAAAGAAATTTCCACCCGGCTTCGGTCTGTTGCAATTAACGAGGAGAATTTTTATTTTGCATAACAATCCGCAATTTACATGTAATTTTGCATTACACAATTTACATATAATGGTAGTCTATTGTTAGATTCATCAACGGAGCAAAATTGTGCGAATTTTTTTCCTCGTTACTGCGGTCGCTACCATCATTTATTTTAACAACAGCGATGATGTTCATAGCATCCCATTAAACGTAAAGTATCCGCTCATAAAATGTGAAACAAAATATTGTAATAGGAGAGTTAGAAATTCTTTGAATTATCGTGGGTTATAATTTTAAATAACGTCGTGCACAACATTAATTTTATTTGTTTATGTTAAACAGAAAATCGGAAACATTTACACAAACATTTACAGTCTAATGATTACTTAGACACTATGTCTACAGTCTACTGAGATACATTGACATGATAAATATCAGAGCCCCTCTTGCGACAGTTCGATAATCGATCGAGCGGGGCCGAGTTCTAGACGAGTCTCTCGTTGAATCACGCCGATCGGTTGGCACTTCCGAAAATCTACGACTTAGCTAGCGCACGATGATGTCGAACAGATGGATTAAACGGGATTTCACCGCTCTGCTATCCTTCTCTACAGACTAAACCGAGAGTCAAGAGAGTTCTAAAATTTTATTCCTTTTCCAGAATTCGGGGCTTAATTCGCCGTTGAGAAGTTAAAATTTCATTCGTCCGCTATGTTGTTCAGATTGGTGACCTTGACAACATATTTCAAGGTCATTGAAATCGGATAGCAGCACATCGACAAATGGATTTACAAACATCTTATAAACTAAAGCTAACCACCCAAAACTTTAAACGGAAATGTTGTTCAGAGTGGTGACCTTGACAACATATTTCGAGGTCATCGAAATCGGACAGGAGGAAGGTCATTGACCCCATGGATTTACAAGTAAAGTTTTTTGGGAATATCTAGTAAACTAAATACGATCTCCAAAAACTTTAAAGGGAAGGGTTTTTTTGCTTTTCTACAAGTTCACCCTATTACTTGCAAAAGACGCTTCCCGGTGCAAAGACAATTGTTTTAAACATGAAATATTAGACGCCCATTTCGCGGTAATCAATTAGTTCTCGGGCGAGCGTAGTACTTAGTTTTTTGAGATCCCAGAAAATCTATCCTACGATATGAAATTTTCATTTTCATCCTCCACAGGGGACAGCTTTTTTCTCTGAATAAATGCGCGGACTTGGAAAAAAGAATGGCAATGCTAGAAGCAACAAAGGGGAGTGCGAGGATCCAGACGATCGATCTTCCGCCATTCTTTCGCGCTTTGTCTTTTGTCCGTCCCATCGGAAAGAGAGCATGGGCTGCTTTATAATTATAAATCTCATTAAAATTCATAACGCGACACGGAAAGTCATTACCCTTAAGCGTCCTACATTGTTGCACTTTCGAGACAAGCGATCGAGCGGCGATCAAGCAACCACCAACGATGAAAAATAATTTCAGCCTAGTGAATTGTGTACGCTGACGGCGTTGTAACTTGAGAATGTCGTTAACGATTATTACCTTAACGAATAACTCCGTTAGAAATGGAGGAAAGTTTCTGAAGCGATCAGAAAACTCATGCAAATATGCTTCAATTAGTTTACATATGAAATATATAGGTACAGTTTAAATGATCCATCAAAGAATTCGTTCTTAGAATGTTGCATTTGCTCATATAAAATTTGTTATTGCTTCATTTATACAAAGTTTACTCTCAAGAGTCGTTTGAGCTGAACTTCGCGTTCGGAAACCAAACATTTTTAACTGCTTTTTAATGTAAGCCTGTAGATTTTGGTGAAAAATACTGAAAATCCAAGTTTTAATATTAGGAATTCACTGGTTCCAAAGTTATGCGTGTGTAAAGTTGAGCAATTTCAAGCGTTTTTGACTGGTAAGGGCGCCGCCATATTGGTATGCATTCATACATCCTACCTCACTACGCTTGCAAATCTACGTTATCGACATCATTGTGTGCTTGTGCTGCCATCTAGCGGCTCGACCAACATGGCGGCGCTCTTACGTGTCAAGAACGCTTTAAATCCCTCAACTTTAAGCACGCATAACTTTTGAACCAGGGAATCTTCAACATTAAAACTCGAATTTCGGCATTTCCCAGGTAAAATCTATAGGATTCTATATTAAAAAGTTAAAAATGTTTGGTTTCTGGAGGTGACGTTTAACCAAATCAATTTTTTGACAAGTTTAAATACTAACAACAGGTAAGCTATCCTTGATTCGTCGTCATTAAATAGGATTGGGGGCGACTTTGACATTTTTTTTTGTGCAATTTCAATGTCGATGCTTTGTCCAGCTAGAAAGTCTATTTTGACATTGAACGATCTAAAATCTGAAGACTAGTCACAAGCAAGATTCAGCGGGAAAAATGGGAAGTTTCGGGACCAAATCCTTTCATCGCATGCGACCGGAGAAAAAGAGGAAGAATAAGAAAAAACAGAGCGCAGCCGTGTCTCTGCCGACCAGTGAATTTGGACGATCCGCCCGGCCCCGTCACGTAACACGCTCCGTAGAATCCGATTGGAAGGAATATGGTATCTGTGGTCTCGTTGAAAGCCCGAATAAATACGTTCACGGCGATTTAATCTTTCAAGCGGCAAAGACCTGTCTACCGACCAACGGGGTCTACGTCATGCCTCTTTATACAGTTCTACGGGAATCTCTGGCGCGGCGAGCAGGAAGTTTCGTCGAAGCGAGTTACCTTTTACCTTGTACTTTCCGGTCTTCGCCGGAGAAAATTCACTTTCAGGAGAATTCTCGGCTTTACGACCGCCTAGCCTATCCGACCATCTTCTTCCCCACGTCGCGTCGCGTCGCGTCGTCGCTTCTGCCAATCCTTCCTTGCCTCCCCTCTTTCTTGCGTTTGATAAAGACGAATCGATGGACGAAGAACAGGAAAGCAGACGTGAAAAGGTGTGGCTGCACGAGATGGAAGACCTTCGGGACGCTGCTGCATGCTGGCCGAAAGTTATTGTCACGTCTGTCGAGACCCTGACAATGAGTTTGATCGGAGATCTTTGGCAATGCTCACGGACGGATTAATAAGAAAACCCAAATCGTTAAACAGAGCTAGTTGGAAGCTCCCTATTATCGATGATGATGAGATGTGCTTATTGTATGGCGGGTTTGAATTTCAGTTTGGGTCTACGCTAGGCGTGGGCGGCTACCCGAGCCTCAGGTTGAGTTGGGACCCGAAAATTATAGTGATACTCGGGTATCCGAACAATATAAATTTTCAGGTTTCCGACCTGACCTGACTACTACCCGTCCCGATTTCGACTTTGGGTATCCAAAATTTTCGGCTATCCGCGTATCACGAATCCCGCCCACCCCTACTGATTAATACCAAAACCCACACCGCTAAATGGAGCTAGTTGGAAGCTGACTACTTGTATTATGAATAGTCTTGAGACGTGCTTATTGTGTGGCAAGCTCGAATTTCAGTTTTTGTCTACGCCATTTCTGGGAGTAGCTGATGAACTTATTGTTTTATGACTGGGGTACAGCAAAGTATCAGCTGACATCCTTGTCCAGTCGCCCTGGCCGTACCACTCTCAATGGCACTTGAAGCAGTGTAGGCCTAAATATTCAGACACCGATATTACATCTTCAGAATAAATGTAAAATTGTGATAATATTCCTGTTTCTTTTTGTACAGTAAATTATTAACAGTAGCTTTGATGAACATAGCTGTAGAGGAAGACACGAGGCAGCGGTTTAATAATAGTGATTTTTTTGGAAACTCGTTCGGCTAACTGTTTTGCTTTCGGATTCAGCAAACGAAAGGCAAAATTCTCTCGGGAGCGAGGTCTATGTGATAATTAAGGCAGACTGTTCGGATGAGGCAGAAAAAAATGTACGAATCCGGATGGTGTACGCGGAAGCGTGGCCAAATTACGGGCCGAAAAACCCAGTTGAAGTTGAACGCGAAGGGAAACCCACCCTCGTTCCTAGTTTCCGATCTCCCGCAAAATAAGAAGCATGCGAGCAGCATCAAAGGAGCTTGAGAAGATGCGCGGCTGGATTTCCAGCGGCAGGGGCGCTCTCGCATTACGCATATGCAATTTCGACACATAGGGAATGCAGAAAGGCCGTTTCGATGTCGCGGTAAGCGATGTTTGCAGAAATTCCATGAGAAATGATGGTTGCTGCCGCCGGAATAAAAACATCGAGAGAAAACCGGTTATGTAACGAGAAATTTGCAAGTCGAAGAGGCTCAAAGAAACAAGTAGGTCGATTTGATGGTTCTGTGGTTATCGGGAGCGTAGTATAAATACGATATAAAAATGTCTTGTACTTTGTTGTCAATACAAATGCAAATTCTCCGGTTCGTCTATATGTTTCGCATTATCTACAAACCTCTAACTTTAATCCTCATACGGTTCGCTCATACGAAATGTAACTTGCGACACAAATAGAAAGGAACAAAACATCTATCCAGACCAGGCCTGGCCAACTTGCGGCTCCTGGGTCCTCCCCATCAAACTCACAATCAAAACAATAATCAAACAATCACACAACAGTCATATAAACAGACACGCATATACATAGACATAATATGGACTTAAACACTTAAAACCGAACCAAGTAGTCTTTTAGAAAAACAGGGAATAAGGTTAAATAAATAATTGTAAGGCTCAAGGAGAATGCGTTTAAAGCTGGGGGAAAGATTTTGAAACGGATAGTCAGCTATTTATGGCATTTACTTTAATCTGATATCTCTAGGCTCTACACCATAAAGAGAACTTCCCTCAGGTTAAAACAGCTCATAAAGTGCCTTCTTTTCACCTCGCTGGAACATTTTTGCGGCTTTAGCGATGTAAGTCCTTAAGCATTTGCAGTATATGTAGCTATTTCTTGATCAATAAATATTTATCAGTGTTGTGGTATTTCGACTCTTTTTTTATAAAATTGAAAAACATTTGTGACGAGTTCGTACACAATATACCAAAACTTTTACTCTCAACAAAAGATGAGAGCAAAGATAATTAACTAATTTTGTATTCATTTTACTAAAACAGAATTAAGTTGTTCACATAGCAAATTTGTATTTTCAAATAAAATATGTATTTTCAAAATTTGAATCTCTTGAACTATTATTCGTAAGCTGAAAGTCATCAAGAAATGAGAATTTTTTATGCAGAAATAATGATCATTATTTTATACTTCAATTAATATTTGAAAATACTTCGTGCACGAATAGAATAAAAAATGTATTAAAAAAGTGAAAGTATTAAAAAATTATGTGTGTGTAACACTAAACACAGCGGACTACACAACAAAGAAGTCGATTTGTATACCTGACATGTAACAATTTCACAGAAACATTCGATCCGCTCAAGACACGACCTGTCATTAAAACTTCTCCACATTTCCTCGGGCCACTTTCACAAAACTAATTTCCCATGGAACACGGTCCTCCAATTATTCCCGATAACTCGATCAGCACTTACTTCGATCACACCCATCGATACGTTTCGATCCACGTCATCGCGAGCATTAAAGTGTCTTCGCTAAACGGAGTCGCTTTCTTTACGAACAGAAAACAAAGAGAGAACGACGTATCTTAACCCGGCTGCGTTCACTTTTTTTTTCTCGACGTGCGCGATAAAAGATACCAGAGATGGATCGACCAGGGAATAAAGGAGGTATATAGAGTGAACGTCTATAAAGAGCGATCGTAAAGTGCCGAACGTCACTTAAAGGGTCTTCAAGCCTCTATTACTTTGAGAGAAGCACTCTATGCTATTACCAATACACCAAATAAAAGCGAGGGATGGGTGGTAGGAGACGATATCGCACCTGGTCTCGGTTTCGTCATCGACACTGTCGGTTCTTCCGCGACCGATTCGCTTCTGTTCTGTTTCCTTCGACTTGCTCGAGGTGTCCTATCGCGCCTTTCCGTTCCTCAGCCTTAGCCACCTCCATTCCCACCCACAAACTGTCACTCGATCGGTCGCGGCGCGATCCATTAGGAAGGCCAAATATCGCTTTATCGACTCACGACCTCCATTCTTGAAAGCGTTTTTAATAGAACGGATCCTCATTGTCATCTCACCGCGATGCTTTCCGTTCCTTCTCCTTCTCCTCATCCTATTCGCTTGTTCTTCAGTATTGATTTTGTGATTTCGTCGACGATCACACGCGCGCTACCAGGACTATCAGTTGTTGGAATAATCTCAACATATGAGTCGTTTATTTTGAAAGTGGCCTAAGTCCATTTAAGTTTAAATTGAGATATTTAAGAGTTTGCGTTTCAATGAAATTAAAAATACAGTAAACGCCTCTTTATTGTCCGGGTTCGTGGGCACAATCACTGTTCAGTGCCTACCCACTCCACTGCCTGCCAATGCCGCGCCGCTTCGCAGGGCGGCGATGATTGATGTCGGCGTATTTCATTCTTCTCATGTTCGGCTCTCTATTGAAGACTCTCTCGGCGCGGTCGGCACGGTAGGCGCAGTCATACATCAAAAATAGTGTCTGGGTACGATCACTGTCCGTGCAAAACACGGCTGTTGGACAGTAAGAGAGTTAAATTTACAATTCCTATTAAAATAATAGCAATGATTATTAAGTGAATAATATGTGCCTTCCTCCCAAGAATGGACTTAAGCCACTTTCAAAATTAACAACTAGATTTGTCATAAAACTTGGAACAGCCCAAGTCCAAAAACAATATTCAATTTATTTTATATTTCAATACAGAACTTGAAAAATACCATTTATGCAATTCAGGAAATCTTCTAACGATATAAATTACATAACAATTTACTCCTCATTTACATTTTGTGTATGCGGGAGGGATTTGAAGTGAAGAAGTCATGGTGCTCCGGTGGTATATATCATAGTAAGTCCATCATATCCTTGTATTTCGTTATTGTAATTTGTCTTATATTTTTATAAAATGTCAATACAATATTTTCGAGCTATTGGTACACCTTTTCTAAATAGATTGCTTTGGATAAACAATTCCTAATACTTCTTGTAATCACGTTTTTGTGTAATGTAAAACTAAATACGTAAAGAATTCTTTTCAAATTTACAAACATCATTTATCAATATCAAACTTTTACCTGAGTACACACCAATATGCGGCGCCTTTGCCTGTCGAGAACGCTTAAAATTGTTCAACTTTACATACCTATAACTTTTTAACCAGTGAATTCCTAACGTTAAAACTAGGATTTTCGGAGTTTTCTCGTCAAAATTTACAGGACTACATAAAAAGAAGTCCGAAATTTCTGGGTCCCTGAGGTGAAGTTTAGCCTAAATTTCATCAATTTCGTATGTACACTATGAAAAAAATCATAAATATAGAATAATAAACAAGTAACAGTTCCAAGTATAAAGAATTAACAATGTTAATTCTTGTACTTTACACATTCAGTTTATTAGTTACCCACTCCATTAACACTTGATCAGGTTCATGCACAAGTATTGGGCATTGATAGGTATTGATAGTGGTATTGAAAATGAATGTAAACATTTATCACAGAACTTTCATACAACATAATACTGAATCCTTCATCTTTAATGAATATGGATCTATATGACTATTATTAGCAATTAATTTTAGTTGATGTCTACGGAATAGGCAATTAAGAAAATGTTTGAATAAATGAGTTCCGTTGATCGATCGTTTCATTACATTAATAGCCTATTCAAGTTTTTGGACGTAGGAAAAATCGCTCGGTCTTAGTTAGAAACTATCTTCAGTCTCCGGTGTTATCCTGAGGCGAAAATAAATACGTAATTAAAAAATCATATCCCAGTCACTGATTACGCGTCTGTCTAACTCGCGGAACTTCCCAGCCTTTTTCAGGCTCCGAAACGAAGCAATCGATCAATGTAATGCGAGGAAATGGAGAAGTTTTCCCTGACGAGCGATCTAACGAGCGTATCATAATCCTTCATTAAAAGACGACCATTAAGCTGCGGTACTGCGTGTGGAATTTCATGGACTTTCTTCCCGCACTCATTATTGCAGCCCATGGAGGCATCAAAACCACTCGTTGAATGTTCTATATCATACACATAAATTCTTTCTTCTCTAAATCGTCAATAGGAATAAGTAAATCATTCTCATTCGAGTTTTCTCTTTCGAATAAAGGAAGTAAAATAACTAACAAGTAACTTTTAGAGGAAAATTAATTTTGTCGGTAACAAAGTTGTGAAGCTGCGTTCCTGACAAAGCTCACAGGTAATAAATATATCATCCCGTAGATTCTGACGAGAAAACGCCAAAATCCAAGTTTCAACCCTAGGAATTCAGTAGTTCAAAAGTTATGTGTGAATAAAGTTCAGTGATTTTCAACGCGTGCTTGTGCTGCCATCTAGCGGCACTGCTCGCTACGTATCAACATGGCGGCGCCCTTACCAGTCAACAACGCTGAAAATCGCTGAACTGTAAACACGCATAACTTTTGAATTACTGAATTCCTAGGATTGACACTTGGGTTTTGGCGTCTTCTCGTAAAAATCTACGGGATTATATTTAAAAAGTCCAAAATTTGTGGTCCCATAAACCGAATAACAGCTCAAATTATTCGTAGAATCATTTTGACTTATATCATAATATAAGCGATGAGTATTTATTTTCTTAAGAGACAACCAATACATGAAATGTTCCGACTATGGCCGACAGACGACGATCCTACAGGGTGTACGCTGTCAGAACGCTATATGATGCAGAAAAGGAATGCAATCTCGTACATTTCAACATTATTGATATATTTGTAATATCAATGTTTATAAAACAGAACGTACCGCGGAATTATCATGTACATACATTTGAAATGCTGCACCGGGTGCTATGGCTTGAACTGATGGTAAGGGCACAGAGAAAATTGGATTGTCTTTCTCTATGTTACGATCGAAACTGTGATTGTCGCGAACGTGTCGAAAACTCCGGTCGAAATATGTAGTAGGTAGGTAGTAACGTTTGTGTAACTCGCAATGCTTCATTCCCGGCAGCTAATTACTCAGACAACAGCTCAGCATTGAAATAAAGGAGGTCCACAATGGTGGCTCTCTGACGAGTGTCCAGAAGGACTTCCGTGTGTCCAATTAGAAGACAAAATTCCGTTTAATACGAACCCAGGAGAAACTCGGAGCGAATTCGCCGTCGCACCCTGCCGCTCCGCGTCGCCTGACCCAGACCATGTGTCCGATCCCGGAGCAAAGGTAGCGTTTTATGCTTATATTTAGCATTCACGAAGATCCTCTGTAGTCTGGTGTCCCTCGGAGATACTCGAGACAACGGCGGCTAGTGGAAGAGAGTTCGTAGGAAGATGAAGAAGAAGACGCGCAAGGGAGGATGAGCACGTAGGGCGCGAGTGAAGTGGACAATGGGTGTTCTGCTGGTGCACAAAAGCTCTTCTGTCGAAACCGGTACTAGCCGAGGTACTCGTCTCAGAAACAGGGACGAACTGAAATCCGAGAGTCTCGGGGATTGTCCGTAATAAGACGCGAGAATTGAGGAAATCTCGAACAAAGCCATTCTAGTGGCCAGGTTAATTCTTAACCACCGAATATGGTCCTGTGGAGGAGGTGGGAATATGACCGTTCCACTCCTCTCCACTTTACTCCACTCCGGGCTGTTCACCTTCTAGATCTGGAGTTTACTATATCATCGATCTCTGGGGAATAAATACTTTTCAGCAGCTTCTACGAATACCCTACTTGCTCCACAAAATTAGAGGATCACTCACAAATTGTGGATCACTAAACTCCTGCGATTTTGTACATATATACAGGGTGATTATGATAAAGCGATAAAAATCGATTGAAGGAAAAATCTTCTATTCCGAGGGGGACATCTTCTGATGCATACGTCAGCGTTTTGGGTGGAAAGGCCTAATTTACTTAAGTAAATTATGGAACCCTATATTTTTAGTTCTATAGTCTGATAGTGTCTTGTGTGAAGAGTTTGTTAACTATGGCGCAAGGTCATCCAAGGTCATGCCACACGGACCAAAAGCTGCAACTACTATTGTTAAAGACTGGACTAATGTTTCAGTAAAGCCCTTTGAATATTGCACTTGGTGCCGTATACAATCGAAGGACCACGACTGATGTGAACTGTAAGCTTATGCTAGTCTGATGTACAACTATCGTGTCTGAAGGTTCCTACTGATCTGACTTCTTGAGACTAACTGCTCGCTCACCTAGGTCTACCGACCGGCCTTCTGTGTCCTCCCAAGTGTAGGGTGGGGCTGACTGGGCCGCTTGTGTTTTTACCAGATGTTTACTTGCTATCTGGACCTTCGGCACTGGGATTTTACGATACGGTCGCTTAGACCTGGGAGGCTAAATTGTGCTTGTAGCTTGGGACAGCCTGTATAATATGCAGACCGTAAGATTTTAAATAAACATGCAGAAACCAACACAGGATACTTTGAATAACATCTAAAACATAAGTTCTACCGTCGGTGTAGAATAACAGGGTGGTAGGAAAATCGTTTGGGTTAAAGGAAGTGGAAGTCACCCCTCTATCTCTAGCGGTATTGATTTTTCAATCCCTGTTCGGTATGAATTTTCACGCGGTTTAATGAGTACTATGCGCCTTAGAGTGTGCGATCCTCTTTTTCAACGGTGGCCACGTGTATCTCTTGACAGAAAACCAATATCACTTTCCTATTAACCCGGCCGGCGCGCTAACGGTTTCCCCGAGCTAACCCCCCGTATCGTCTCTGTAGCAACTTGAATTTCACGGTTGATAATGGTAAGTAGCCGAACCGGTGCGGCGGGAGGCTGTAGCCCGCAGCACTTTAACGACAAAAGTATCGAACCATCCGGCTGAATAAGTTGGATGCTATTCAACGCGAATTAAGTGACGCCATGCCGCGCCGCGGCCTGGCATGGCGTGGCGCGCCAACGCCAACGGAATACAACGGGCGTAAATCGCGGACAGAGAGTGGCATTCCGCGCATAATGGGTTTCCAATGTACCGCGTCGCGTACGGCCGAAACATTCGCGCGAAATATTTATCGGCGACCGGCGGAGCTAATGCACGCGCAAACTAGAATATACTCTGCACCGGTGGGATGTCCGTCGGGGGAGAGCGGGAGTGCAAGAGAAAAAGAGACGATGCCCAACGTGATTCAACCCCATCGAGCCAAACACTTCGCACCAGCCGGCAGCCCTCTGCTCCACGCATTAATCTCTCTATAGATCGCGGAACAGGCAGATCGTATTTCTGCTCATCTAACGCTTCTTCCGATTCGCGCGTCGTTTCGACCCGCCTTATCACCCGTCGATACCGGATACCTTCACCGATAGCAATGGCAGTTATGAGTTACGAAACAGAGTGAGTGACAGGTTGTTTTGATCTGGGACCAAAAATAACAGCGAGACTGTAGAGTACCTACCTATTCTTCCATTTCGATAATCTTTCGATGTGTTGTAGAAATCGATATGCTAAACAACTTTGGCCAAACAACTGGCATCGATGCTCAAGGACATCTTTGGTGCATTTGGATTAGCAGTGTATCGATAGGCAAGTGAATCAATAAAATATTTTCCATCAGTTGACCTTCAACGATCTTGAATAATCTTGAGACTAGGTCACTGTACGCTGTCTTGGAACACCCTACTAGGTAGTACATAGAAAAATATATTATTCTAATTTAAATAACGGGGTTGACCTTCAACGACCTTGAATGACCTTGAGCCGTGGGTTACTGTACGCGTCTTAAAACGCTCTATTATATAATAGACTATATAGTACATAGAACAGTGTATCAGTCTAACTTAATAAACGGTGTTAACCTTCATACGTCCTCCACGCATCAACCTACAAAAAATCTATTAACATGGAATTATATCATCTTTGAAACCAAGCAAATTTCGTGCAACACATTTTTTTTATCATCAACATCAACCGAGTTATTCAGGTGGCCTCTTTTAGGTGCATCACCCTGTATGCATAGTATAGAGTATAGAATATAGCAGAGGCTTACGTTGTCCAAACCTAACCACACTTCGTCCTCATTCAATTTTTTCAGTCTCCTGAGAAATTCGAAAAAAATACTTAAAGTAGCCGCATAGTAATCGTCTTCTCAATAAAAATTAGTATGCACATAGAATGTACATTCTTCCCTCAGAAGCAGTTAAAATAGAAAAAATTTTGACTTGGGTAGAAAACAAGGGATAAATAAATTGAATTACCGATATGCAATGCAAAACAACTGGTTAGAAGAAATTTGAATTGTCCCTAAATCGTTACGATACATGTATAACGATGGTTGTTTCAAGCGACAGTGGTCAATGTTCCATCGTTTGTATTTATGCTGGTCAGAGTCACGAGAGTAATGTCAGTTCAATGATGTGGCAGCAGCCGGCGCTGCTCGCGTAATGCAACGTTGAAGAGACGAGTCGCCTAATTACCCCAGTCATCGACGCAGCCTCATCTGGGGGTAATCATCCGCATCGACTAATTCGACAGACAGTCAATCGGCCGTTATCGTGCATCCACCTCCATGGTTCATTAATAAAAGCCTTTCAATCGGTACTCAACTTTTCATTCTTCTGTACTCGCTCGTTTTCCCAACTATCAATCGATTCTCTTTAAAAGGTGTCTAAACACTTTTTTTTGCTAAACTGTACAACCACGTTCTATGTTGTCAACTACACAAAGGAATAATGCATTCTCTTGAGACAAAATAATTACAGTGAAGTATTGATCTAAATAAAACCCTTGGGTCCGTGCTGTTGCTTAGATCGAGTGAAGTTCGCCGAAGATCTACATTATCGACATCACCGTGTGCTTGTGCTGCCACCTAGCGACTCCACTTGTTAATCGACGCGCGACGCTCACTACGTATCAACATGGCGGCGCCCTTATGTGTCAAAAACGCTTAAAATCAAGTTTAAACACGCATAACTTTTGAACTACTGAATTCCTAACATTACAACTTGGATTTTCGGCATTTTCTTGCCAAATTCGACAGAATTACGTAAAAAAAGTTAAACTTTTTTGGTTTCCGGAGGTGAAGTTAAATCAAATCAATTCTTTTACATATCCCAATACTAACAATTGGTATGTTATCCTTGATTGTTCTTCAGTAACATAGGCTTGGGGCGACTTTGACAATACACGTATCCAATACGTCGAAAATATGTGGAAATCGCGAAGAAGAAAATTCATAAGATGTATGGAACTTGAAGGTACCTTTCGTCCGTCGTCATATTCTTAACTGGAGCGTCGAAAGACTAACGAATAAATACGTTCCCAGGACACACAGCGATAACTGTGACGGAAACATTTTTTCCTCGTTTCTTGTTGAGCGGCCCGTGAGCGGTCTGCGCCCAGCAAGGGAAGAGATTGTTACAGCGACGCCAAATGAAAAATGGTCTGTCATAACTATACGTCTTGCGTGGAGCTTGTTGTCTTGTAACCCAAGATGCAGAAGCCTGCAAATCCTCTGCGACGTAGCCTCATCCGTGACATTAATAATTACGGCTTGTGTACCCACGAAAATTACTCTCTTTATCTATCTTCCTTGTCTTCCACCATCTTCGTTCCGTTGGTACACCGTCATCTCTACCTTTTTTCTTCCCGGCCGCAACGTTTCTTTCGCGAGCTCCCTTTCAATAGGGCGGTTATATTTACGAAGCTTTAATCCCGCGCCACGGCGAAGGGGAAAAAGTTTCGACTTTAGCGGCGGCGCGCGGAAATAGTGTCGCTCTTTAAGCATTACGTGAACGCTTGTATCGCGTGGCTTCCGTCGACGTGGAATATTTTGCATAATAGAAATTCTCGGTGACGCATGACGGTTCTACCCTTGCGCCTGTCGCGTCGCTGGTGTAGGAAAATATCAGATCATCTCATGGCAATATTAATTACGTGTGCCCGATACATTCGATGCCTCCGCGATGACTGATTAGCAGAATGCATTAGGAGTTCATTTTCTGATAAACATCAGTAGGTGAAATTTAAAACGAAAGTTTAAAAAATTGTTGCGTTGAAGGTACATCGCTCTTTTTCAACATTGTTCAAACACGTTTATTTAACTGTTCATAATGTTGTGAAAAAGATACGTATGTTGTATGTTACACCAATGCACATTCTTTAATGCAACCCAATTTTTTTGTTAAATCAATCAATCCCTTTTAATATTCTACGTATAAAACTGCTACCCAAATGTCAATACTTCACGAGATATTTGACATTTTGTGTCAGAAACGTACTTTACTGCAAGAAGTATCCAAACTCTCGATGTGAACTGTAGGAACTGATGCTGTGTTTGATATACGCTTGTTGCGTTACAATAATATAATGTGAAGGAAAAATGAACCACTGCTAAAAGGAACAAAATATGTATTTAAAATGTTTTAAATGTATGTCAATTGTATAGTGCCCTCCAAGTTGGTGTATAATATAAATGCATGGAAATTCTTTTGAACCAGTGAATTCCTAACGTTAAAACTGGGATTTTTGGCATTTTCTCGTCAAAATCTACAGAATTATATTTCAAAAGGTTAAAAATTTTTGATCCCCTGAATTGAAGTTCAGCCAAACATGGAAATAATAGTCATAAGAGCTGACCAACGAGGTCGGTAAAGTGGACATTCTGATAGTAATGTTACGAACAAATGACTACCTCAATTATTTCCATAAACAATAAATAAATATGTTCGCGTTCAAATAAAGTGAGCATCATAAAATGATGCTGGTATACCTAAGTATCATTTGACCAGTCATCGGGATTCTTGTAATGTCTTCGAACTTTTTCTCTTGTAATGCAAATTGCGTGGATCTAAGGTAACAATAACGGCCATCGAAACGCAAAGGCTGAGGGAATTGAACGTACCTCGTTATTAAAATTGTATTTCTCGTTACCTAATAAACTGGCGCGGTTGGTTCGCTCTGCGTTCTCTTTTGCCTTCCGCAGTCTCCAGTTTTCTGTCTCCGCACGCCACTTCTCGTTTCAGCGCGACTACCTCGCATGCACTTTTGTCTGTTAGCTTTGTCAAGGGCCGTACGTTTATGGAACTGTGAATTCGTCGTCGGGCACGAATTGGTCTTGCGCTGTCGTCTGCGACAATATTCGTGACCCTTCAGAGACCCGTATATACCGCTGCACTGCGCGGAACACGTTTCAAGTCACGTTTATTTAAAAAATTGCTGCGCCAACAAAAAGGTTCGAAAAATCCTGAAAAATCAATTGAATATCCGAAACGTACGCCATTAAACATTCTCCATGTTTTCGTTAGCCTTCTACAACAAGATACGAACATAATCTGACAAAAGAATGTTTCGAATAAAAGTTAGAATAAAAATTCCGAAAAATTTTTTATTCAATAGAAAACTAAGGTCACCTTGACCTTTCTTAAATAGTTTGTATTTTTAACTTTGTGTTGTTATAACTGATGAAAAAACGAATCCAACGACCTACTACTGTACAATGACCTTCGAATGACCTTGAGTTTAGAAACTCACAGTAATTAAGAAAACAAGTTTCATACGCGTTAATGAAACGTAACTCATAGCCAATAATTTTTTCTCAATCTTTCAAATCGCATTGTCTACATCTATTTTTATTACCACGCTTATTACCACGCTTATATTGGCTTGCCGAGTTGTTGTTGTTGTTGTATGCGTCAAATCTTGTAATCGAATTTTAAACCACTTCCCGATGAACTAGAGACTTGAAATTTTAAACATAGCTCAGAACTGGATGACAATGCAATATTAAAAAAAACTGTGCGTTTAGGAGAAAAAAATTTAAATATTAACCGTCACACCTCGCCGCGCGGCGCACGGTAGTGAATCATCGCGTTCAGTGATCCCCACTCTGCGCGCCAGCGCTTCCTACTCCACTACGTGTTCCACTCCGACTCATCCCCACTCCACTGACCCACTTCGCACCGAAGGAGCTCAGTCCCATTCCGGACTACATCAAGAGACGTCGTCTCTCGGAGTCATCCCCTCATTCTTTTGCATAATAGATCACTAGTAATTCAGTAGATCATATCATACAAGTCTCGCATCTCCTTTCTTACATCAAATTTAATAGGATATTTATTTATTTTGGCTATAAAAACGGGATAATAAATTATCTAATCATGACACAATATTTTCCCTTTTACAAAAGATCTTGGTTGAAGCGGTAATTAAAATCGATTACAAGATATGTAAAGACTAAAAAGTCTAAAATAAAAAATATATAAAAAAAACCTTTTAAAAACTACGCTTATATTAAAATACACTAATATAAACGTGGTTTTTAAAAGGTCTTTTTTATATATTTTTTTTAATGACTAGACTGTATGGCTTCTAGAAATTTCCAAAAAAGGGTGGAATATAAAATTCGACAGAATTAATACAATTTTTATTTTTTTGAGATCTGCAATGGCTATTATCACTGGAAATAAGATTGTATTTTATTCCACTTTCTTAGAATTCGTCTACAAAAATTGAAAATTGCATAAACATCATTCATGATTGATTCATCAAACAGCATTCATGTGCAGGATTACGAAATTTTGAAACATTTAACTAAAACATTTTAAACGTTCGTAACAGCTGAGATTTCATAGTTTTCTACCATTTTTCAATGTCACCTTGCAAGGTGGCCGCGTCCCTCTTATGTTGACCTTGCAGCTTGCACTATGCTTGCAATAATATAACAGACGGAATTACCCCGAGTCCTCCTCTTAACTGTATACTCGGCCGAACGAGCTTGAATCCATCTTATGTCCCAACTTCCGGCTGATAAACAGACGGGAAACTCTTCGTGTTGCAACAATATTTGAACAAAAGCCCTCGCATTACGCTTTAAGCCGTGATACGCGGAATCGAGCACCAGCAAATACGAATTAAGGAATTAAAGTTGAAAGAGCACAGCTATCTGCCATCGCGATAAGACGTGTCACATTTAAGCCGTTGAGATTTCATTACAGTTTCCGTTTCTCTTGCCCTGTATACAGATAATGCACACGGGAGCAATAGTAAACGCCCATTCTCCTAGGAGCCCTTGGAACTTTTCAAAAATTCGCCCCGCGAGACACGATTTTACAGGCCCAACACATATTAGCACATCATTATCTCTTCCGTTTTTGAACATATGAAAAAATATTATGAACCAAATTTTATCGGTGTAAAGAGGACTACAATATGTCAATAATAATTTTCTTTGTAGGTGGAAGAGTTTTGGAGATTTCAAATTAAAAACATATTTTTCTATGCACTATTTTATAACTGTTTGCAATGAAATTATTTGTTTATAACTCTGTAGCAAACCGGTACCTGACGAACTTAATATAACCTTTTTTCTTCTTTTTAACCCTCGCGAGGTAAGATCTAATAACACATAAATAGTAGGGTAGGGTCTCTTAGATTGCCACAAATGAATTT
This sequence comes from Lasioglossum marginatum, assembly GCA_028455795.1. Taxonomy (NCBI): domain Eukaryota; kingdom Metazoa; phylum Arthropoda; class Insecta; order Hymenoptera; family Halictidae; genus Lasioglossum; species Lasioglossum marginatum. The sequence continues at coordinate 4,054,039 of CM052249.1, forward strand.
TATAAATAGCCTCGTTTTTAATAAATTTGGGATAAAGAATAACACAGGATAAAAAGTAAAGAAACAGATTTAATTTTATTCGTATAAAAATTCTTTTCAAAAATCTGATGCTGGGGTCTCTGGGACCCCACATTAAGTTTGGTTGTTTAAGTTCGGGCACCCTGTATACGTACAAATAAATTGCAATGTAATAGCACTAATACATTTTTGTTAATAACTTTTTAATAACCAACGAGTTACGCTAAAACCTTTTGAAGGCTATTCAGGAGATCGACCTCGACAACATGTGCCAAGATCAAGGTTATTGGAGCTGGGTCAGCTAAAAGTAGTGTTTATTTTTAACAAAACTGACAAGTGTTTGAGGTCCTTTCGTGAAACTCGACTAAGTATACATAATTCATTTTTCAATGTAGGGTTAGCTGTTGACGAAACGGGAACGCGTCACTGAATCGCTTGTTCGGCGACCAGCGTTTACCAAGTGTTCCGAAACTTTCGTAGCGTTTGCCCAACGAGAATCGACATCCCGTTTATTAATAACGCAATGCGAGTTACAAAGCCGCACGGCTCGCTTTACAATCGCGGGACAAATTGGATCATCACGTACACCGAACAATAAATTTAAATTCACCGAGCTACATACAGTGACTCCCACTAATATTCGGACACACTTAAAAAGACGATAACTTTTTTAATATTGTACTATACGACTTGAACTTTCTTTGGGGAGCTAGAGCAATTAGTTTGCTACAGGATGTGAAAAATATTTTTTTCAAAAATTGCAATTGATTGGAATTGTAGAAAAAATACTAAAAGTTGCATTTTACTACTTTTTTATGTGGGCCTATATTGAAAATTCAAAAAATACGTTTTAGAGATCTGTGTCAATTAGTGTTAATTGACACAGACATCTGTGTCAATTATATAGGCCCACATAAAAAAGTTGTACAATGCGACTTTTAGTATTTGTTCTACAATTCCGATCAATTGCAATTTTGAAAAAATTTTTTTTCACATCCTGTAGCAAACTAATTGCTCCAGCTTCCCAAAAAAGTTCAAATCGTATAGTACAATATTTAAAAAGTTATCGTCTTTTTAAGAGTGTCCGAATATTAGTGGGAATCACTGTATACGAATTACTTCTATTTCGCCTATCTTGCGGTCGGTACGTGGAAATGATCAGAAACGTACAGTAAATCGTGCATACCCGGTACAGACAAACACTTCTCTCAGCTCACAATTATAATTTTGATAGATTCAGTTTTCGAATCTTAATTACATGTACAATACAGGGCGGTCCACTTAAAAGTAGCTACCTAAAGATCTCCTTTATTTGTGATGACATAACAAATGTTTTTAATGCAATGGTATCACAAGGAGAATGCTTGCAAAATTTTATTTTTTTCTCAAGGTCTTTTTTTCCGGAGTTTTCAAGGTCATCGATACCTTTTTTTATTGTAAATGTATATTTGTTTTCCTTGCATATTCTACAATAGTTACAGTAAAGTCGTGTTATTTTACAAACGACTGTGTTCTGCACGGAGAAATATCGTGTAGGGACACTATTTTTGTTATGACTGAGTCTACCGCGCCGACCGCGCCGAAAGTACAAAGAAAGCCGAACGTAGAAAAGGACAGCATGTAAACACGGATCGCGCCGTCCTTCCTTGCGCCCGAAACTTTCATCGTCAATTAAACCACTAAATACAGTTGAAATTATATCGTGATTAGTGTCATTTTAATCAGAAAAATGTCACAAATAAGTTGATGGAAGTCCCATAAAAAAATAATGAAAAATAAAGAAGTTTTTTAATTGTATTAGTAGTGGTTCACATCGATACACCCGAGCCGAGATCAGATTACGCGGCATGTTTACACTGCTCGAAGACGTTGCCCCTCGGTGGTGGGGGTAGGCACTTGAAAAAATCTTGGCGATCGCTGAGAAATAACGCGACTTTACTGTACATTAAAATGCGTATAGACATATTAATAACATGACCTTATTTAGGTGGCATAATATTATTATTAGACTGCGGATCATTATGAAAATTTTCAAAGAATGCTGAAATGTAGAATTCGATAGAATTTGGTACGATTTTCATTTATCTCAGCTCTACAAAGGTTACTACCACTGAAAATAAGATCTTATTTAATTCCACTTTTTTAAAATTTGCCTACAAACATGCAAATTGCACAAACATGCGCAGTCTAATTATAATTGTATCATTAAACAAAATTACCCTTCATTGTATAAATTGATAGCTAAGTATTGTGTTCGAATCGTACGGTAACGATAAGGCTGGTACTAATCCGGAAATTAATTTTCCTTCTCCACTCGTGAATTTAACGATCTATTGTCAATCTTTACCGATATACACACGACCATATATTTTCTCATTCTCCATTGTTCCGCTCTATTCTTCTCAACGTTAAACGCTCTTCAGGGAGCCATATGTATACTTCAATTGCTAATTGGAGGTCGTAAAATAGATTACTGTGTCGAAATTGCCTAACTACACTGTGGTCTGGTGAAAAATGCTTGGCCGTCTAGTGGAACAGTAATTCGTAAGTTTTCGACGATACATTAAATGTATCGACGAAAATGAAAATAAAAGATCCAATAGTAAAACAAAAAGGAATAAAACATATAAACAAAAATTAGATGTTATTTTCTGGGTAGTTATTTAAGATTAATTTCCTGTTTTAAATTCAACCAATTGAAATTTATAATTAAATCCAACAATTAATTAAATTTGCCTGAACGATAAGCCAATGAAATTACCCTACCCCTAACACCGGATGTTTGTCCGCGTTATTGCACTGAATGCTGTCTCGTTTTTAAAATGTTATTCGCAACATTACCCAGAATTTTGGTGAATTCTAATTAACTTGTTTCTCCTTGAGGTGACCAGAACGTGAAAAACAGATTCGTTCAGCTAGTTAGTATATTTGTGTTCGATGAAGTTATTAATTATACAGTATTATGGTAATATGTATAATAAAGTCCTTTTGTGTGAGATATGGCATTCAAAATTTAAATAATTAAATGGAATACTTAATTATTTGAATTGGGAGGGTATTATTTATTCACTGTATGTTCCAAAATAGATAAAAGCATATACGATATGACAGCATAAATAAAGACAATGTTATAAATATAAACATCTACGTATGTATTTATTGAACCCTCAATTTTTTCTGGACGTCCGACTTGTCGTTGAGTTTTACTACTGATTTCCGCAAAAAATTTACGCCCGTCTAACTTGTCATTGAGATACATTACTGATTTGGAATTGCAAATATAGCGAAACTTCGGAAAACAAAAATTTTCAATCGGCTGACTTGTTATTAAGTTCTACTACTGACTTTTCGTGCCACCTCTTTCGCTATCATATTCTCCTAATACAAAATTCAATTCTCGAGATTTCCGAAAGTTTTCGGATTTCTGACTTATCGTTGACTTCTACTACTTACTTTACGTGCCACTTCTTTCGCTATCATATTCTCCTAATACAAAAATCGATTTTCGAAAATTTTCGGCCGTTTGCCTTATCGTGGAGTTGTACTACTGAATTTTCGTGCCACCTCTTTCGCTATCATATTCGCCCAATACAAAATTTAATTTTCTACAATATATTTTCGAAAATTTTCGACTTTCCACTAGGAGAATATGATAGAGAAAGATGTTGCACTATGATATAGTACTAACTACTATAGTACTTACTATGATATTCTCCTAATATAAAACTTAATTTTGCTTAACTTGAAAAATTGTTCTCGATCTAAAATTTTCGAAGATGTTAATCTAATTCTAAATACTATCAAAAATTCATGTACAGGGTGGGGAAAAAAGAACATATTAACTGTTGTAACTATTATCCCTTATTTTCCACCAAAACAATTGCAATAATGCTAAAAGTGGGTACGGGTTCTGTTCCATGCTAAAAGTGGGTATGATCAATCTCTGTCTAGAGTCTAGACTGACAAAAGTGGAGGCAAATAAAAATCCCTGGCGTGAGCACTCTCATATCCTACTACTAAAGAACTATTAAGGATAGATAAGTACTAATCATCGAAACTGTATAGAAAATGATATCATCAATGCGTCAAAGAGAATGGCCGAATACTACCGGATGTTTGCTAAACGGAATGATGGCACAATTAGCAGAAACTGTACGGTGTAACATAAAGAATCTGACAAAAAGAGTGAAGAGGTTCGTTCCGAAAAATATCAGTCTGTCGTATTGGTATGACAAGCCATTCGTATGGCACCAGCAAACAATCATTTTTCGTCGGCGTCGAATAGAAACTATCCATCTTTGTCGCGCGGAGTAGCCCCATGAAGGAACGGTCGCCATCGAGAATGGAAAGTCAGATGAAACGGTGCTAGATAGGATTGTTCCGGAACGATTCTGAGCGTAAACATAACTGTAAACACATTGGAATTCTGTCCAGCGTGACGGTGGCTTGCTGCCAGTTGGGAAAGTTTCGATGCATCGTTGAGGTCGCATGTTCTGTACAGGGGGTGTAAGGCAAGGGGTTCACGGAGTGGCTCGGTCAGAGGAGCAAGCTCGTTCAGCGCGTTCTGTATGTGTACAAACGGATTGATACGGCTTTCCTAACAAAATGGCACACGACTCCGGATACCTGACTCGACTACGTCGGAACGGAACTGAATGGAGTCCATGCGGCGTTCCTAGTCGCCGTAATAATCGGGGCTTCCGCCAGGAATTTAAAATAGCCTCGATCCATACGGATGCTCTGCTTGATAGATGCCCCGGGAAATGTCGTAGAACTATCGACGAAATATTCGGAATTAATCACCGGTTACTTCAACGGACACAACAAGCGCTGAAAATCGACTTTTAAAAGCATTGCTATGTCGTGGCGCGTGACGTCTGAAGCGATTTCGAACCTTTAATGCTCGAATCTCATCGAAACCCATGATGTCGCCCCTGTTTCACGTCGAACGGTCCACACAGAGTCGTCAGCAAAAATATTTCCTCGCAGTAAGGAATGGGAACTGTTTCCCATTTGCGGAGATGCGAGATTTCACAATTTTATTCTACCAACTGCACACGCATTAAAATTATGTTTCACTACTTTTTTATGTTACTAGATGTATTGTTTAATAGAGTAGTTCTCAAATTCGTAAACTTACTGATGAACAGCAGTTTATTCAAGATTATCGCGTGTTTGTGATGCCATCTAGCGGCTATGATCGTTAGACCCATAACTTTTAAACCACTGAATTCCTAACATTAACACTTGCATTTTTGGTATTTTTTTCGTCAAGATCTACAGGATTACATAAAAAAAGTTAAACATTTCCGGGTTGCTAAGGTAAAGATGAGCGTTTAACATTTTACTACAAAAGGCTGAAGTATAATTTGTCTTATTAATTTAATTGTATTATATATTTGCATAATCACCTAATATAACCAAAATCTAATGACCGACACGAAGAGGGCTTGCTTCATAATTTTGCTAAGATGAATTCATGTTTGACGAGACATGCTTAACATTAGCACTGCTTGGAAAGTAAGTGAGAACGGAAAAAAAACGGAAGAGAGCCGGATGTTTAATTTGACAGCGGAGATTCCGTTTCGCTCGGGCAGCAACGATCTCCATCAAAACGGAAACTATTCTCGACAACGGCTTAAAGTGGGCGCAATTTTCTCGGCGTTCCCGAAGATTTGCATTCCGTCGAGAGTGCAGTTCCTCTTTATAAGCTTCTTAAATTGGTGCCGAACCGAGACGGCTGAATACGATGCCGGGACAGACGGAATGATTTCGGCGAGGGTTTCGAGGGGTCGAAATCCGTCTCACGGAAAAACCCAACCGGGTTTTCTGGTGTTTCGAATAGCAGATCGCGAGTACCCGAGTGAACTGAGAAACTCTCGTGACTAGTTTCTTAGCCTCGGTCATGAATAATGAATTATGGAAATCGGAAGAACTATGTGGAACGCATTTTAATGACAAAGATTTGGACAGCTTTAAACGGACACGATTCGCGAAACAATCATAAAAGCCGGTTCGCTGAAATGTGATACTAACGCACAGGGCTTGCGCCTTAAGGGAGTATTCTGGCTTTCGATGCTGTTAATATTTTTCAGAAAAACGTAGAGGAGGTATATGGACTAAACAAGTTATTTTTTAAAAGTAAAATTACGAACCCCTTTCTTATGCCTTCCAGAAAAAATGAATTGTTTGTCTCTAGCATTGGATTTTCTTATGCGAGGAAATTAAATTTCTACGCCGTGGGACGTTCCCGTTCCGTTGAATGCGATTTCGCAAATAAAAGGAGAGGCAAGATAGATGATGATCTTGGAAAGTCGTCGGAAATGCATGCTTTTAAATGATCGATTACCGTGTCCGCCCATTACTCTTTGTTCCTAGTTTTAATAAATATTAACGATGGCGCGGTATTATTTTCCAATTAATATTGTAAATGAAATTATTCGGTAATGTAAATAATATGTCAGCAACATTAAGCCCAAGCAGAAACTGTAATAGAAAGGTGCATACATCATGTAACGCACACAGGTGCAAACGTCACCGGTAAATTTACACATTCGATCATTTTCGCGACCAAATATCTTGTTTAACTTATCTGTTGGATAAATTTGACTAATTTTTGGTATAAGATAAATTAAGGTATTACGCACAGAGGTACGAAGCTGTTAAAAAAAATTGTACACGCGTAGCGGTGTGTGCGGAGCAATAGAAAAAGTTTGAATGCAACGAGAAATTGTTGTAATTCATATTGCACATTCCAATTTTCTCTTCTGCTAGATATAAACGCTGTTTCCGTAATCCTGTTAATTTATCACATTTAGACATGTTTCAATAAAATCGTTAGAATGGATAAAAATGTGCTGCCGCCAGCGGTTCCGACCGTCACTACACACAACATGGAATCGCTCAACTTTAAACATTTACAACTTTTGAACCATGATCCTCCAGGATGGAAACTTGGATTTCTCACATCTTCTCGTCCAAATCTATTGGATAGCATAGGAAAAAGGCAAAAATTTATAGGAGAAATTTCCTACAATGAGATTGTATCGAAGCAAATGTATACCGAAGAAACCGTTGATTTTAGATATCGGATGCTATACTGTACTGAATTGTCTCCCCCTAATTCGATCAGAAATGAAAAAGAGTATATTCACTGGAAGCGAGACAAAAGGTGATCTGTTGCACCCACGAATTTAAGATGATGCTTATTGCATTAACAATAGAGTATTCAGAGCTAGGCGTACACGGGCGAACGCATCAACGAATTCCGATTGCGTAAATAATCACGGGTGTGCGGGCCGTGCATCCAACTGCGGGCTGTTTCAGGAGCAATCCATCCGGACGCCTGATCAATGGCTGCTCTGACAGATTCCGCGCAAGTTAAGTGCGTCGTGATTAATGGAAATAGTCGCGCGACGTCTATTCATGCTACCTGGCAGACTAGTCGGTGAATAACGAAATTAACACCGCCGCGGCGCGGCGCGAGCTCGCGTGTTATAGTTATCGATATAGTTATAGGGCGTGCGCAACTTCTTTGTTCAAGTTTTATCGTAACTGCGGCCGTACGCATAAATTTACATTTCTATCTACTAATTTATAAATGGGACCTTTAAATAGAAACTTTAAATAGAAACCCGGTGAATGTTGTTGCCGAGAAAAGACAAGAAAAGTGCCACCATATTTTCTAAACACTTTTTTTCATTATGTATGGCCCACAAGGTGCACCTGACAAATTATACATGCCGATTTTTATGCACATGACCTTTTCAGGTGATTCTACATCTTCGGATTGGTGGAGAAAAGTTTGACCTTGAGCATAATTTTCAAGGTCAAATTGGTTTTTTATTGCATCGTTCAGTAATCGTCACGAGGAGCAAAAATCTCAGCAGAACCATGGGTCGGAAATAAACTGTTCACACTTATATCCTGGGGAATGTAACATTTACGTCAAAACAGGCAAGTGATGAACTAAGTGACAAACTCATGCTCGATTGAAGCCGTGTGCGCGTAAATAATTGATTGCGTGAATAAGTGAAGGCGCACGGCTATGGGGAAATCTCTAAGCGTGCAGACGCAAAAACAGATTGGGGTTGAAAGAGCGAGTAATATGGAGCAAGGACCATGTTTCTCGCAGGCACGTGAAGGAATATTTCTGCGGAACAACAAGACAATGTATAGGGGTGCGGTGGAGCCCTGAATATCCCCGTCTCTCCCCCCAGGGATGGTGGGGAATCCGTAATGAGTGATTACCATCGCGTAAAAAGAAAAAGGCCTCGTCTCGGTGCAGGTGATCTCCATTTTTTAAAGTGCAACTACATGTTTTCTTTTAACAAGGTACGCACATGATTTGCCAATGTCGACGGAGCGTGAAAATGATTCGTAATTTCATTGCCTCGAAAGATGCATCGTTCTTAAAATAATATAATTCACCCAGGAAAATATAAAGTGGAAGAACACCAAACAATGGAAAGCTACGAGGATTAAGGAAGAGAATAAGGGAAGAGTGAACGGAGTAACAAAGAAACTGAGAAGAATGTAGAAATATTTTCAGAATAACAGAAATGTCTAAAATTCTAGAAATAAAGATAAGAAAGTGCTAAACACAATGGAAAGGAATACAATGAACGGTCGGTCGGTCTTGCAAGAATAGAGAGCTGGAGGAGATATGAATGAAGAAACGTGAAAACAGAAGAAAACATAGCAACGCGGAACGAGTCAGATGGCAGCAGTCGAAAGTGGATAAAGGAAACGAGATCTCTCGTTTTTCAGAAGATGCGGCTAACAATAAGTTAGATTGCTACAAGACAGGTCATAAATATCTTGCGACAGCTTTACACGCATGCACCAACATGCAGGAAAATTGGAGTCGTATTAACGTAGATCGATGGTGGATCGTAGATCCGCACTGTTCCTCGCTACAACCTGATGCATTCGCAATCCTCTGTAGTTGCAAGAAGCTCCCGGAACAATTTTTGTATGCATGCTACTGTCAGAATTGAAAGAAAAGTATTGGCGTACGTTTGGAAGAAAATTTTATCTATTTAAATCGTTTTCACAAGTTCCGCTATGGCGTCACCGTTATACGACTTTAATCAACAACAGATTTCATTGATAACAGTTTTCATCAACAACAGCTTAACATTAGACAATTGCTTGTTTTACAGACATTCTTGTTGTATAAGGTTGTGTACTGTGTACCGCATTGGATATATTTGATATATACTGTAATTACTTTTTACATAATCCAGCAGACTTCGATGAGGAAATTGCGAAAATCCAAGTTTTAATGTTAGGGATTCACTGGTTCAAAAATTATGGGTGTTTAAAGTCAACGATTCCAAGCGCTTTTGACTGATACGGGTGCCGCCATATTGATATGCACTCAGCGTTGCGCAAGTTCCATTTTCCCATCCCTTTTGCTTTTTCAGTCATAAGATGCAATGCAAGACAAGTAGACTTAGAAAACAATTAGACTCGTTGAATATTGTAATTTTTCGGCATGAATGATCGACTGAGTTACCAGTATGATATGATTGGTTGACTAAATACTTTCTTAAGAATTGTGATTGAGTAACTCTGTTTAGTATGCAAATTTTATTCTACATTTTCGACCCACTTTTTAAATGTACAGGGTATAAAACACTGACTAACGGTTATGTCAAATAACCAATTTTGTAATATAATGTAAATCGTAGAAGCCGCGTGTTTCAGTTTTTGGACAACCAATCGACGCCAATCTGAAATCACAGTCAGCTCGCAGCGTTGCTATCAGACGGCTAAATTACTTCCACCAAAAATCAGTGTATCCCAGGGAATTGCGGCGCTTGTCATTCAGTTTCTCCGAAATTATCACTCCGGTGCTCATTCGCAAACTTCCGCGGTAATTTTCCGGCGAGCACGAAATGCACTTGTTCCCACAGCTCGCCGCGTTCGACGGTGCATTCCGCCTTCGAGGATCCTGCGTCGTTGCGTCCCGCCTTCCCGTCTCCTGATAACAGCGCCAGCCACGCGATGATACCTCCGACCGCGCCGCAAACAGCCGCGAATAACGGCAAACAAACATCAAAGCCACGCAATTGAACCAGCCAGAAACGAAGGAGCTCTGCGATAATCCCAGCCAGGTGCAGCGTCGTCTCAACAAGCGACCCTGGCTTCTAAAGCTTGCGCGTTTCCGGTTCCCGTGAGACAATGGGTCGCCGTACACGAAAAATTTACGAGCGACCGGGGTACATGACTCGAGGCAGACCAGCCAATTACCTGGGACCGGAAAGTCCTGGGGTCCACTGGGTATCTCGAGCCCTGCTATAGTTCCTCTGGTTCCAAACAATTATGCGTTACGAGTACAGTAAACGCAGGTACAGTTTACTCACATTCATTCCTGGACACAATACTATAATATGCTTCGTTGTGTAAGACGATATAATTCAGGTGTCATGTTGTTTATTGTGCAACGGATGAGCCATTCCTTGTTTATTCAGAATACAGCATTCCTCGAAGCAAAGTTTTTATGATAGCTAGTCTTTTCTAACTGTACCTTACGGGATCAAAAGTTTTGGACTTTTTTATATAGTCCTGTAGACTTTGGCGAGAATATTCCGAAAATCCAAGTTTTAACGTTAGGAATTCAGTGGTTTAAAAGTTATGTGTAATTTAAGTTCAGCGGTTTCAAGGGTTTTTTTTACGGGTAAGGGCGCCGCTATGTTGGTATTTATTGAGCTGATCCGCTAGGTGGCAATACCTTGTGCTTGTGGTGCCATCTAGCGGCTGCGCCCGTTAGACGACGCGGATAAAAGGAATAGTTTTGCCAAGCAAACGTTATGATACTTCCAATTCAGAATTTGTTTCGTTTTCTTCGTACGTTTGCACACATAACATCATTTCAAATAATGCGTACACTTAACAGGTTGTTTACATCCTTGAATATAATTTTTTGCTACAAAGTTTTCTCTTTTATGCTATTTCATTTTCCCAAACACGATTTTCTTGTATCTCCAATAGCTTGCGAGATAATCAACTGTATACACCTAAACCAGGCACCCTGTATGAAGATGTAACGATGCCGCGAGACTGTTCAATTTAAATGCATGTTCAGTTCTGACGTCGGCAAGAGCAAGTCGAAGAGTGTAGAGTACCTTGCAAGCCTGCTTCCCATTGCGCTCCCCGAGCGTGCTTTGCTTCGACGAAGGGTGCTGAACAAGGCTCATTGATATGTAAGGGAGACGAGATTCGTCATGCTATTTATATGTGTCTATTGTTGTAAAGACTTGGAGCATCAGTGTGCAAAATAACGCGTCACGGTGTGACGTAATACAAAATATGAAGTTTTTGATTTATTATATAAAAATCTCAAGTTCTACTCACTACTTAAGTACCTGGGTACTTTCGATGCAGTCGCTTGCCAAAAATACCTAAAATTGTCGTCTCTTGGACTCAGCGCGGCTGCGTGCTTGAAGCTACAGCACATATGGTTTCGAGATGGCTGGAAAAATCCAAGGTTCTGTCATTCAGCATGTGCGGCTTTGGCGAATCCTTGGGCCCGCCTCAAGCACCTAGTTTTAGTTCCGCTCACCCCCAAATATCCGAAGGTAAGGATGAAATCCTGAAGAGGTAGGGAGGACTGAGGTGTTGAGCTTGCTAACTCGCGATCCTCCAGTTACCAGCCACCTAGACCTGGTACCGTATTGTTTCCTCCCAGAGATTTAGGTCAGTATTGTTTCCTTCCGAGTTGGGGAGGTGGTCCTTCGGGTAGAATTTGTTCTTGGTCGGCACACCCAGTGCAAAAACATCTAAGGTCTGAAAGATCATCGGACCTACCAAGTTTCCATCCTCTAGCTACCCATTTTTAACCTCACATCAATAACGGAGTGTTGAAACAATTGAAAGTTGCACATCATGTGTATCATCGAAATAAATGTAATTTTCTGTTGATGCAAACTTTATGCAGTACACATGTGAATTATTGATTTAAATTCGGCTTCATTCATTCCTGCGAAGAAAACTGCAGGAACTTTTTCCGGTAGCTAATAATTCCAGACCCTTGAAGACGTGGGAGCGGGATCTGATAACAGGTTTGCAATCGTAGCAGTTACGGCGCTCGGGCAGTCGCGAGTAAGGTGCTCTGGAGGATCGGAATCTGGGCCAAGGACGGTCCATTGCACTCGACACAGTTGCATACCGCGCGAGCGCGGAGCGCAATTAATGGTGTAATTTGGGCGGCCTTGAGTGTATCTCTCTTGCCGGCGACCGAAACGATGCGGAGAAGGGTCGAGACGATGGGATGCCGACGGACAGAAACGGATAAAAACCGGAGGAACAAAGACGGGGCGAAGAAGGGGTTGGTAGCAGTGTTGCAAGGAAAAGCGGAAAAAATAAATTCACCGTGGTAGAAACGAGGACGAAGTTACACAGGGACCTCGTGACCGGAACGATGCCTTGTCGGGGGTAAACCACCCTTTCCACCCTCCGCTCCCTCTTTTTTTTCTTCCGTCCAGGCCCCTGGAACTCGATCCTTCCATTCTCGTCGCACATATTCTGAGAAACTTCTGCCGCGTTTATTTTTTCAGGCTGTCCTCGGTCCGGGAACTGTTTGTACATTATGTTCTTTCTTTACCTCGTGCCAGGCTATATTTCCCACAAGTTATTTCCCCCGATCTTTGCGTTGCGTCGGCGACGCACCACCAACTCGACGTGATTTACTTCGCGGCGCAGCTCTTTTGTCAGCCATTGTTTGATTACGAAATCAGTCCATCGATCAATGTTGCGCCAAGTCCGCAAACGTGGTCACGGTTTGCTTGATCGCGGAGGTTCTCGATTTCTTTATGACACGATCCCAATTTGTTGGTAGATGTGTATATTTGATAAGATATACAACATATATAACAAAATGACTGTATTTTAGTTGTTACCGCTCTTTGCGTTTTGGATAACCTGCTCCACACCAATCAGGGGGCTGACTGACACGACCTACCTGCGTTGGCTACCTGAGTTCACCGTGAAAATGATTCATTTAACTCTAAAATTTTAACATAACGCTAGACTGACCTTTACCTTAGGAAACCAAAATTTTTAACTTCTTTTAATGTAATCCTGTAGATTGTGGTGCAAAAATGCTGAAAATTCAAGTTCTAACGTTAGGAATTAGCTGATTCAAAAGTTATGCGGGTTTAAAGTTGAGCAATTTTAAGCGTTCTTGCCAGGTAAGGGCGCCGCCATGTTGCCACCACAAGCACGCATGGGATGTAGATTTACCAACCTTCTCGTAGTTCTGCCAATTGGACGATGTCTGAGTATATACCAACATGGCGGCGCTCTTATCTATCCAGAATGCTTAAAATTATTTAACTTCAAACACTCATAACTTTTGAACCAGTTAATTCCTAACGTTAAAATTTGTATTTTCGGAATTTTCTCGCCAGGATCTACATTTCAAAAGTTTAAACTTTGTGGTCCCGTAATTTTATCCATTTTAGCTACTGTCTCTCTTCATACTACAGATTTTTCATGGTGTTCCTTGGTGATGCGCTGTGATTAAATGCGCTCAACTTGTCAACGAGTTTTAAATTATTTGCCGAAGCGCTTGCGCAGAATAGTTTCCCAAATTTTATTCATTGTAGCAGTGTATTATCTTCGGAAAAAATTTTGTAATGCCGTATACTTTTACAGGGAGTGCATTTGCTTTAGTTGTTTGTTTCGAACATCTCACCTCGGCTGCACAATGTCCACACCGGGAAGAAATTAATTTACGTAAAACGTGGATGCTGATTTCCCTGTAGTATAAAGTTTCTCGCTAGAAAATCTACTTTTCTACCTTTCCAGGAAATTAAATAGACCTTGACGGAGTCCGTAGAAATTTTAATAATGTGTTACTGCGACCGAAGTATGAACATCGTTGAGAGTCGCATTGTATTTAACGGTAAAACCATTGGAACCGAAAAAAACATAATAAAATTCCATTACGCGTGAACATAAATTACCATTAATTAGATACAGACCGAAGCTTAATGTGAATTCATTTCAATATTTGCATATAGAATATTTATATATATATTTGTATATGGAAAACCTGAATTTGAATTTTAATTGTTTATATTAAAGTAAAACAAGTGTATCGAATAATGTAGTCAAAGGTGTAGAACTCCGTTACAGAAAAACAAAACCAGAGCGATTTGTCTATTTCCAAGCACCGATACATAAAACTGCATAAACTTAACAGCAGAACATAGACAACACGAAGCATAGGCTAACCTCAAATTCTCTACGCTATACATCGTTGCTTCTTTATTTACCCGACCCCGATAATTGTCCCTAATCATTGTTCATAGGTAGCCAGAGGGTTTTTATGCAAAATAAAGATTGTCTGTATTACGTACAAGATACTGGAGCTACATAGATATTTATTTATTTTGTTAATTATTTTAATGAGTTGAAGAGAAGACTTTTGTCAAGTGTATCTATATTTTCAATGACAACGCAATTATAGAAGAATACAAAAATTTTGCAGGATCACGGACATGAACGGGTGAATTTTGGTCTAATGGGCGTATGAGAGATAAAGGCAGAGAAAGCGGAAGAATAATAGAGAGGGTGAAATGGATGCAGACATAAGATCGGTGCTATGATAAGTAACAAAGCTCTCGGTAACCGTTACCTGCAGGTCAATTATGCGAAAGGAGATTATTGCGGTACGAAAATTCTGCTGGTTGGAGGGGAATACATTAAAGAGCGAGATTTCTTGGAATTCCTCGGGGGGATAACAGTTCAACGGGAATCGATATCGATGACTCGCGATATTTCCCGGGAAACACCGGGCAAGCTAACCGAGGCTTTCCCCTGTAAATTGTCGCCGCTGGTCGACACCAGATAAAGGGATGAGTTTGGTTGGTGCACAGAGCTAAACACCACATCCCCCGGTGTTTAGCGTGCTTTCCTGCCCGGGAATCCGCGGGTGGCCACGCACCTCCGGCCAGTCTTCGTTGTTGCGCGTTACCTTCTGCATTATTCAACGCGGCCGGCGTGATGAGTGAAATTTCTCTGCTCACATCTGTCGCCGGCGAAACTTTCCGCGAGGGTTTTGTCACCGAAATTCGATAATACGAACGCCGACTGCCGCCCTTACATTCGGAAACGCACTTTGAATCGCAAATTCCACGTTAAATGCTAATCTCGTTAATCGGAGGCGGTCAAAATTTTCGACACCGTTCTTGCCATGGACCGTAAATGTTGTAATAAAATATGGTCATAGGATAACAATTACTTGTTCGACTAAAATGTTGTTGATTACAATTCACACGTTGAATATTTATCACGTCCACAAACGCCATACAAAGTCGAAACAATCTATTCAATAATACAAGAATAGAAAGACAAGATTTATCATAACAACGATTTTTGACCTTCATCTTCGGGGGTCAAGGTCATTTGAAGCTCATGTGTGAACACGAAAACGATGACCTTAAAAACTACGAGTAAAAAAAACAACCCCTTGAGATACTGACCACTTGATATCATTTAAATTACACATCAAAAATTTTTTACTTCGTCAAAATTAAAAAAGATATTCTGCGACACATTCTCTCACACATAAGTGAGACACCCTGTATAATATAAGAATTGTCTGCGTTCTGTCCTGCAAAATACAGGAGCTACATAGACATTTATGTCTTTTCTTAATTGTTTTAATGAGTTGAGAATAAGACGGTAGTATTTTTAAATTACCTATATGTCTTTACGTTTGATCTATTTAGTCTTAACGGATATAAGTGTATGTTATAAAGCATTCACAAACTTTTATACGACTTGGTGTTTGTTGTTTAGATTTCGACCTTAACCACTTTGTTCTCACGGACGTGTTATGTCGCGACGTCGATACCGTTCGTATAAGGTCACAGACGAGTTATGACGCGACGCTGATACTGTTTGTACAGATCACAGACGAGTTATCACGCGACGCAATGCCGCAATGACGCAAAGTGGTTAATATGGAGTCTAAACAAACACTTTTTTGTTTACAGTCGTGCAATATCTTATTACGATAAAAAAGAACTGAGTTTATTAAAAACGTAGACGCAGAATTGAATTCTTGAGATCCCAACCATGGATTTATTGGTGAGAATTCTCTTTAACCGCGCACTGGAGGGTTAATAGGGAGCGTTACGGTACGAACGTAATTAGTTCTAGATTCTAGCTATTCGCGGTGGTATTTGGTTCCTATATGGGTGCTGCGCTTGTCTGAAATAATTTCCATTAAACGATCATTAGTATAATATAATCTTGAATGTAGCCAACAAAATTTATTTCATTTTCCATTTTCAGAATAATATGAATAATTACAGAATAGCTATTCAGAATAAAACTCTTTTAATGTTAACTGATATATGGTTAAAAAAGTGTTGGAACATTATATTTTTGATTCGATAAATTATCAACATTTAAACCGTTATGAATTCATAAAATATATCGTACACTGAGTCACTAGATTAAGACTTGTGTCCCCGCTCTACCTTCCCCTTCTACGATGGTGTTACAATGGCACGTGACTACTCCGGTACTGACAGAGGGAGGGGAACGTTTTCCCCTCAATTCGAGTCATTCCCCCTCATCTGGTGACTCTGATCGCACAACAGTAATGCTGGGAGCATTTTAAAGGTCGAAGTCTTTTTTAAACACACACAATTTGGGTATAGAGAATGAAAATCACGCTGCATGAAAATAAACTATTAAAAATACTTTGAAAAAATGTATATTACAGCATTTGCAATGTAGATATGTTTATCTGCGAAATTACAAATACCCTGTTACTCGAACTTTTACCAAGACTCCGCCATGCCCTTTGAAACGTGATTTACCTTCGGAGCACTTTCGAGACAACTTCGATAAAGCAGTTTCCCAGGTCTCGGCTGTGTCTTTGATTAAACCCAAGAAATTTGAGACGAATAAATTTAAAGTTATCTCGGGCGGTCCGGTTAAAGTAAATTATTTGAATGCGAGGAGTTTTTGTAGCAGGGCACGGATGCAATGCAGGCGCAGTAATTAAGACAAAAGTGACACTGGGAAAGCTGAAGCAACGTTGAATGTGTAATTATAAGATGAAGTTAATGCGGAGTTTGCGATTACAATCATGATAATACGACAAGTATAATTAAGACGTGCGTAATATGAAGACTAGGAACTCGACAGAACCACCGCGCCGGCGAATGCTGAAACACTTTACAACGCAAAGTATCTGACGAAACGCCGAGAAACTGCGAAACAGAGTATGTATTTAGGTATGCCGGAGCAGCATTCAGAGATTTTGCATTTCAGAATACTTGTACAGGGTGTATAAGAAGTAATTGGGCTGCTCTTCACTTTACCGGACTCAAAATTTTTGCCTTTCTTCTATAAAATATTATGTATTTGTTATGTAATCCAGTAGATTTGTACCCGGAGAACCTGCAGATCCAAGTTTCGATCCTGTAGGATGAATGGTTCAGAAGTTATGGTCGCTTAAAGTTGAGCAATTTGCAGTGTTATTGACAGGTAAGGGCGCCACCATATTGGTTTGTTGTGATGATCGGTAATTGTCATCCGTCCTAGGTAAATCTACACCTCTAAGTCGGTGGACATTTGTAAGAGAAACTTGCCGCAAAGTTGTTTATAACGAAGAAAATTGATGTTAGTTTTTTCTTACATGAACACCTTTCATTCATCCAGAAGAGAAAAGGTTTGAAAGAAGCCATATGTTGCAAACAAATAATTATTGTGTTATAACCTGTTAAAGTTCTTGCAAAATTTCATTGTGTGGAGTTATACGTACAGACAAAAGCCTGCTACTACAGTCCATATATTTCTAACCTCGTTAGTGTTGTAGCTGATGTTAAGCCAAGTTCAATGATGTGGCACACTATGACTTTCAAATGACCTTCTTATTGACAGCCATCTGCAATTTATGAACCATTATAATTATTATATTGGCTATTAGGTCTAGGTTAGGCCTGGGTTACTATTATTCGACGTTTAACTGAAATTTGCAAATGGAGAAAAATATATGCATTTTAAAATTTAAGAACAAAAATCGCAATTATTGCTGCAGCAACCTAAGACATAATTAAAAAGTTCAAGACCCGGTTGAGGCCCGATTTGCCCCGTGACAGCGAACCAAACCACCGAGATGAAAGTGTATAACGCGCAAATCTAAGAATCGATCTTCGGACGTCGAAGAGCCGTAGAACAAAAGGGTAATTTGAGAACGCGAAGGAAGTCCGGGGGTTGGTTGCGTCTGGGGTGGTTCTCACAATGCGAAGCTCGTGTTGGAGGGAAAGTAAAGGCTGAGTCGACGACGCGACGCGACGCCCGCTTTCCTAGAGAATAGGCGAGCCCCGTTCCAAAAGAGAGGAATCCGCGAAGCGTTTCGGATGAAACACAGGCTTCCAATTACACGTGAATTGAGAAACAGGAGGAGGTGCGTGATCGAGCATGCGGAACACAGGAAGAACATAATCCGAGAATGACCTGCATTCTTTAGATTCGACGAGGAAAGGGAGGAGCTTGCCGTCACGTGCACGAAATACTTCTAAGCATTCGGAGCGTTAACGCGAGAGGGAATCTTTCCTCGGATAGAAGTGTTCAGATTACTCATAAACGATCCAACTATTCTCACAAATGTAATCGTAGCCTACTCAGTTTGAATTGATAAGCACATGTCATAAAAATATGTATTTCTCGTCAAGAAAATTCAAGAAAAGCAATCTTTCTGCACCTTCAAATGCTCCTAAAAAATCATCGCATAGGTGATCTTAGTGTAATAATTCACTCATTTTTTATGTACACTTTAGGTCAACAAATTATGTTTCATTCATAGCATCGGATTCAGAGAACACCCTGAGAAACGTATGCGGGTTAAATGGTACCTATCCCTCTAATATGTGCTATAGTTAGGGTTGTGCGAGTACTCGAAATTTCGGGTTCGGGTCGGGGTCCCGAAAGTTTATAAACTTCGGGTACCCGCGATTTCGGTTACCCGAAAAGGTAATCGGGTCAGGTCGAGTCGGGGTCCCGAAAGTTTGCAATATTCGGGTACTCGAAGTTAAAGTTGGGGCAAGACTGCGATCAAATCTATATAGATTAGTGTAGTAAATTAATCAGTGATAATATCTGTAATGCTTTTAGGATTTTTCATACCCAAGGTCACACGAAGGTTATTGTATAATATGTTATTGAAGAGGACTTCACTGTGCTCTCCCAGCGAACGATGCATTCGCTCAAGCCAGTTCGTTTGAAACAAATGAAATCGTTGCCAAGGAGATATTGATTTTTCGAGAATCATCTGGAGAAATATTGATTTTTCGAGAATCATATGGAAACATCGATCGTTCCCCATGACAACGATTTCATTTGTTTCAAACGATCTGCCTTGAGCGAATGCATTGTTTGTTGGGAGAGCAGTTTCGCTGTACATGTTCCCGTGGAATGTGCTAGATCTAATAGTTAACGAGATACAGCAATATATCGTTACATTAAGCATTGATACAAGGTATCGATGTATGTATCGCCATCACTACCACAATCTATAACCCAAATAAATCCCACGATTTTCTAAATTATGTTTTATCTGCGAATAGAAAGTTATCATTGTTCGTAAATAATATCCGAAGCATGAATTACAGTGGCTGTTTGCATTTATTCGATATGAAATATCGATACTGTAGTATCATACAAATGATACAAACGTGATTATGGATTTATTGAATGTAATACTAATTAGGCTAATTTGAATTACTGTACGTATAGAATACAACCATGACACAACATCAATGAAATGATCGCATGTAGCGTGTAATTTGTCCATCATATCAAAATCAAATCAAAATAGTCGTTCTCGTATGCACGAAATGAAGAGTGTAACTGAACTAATCACAGTTTTGTCTTTAATTATGTAATGTATCAATTATGTAATGAAATATGCTCTTCAAATTTAATTTTCAGATGCTGCTTTTGATGCTATTTCTATTTTTGTAACGACCTGGAAAAATATGTGTGAAATTTAACATTGTCTTCTTTATTATCTTCTTTATTTTTTCTTCGGGCTTTGAATTTTAAACATTTACAATGAAGTTTGAATTTGAATTGGAGATGACAATAAAATATATATCGATGTTTTCATTATCCATATTTGAAGATCGATATGTATACAAAGCCATTGATGCTTATCTAATGAATAGATGCGGATTTTTATGCATTTAGGAAGAAATTGGCTAGGTGAAATATAAAACAGTAAAAGATTAGAAAAATTTAAGAATATTGTAATGTTGTTTTTAATGCAATAAAATCATCAAGGGATGAAATCAATTTTTATTTTATTCCTGCTTCCCACAATCAATGCAAAACATTTTTACTTTGCATAAAGATTTGCAGTCTACTAATGAATTTTGATATTGTTGGTTAGTCTAGAACAAAAACATTTTTCAAGTTTGATCTTTTACTAGTTTTATTGAATTTTAGCAATATTTGTCGAGTAAACCGATTAAAACTGTACGAATACCAACCCTCAAACTTCACTACCGATAACTATCGATAGTAAAAGTAAACCATCGATAGCTTTCGATATTGAAAATTATCGATAACCATCGATACTAACTTGATAGTTCTCCACCACTAGTTAGCAGTTTGTTCATTAATTGACCGGAATTCGCCATTAACAGATAGGTAGAATACTATATTATGTGAAATCTCGTAATTCAAACAACATTTTGTTCCTAGTGACAAAAATCGTGGTAAAATTGTCATGAGAGTAAATTACTCGTTCAGTAGAATATTATTGATGAAAATGCTGAGAGTAACGGTAAGTCTCGTTTACACAGACGACTTGGGTAAAGCTCCCGAATTTTCTTGGCGCTGAGATTTTATGCGTTTCCGCGGATTTCGCCAGTGTTCAGATTTTGCGGCAGAAAATTGAAAAACAGAGCCGCTGCGGAAGAAACACGATATCCCCGGCCGCAAGATTGTCGTGTTCACTCGGAATTACCAAGGGAGCCCCTAATAAGATGTATGAAAATACGTATGGAAATAGCTACGAAAATTTAGATTTTATGTGACGAGAACACGTGTGACGTGAATGCCTGATGAAATCTCGCGAAGATCGGATACCCATGTCTGCTGAGGGACGACATTATTTATGAAAACGAGATGGAATACAAACGATACTGCGATACGTTCCATTTTCAGCAAAGTTTTTCTTTAATCCTTTGCTCTCGGAGCTATTTTAAATCGAAAATTAAACATTTCTTCTGTGAAACTGTGAAATAAATACAGTAAATGCTCCAATGCTGTCCAACAGCCGTGTTCTGCACGGAGAGTGTTCGCATAGGAACACTATTTTACCACGTTTTTATTAGCTCGCTTTCTTGTCTGTCTGGCTGTCTGTTTGTCTGTCTGTCTGTCTGTTTGTCTGTCTGTCTGTCTGTCTGTTTGTCTGTCTGTTTGTCTGTCTGTTTGTTCCGTACAAATTTTGCAATTGATTTTAAACTTACTTCCTGATGAGCTAGAGACTTGAAACTTTAAACATAGCTCAGAACTGGATGACAATGCAATATTAAAAAAATTTTTTAAAAAGAACTGTGCGTTTAGAAGAACAAAAAATTTAAATATTAACGGTCACACCTCGCCGCGCGACGTCATCGCGTTCAGCGATCCCCACTCCGCGCGCCAGCGCTCCCTACTCGACTACGCGTTCCCACTCCGACTCATCCCCACTCCACTGATCCACTTCGCACCGAAGGAGCTCAGTATGGTACGTCATCGCGTTCAGCAATCCGTGTTGTGTTTACGAAGTATTATGTTTTTATATTAATGTTTGTTTACTAAGCGAAAGACCCGTGATTCTCCATTGTACCTTTATCTCTGACATTTTAACACGTCGTTTGTTTTCGATATGACTCGGTCGCAATACCGTCTGAAATTTACTACATGTCTCTGTAATAATCTCATCAAAATGTTTAAAATCGAGTGAAAAATTTTTTTTTAAATACCGCGTTTTTAAGACGGACTGAAAAGTATAAAATAATTTTTCCTAGCCCCATATAGATAGTCCTGAAAATTTGTGATTGTGAATTTTTAATAGCTATGAAAATACTTGTGAGATTTAAAACGAAAAACGTGAGGCGCATACAACAGATAATTGATGCATGAATAGTTCACTTAAGTCTCGCGCCCCACGTTTCTCGTTTTAAATCTTACAAGTATTTTCGTAGCTATTATGACTGCGTCTACCGCGCCGACCGAGACCTCAATAGAGAGCCGAACATAGAGAAGGACAGAATGAAGTATACCGACGTCAATCATCGCCGCCCTACGGAGTGGGGGCGAGTATCATTGTCCGCCAAAGTCAAACCTTTTTCATGTTCAACAATTACTGTTGGGTGATTCTTATAGAGTTTTTTGCGCTGATTCCGAATCGGCCCTTAATTTTCCCCTAGACGCACAATTTTTGAGGAACATGATTTTGAAAAAAAAAACATATTTTTCAACTTTTAACAAATATTGTGATGTTATTATAAAAGACATTGAATTGTTCTTTACAACATGTTTAAACAATCATAATGTATTAATATTGGATATCACTGTATTCGGGAAAGTATACAGAATCTTTTGCTGCAAACAGCAATGTTTGTTGATGAAAATTTCATCGAAATCGGTTCATCCAAAAAAAAAACGACACGCATCGAAAGATGTAAGAATCTGTGGATTTTAAGCAGAAACTGACCAAAGGCTCGCGAAAAACTATGATTTTCACCACATTTCACCACTTGTAGCTCTTGGATATGTTAATCGATTTTGATGAAATTTTCAGCATGTGTATAACTAACATAGATCTACAAAACATATATTTTAAATTTTCATTAAGGGCCCAAATAAAAAAGTTTTAAAAAATGTTTTTTTTATTTTTGCATGCAACCTTGTAAATTGTAATTTTTGGATAATCTTTTTTGCAGATCATTTAGTAAACCAATGCTTCTAATTGCTTACAAAACATCAGGTTGTTTGGTACAATTATAAACAAGTTATACTGTTTTAAAGTGCGTTCAAATACTTTCGTGATTCACTGTAGATTGTGGTAGTGATGGCGATACAGTATCGATCTATCGATAATTTCAAGTTCAATACATCGATACTTTGTATCAATGCTTAATATAACGATATATTGCTGCATCTCGTTAACTATTCCTAAGGTTCCTAAGGTTAACAATTCTTTTCATAAACATTCCACAGAAACATGTATTTTGTTAAACGAGACAGAATCATTACAAAAACGGAATTGTTCGTTTCGAGCTCTGATTTTGGTAATAGTTCACTTTGCAATATAATATTTTTTTGCTAGATTTATTGCACATTCCCACTCTTACGTTTCCAATTACGTTACATTTCCATTCAATTGTTAATGCTACGCGTTTCCGTTCCGACGACATTGTCGTATAATGTATTATATTTACGAAACACATATTGCGTCAGTTTCAATTTGGACCATCGTGAATAGATTTCATTCGAACCAATGCGTATAGGAGCAAACAAGCAAATATTTAGTATATTTACATACAATATGATAATAGGAAATACAGTGTTCCTATAACACAAAGTGCGAATAACAGGTGTTCGTGTAATAGAACGTTAACAAAACGGGTGTTCATACAACGGAGATACTACCGGAATACGATATTATAACTATGGTGACTGCTGCCAAAACAGACGCTGTTAGTGAATGTTTTACGGGAGTATTCTAGTATACACCTTATAGACACCCTGTATATTCTATGTCCCCACGGTTTAAAACTCGAAAAAAACTTTAGTTTAAGGGGTTAGGACACCGTAACGAGTGAGGAAAATATAAGATTTTCAAACAACAGTACAGAAAAAAGTGAATGAAATTAATATAAGATTTTGTATTTCAGTTTACTATATTATGAACTATAAAAATGCTTGTAATATTTAAAAAATAATTTGTTCTTATGCCTTTCGTCGTCTTTGCTCGGAATATCTTTCCTTCCAGATGGCCAACTGGTGTACAGGATTCCTACAAATCGAATTTTTTTGTGAAAATTAACAAAATGGCAGATATTTATTTAAAAAATCACTGAATTTCGGTAGAAAATTTGTTAATTTTTTATTTATGTTTAACAAAATAATGGGAAACTGAAAAAAAATCGATCGTCAATGCCTAATAGATATTATAATGAAGATAACTATAAAATTTTAATGCAATTGCTAAGGTAGAACTCGAGATATCTTGTACACCGTTTTGAAAAACGCAACTTTGAGAAAAACGCGTTTAAAGTTCACGAGTGTAATTTTTCTCGAAGGCATACGAACTCACTCTCGAAACGGTACTTCGAGAAATAATTTGTATTGAATCCTGAAATCCATATAAAATCTTTGGCATTCTGTTCTCAAGACTTGAAACTACTATTTAAGAAGATAAATTTTCGTTTTTTTTTTAAATATCACTGTGTCCTAACCCCTTAACGTTGATTTATATTTGGACGAAGTATATTTTTTATCGCCTTATTCGGCCATACTCTGCTTTAAATTTTTATACGTCAATACAGTCCGTGCTTTAAAGCTTATATCCTTGAAAGGCGGAACGACAATTGTGGATATTACTCTGCCGTATAAATTCATCAATACACAAACTGACTGTCTGGAACTGACAAATCGTATTGGATTTAACTGTCACACCAGATCATTCAGGAATATTGAGTTATTTCTTGGAACGTACGTATAGAATGTCGTGTAATAAAACAACTGTTTCCATAAAATATGTAATAGTGGTAAAAGATTATTGCAACATAATTAATTTATTTTGTTGTTCCTTAAAACAACCAAAATAGTATTTGGCATGTATAGTATGAACTAATATACATGCTGAAAATTTCATCGAAATTGATTGACAGTTCAAAAAATGTACTTTTTTAATTGTTTATTTTGAAGGTCTCATTCTTTGTGCACGTTTTAAGAGCAATTTCATGTAAATACCTACGTAATTATGGAGATTATGGGACCGAACGTGGACGAATGGACGTGGAATTACTCAACAAATTTATTTCTTGGGTGCAGAGTCGCCAGATGAGGGGAAAAAGTTACTCTCTCTCTGCCAGTACAGCACAGTTACGTGACAGGTGACGGGGGCGTGGAGGAATAGCGTCATGGAAGGGGTATGTACACTAGTGGAATTAATTCTGGAGACTTTTAAATATTTACTTAAATTTCAAATTTTATTTGCTTATATAAAACAATCAATAAAAGGACCATTTACAACCATATTTTTAATATACAATAAAAATTACAATTTCAACACGTTTCGAGGTATTCGAAGCCATTTTAGTCGTTATTCATACTTCTAGAAACTTTACTAAGGTCCTCAATTCTGAAAACACAATGCCCGATTGAACCAATGATAAAACTGTTTGTAAAGACCATCAAGGCCTTCCTGATTGGCTGTTACAATGAACCCACGCATCCTATGATTGGCTATTTCACATCATGCGACGTTTCGTGTTGCCAGCAAAAAGAAAAATAACAATACAGTTTAGATTTTTTTAAATTAAAATTTTAAAACATTTACAAACCAAATCATGTGGAAATAATAAGTATAAACATTATTGATTACAATAAAAATATTACGGTATCAATTTAGCATAGCAGAATATACATTTTCTGCACAAATATGACATAAAGAATATTTTTATTCAAAGTGTCCAGAATTAATTCCACCAGTGTAGAGACACAAGTCTTAATCTGGTGACTCTGGATGCCATCTTTGAAGTGTGCTTGGGGTCGATATCTTGCTGCAAGACAAATGACCCAAATCAGTTCTATTATTTTTATTCATCCATGTAATTAAGAATGCAGCTGTTAATTAAGGTCAATGTACCCATAGAAATTAAGAGAAACATCGCAAATGTGTGCTATGTCGTTGTTAATGTTATTACAGTGCAAACAATATTAACCATTCATTTTGCCCGCTGCTCGTGTCGAATAAAATGGATGTTGCCATTGTGTGAAAACAGATGAATAAACAAAAGAAGTTTGTTGTCGTATAATGTGGCGAAACCAGACTAGATGAATGTTATTAACATAGGGTAAACTTTACTTTAGGGGAATAAAAATTTTTGCCTTTCTCCTATAAACCATTATCTACTTAGTACGCAATTCAGAAGATTTGAACGAGGAGAGCCTAGGAATCGAAGTTTCGATCCTACAGGATCAATGGTTTAAAAGTTATGGTTGCTTAAAGTTGAGCAATTTGCAGTGTTTTTGACAGGTAAGCGCGCCGCTATATTGGTTTTTAGTGACGATCGTGCGCGGCTGACCGAGCAGAGCCGCTAGGTGGCGGCACGGGCACGCGGTAATATCGCTAACATAGAGCAAATATCTTAGAAAATGTTTGAGAAGAAATATCTTGGAAAATATTTACAAAAAGAGATAGATTTCTCAATCAATTACCACGTGCTTATGCTACCACCTAGCGGCTCTGCTCGGTAAGCGGCGCACGACTGTCACTACAAACCAATATGGCGGCGCGCTTGCCTGTCAAAACACTGCAAATTGCTCAACTTTAAGCAACTGTAACTTTTGAACCATTGATCCTACAGGATCATAACTTCGATTCCTAGGCTCTCCTCGTTCAAATCTACTGTATTACATACCAAATAGATAATAATTTATAGGAGAAAGGCAATAATATTTGGTCCTGTAAAATAAAGAGCAGCTTCAACATATGAAAAACCATTTCATCCGCCATTGTAATACAACAATAGTTCTAAACAAATTCTCATAAAAAGAATGTTGCTACATTTCCTGAAGTTTATTTCAATAGTGAAATTCGATTTACTTAGCGTTAGAGCAAGAACTTTTTGAAAGCAGAGTGTACAATCACGTTTGTAGAAAAAGAAACGAACAGTTATCTCTCCGGTAATACATGCAAACGAGTAGCAATCAGTCGTTAGGCATTTTCATTGGCACACGCCCACACGTACACACACGCGCACACATCTCTGTATGTTTTTGTTAATCGCTATAGAGACGACTGAAGCTGCATTCGCATGATAGTAAGCACTGTATCACTAGCTTGAACTGGCACGGATTTACGTTCGAGAGATTTGAAGCAAAGTAGTTGCGCCCCAATTGCAAGTAACCGTGCAAGTTTTTGCATCCGTAGCAACTGCATCGGTGCAACGCTCGCCGAGCCAGTTCCGAAACCGGCTCGTTAGTTGCATTATGCAAAAGAAATTGAACGAGCCGGACAGATAGCGAAGGTGCAACACGTCCTTTTATGGTTCTTTTTGCTGCCTCTCCTCGTTCGTTCCACTTCCATTCGTCGACTGTGCCTGTTTCACGTTTTTGCGCTTATCAATTGCAGTGTTCCCCGCGTGTTGGAATTAGTTATTCGTTAACTAATATCTCGTGCCAGACATTTACATTTCAGAACATTTTTAATCGCGTTTTACCCATGTGTCCTAAAAACTGCTTTTTAAATGAAAAATTTTAATAACACAGCTAATTTATACAGTACTTATGTTTAATAAGGAATATTTTATAGAAATTTTTTAGGAGGTCAAAATGATTTCATAGAAAATATTAATATTAGTGGAGGAATAATATTCAAATTTCATTGGTCTTAAATTTAAATTTTAATAATACATATACAGTGACTCCCACTAATATTCGAACACTTTTAAAAAGACGACAACATTTTTAATATTGGACCATACGATTTATTATTTTTGGGGAAGTTAAAACAATTGGTTTGCTGCACAACTTGACTAAAATTTAAAAAAAAAATTGCAAGTTGTCGGAATTGTAGAGAAAATAATAAAAATTGCATTTTACAACTTTTTTATGTGGGCCTATATTGAAAATGTAAAAAATACGTTTTGTAGATTACGTGCACTGTGAAAGTTTCATCGAAATCGATTGATGTGGAAAAAACGGCAGGCATTGAAAAATGTAAGAATCCTTAGATTTACTGCAGTTATATCATCTTTAAACGTTCGTAGCTCATTGCAACGTCGACCGATTTTGACGATATTTTCAGAATATGTTTAATTGACACAGATCTACAAAAAGTATTTTTAAAATTTTCAATATAGGCCCACATAAAAAAGTTGTAAAATGCAACTTTTAGTATTTTTTCTACAATTCCGACCAATTGCAATTTGTGAAAATTGCAAAGATATGATATATGAAAAATTTTTTTTCATATCTTGTAGCAAACTAATTGCCCTAGCTTCCCAAAAAAAGTTATCGTCTTTTTAAGAGTGTCTGAATATTAGTGGGAGTCACTGTAGTTAAATTAAATAGTAATTAAATTGAACCCTTTCCGTCATGGCGTCCTCATATAAGGACATACTAAATAAATGCTTAGTGTATCTAAATTTGGTAAATTTTATTGTTTGTAAACGTTGTCCTCATATCCGTGTCACAACCATAGATTCCATTTGACAATGGTGTCGACCTTTCTTGTCAATTTGTGTTATCACAAAGCAAACCTAAATACGCACATTTTTTGAGGTTACGAGAAAAATTTTATTTTTGGGTAGAAAAGTGCGTTTTTGAAGGTGAAAACCAAGAAGATTATTAAAGATTATTATAGAAAAGGTAAGTGAATTATTATTATTATTATATTATTTAGATATACCAAGCATTTATTTAGTATGTCCTCATATGAGGACGCCATGACCGAAAGGGTTAATAAGGAATTTTTTATTGAAATTATTTAGGAGGAGAAATGATTTCACAGAATATTTTAATATTAGTTGAGAAATAATATTAATATTTTATTGGCCTCAAATTTGAATTTTATCAATCTGGAAATCGAAGAAATAATGCCAAGAAATAACGTTATTTTATAAAGTGATAATTAAACTGCGGATTTTATGCATTTATGATAAAAATGGGTAGGTCTAATTTCTGACAGTATAAAAATTTGAAGAATTTAAATATACTACTATATTGGTTCTAATCTATTAAACAATTTAACCTATTTAATCTATTAAACTATTCAACAAGAAATTAAATATTTATTTCACCCCAGCTTGTTGCAATTCAGGTAGAAAGTTTTTATTTTGCATCAAGATCCGCAGTCTACCCAGATAGCACAGAGATATCACAAAGACAGCTGTAAGACGCCTGCCGCAAGACATTCGGACGTCTGAAAGACGTCTGACCGGTTCCCGGAAGTCTCCCGAATGACTTGTGTTACAAAACGGTACGTCTTAGAGACGTCTTTTAGACGTAGTTTACGCGTCTTTTAGGCGTCTTTTTAGACGACATCTCCGAAAAGACGTCTTTTAGACGTCTTTTAGGCATCTTTATCATCTTATTTTAAGATGTCTTAAAGACGTCTTTCTGGGACGTCAGACATTCCGACCTAAAAACGACATAAGCCAGACGTCTATGAGACGTCGGGTGCTATCTGGGTAATGATAATAATAACTTATTTGATGCAATAACAACTATGAGTAATAAAAAAATGAGAAAGTGTCTGCCGGTATATCAAATTTTCTGTAACAATTTCCATAGTAATAATAACACGTCCGAAAAAGATATCGACTTAAACTCGATAAACTAGTTTTTTGTAGTAGAGTAATTCCAAGTAGAGTAATTGTTCTGAAACACGTACATTTGATTTAAAAAACCGCAGTTTTTCATTCATGAATGCCGATCTATGTGTGAACATTCAGTTACATCGATTCTACTAGTTGTAAATTCAATGAAAAATGTTCCATAAAATTTTCAAGTTGTGCTGTATGTTTCTTTCATTTCTCTGTCACGAGAGAATTGCGACACGAGTGTCTAGGGGTGACATTAACAGTTATGTTACAAGCTCTTAAACTTTGTGCGTTCACACAAATCCAGTATTATATGCTCCATAAACGTGACATGGAAAAACAATATTTTCCCTATCTGTTCGAGACATCAAGACAATCAAAATAGAATAAAAATTTTACTACAGTGTCACTAAAAGTTCTCCTGTATTACGCTTTTCATGCCTGCATAAATGTGTTAGATGGTAAACGTATAAAATTGACTGTCTCGAAATTTACTGTACATCGTGAATAAAAGTATACAGCAAGAGATTTGCTTGCACGCTGCGGAGTATTAAGTTTTCCATTGTAAATATGTTTTGCTTCTCCCGACCCTGGGACCGGTTCATTAAAACTTTCTCGTTAAGAGGTCATCAAAACAGGCCGACGTAATTCGTCGCGTTATTTTTTTTGGCCGTTACGTTTAATTTCATTAAGGGTGCGCTTATACTGGGCTCATGGCTCGGCAAGCCAGAGCCAAAATCCATAAATTTCGAACTCGGGTTGACGGCTCCCTGCTGTGCCTGCCCAAAAAACAGGTCCCCATGGGCACTACGGCTTCTCTAGGCAAACTACCGATAGCTCTCCTTTAAGACATCATGGAAATAGGAAACGTCCTGCCACTTGGTGTGAATTCTTCTTAAATAATAATTTAAAATAATTATTAGAAAATATGTCAGACACACATTTCCTTGTTCTGCAAATTTTTCCACCGGTTCAAGCGTGTGAAAAAATTTTTAAAAATATGATCGTATTCTACGTAAACTTGCACAATTTCAAGAAAATTGTGGCTCCGCGGAAAAAATTTTTTTCTGACATGCTATACTCATAGCATGCTATGCTCATTTCCCGTAAATTTTTCCACGCAGAAATTTTTTAATTCACCTTAACTACGGAACATGGGATATCGTTGTATTTCTTTTTATCTAAATAGGAAGATGGAAGCAGTCTATTTGTAACATTTTAAATTTCTGTAACCAGATTTGAAATCAGCGTGGAAAAATTTACGGGAAATGATGTATAGCATGTCAGAAAAAAATTTTTTCCGCGGAACCACAATTTTCTTGAAATTGTGCAAGTTTACGTAGAATACGACCATATTTTTAAAAATTTTTCACACGCTTGAACCGTTGAAAAAATTTGCAGAACAAGGGTCTGACATATTTTCTAATAATTATTTTAAATTATTATTTAAGAAGAATTCGCACCAAGTGGCAGGAACGTAATACGTCCTCCCACCTTTCACTATTTTCGTAGACCGCTGGTCAATTAACCTGGATACTATTTATATATATTCAGACATTCGAGATATACATATGTACATACATATAAATAATTAGAGGCCACGTCCACTTGAGAACTGACCAACTTTCCAGTGATTCCAAAGGGCTCTTCAAAGCTCCAGGGTCAATAGAAAAGTCTTTTGAGTTTGAGCCAGCCCCTCCGATTATTTCCATTCACCAATTGAGATATCAAATTCCAGCGAGTGAACCTCACCGATATCACCATTGGTATGGGTTGTTCGGAGAAATTAAACAAAAATGTACTAATATCGAGGATTGATCTGTTTTTTTTTAAACATTAACTTTTAATTTCTTTGCAAGGTTAATATTCTTAATTCCTTATTTACATGGTAGATTGGACCCAACAACGTTCGTAAAAAAACATATAGCAATAACGACTAAACTTCACCTCCGAAAACTAAAACTTTTTAGGTGTTTTTATGTAATCCTATAGATTTTTACGAAAAAATCTTAAAAATCAAGTTTTAATGGTAGGGATTCAATGGTTCAAAAGTTATGCGTGTGTAAAGTTAAGCGATTTTAAACGATTTGGGCAGGTAAGGGCACCACCATATTGGTACGCACGTCTAACGAGCGGAGCCGCTAGATGGCACGTCAGTAAGCACCAATATGGCGGCGCCCTTAGCTTTCAAAAACGCTGAAGATCGCTCAATTTTAAACACTCATAACTTTTGAACTACTGATCTCCTAAGATGGAAACTTGGATCTTTGGCATTTTCTTGCCAAACTCTACAGGATTATATAAGAAAAATGTGAAATTTTTGGCTACGCAAGGTAAAGTACAACCCTAAAGCCTCTTTAACTCCCAGAAGTGATCGCTTGCACTTGCATCTAGACGACATCCTGTGTCCTGTTTCTATCGAGTCTTTGAAAACTCTAAAATAACGCGAGTATTCCAAATATAATATCTGTTGAATTAAGTGCGAGGAAACAACTTGGTAGGATTTGAAAAAATTGATAAACGAGGTTTCCCGGGCCACCAAGATCTGCGATGAAATCACGGGAGTCTGATGAAGAGCACAAGGCACGTCAAAGCGTGGTTCTCGAGCATCATTTATCTTTTAGGTATGGCGAGGGTAAAGGAAACGTCAAATAGAAAGTTTTCCGTGTTGTCTTCCGTGAAAAAAAGGGAGCGAAGAAAGACAAATGGATCCACCTAATAGAATGAAACCATTTTCAGAATGTTACAAGGGAAGACATACCGTTTTGTGGATCCATTAAACCGTCACTCGGCCAGCGCGGAAACCAATTCTCCAAACGATTGTTCCGAAAAAAATGACTTGCACGCGATTTCCCATATCGAATTCCATTCGATGGAATAACTGTTCGACGGCTTTATCCATTTCGGAGATTGATCTCTTTTTGCCGAGACTTTCGGAATATTTCTAGAATTCGGCAGAAATGCAATGTCGATCAAAAATATGGAACCACCGAAATAGGAGCCAAGCCAATTTCGATTATGTACAATAGAATTATACATAATTTTTCACGAAACAATAAAACATCTTACGTCATCATTAGTTGTCGAAAATGATTCAGGTAGAATTTTCAACTTTTTTTGCAATGGCCGTTCGTTTAAATTATAAAGGTAGAGTTAGTAAGTGCTGTCTGATTTGTTGTGCAGCTTTAAGCTATTCGAATCACAATAGTTTTCGAAAAAAACCGCTGAGTAGTAATGACGCGAACACGCTGTATATTAAGTTATTAATGCAAAGAAATATGTTTTATCTTTATATTTATATTTATTTATTTATTTTACTTTGTATTCTAGAATCTTTATCGCTTTCATTTACTACTTTATCTTATGATTTTGTGTTCGATATCTTCGTCATTATTATTGCCCATTTTAGCGTACATCGCATGTAAGTATCATTGTACATATTTGCAAAGAAAGGAGACATCTGTTGTCTTGGAGACCCTGTTCCGATAGCAAGAAGGCTTGGATAGTAGAATGTTCGAATAACGTATGTCGGATACAGGTTTAATGCACACATATCAACATACAAATTCATTAAAGCATGCCTAATTTAAAGTTGTGTGAGTCTCGCGCGAACCTTGTAATCCGAAGAACGGTTACAGTGGCTTAAACTGAGTAAGTTTAAGTCCATAAACGCTTACATATATCCAACGAAAAATAAACAACAATAATTTCAAGAAATTTGGAGAGAGATTAATTATCTATTTAGAGAAAATATATATGGTATCTAAAATAGTACCGGATATAAAATTAAAAAAAAAAATACATAATATTTTCTGTACCTCGCTTTTTTTCTTTTTTGTAACGCGCAGTGGGAGCACAGAATAAATTTGAAAATAGAAAAATAAAAATCGACTCTAAAACCGTTTCGGAACCGATAAATGTAGAACCAAAAACGTAAAAATGACAGAATCGATATGAAAACCAAAATAAGAACTATAATCGAAACAGATACATAGTTGAAAATTTCAGTTCCCTGTAACAGCTATTAAGATGTTTTATAGCTGCTTTAATGAAAACCTGTATATCAGGTCATAAACAGTCACTTTCAGAACCATTACAAGCAGGGTTCGAAAAAGTTATGCAACTTTTTAATAGGTTCTATTTAAAACTTGGACCGTAGAACTTTTCTGAAAAACGTCTTCGCATTATAAGTTTCGATGGGAACTGATAAAGAAGGATTTTTGACAGTAAAAGGTCTAATTTGAATAGAACTTGCAAAATACGAAAATAAAAATTTCTGCCCGGCAGGGACAGATATTTTGCACATCAATATTAAAAATGTTCTTGAGTAACCTAACAAGCAGACGCGCCTTGATTGGTCCACGTTTTTGGTTAATAGCACTGTCCAACACCAAATGTGTTTCACGATTACTGTTGGGTGGTTCTTATAGAGTTTTTCACGCTGATTCCGAATCTGCCCTTAATTTTTCTCCTAGGCGCAGTTTTTGAGAAATTTGAATTTGAAAAAAAGATATATTTTTCAACTTTAAACAAATATTGTGATGTTATTGTAAAAGATATTGAATTGTACTTTACAGCAAAAGATTCTGTAGACTTTCCCGAATCCAGTGATATCCAATATTAATACAGTATGATTGTTTAAACATGTTTAAACATTCATTAAAGACGGAGAGACACCACTTTTGCACCAATTTTTGAGGATATTTTTCAGTTTATCTAGAAAAATAAGGGTCCCGCGGAAAATCGAACTATACCACGCGATAGAGCAGACTTTTATCTTGAGAAACCACCCTTTCAAATTTGTATAAAGCGAAATATCTTCGCCCGACATGAGTTGCCGCAAGTAGCACTCACCACTAGAACGGGCGTTCGCCGCGTCGAAACACAGTCATGTTTCTCTAAAACTGTGCGTGTAGGAGAAAAATTAAGGGCAGATTCGGAATTAGCGCAGAAAACTCTACGAGAATCACCCAACAGTAATTGTGAAACATAAAAAAAGTTGAAATTTGTTGGACAATGTAACTAGAAGCCTCGGAGAACATTTTCGTAAAGGAAAAAGTTATTTCGTGGCCTACGATTGTTTATAATTTGTATTGTATTATAAAGTATCATAATGTATTGAAACGTCTGTACAGTACTGCAAAATAACCTCTACCTTGAGATTCAAATTGTATTAAATAAAAAAAATGACCTTACGAACCACCCTTTTCAAAGACGTACAACATTTTTGGGACATCCTGTATTTGTAATAATTATATTTCACTCTGTTCGTGGTTCTCTCGCGGAACTTTGTATAATAAACGTTCTAAAATAAATTGTTTCTATGGAATTTCCATAAAAGTTCCTCAAGAACAAACATTCTCTGAAACGAAATGTATAGGTACGACCAGAACTTTTTAAAGACTAATGATAACTGTTTATTTGCGTCTCCGGTTTCAAGTCCTGCTTCGAATCACGCCAATACGGGTTTACCTGATGAGAACGACACTGTTATCGAAAGAGAATATTCCCAGTGCCACGAGAGATGTAGTTTCGACATCAATTCATTACGATTCCTGCCCATGATACCCAACTATTTTTCACCCATCCCACGCCGCGCGACTAACAACAATGCCGATGGCCAATCGATATCGCAGATAACCCCTTTCGTCGCCACCCTTCACTATCGAGAACTTTCGGTCATTTTTCATCCCCTTGTCCTATTCGCGGCCGGCGTTATTGCGCGAAGAGTGACGTCCCCATCGACAATGCGTGAACCGGCCACGCATTACTGCCTTCATTCTTCGGATTAGTTGGACAAAAGCAGGCAGTGGGAGTGTACAGGCACGCGTATCTATATCTACGCGAACGAGATTGAATGTACATATTTAACCATCGGTAAACGCCGATACCGGCCCGGTGACTGGTTTACGCTGATAAAAGATTCTATGAAACGTTTCGATGCTCGGGGTCGTCCACTCGACGATCTATCTGATTTGATGTCGCGTTTGTCTTGAATACGCATGCTATGTGCATGAAAGCCAGCTCTCTTACGTAGGCAAGTCTTCTTTTTATTTATTTCCTTCAGAGTATAGTATCACACTTAACTCTTTGCTGTGGTATGGCTAAGCTTCACCTCACGGGACTAAAAATTTTAGACTTCTTTTTATGTAATCCTTTAGATTTTGAGGAGGAAATGCGAAAAACCCAAGTTTTAATGGTAGGAATTCACTGGTTCAGAAGTTATGGGTGTTTAAAGTGGAGCGATTTCAAGCATTAATGACAATGTCTAACAAATTTCAACTTTTTTTATGTTTCCAAATTACTGTTGGGCGGATCTTATAGAGTTTTTTGCGTTGATTTCGAATCTGCCCTTAGAATCTCCCCTACACGTACAGTTTTTAAGAAACATAATTGAAAAAAAACGTATTTTTCAGCTTTAAACAAATATTGTGATGTTGGACACACACACACACACACTCTATAAGATCCGCCCAACAGTAATTTGGAAACAAATTTGATGTTGGACAGTGTGACCGGTAAGGGCAGCGCCATATAACTTTTTAGGGTTAAGTTCGTGTGGGAGTGGAGGGGAGCGGCCTGACGGGAAAAGATTGTGAAACAAAATGGTGTCTACAATTAAATAAAAATACATCGAAATTTAATCCGCTGCTTAATACTTCATAGGTTTCTTTACTGACCCACCCAACGTTAGAAAAACTACATAAATAACATAGACCGAAATACATGAAACTGTGAGTTTATTAGTCTTGTTATAATAAGAGAGTATTGACTAATAACAAAATCGACCTAAAATATTCGGTTACTTTAAATCCATTATTCAGATTTGATAGTATATTTAAGCTCCTTTCCTAATTTCAATATAGAATATTGTCTAACGCCTGACATTGATTTACTTACGCTTTCAGATGACAACTCAATAGCAATACCACGCTCCAATAAAGTGTAACGCTTACCTGTAATAAAAAAATATATACTTATTAACAATATGATTTTAGAACGATGAGATTTTTAGCATGTGTATAACTAACATAAATCTACAAAACGAATATTTTAAATTTTCATTACGGGCCCAAATGGAAAAGTATTAAAAACTGCCTTTTTTAATTATTTCATGTAACTTTACTAATTGCAATTTTCTCAAAATCTCTTTTGCATGTTATTTAGTAAACAAATGCTTCTGATTGTTAAAAAATGTCAGGTCATCTGGTCTGATTTTTAAACAGCCATATCTGAATCCATATCCAAATAATTCTTTACGGTTTTTGTCGAACATTTTTTCTACAGAAATGTTTATTTGTTTGCTTTTTTAATACTTTAAAAAAGATGATTTATATAGCAAATACAATATTGCTATTCGTAGTGTGGTTGGTTTTCATGTTTACTAACAATTTGTTTTATCGGCCAAATAGTCACATTGAAGAGAAAAATATTTTTTC
This sequence comes from Lasioglossum marginatum, assembly GCA_028455795.1. Classification (NCBI taxonomy): domain Eukaryota; kingdom Metazoa; phylum Arthropoda; class Insecta; order Hymenoptera; family Halictidae; genus Lasioglossum; species Lasioglossum marginatum. The sequence goes on from CM052249.1 coordinate 4,091,075, forward strand.
AATTCCTAACGTTAAGGGTTGTTTTGAGTCTCTCTATATAGACGATGATCAATAAAAGAACACTATTATAAGTTATAAAGCAGGAGGGTTGGGCACATTCTCTGATTTGCAATTAACGATTTAAATCTTCACATGTCGAAATGGTGAACATTTGTTCCGAATCCATGTTACGTGTCCTTTCTTTCCCAGACATCTGCCAATCCGTCCATTCGCTAAGCGACATTTATTCCATGAGATGAATGAAACATACGATAACCGATAAAAAATGTGATATGACCGAGACAAAATGATTGAAAAGAAGGTATGTCAGAACTAAAATGGTTATCAAAAATGAATTTCAATTGTACGTCCCTGCGTAGTGTATATCCTACTCGCATAATTGTATGGTCCTCTTTCACATGGTGGGGTTGGTTTTACATTTTTTATTTTAACATTATTGAAATCATAATGATGCTTTCATGCACAACTAGGCAACGGTCAACATAGCGCACATCGTTCAATTTGTTCTTTTTTTATATAAGACTGTATGTAATTAATAGACTGCGGATGTTTATGCAATTTTCAATTTTTATAGACAAATTTGAAGAAAGTGGCATGAAATAAAATCCTATTTTTAATGGGAACAGCCTTTGTAGATGCAAAACAAATAAAAATTTCACTAAATTCTATCGAATTTTATATTCTAACATTTTTTGTAAATTTTTACAAGCCATAAATGCATAAAGATCCGCAGTCTAGTAATGAATATAAGACTGTTGTAATGAAAATATGTAGTCCCATTTAAAAAAATTTCGATGACCTTGAACCCTCGTAAAAGTGACCACACACGTTGATAAACACTTTGTTTACACGAATATACAATTATTCAAAGTTATACAATACAGTTGTGTTCAGTATATCGATTACCTGTCTGGTTCGGTCCGCGGCCAGATATCGAAATCTCACCTGTCAATTGGTACAACAGTTTCTTGACAACCCCCCTCTTCTACTATTTCTTGGGGGTCGTTATCGCAGGGTAGGTTTGAATTACGGCAACTTTATATTCAACAAGCGGCACCGCGCCGCGGCCTAACAGTACCATTCACATTACGTGAAAATATTTTTACGTCATCACAATTCGACGAGATACAGTAAAGTCGCGCTATTTTCCAAACGACTGTGTTCTGCACGGAGAAATATCGTGTAGGAACCCTATTTTTTATGACCGAGTCTACCGCGCCGACCGCGCCGAAAGTACAAAGGAAGCCGAACGTAGAAAAGGACAGCATGTAAACACGGATCGCGCTGTCCTTCCTTGTGCCCGAAACTTTCATCGTCAATTAAACCACTAAATACAGTTGAAATTATATCGTCTCTAGCGTCATTTCAATCATAAAAATGCCACAAATAAATAATGAAAAATAAAGAAGTTTTGTAATTGGATTAGTAGTGGTTCACACTGATATACCCGAGCCGAGATCAGATTACGCGCATGTTTACACTGCTCGGAGAACGAGGCAGCTCGAGCTTCCCGGCCCCTGCTGCGTTGCCCCTCAATGGAGGGGGTAGGCACTTGACCAATTCTGGGTAGGCGGTCGCTGAGAAATAACGCGACTTTACTGTATTTAGGTGTCCTTATGGAAACGAACCACTCTATATATAAGTGAAAGTGATAAAAGTATATAATAATAAATAAATAATAAATGTATAAAAATAATAATAAATCACAACAGATAATAATAAATAAATAAATAATAATAAGTAATAATAGTAAATTATTATTATCATGAATAATAGAAGAATAAAAGTAACATATGATATACTGCTTCAAAATTTGTTTTGAAGTGGTACAAAAATATTTTTCCACCTTATATAAGATTCATGACATCTAAAAGACCGACGAGAAATAGTAAAAAAATTTGATATGAGGTGGTGTCGAAATTAGTCTTTCGTATCATGGGGATCGCGATGGTTGACGAGAAAATCTAAATCAAAGTAATGCAGTTCTCAATATGCAAACTTTCGCGGCGTACACTCGTGAGGACACGGCACGATGGCGGCGGCCGTTGCAGCGACGCGACGCGTCGCGCAGCTGCAACTGCGGTGGACCGACTATAAAAATAAAATAAGAGGGTAGAGAACGATCGAGCTGGAGAGAACGGAATCGATGGCAGGTGAAAAGTGGCGAACCGTACGGGAGACAAATCACTGGGCACATAGCGATTGCTATTTTTATAGCGCTTACGCTTCGCACTGGGCCTTCGTTTTCGCAATGAATTTCATGAAATTTGCAGAATTTTCATCTCGCGATCCTTTTCGCGTTGAATAATGGCGGTCCTGGGAAATGAGCGTCGGTATTACTTTCTGTAGTGTATTAAAATTGATCAAAAATTGGTCGACATTTACAACCAAATATTTTTAATAATATTTAAAATCGTGGATGATATACAGTTAAAATAGTATTTTATTTATCTGAACGAGAAATACCTGTAAATACATCAATACTCAGTATTCGAAATGTTTCGTCCGTTTCTGACCTTGTGGCTGCCTGAAGAATTGATGAATATGAATACATCATTGAAATCATTTTCGTACACGCTTCCATATAACGTAAAAAAATAAATAGCATTCCATTAAAAAAATTGAAGGTCACCTTCAGTTCCTTCGCCAAGTGTCCTCGAGAAAAAATATTTTTGCGAGAACCGCGTTCCGTCGAAGTCACGTCGAAGTTAGTGATTGTCACTTCGCATACATTTCCCCGCAAGCATAACTGGGACCCGTCAAACAAAAAAGAAGTTTCGTTTTCACACGCAGCCGGGAAAAATTTCATCTTTATTTATATGAACAGGAAGATCCCTTGGGGCATAAAAATGAAACAGCCTGGAAGTCAGTGTGGCACTGTGAGCAAAGGCGGATCTATCATGGATCGTCTGGCAAATGTCAGGAACGATCTGGGTCGCTGGCTCGAATCGAATCACAGGGCTTTAGTGGTAAGCCTGTCGAGTGGTGGCATCGACAGGATCCGTCGACGGTGCTGTGACGGTTCCTGTACATGTCCTTGAGTAGTTTCGCACGATTGCACACAGCAGGTCCCCCTCTCTCTCTCTCCTTTTCCCTCTCCCTCTCTCTCTCACACATGATCGTACTATTCGGTAACCCAGAGTCTTGCGTTACGCCCATGGTTCCTTCTCCTTTGACGGGCTGTCGATAGACAATAAACCTGATTTGAGAAGCGGCAGGGATCAAATGTAAATATGCGCATAAAATGGAGCGCAAAGTTTGCAAATCCGGATAACGGTATACACGAATTCCTCTTGTTCCGCGTAAGGTAAAATCTACTTGTCCACCGAATCCGAATTGTCCACTTTAATGTCTAGGAACGAGCAACACCGGTTATCTACTCTCGATGTCCGTCTGTCATTTAGCAAAGGTACCCCATACGAATATTTTGGTAGGTATTAGGTCATCCCATTGGAACTTAACAATCTTGTGCAGTAGGCGTGACTAAATTTAATCATTCTAGCGGTAAATTATCAGGCAACAGAAAATCTAGCACCACAAGTGCTGTTTTGTAGAAGTGGCTTTAGGACAATAGCTACCACGTCCGTCTTATCTCAGATATTTAGCTCAATAATTCAGCAAATAAGATGCATGTTAGAGATCGGTTTAGACTCGATCGCTTCGAAGGTTCTGGGGTAGGAGTCCAACACAGTCCTCTCACCAAAAGGCACCCTTGGCTTCTCCACTCCGTGACCAGATCCTCTTGGAACAAAGTCCCAACTCTTTAGGACAATGTGACCTTGGGTTGCATATCCTGGAAAGTTTCACTCGTCACATCTTCATAAACATGACCTTGCCGAACTATAGCTGGATGGCCTAAAGTGCCCAGCCAGTTTAGTCTCATGCATCCCTATTGAAGACATCACGTAGGCCAAGACCCTACCATAAATCCTTCCAATCCTAAGGGTCACCTCGGCATCAGCCCTTGACTTGGCTTAACCCCTATCCGTCCCTCGTGTCAATTTGCCACAGTTTTCCCGAAAGCTGCTCTGTTATTTGTAGGTAAATTTGCCCGAAACTTCGTGACTTTTATCATTTTAATGCGAGACACGTAACCGAAAAACTTAAGATGTGAATGTTAACTCATCAATTTGAATAGAAAAACATCGAAAAATAATGGTTTACCTTGTTACTTCATCGATCTTTTACCACGAAGTCAATTTGACACCGAGGGTCAGATTCAGTTCGTAAAATGAGGGTACCGATTTATTCAAAGAAACACAGTTTTGTATGTAAACCAAATGATTGAATTTCTCTCGTTTTACAATCATTCAAAGGTACACGTGTAATTCTTGAACGTGTTGCAGGCTTTTTCCCCAGGAAGTTGCAAAGCAACGTTCCGCGGATGTCATCCTCTAATTTTTCAAGTTCCATCTTCTCCCGTCACTGATGTCGTGGACGTGTAAAACACAGCAATTATTCATTTGAGTGTTCGTCAAAGAACAGGTGCAAAGCGTTCGGTGTCGAACCATCAGAAGCTATAAGTACAGCAGCTTCGTCGAATATTCTGTGAAAACCGTGCAGCTACATGTCGAACGCCGGTACGGGGGTGTAGTCAGCCACTTTCGGATGCATAATGCAGTTCCTGGTGTCTCCCATCTGCCTGCCGCCGCCGCCCCCGTTGTGAAAACCACCCCCTCGCCACCGCCTAGCAGCATCGTGACCGGGCTGCGAACTAACATCCCCGTCTCGCGCTCCTTTGCTCTTTACTCTTTCTCGCATGGATCGCCGCCCTTCTTACGCAACCCCTTAATACTGTCTCGTGTCGGCTCCATAAGTCACGGATATAAGATTGGCTAGAGTTTAAAGGTTATCTTCGACGAACAGGTGGAGACGTCGCCCGTTTTGCACGAGTGCCTTCCCACTGAATATTTCGTCTAGTCCCCACGCAATCATATCGACGATACTCGAAAATCCTGCAGCGATCACTATGGTTTATGATTCCACAGATTCCACAGGAAACACACAGGCCGACAGATTGTGTCGAGCTCAGGGATAATTCGCAGCGTAGACTCTCCGGGTGAAGAGTCTATGAGGATTAAATTCCTCAATCGATGGGTGGACTACGCGACGGTATTATGTGCGACCTTATGATCCTTTCGGACAATTAGGATGGTGAATAATATACAATGTTTAATCCTATGAGACTATTACGGAGCCTAAAAGTGGAATCTCCTAAGCGCGACTGGACGCATCGTTTTGCAATCTATACTCAATTCGTCGTCTAGATACAAACGATGTATAAGAGGCACCAGGATCGCAAAACGCTTAGGAGATCCCACCTTGAAGTAGTTGTTCCTCAGGCGGAAGTTGTATCTAGACTAATTATGGAATTGCAGCGGCTGGTCCATGTGTTTATTACAATTCCGGAGCCGAAACTAGCTTTACCCGGACTCCACTCCATGCATTGGGGGCGAGTTGGTGTGGGGGTGTGGATGGTTGTTGGGGCGATATCGTCGCTGGATTTCGGTAGGTGAAGTCATAGCCCGGGGCCCGAGGCACACCTATCGGGGACCGTCGGATGGTCCCGTCACACAACCTTTGTAAGTCCACGTTCTACGGTGAGCTGTTGAGGACGCAAACTAAAATTCTAATGGCCAATTAGGATAGCCTATTAGGAAAGGCATCGTTAAGGCGATTTTCTCAAAAACAAGCTTAGAGGCCCGTGTTATAAAACGTGTTCACCCTCTGCACACTAAATGTTGGGTTGGGCTAACACTGTTTGGGGACTTACCCAATTAACCCAGTTAACTCAAACACCAACAATTGTTGTATAATGTATTTTTTCTTAAGTTTTTATTGAAATTGTTTTTATTTCTTGATCGCGAAGGGGTCCTTTCGACTGAACGGGACCCAGGGCCCATGCGGGAAGGATGTCCAGAGGGGTTTTGAGTGGGTATACCCAGCATTCGTCAGGTGAGTCCCATATAACCTTGCTTCCCGCGGGAGTGGTAAAAAAAGAGCTGCAGACCATAAAGCCCATGCTTAGACCCGCCGCTGGTGTTACTTACTGTAGAATAAAAAATTAGAAATAGGTTATTTTAACTCCCGATATCTCTAGTATGAAACAACAGAGAATAACAATACAGAACGGAGGCGAAGCAGAAGGAGTGTACTGCGAAATTCGAATATTTGTCAGCGCCGGGGAATCGGAATAACGGTGCGCAAAAGGAAACCGTTGAAAGCGATTTCCCTCGCAGCATAGATGAAATCGAATGTCCTTTATGTATGCATGTATACAACGAACGTTGACAATGTGATATGCTAAATCGGAAGCATCTGTTTGCTACACAGTCGCCGCCGTCGCCGCGATCTGACCCGGTTGGTATTCAAGCCGAAACCTGCGTGATTTTTCATTCAGCACGGGAAATCTACGGCCGGAAATCTAGAGGGTTGCCCGTGCACCGTCGACATTTAACCTGATCGATGTTTCCGATTTATCTCGGGCTGATTTCAAGGCCGGTCCACGGGCAAAAACTCGAATTCATTCTCATTCCCGTGAAAATACCGATCTGTGAACGTCGCCGCGTCTCCGTATCGATCGTCATACAAAACCTAGAAACGCGGCCAAATCAGTTCCAGGTGATTTCTGGTAAATTACCTTCCATCAAAACGAACATTTCTCTGTACTTTCAGACTAAGGGATTCCAGATTACATAAAGCATTAAATAACAAAAGCTTGAAAATTCAAACATCCGGAGTTCTAACCTTAAGTAAACGTGTCGAATAAACTTATTCTCATACTGAGGTTTCAACTTTGAATACACGTGGTGCTTTAACAATAACAGCAACCGAGTTCCAACTTGCGTAATATATGTAGAAAGATAAATTAACCTTTGATGTTAATGAAAATATTCTTTTCTTTTCTTTCTGGAACCAAAAGTTGAATGACGATAAATACCGGAAATCCAAGTTTTAACGTTAGGGATTCGCTGGTTCAAAAGTTATGAGTGTTTAAAATTGAGCGATTTCAAGCGTTTTTGATAATAAAGGCCGTCGTCATGGTGTTTACTGAGCTGATCCGCTAGGTGGCAACACTCCGCTGATTAGACATGCATACCTGTTGGGACATAGAGTACATACCAAAATGGCGGCGCCCTGAAATGCTGGAAATCGCTCAAATTTACACGCGTATAACTTTTGAACCAGTGAACTCCGCGCTTTAAAATTTGAATTTTGGAGTTTCTTCGTCCAAAGCTACAGGATTATGTTATAAAAAAGGGCAAAATTTTTGGTCCTAGAAAGTGAGGTTTAAGGTTTTGCTTTCAGAATTATGATATTGACAATATTGAATTACAGAATTATGATTATGACAAGTATGTTTATTAATTCTGGTTTAGTTAATGTAGGCTAAATAGAACAAACTATTAAATATTAAATTTTTTGTTTTATGTCAATGTTAACCATCATCAAATAGGCCAGTTATGTTCGTTATAAAACGTGCTGTGCTTCTCTTTGCAACGTTTTACTCTTTCTGAAGAATTCTTTATTTTCGTGCCATAGATAGACGCACTTTTGTAGGTTTCTTCTTTACGAAATTCTACGAAATTCTGTGCTTTCGGAGAGTTCTCACTCGGACTTCTCTAACTGCATCAAGGAAAACCATGTTGTAGGATTACTCTGTTAGACATGGTTTGATGATATTAGAAATTTTGATAACATCGAAGATAAACCCCGTTACATTCGGCAACGTAACTACTGTAAACTTCAGAATTGAATGGAATTTCAATATTTTGATGAGTTCGGTTATACGAGTTCGATCATAAAATTTAAATAGTCGAAGCGTGCTTCTCGAGTCAGATCGCTGAAGTTGGAAACACGGTTAATTGAAAACATTAATTGAACCATAATATTGATTTTACCATAGATGTGGCTCAATCCATTTAGGGACCAACGTTGCACAACGCAATATTTACTTGCAATTTTTTTCGGTAAATTTATACATATTATTGATTTTTTTGTCCATATTGAAGTGTTTACAGAAACTAATGTTGTCTTTATATATGCTGGATGAGTCTTGTAACGTGACGATGTAAAATAACTCGTAAGTCATTTGTCTAATATTTTTTCTCAAATTCGGATAAACTATGAAATTCTGCATAAAAAAGTATTATATAAAAGCAAGTAAGTTATTCAGGTGATCTGTTTATAACGCCCCACCCTGTAAATCACATCATTAATAGAAAAGTGATATAACTCAAAAAACTTTCAGCCATTCCTAATATTACTCGCAATGATAACGATAACGATGTAGTCTCATTTCGTATTGTATCATAATTTATTAAGTCTTCTCCATAAGATTCTAGATCCCCTATGTCGGTTGCTACCGCTGATGCACCGCGATAGTCCGGCTTTATTGCAGCGCGATATAATTCAAAGTGCAGCTTAAATTTAATTCTCAAAATTGAATTCTGCAACTAGTTTAGGGAGCTCCGACGCCGAGGCCCTCTTCTGTTTTACTGTGCTGCGGCAGCGCGTGGGCAAAGCTCGGCACACGGCGTTGTAAATCTCGAGAAGAAATCTTTCGACCTCGATGAAGAGCTTTCACGCGACGAAACTGGCCAGCCCGTGCTCCAAGGAAGGCCCAAGATCTCGAGCCACAATTTTTTAGAGACAGAAATTTCAAGATCATGAACCATGATAATGGTACAGTTTCATTACGTTCAATAAACTCTGCGAAATCTGATCTTTAATTGTTAGATTTATCAGAAAATATTATCCACTCTCTGTCACTAACGACAAAATGATTAATCTTAGTCATATTGTTCATTCGTGTGCTACTGACAAACCAATTATTCCAGTTTCTTATAATTCTGCTAGTTTAACACAGATTTTCAAAGTTAAAACACGTTCGTACCATAATCTCTCTACTTTTCCCATATTTTGCAATATTTCAGATTTAATTTAAGAAAGAGATTGTTGCTCTCTATCTCATTTGTATCGAAATCTGCCAATCGATTATTCCAGTTTCTTTAAATCAACGTGATTTAAAATAATCCATAGACTAAACTTCGCCTTATGGGACCACAAATTTTGGTCTTGTTCTGGATATAATCCTGTAGATTTTGACGAGGAAATTCCAAAAATCCAAGTCTTAACGTTAGGAATTCACTGGTTCAAAAGTTATGCATATTTAAAATTGAGCGATTTCAAGCGTTTTTGGAAGGTAAGGGCGCCGCCATATTGATGTTTACTGAGCTGATCCGCTAGTTTGCAACACATACGTGCTTGTGACGTCACGCAGCGGGTGAAGGTTAAATTTCCATATCTATAGCTATGAAAAATAAGCAAAATTTGACAATTATACAAACTGTTCCACTTTTTCAAACAAGTATGCACTCTATAGGACGACAACTTTCAAAATTCACTTATTAATTTACCAGTGCCAATGACAACACAGGAAGCATGTTTGTGAAACGATGTATTTACGAGATTAATGAGTAACAATATGACAGTGACGTGACTATTGTTATTGTTCAATACCCTGCTTTGCTGAGAGAATGGTAAATTCTATTATTACAGTATTTAATGAAATTATTATTAATATAATCGATGCTTTTGCTTCTTGGATACGTATGAATTAATACACTTAGCGAGATGTGAAAATCATATGAACAAAAGAGAAACATATTAATCTTCATAATAACATTTTTTTCATATGGTAACTTCCATCGTTCTATTTGCTTTTACCATAAATGGAAATATTTTTCACAGCTAATATCCGAATAATTGTTACAACAGAAAGTACTTTACATTTTTATAAACATTTTTTAACGAATGGTAGGATCACACGAAGAAACTTCTTCATTTTAAAATGGAAGACCGATTTTTGAATAGTTTTGTACACGAATGTACATGTTATTGATCGCGAATTTATGGTCACTGAATACATAGAGTCCTCTTGCTATGTTTGAGCAAAAATAGTTGCTACATTCTGGATATTTATTACAAATAAAAATCTTCGTAAAATACGTAAAATAAATAAATATTATGAGTGGTGACATTTACCATACTGAGAATGAGAAACGGTGGAATATTCGTCTTGTAAATGAATATTATTCGCGACGCCAAAGCGAAATTTCCTAGCGAAAGTTATTATTAAAGGATCCAGACGTTTGCAATAGACCTGGCTCTGAATTGCACGCGTAGTTGCGTCACACGGGTGCGTATTCACACGACGTATGAATAAATCAAATTACGTCTTCGTACATACTCAAAGCATTCGTGTTCGAAAACCCCACCAACCGTGAATGAGTAACCCACCGGTGGAGTAACAGGCGGCGTGAATTTTACATTTGCTTGTCGCCGAAACCGGAGAAAGATCCTATACATATCTTATGCATTTGTGTAGCTTGAATTAACTGTTTCCTTCAAATACAAATCAAACCAAAATTAAATTAATTCATTATTGACATTTGACTTCTGGTTACCATACCACCATACCAAGGATAACAAAACCAAAGTAATTTAGTTAATGAGACCGAAACTACAGATTTTTAAATTTTATCGGAGTGATTTGTTCTTTAACCCTTTTAAATTCTATATACTCCAGTGAAATTTAGTTTAAGTACGCAACGATTTATACAATAAAGGGCTGCTGTTCGGTTTAAGGGATCACAAATTTTAAAGTTTTTTAAATACAGTCTCGTAGATTTTGACGAGAAAATGCCGAAAGTTTAAGTTTCAATCCTAGGAATTCAGTAGTTTAAAAGTTATGTGTGTTTAAAGTTCAGCGATTTTCACTGTCTAACTAGAGCGGCTATCTCTGAAATGTTATTGACGATGCTTGGAGCCATTCACAGATTTATTTATCAATCTTTTTAAAAATATTTTTGGAAGTACCTCTTGTAGATTTGTTAGCTTTTTAACGTTGTTTTTAAAGCCGCATAAATTTTTTGATTTTTATGGATTATTATAGTCCACTATGCTATTCTTGACAGTAATTTTGTTTCCTTTAAAAACTTGAAGTTTTTTTATTTTGTCTCCTTTGAGGTTGAACTTTTATTGTTTTAGAATTTAATATGAAATTTTACTGTTCCTTGCAGTGAAACAACTTTTTTATTTCGACTTTGCAGTTCTTTTAGCTTGAGCTCTGTATTATATGTTTTTTAAATCCTTTTTACATTATACACATTTTATTCAGATTTCAACGGATCTGGATTCTAGAAAGGTAAAGTAATTCCAGTATACTCGTGGTATTTGCATTTTTACATTTCCATCACAAGAAACACATATGAAATCCAACAGTGAAATTCATAAACCAGCATCGATCTACTGCAGAATTTACAACGATCTCTCGAGAACGTAAATAGCAGAGTGTGTAAACTGCAATAATTATGTGTAAACTGAATATGTACTGCGCATCTGTAAACAAGCAAAAATAACATTTTTCTTTAAACCGCAAGACGCATTCCACCAGAACACAAACGGTTTCAGTTTGATAAGAAAGTCGAACGAACCCGTTGGTCGTTTTCCACAATAATAGAAGTCTAAAAAATTACCGACCTGAACATTTCTCATGGAACGTAAATTCACGGAAAGCTTCGAGTGATACCTTCGAAAACTTTTGCAAAGAATAAGTTATTACAGGAAATTCTTTTATAAGGGAGTTTCCCCTGTCGAACGAAAAATTCGTAACAATGCATCGATAAGAAAGAGCACAGGATCAAACATAACCAATTTCATGAAAAATGCAAAGAATAGAAATACAAACTCTGCAAACTGAAACCTAAATGGTAGACATCTTGAAACAAATAAAACGATTTCTGCTAACCCCTAACATGTGCACTGACCTCTGACCCACTATTTTTTCATTGCAATATACAATTACATTTTCACGTTTCTAAACTTTACCTTACGGGATCAAAAATTTTGGCCTTTTTTTATATATAATTCTACAGATTTTGACGAGACAATTCCAAATATCCAAGTTTTAACGTTAGGAATTCACTGGCTCAAAAGTTATGCACGTTTAGAGTTGAGCGATTTTATGCGTTTTTGATACGTCTAATAAGTAGAACCGCTAGATGGCACGACAGGCACGCGGTGATATTGATAACGTAGCTAACTGCCACCAACCGGATCAACTCAGTAAATACCAACATACCAACTAACGTTGAAACTTGGATTGTTGGCAGTTTCTCCTCAAAATCTACAGCATTATAAAAAACTTTTGATCTGTAGAATTCACTTTTTAAAATGCATCAGCAATTCCGTGCAATTCTGTGGAGCAGTGTATTTTGGTAAAATTTATCTTTCGAGCAGAGTTCGTTTGGTTACAAATGTTGATGGTTAAATATTCCCCCTTTGGAGGCACGTTTTCTGAAATCGGTAATTTCCCGAGGAATCTGCGCTCCGGCGCGATTCCCTGTCCCTTTTCTCATTGAAACTTTCTTTCGCCATTAATTCCAGGGCTTCGGAACGCCTAAATCACCGTCGCCCCGCGAAAACTTTGCGCCCGACTTCTTGCGAGGAGCAAGCGCGAGCACGGGCACGAAGCACCCCGTAATTCCCGAAAAGGACGGTATACATAATCCAATTTCGGGATTCCAAAGCGGTCGCGGAACTCCTTGCGGGGCCGCGTAATGTCGAATTTGTTTTTGTTAACGAGTATTACGTACATTATAGCAGACAGTGTCGGCACGCTTTGTGGACCAGCCGGGCAGTTAAACCGATTTGCAGAACGGAAATTCGCCAGGTATTATATCGTCGTTTAGCCCGACGCCCCCTCCCCCCACTCCGCTAATCCATTTACGGTCGACATTAGCAGACTCAGACAATAGACGAACTCTATCGCATTAACCTCGAGAGCACTCTATTATCTGGCGCACTCTTAAGTGATAGGCGACATTCGGTTGATTGTGACAACGAGCAAATCGCCACTAACCAGTCGTCTTTTTCCGACGTCCATCACGATCAGGATGAACTCACTGTACGAATATAACGCGATCAATCCTCTTACCATATTAATACGATATTTGGCTGCACTTTACCTTGCATAGCTATAAATTTTTACCTTTTTTATGTAATCCTGTAGATTTTGGCCAATAATCCAAGCTTCAATCGTAGGAGAGCGACGGTTCGAGTGTTTAAAGTTGAGCGATTTTCAGCGTTTTTGACAAGTAAGGGCGCCGCCATATTGGTATGTACCCAGACATCGTCCAATGAGCGGAGCCGAAAGAAGGTTAGTCATGGTTACGTTCGTGTAGGAGGGTGGAAAGGGTCAGCTGCTCGCGACGTCACTACATACCAACATGGCGGCACCTTTACCTGTCAAAAACACTGAAAATCGCTCAACTTTAAACCCTCATAACTTTTGAACCATTGATCCCCTAGGACTGAAACTTGGATTGTTGGCATTTTCTCGCCAGAATCTCCAGGATTACATAAGAAAACGAAAAAATTTCTGGTTACGCAAAGTAATGCTTAACCAGATATTCTGAAAACACAGTTCCATTGGGTTGGAACGAAAGTTAATAGCGATTTTAAATTAAAATTCAAAGATAAAATTAAGATATTCATTCGTTCAATAACACGATAAGTTACCTCAAAAATAGCAAAAAGTAATACGAAAAAATGGAAGATATATTATTGAATAAATTTCATTTCGTAAAAAATTTTGTTCCAACCCAATAAAATTATAACAATTCTATAACACGATATTCCCAGCGCGATTTACTGACCTTCAACTTCGACTACCATAAACGGAGCGTTCAGCTGTGTAGGAGCGAGATGAGGGTGCTTGTGTGCGTGACGTTCGCCCGCAATGAGATTGCCCGTGCGTGTGTGCGTGATCCTAAACCATTTATTGTCGTTACGGCAATTTCAATTTCCATTTAAACTTCCACAACTTATGAATCGTATTTACCATTGTAATTTTACTTATTTACTTATCGTCGGATTTTAGAATTCGACGTACATCGTGCTAGAACATGTAATTTATCTCTGCCCTCAAACGTCCTCGTCCCTCTAATTACTCTTTTTTAACTCTGCGCCGCGATATTACCGAATCTTACCTCAGCGGCGTTTATTAACGGTACAAACTTAAATTAAAGTTGAGGAAGCACGGAAGAAGGAAATACAAAATTTTTCGTAGTTATTGCGAACCCAAGAAACTTCTTTATAGCTCTGTTTATTACACTCTCGAAAACAGACTGTCATTGTGTATAATATTTTTAGTTTTTTTGGGAAACACAGTTCGTTTAATGCTCTTGCCCAACTGATTTGGGCGAAGTACTTTTTGAGCAGAATACTTTTTTTTATGTGGTCACTAGACTGCCGATTTTTATGCAAAATAAAAATTGTCTTTATTGGATTATCAATAAGTTACCAGCAAAATGAACTTATTGTTCGTTGTCAAAAATGAATCAACGATCTCAGAATCGTATTAATAAACAGAGTATACGAAGTATAGATGAAACTGTGGCGGCTAACTTCCTACCCTCGCCATAAGATGGACAGATAGTCAAAGACCTTTCTCGCTACTACCTGATCCATTACCTTTTCCTTTTCCTCCTTTCTCTCTCTCATTATAGCGCCGCCAAAAAGCGATCTCAGAATCGTTTCTAAACAGAGATTTCGAGGTATCCCATTTGATACTTTGTTCCAAGAGCCGGACTGTGGGGCCTAACCTAAACAGTCTGGAGATACGAGGGGACCTTGGTTTCCTTTCGGGGTTCCAACGGTTTTCCTTTCAGCGTCAGTCGAAGCTAAGATTTCGTTTAGTAAAGAGCTTCCTCCTGCGCCGTGAAATAAAGAACAGTTTTATTTCAAAAGTACCAGTGTGCATTCATTAACAACCATATCCAATAGTCTTCATAAATTGCAAGACACAGAAGCTATATAATACTTTCTTTCCATTTTCAACAATTTTAATAAATCTAGAATAACATATGGGCGTTCTTAATTTGTCTTAATGTTTTTACTGTTTTAAATTACACCTCCCTGTATATCGATCGGTCAGTCGAATCTGTGCGCAAGCCAGGCATGAAGGTAAAAGGGAAAGATCCGGTAATCAAGCAAAAGAAGATGACCCTAATGTTTATCAGTACGCTAAGCTTTGAGGCATCCTTCCGAATTTATGACAGCGCTGGTAAAGTTTCAATACTCCAGAGTATAGCGTGCTAACAACGAGAACCAATCTTTCTTGCATTTGTAAGGGAAGTGGCTCACTTATTTCCAGCAGAAGTACTTCCTTCTTCGTTTCTCGGGTTTCGCTATTTTCGAAGCAATCCATCGGGACGGTTTTCCCGTCCATAGATACAATTTTCCTTCAAAGGAGAATGCGTTTCTGTGGCACCAGTTTCGTTCCAAGATTGGCCGTTTCTAAAAGAGCAGAACTACTTCAACAACTCTTGCCTGAAGATCGAGAAACAGCCGCGGAAGTCGAACGTTTCGAGTACGAATCTTCATTGCGGATGCTTCAAAAGTTTTTCACGCCGCGCCGTCGAGTCCTCGCGGAACGATGCGGAATTTTCACGATGAAACTTTCGGTGGCCTTAGAATGCCGGGAGAAAGTGTTCCGCCTGTTCACAATCTGTGCGTTTCCTTGTTGATTGTGTAGCAGGATGATGATTGTGCGGCAGGCACGATCCAAGTGTACGAAATTTTCTCTTTCGTTTTCCGACGTACGTTCTGTTGAAATAAAAATTATCCGTGACACGCATTTACCAGTATACAGGGTGATTCACCTAAGACAAGCCACCTGAATAACTTTTACATTTTTTGAGATAGGAAGAAATGCTTCAGACAAAAGTTGTTTGGTATCTAGGGACCCATTACATGGTCTACATAACTTTTTTTCAAGTGGAGGTACTTATGAGATTAGAAGGTCAACTTAGTTTTTTTAAATGGAACCACATATTTTTGAACTCTTACAATTGTAGCCCTTTTCGAGACAATTTCAACGATATAGTCATTCAAGATCATTCAAGGTAGTAAACTTTAAAATTGATGAAAAACAGAAATTTATCGTAAATGCTTACGAAATGGAATATTATAATAGAACTTATTGTAAATTGTAAATGTAATCCTAATATTATCCTACAATTTTATAACATTTTTTGCTACTCAAGGTCACCTGAAGGTAATGACTTAAGAATATTCAAATGTATTTTTTCAGCGGCTACAAGACGGAATAAAAAAGAAAGTTTTCCCGATGAAAAATAACGATGACCTTGAAAAAACTATGAAAAAATAACTGGACAAAAAAATTGTTCTTCTATAATATTCCTCCTTATACCATTTAAATTATGCCATTTAGGTGGCTCCTTTATCCTTATATTTAGCTCCTTCAGCTGAGACACTCTGTATATAGGTGACCTGTTTGTAAAGCCCCACCCTGTATAATATACACGGTGTCCCACGGTAAGTGCCGTTTGACGTAACTCCTGTACGGTATACGCTACAAAGATGTAGAGAGTCTGTGACAACAAAATTGTTTATCTTTCTTTTTTCAAGATTATTTCAAGGTCGCTTCGTGTTTTTTATTTGGAACGCCATATTTATGTTCTGATATTATAAAAGTACAGAAAGAAAACAAGTTCAGCATACGTCCTTGGAATGACCTTGAGGTAATCCAAGGTTGCAGAAATGACCAACTTTTAAAACACCAGAATTGATATCTTACCAGTCTGACATTTCATGTTCAAAATGTCCACTTCAGCCATTCTTGTAGCCTGTTAGCAAATTCATTTGTGACCAATTGATTTTTATAAAATGGCCACAGGATAAATGACAATATTTTCAGAATCGGGAATTTAGTGTTCAAATACGTTTTGAATTCACTGTACTTTTTGGCGGCGGAGAAACTGTATCACGCAGTGGAAGGTGTTGGAGTTCGAGGGTTGATTCAAGCAGTTACGCTCCAGGACACTGCCGCCATTTCCTGGAGGGAGGTCGTCCGCCAAATCGTTCTGTTCTTTGTGCTCCGAAATTTAGTCGGGTGAAAATTGATTTGGGAAAATCCGTGGAGACGCGGACGCGATATCTCCGGGAATAAAAAGCAGATGCTTCGACGGATTCTCGCGATGCTCTCCAGAGGATAGCGTTCCCGTTGGCGACGCGGGATGCTGCGATTGGTTAGCGGAAGCATGTTCCGCGTGGAACCGGGCCGTTTCATTAAATTGAAAGCGACGACGCGACGACGACGGGGTGATTCACGTCGTCCAACCAGGCCAATTAAAAGAAACGAAGCCGGTTTACGGGAGAGAAAGACAAAAGCCACGGTGCCACGTCGCGTAGCACCGGCTCGCAGTTGTGCAATGAAAATTTCCATGGAGGCCGGTCCCTTCGAATTTCGAGTGGGACCGTGCAGCTTTAGAGGCGTTCCGAATTTTTCAGCATTTCAATCTCCAACGAGAGTGCCCGTTCGTCGATGAACAACCGAATGTGCAAGACGGGAGTTGATTTTTCTCGCCGACCAATTCATCGCACACGAAACAAGGTCCCGCTCGCGCACAAGTCATTACCACCCCCCCCCCCCTCCTTCTTCGTTAATCAAACACAACAGGTTGGGCTCGCATTTTGCAGCCGGGTCGAAACTGAAACGAGCACTTTTGACATCGCGCACGCGATATTCTCCCAGCTGGAATGCGCTGGTAAGTACCTGAGGCCGGCCCGGAAATAATGGCCAACGAAACCCTAGCACGAAGTATGCACCGTCCGCTATCGTTCAAAGAGGACGTTGTACAAACATTAGCACGAGCAAGTTCCACAATTACGTAGCAAGAAATTCATTTCGTTCGACGGGTCATTGAAACGTAAACGTAAACGTAAATAGATTCATTGGTGACTTCGTTTATTTAGATTTTGCTTAATGTTTGTTATAATATGCATCCGAATACATTTTATTTAGAAATTTCTGTGTCGACGCAGAAATGAGTTGTTTCCATTTAATTTTGGCTGAATCTCACTTCCGGAAACCAAAAATTTGCCGAAAATGCCGAAAATCCAAGTTTTAATATCAGGTATCCACTCAGGTTCAAAAGTTATGCGTGTGTAACGTTGAAAGATTTCAAGTGTTTTTAATAGGTAAGGACGCCGCCATATTGGTGTAGACTGAGCTGATCCGCTGGGTGGCAACACAGCTGGCTACGTTATCGACATCGCATGTGGTGCCACCTAGCGGGTTCGCTCATTAGACGTACATACCAAATGGAAGTAGAGTACTTACCAACATGGCGGCACCCTTACCAGTCATAAACGCTCAAAATCGCTCAACTTT
This sequence comes from Lasioglossum marginatum, assembly GCA_028455795.1. Classification (NCBI taxonomy): domain Eukaryota; kingdom Metazoa; phylum Arthropoda; class Insecta; order Hymenoptera; family Halictidae; genus Lasioglossum; species Lasioglossum marginatum. Next base: position 4,109,337 of record CM052249.1, read on the forward strand.
AAACACACATAACTTATGAACCAGGGAGTTCCTAACATTAAAACTTGGATTTTCGGCATTTCCTTCTCAAAATCTAAAGGGTTATATAAAAAAAGTAAGAAGATTCTGTTTTCCTCAAGTGAAATTTAATCACAATTTTTGAAGGAAAAAAATATATTTTCAATTTTTGAAGACGTCTATATAACCTTCTTCAAAGCAGTCCGTTGGATACTTTTATGCAAGATATAATAGCAATGTATAACGATTACTGTTAATGTTACTGTTTTCTAAGTTCAAATATGGATTGAACAGTATTTTTTAATGAATCTGCACATACTCAAATATTTTACATTCAGAAGCTAACGTGTCATATGTGAAATATACTAGCTAACATCCTTCCGTTAGACCAAAAGTGACTATAATTAAAAATTATGTACGTTAAAATTATAGACTGAACCCTAAAAAAGCGTTCAGATAAGGAAGCGTCTAGAACAAGTGTACCTCGTAAAATTCAATAATTATCGAATTTTACATATTAGGATGGAATTAATTAATTTGTTAAATTTTTCATTTTCCGTTATGGAACTACGAATTGCTTCCTATTTCATTTTGTCCGCGGCTTAATTTAACGGTCCTCAAAAAGAAATTCCTACGGTTGTCCTGTTTCCTTTGTATAGGCGAAAGAGCGTGCGAGAATTTCAGCTATTTCAAATATTCTCGCGACAGCTTCACCGAACAAGGTGTGTTTGACTGTATTATATAACAGAGAGCACTCGAAGGGAATTTCCACTATGGCACGATACGTCTGCGTAATAAAACGTTTGTGCCATTCTTTTAACAGCACTCCGGAAATTTCACATATTCTCGAAAAAGTATTATGTTACGTGATATTTAGTAACAATGAAAAACATGAACATTTTATTTTTACATAGATACTTGGTAAACATGTCGATGTGGTACCTCCTCTCCGACTTCTTACGTTGACAAATACGTTGTCAAGGTCATTCTGAACAATATTCTTCTTTAGTGTACGAGATATTCGCCTAAAATTTTGGTAATTATTTACAAAGTGGTTTTGTTCTTCGCTATTTTGTTTGTAAATGTGCACATGAAGGACACATGAAGGTTATCTTTATTTTTTTTAATGGAATCATATAAGCCAGATAGCATCGAGATATCTCAAAGACATCTGTAAGACGCCTGCCGCAAGACATTTGGACGTCTGACAGACGTCTGAATGGCTCCCGAACGGCTCCCGAAAGTCTCCTAAATGTCTTGAGTTACAAAACGGTATGTCTTAGAGATGTCTTCAGACGTCTTTTAGACGTAGTTCAGATGTCTTTTAGGTGTCTTTTTAAACATCATCGAAAAGACAAGTTTAAGGCATCTTATTTCAGACGTAAAAACGATGTCTCCAAATAGACGTCTTTTTGGGGCGTAAGACGTTCAGATCTAAAAACGACGTAAAACAGACGTCTATGAGACGTCGAGTGCTATCTAGATAATATTCTAAAAAATATTATAATACTTTGGGAGATAGTTTAATTATAATATTGCGACTCCCTGAGCATTTTGAATCATAATGAGCTGGTGCTCCATCCTGTTTGCTTAATTAATTAATTTTGGAGTTTAAAATCAGTTGTCGAATTTTACAAAATCCAAATAGAGCAGATTTTTCAAAACCAACAAACTTTGCCCAACACCGTTTACACTAAACGAGCACGAATTCCTCGATGCGAGGCAAACGAGCATTCGTTCGTTTGATCTAAACGCGCCTTAACAAAAACTCACTTTACATTTCGTGATTCGTTCGTCTGTCGTTTTTTTCAGGTCTAACGATCCCGAAACGCTCTTCTGAATTGGACGTTCCTGCACACGGGGAACACGTCGCAATGAAACCGTGAACATCGGCCCGACAATTTCGCGCGGGCTTTATTAAAAGTTCACGAAACACCAAATGTTTGCATATCTCGTCCCCCCTTCTCCATCTCGTTTAGCATTGAAAAGGTCCACCCCCGGATTCGGAGCGTTCCACGGACGAAACTATCCTGCATTTCACTTTAATTTGTCTGGAATTGGATTTTATGGTTTCCATCGGTCGTCAGTAGGTACACGAATAAATGGATTCCGCGCCAAATTGAAGAGACCATAAAACTCGTAAATACTAAAGCAGGTATTTAGCCTAGCGCCTTATTAAAGAGAAAAATACTGGATGTAATACCGTTTCGTTTCTGCTTGGGTTGAAAAGGGATTTTCAACATTGCCCATTGCTAACTTAAAACCAGTTGTTAATGTTTGGGAGGATGTACAATATAAACATTTTATGTATGAATCTAGATTGAATAAATAAAGACAGTTGTAAGAATGTTATAAATAAACATATCTGCATATGTATTTATTGAACCCCAATATTTCCCGAACGTCCGACTTGTCGTTGAGTTATACTACTGATTTCAGCAAAAATTTACGCCCGTCGAAATTGTCATTGAGATACACTACTGATTTGGAATTGCAAGAATAGCGAAATTTTGGAAAACAAAAATTTTCGATCGGCTGACATGTCGTTGAGTTGTACTACTTAATTTTCGTGCCACCTCTTTTGCTATCATATTCTCCTAATATAAAACTCGATTTTCGAGATTTCCGAAAATTTTTGGCTTTCTACTAGGAGAATATGATAGAGAAAGAGGTGGCACCAAATTTTTCTGCGACCTCTTGTACTATGATATTTTTCTAATACAAAACTTAATTTTTGCCTAATTTGAAAAATTGTTATCTATCCAAAATTTTTGAAGATGTCATTCTAATTCTATTATGGAACATCCATGTACAGGGTGAGAAAAAAGAACACATTGACTGTTGTAAAAAAACATTACAATATTAAACATATATCGTGGTGAGATAAGAATAAGATCCCTGGCAGGAATGCGGTGACGTAAGTACGAAACCGATTGAATCAGAGTGGCATATGTGTTGCGCGTAGCCCTTCTCATTAGGGCACTTCTCGTATCGATAGATTTCCATATCACTAGTTGCATGTACTCGAATATACTAGAATATACTAGAATGTACCATAATATTCCAGAATGTACCACAATATACCAGAATATACCAGAAGATACCAGCATGTACCGTAATGTGCTGGAATATACTAGAATATACTAGAATATACTAGAATATACTAGAATATACAGAAATATACTATAAGATACCAGAATATACTAAAATATAACAGAATGTACCAAAATATACCAGAATATACACCATGATACACTACAATATACCAGAATATACTATAATATACAAGAATATGCTAGAATATACTAGAATGTACTACTTGATGTATTAAAATGATGCATTCCATTTTCTCGTCTAATCAAAAGAATGAGGTCGACATTCGGGGTTTCGGAAAATCGGTATTTGTTTACGCGGAGCTTTTGAGAAAATCCATGGACACCATATCTGTCGAAGTAGAAATGGGAACACGAAGGATTTCAAGGGACTAACGGAGTACCGGATGCTGTGCGACGAACAAATATCCTGAGACTGTTTGCGTCATCTTCCTCGAATTTTGTCTGGTTGATCCAAACATCCCTAACGCGAGACAAAGGGATCCTGATGTACGTTACGACTCCAATTCGTTTTCGGAAACTCGAGCGAAGATACATCGACTATGTTTAGCCGTGAACGTAAACATTAATTCATTGATGTATTAGCTTCCGTATATAAACAACTTCGATGTAATTTATTCATGAATAAACATTCATGGATTTACAAAATTTATCGTTGATTGGTAAGAGAGATGAAATAAAGAAGTGAGTTCTTCCCCATCTGGCTTCAAAAATTAATATAAAAATATGTTGAACTGAAAATTGGTTTCAAAAATTTACATTTACAATGTGTATTAAAAATACAATAATGTTATAAAAATCTGGAATTAATATCCGATGAATATGATTGTATATTTTAATGAAGTATTACTTCTTATAGAATCCAATGAGGCATTTATTTTATGGAAACATAATGTTATTTGTTAATAAATCGACTGTCCGGTGGTAGTAAACAATGATTTGCATTTATGGTGCTAATATGAGTTAAGTAGAGATCGCCGTAGTATTACTCACTTTAAACACATTTCAGCATCCCATTCAAGGAAACCACATTGAACAGTCGGTGCATTGGAAATGCTCCATATGGTCGAGCTAGAGCTAGAATCTTCGGATATTCGAAGTTATTAATACCTCGCAGTGCAGCCACTTGAAAGATCACCCCGAATTTCAAGCGATCAAAATTACCCCGAATATTCAAATGGCATTCGATTCTGAACGGATTCGACCGCGATATTAATTCTATTCGCATTTCGAATAGTTCCGCCAGTTTATCTTTGATTGGATTCCAGCTACATAGTGAGATTGCGATTGTCATTTCTATACGTACAACCAGCGATCCTCGAATCATAATCAAAAGGGAATTTGGTCGCTTACCAACCCGGAAACGTTAAAAATAAATATGACCTCTGCGTTATAACTAGGCTGCAGATCTTCATGCAAAATAAAAATGTTCTGCATTGATTGTGGGCAACAGGAGTAAAATAAAAATTGATTTCATCCCTTAATGATTTTGTTTCATTAAAAACACCGTTAAAACATTCTTAAATTTTTCTAATCTGTTATTGTTTTATATTTCATCCAACAAATTCTTCATGAATGCATAAAGATCCGCAGACTAGTTATTACGGAGAGATCATATTTATTTTTAACGTTTCTCGGCTCGGAGATATCGATGTAAACTAATCCAATTACAAAACTTTTTTATTTTCCATTATCTTTGATGGGACTTCCACCAATTTATTTGTGGCATTTTTCTCATTAAAATGACACTAAACACGATATAATTTCAACTGTATTTAGTGGTTTTTGTTGTAATTGACGATGAAAGTTTCGGGCGCAAGGAAGGACAGCGCGATCCGTGTTTACATGCTGTCTTTTTCTACGTTCGGCTTCCTTTGTACTTTCGGCGCGATCGGCGCGGTAGACTCGGTCATAAAAAAATAGAGTTCGCGAATAAAGTAACACGACTTCAGTGTAATAACAGACCCTGATAAAAAATCAGTGAATCAATGAAGCAAATAAATAATCAATAGTCTTTGTACCAACTCCAATGCATACTTGGTACCGAATTCTTTTTAATAAAAGTGTTTTCGACAAAGATCTAACAAAGATAGATCATACCCACGTTTAGCGTGGAACAGAACCGATACCCACCTTTATTATGCTAAAATGTTCATCGGTATCAATAAATTCATCCGCAGCCATTGTGCTGTTGCATCATGTTTCGATCGGAAAAGTTCTCGCTACGAATCAAAGTGATACCACCACCAGTAGAAATCGAGTAATGTAATCTAAACTTTTGGGCATCGGTAAATGGTCGACTGTGTATTTCGGTGTTTAAGTTTCGCCGTTAAGTTGTTAATTCGCGTAATTAATTTCTTGGGGTTTAACAGGCCAGCCGGAAACTTAGCGTGATTCGAAACTCGTGAGTCGGATCGTAAATCTAATTAATGGTTGGTTAAGTGTGACTGCGATGTTAAGGGGCCGAAAGTCTGAGAAGGCAAACTTTTGGGAATGATGAAGGAGATAGTGGTTAAGAGAATGAACTTCGGTTTGTTGTGCCAAAGTGTCTGGTAATTAAACAGTTCAGGCCGCGTCGTGAACGATGATGCAGCACGAAAATTCGAGTTCCGGGGCACCAGCTATTTTTCTTTTACTACCATTCAAATAATAAAACTAACATCAAGCCTACTTTTAGGGTACAGATTATGGAACAGAATCTATATCCATTGATCATGCTAAACGTGGGTATATCAAAGCATATTTGACACTGAATTTTTTCTAAGAAATATATTTTCTAATCACGAAGATAGATCATACCTACCTTTAGCATGCTAAATGGGTATAGGATCTGTTCTATCCTAATAGCGGGTATGATATATCTTTGTCTATTATTTCCCTAATATTATATTTACGTATATCATTAATTGAAGACTACAGAAATTAAATTCCATCGATATATTACGTTTGTTACTTACATTATTGTAAGAAATACTCTCTCAGTCCACCGTGTGTGTGTTCAAATTTTCCCATTGGAAATATTGGCTGCTCTTTACTTTATCGGACTCAAAACTTTTGCCTTTCTTCTATAAATTATTATGTATTTGGTATGTAATCTAGTAGATTTGTACCCGGGGAACCTGCAGATCAAAGTTTCGATCCTGTAGGATCAATGGTTCAGAAGTTATGGTCGCTTAAAGTTGAGCAATTTGTAGTGTTTTTAACAGGTAAGCGCGCCGCCATATTGGTTTGTAGTGACGATCGAGCGCCGCTTACCGAGAAGAACCGCTAGATGGCACCACGAGCACGCGTTAATGCTGATAATATAAAGCGGGTATTGCGATTGTTGTTTGAATTTTGAAAGACATGACCACGATGTTGCGTTTTAACTGGTCTGGGTTAGGTAGTGAAGTTTTTGGTGTAACAGTCCTCGTTTTGGTGTGAAAGTTCGAAGGCACGAAGTAAAGTACAAATAAAGCGATCACACTTTTTCTGCATTTCCCTGCAAGTTTGATCTTAAATGACCTTGAGTCATAGGTCGTTGAATTCGTCTTGAAACGCACTATTTGATGGTGGATAAAAAAACATGTCATTCCATTTAAAAAAAGAAAGTTGACCTTCATCTCACCTTGGTGTGTCCACCAGGAAAAATAAAAGTTCCACCACATGATGTCCCCCTCGGTATTGAACAACTTTCATCTGAAACATTTTTGCGTATAATTAATATTTTCGGAGATTTTCGACTGTAACGCTTTATAATTTCCACCCTGTATAACAAATACATAATAACTTATAGGAGAAAGGCAAAAATTTTGAGTCCGTTAGAGTAAAGTTTACTCAAAATATTTTTTTATTTACAATCGAAAAACTACAACCTTTTTGCATCGATCTGGGAAAATGATCCGGTAATGCGACCTCAATTTTAAAAAACAGCACTGCGCTGAATTTAATCCCGGACACGATTGCATGTATAAATAAGACTCGTTCCGGTTGCCCTTCCGTTGACAAGATAAACGTAGCCGAAAACACGGATTCGAAATCCGCAGCGGAGAAGTTTGCTCCATCTATCCATTTGGTTTTCCCGGACGCGTCAAGGTTTTTTGCTGCAGCCATTATCAGGACCATCGGATGTAGAAATACCGTTGACGACGTTTTGGGGGTTGGATCCGAGAGAAAGCGATCCGCTTTCAGAGCGCAACGCGCCGTCGCCTTATTTTTGCGTCCCTTACGCTGTTGCGACGCCGCGCGCCGGGGAGTTTTATTTTCTAGACGCGTCGTTCCGTCGTCCAGTCACGTTTCTAAAAGGCACTTGTCTCGTCGAAACGGCGACACGATCGGGCTCATGTAACCGGATCTAATCTGACCAGCGGATTCCGAAAACAGGAAAATTTCGGGAAAATATCGCGACATTGTGACTGAAAACGACACGTAAAAACTGAAGGACGTGGAGAGCCAAGAATCCATTGTTCCATTTGCCGTTTGAGCATGTTTGTTCAGATTTCCGACAGAATACGTTCATTGCGATTTCATGCTTTCAAAAGATTACATTTCCTGCACATTTTCTATTATTTAGACCTGATTTCTGCAAATTTTGAAACCTGGCACTGACCAGGCTGCTAACTATGATCACCTAATGAGTTGGCGAAGGTGTTCAGTGTTTACTGTATCACATGCTCACAGTGTGTAAAGAAATTATATGTCATGACTCATGAATATCATAGCCTGATTCTATACCTTCGGTTTGGCAGACATTAAGAAAACCGCCAAAAATTAATTTCAAGGTCAAAAGATCAACAATTATTCTGCTCATCGCAAGGATAAAAAGTGCAGAATAAACTATAGGTCAAAAGTCAACCGTTCTCTTAAGAAATTATGATGAAGTTTCTCATTATAAAATTAATTTTATTTATATTATATTTTCGATACATTTCACGCGCAAAGAAATTATATCCAACGACTTCATCAATAGCACGCTATACATATAAACTCAGTCTGATGATGGACAATATAAATAAAATCAATTTGATAATGAAAAAGCTTTATTATAATTTCTTAAGAGAACTTTATATTTTTATTACTTATCTTTGCGATGAATATAATATACGATGCAGTAAAAAAAAATGGTTGACCTTTTAATCTCCAGTTTCATATTTGGCATGTTAAAAGTGAATATAGTGACTATACTGACAAAAATGGTGGCAGAAAAGACCCCGGAGTTGAGCATTCTCATTTCCTCCCTGGTAAGATGGAACCAATTTTTGAATTTTTGTTTGGAAATGTTTCAAACGTTTTTCACCATTTAATTGTTAATTATCGAAGTAAAAGTTACGGCACTTAGAATTTCTTGCTCACAGTAGCCGGATAATAGCACGCTATTGAAACTTGGATGTACTTTTTGCATTACACTCCACGTTTAACATACAGTAACGCGAGGCTATCCTAACGTAATCGGGTTGGAACTTGCTATGCTGCAGCAACAATGTTTTATCCATGCAGCTATCCAGCGGCAACTAAATACATACCTAGTTTCTAACAAAAGTTAAAACGGGTAGCTTACTTATCAACTGACCCTTGCATGTGCAGTCATACAAAAGATGGGTAACTAACAAGTTTAGCAACTGGCGTCTACTTTTTCAGGGAGTTCCGCTCCATTTAAACGTTGCGCGAGAACAATTTATTCACACACTCTGGAGTACCTATTTGATGTACTATTCGTTCAGTTGTGCAGAAGGCTGTCATTTTATGATCAATTCAAATTGTGAAAATTCATCTCAAATCACTTTACGGTAAATGTTATTTTCATATATTACAATTAATATGTGAACTCTGTTACATGCATATGCTTACTATTTATTTTATAATCAAATTTTACATAATATATGAATATATGACATGGATGTATTGTGTTTAAAATGACAAACATCCATTCGCACAAAATACGTATCCGAAATGTAAATATTTTCAAGTATAACAAAATAAAACACAATAAAATTTTGTAAAAAATGCATAGCCCATGGAATTGATGAAGTATCCACTTAAAATTGTGTACGTGTGTATTTTTTAAGTCCTTGTTTGCACGTATTGCAATTATATTAATCGTGAACATGATGCTCCTGCTAAAATCAGTTCGAGTTTGAATTGCCAAATTACTAAATTAATAGTTACAACGACGGTGTGGGAATCATGTATACTACAGATTTACAGGTATCAGCATTTACTCGAAAAGCCTGCATTCTCCTTACAAACGAAATTTAAGTTTGACCTTCATTTTCGGAGCTCAAGGTCATTTGAAGGTCACGTCACAACTTTAAGGAAGCATATCTCCTGAACCATTGATCCTACAGGATCGAAACTTCGATCTGCAGGGTCCCCGGGTACAAATCTACTGGATTACATACCAAATACATCATAATTTACAGGAGAAAGCCACAAATTTTGAGTCCGGTAAAGGTACCCAAAAGTCATCACATCATTGCGCAAAAAGAAATGTAAAATCAAGTAAGAATTTTAAAATGAAATTGTAAAACCAGTCAGTTTGACTGGTGTGGTAGTTCTAATGTTCCTATAACACTTATTTTCGCTCGTCGTTAAAGTTTATTTACTTACTCGCTTCGAGTAAAATTGACTCTCGCCATAGGCAACCAATAAAAGCGTTACGCTTACCTGCAACAGAAAAAGAGGAAGAGCACAATTATAACACAGTCAAGCACCGGCAGGTGTAGAGTAGCAAATAAATATTCGCGCGGCACACAAAAGAGTTCCAAGCGGCGATGACGATTTAATCGTGCATGAAATCGAACAAACAGCTGCCGGATTTTATCGCATTTCACAGATAATTTCATTCAGCTACTTCTCGCGCGGCGGAAATCCGTCCTGCGGAAAGTCGACCGCGACACCGGAAATTGATATCCTTTCACATCCAGTAGGCGCCTAACTCTCGCTGCTGGTCCGTGTTTTCGAGTCATCGGATTTTCCTTCGCATACGTAGACCGAGCGACGCGTGAAACGAGCACAAAGGAGCCGTGTATTTGTCGTTCGCCGATTAATTATGTATCAATTCTTTACGGTTGATTTGCGTACGGCCGGCATGCACACGCCAGTCTATCATTTCGCATAGAGGACCGATCGACCTTGATAGTCGACGAATAGCGACAAATTTATGGTGGTGGCACCACCGAATTGTCCTCGATAATTATATATATTTGCCGTCGGACAATTTATCGCTGACGGCTCGTATGAACGTAACTCATTATCGTGCTGGCAACGCAGTGATTCTCGTAATTCCTCTAATAATGATGTTGCTCGTTGAATGCATTGAATAATTTATGTAATGCTAGGCGACAAAGGAAACGGATCATCGGACTCGCCGTTCAATTGTTTCTCAAATTACATTTAACACGTACATCCCTCGGTAACACTGCAAGACATACAAGGAAATTAATCAAATATTTATTCTAGTAAAAATATTTTTATTCCTCCATTTCTAATGTCATTGTTTGCATCATATAGTAATATTTTATATAGTTCTACACTTTCCTTAAAGCTACAGTTCAAAGAACTTCGATAATAAGTGAAAATACGCTCGCGTAGCTGCGACAAAACTTTAAGGATCATTCAAGGTCAGTATAAGATTTAAAATATGAGAGCAGAATACCTATAACCCACGCCTAACCCAGTCCACCCTTTTTTAAACACCCACGATGATGGTTCCTTTCGTTAGAAATTCAGTAAATATTATAACTCAAGGTCATTCAAGGTCAGTATAAGATTTAAAATATGAGAGCAGAATATCTATAACCCAGGCCTAACCCAGTCCACCCTTTTTTAAACACCCACGATGATGGTTCCTTTCATATTAGGAATTCAATAACTGTAATTATTACTCAAGGTTATCCAAGGTAAAAAAGGAAGCTGACGACGTGAGATCTCTAAAAAAGAAAAGAACACAAAACCTAATATTTTTATGGCATAGTGTGCGCCCCATTGAGCCATTCGACTTTGTCCTGGTGACATTTGTCATATCTTTAAAAACAATATAATATATTATAAACATATTATATTGATATTATGTAATTTTATATGTATTATGTTACATTGAAATGCAAAAGACACCCAAAATATTTGCCGATTTCTGCTGACATTTTTCAATCCATTTCATAAAACTAAACAAATACAAATTAGCAAATAATAAATTTTTGGCGAACTGTGTTGCATATTTGATTGCACTTTCGTTGTAAATTCTGTACTGAATATTCAATAGCATTTCGTGGATGTTGGAAATCCTCGAAATATCATATCTACATGAACTGATCAATCATTAGGAAATTATTAGTCTTATTATACTCCACTGATAATTAGTGGATAATGAATCAACATTAATTATTAGTGGAATTTACATTTTCATAGATTCATCTTTGAAATGGTTAGTGCAAATTTATAAAATAATGCAATAATTCATAAAAATAAAATCCAAAAATTTACTACTGATAAGTACTACAGTATCTGTTTATTGAAGAATAAAATGAAGATTCAATCAGGAAGAAGAATTTGAGACTTTCAAATTATTCGAAATTCTTTATATTTTATATAAATTTTAATAGATGTTTAATTAGAAACATTGATTAGATGTTTACACAGTAATAACAGAGTTGTGCAGTGATTACTTGTATTGAATTTAGGTTAGTTGATTTAATAGAGAAGTATACGTACGATCTATTCCAAGTGCAGTTAATTTACCCAGCTATTTCGAATGCAATTTCGTCCACGGATGTATATGTGTTGAGCAACGCTAGTCTAGATTCGCTTTCGAGGTTGCAAGAAATAATTTACGAAGCTATCACTCGGGCTAAATACAAACTATTGCCTGTGTTATTTACAGCCTTGTTTAATGATGTATGTAGCTGCTCAGCAACTGTACTCCACGCAAACAAGAATGGATTTGCAGTATCAAATAAACATAATATTTGCTTTGATTCGCGATAATCACGGAAACGTGGCGCTATCATACTAATAATTCAGTTCAAACATAATTCATTGGATATCTTAATCCAACTTCTGGTCTTACCCATTTGCTTATCGTTAGCAAATATTGCAATACAGTCAGCTGTGTGAAAACAGATTTATTCTAGGATCCCATTTATTTTATCACATAAAACTCTGGGGTCCGTGTTATTTCTTAGATCCTGTGGTTCTATTACTTTTTTAAGACCTCGCCGAATGCACTGTATTAATATCATAACTTGTGTCCCCACTCTACCTTGTGTAACTAGAAATGTTTGCCTTTTTGTTATGTAATCCTACAGATTTTTGCGAGAAAATGCCAAAAATCGAAGTTTCAATTCTAGGAGATCAGTGGTTCAAAAGTTATGAAGGTTTATAGTTGAGCGATTTTCAGTGTTTTCGACAGGTAAGAGTGCCGTCATGTTGGTATGTAGTGACATGACGAGTGGCTGGCTCTGTCCACCTCCCTACACAAATCTAACCCAGACCAACCTTCTCGCGGCTCCGCTCATTGGACGATACCTGAGTACATACCAATATGGTGGCGCCCTTCTCTGTCAAAAACGCTGGAAATTGCTCAAGTTTAAACACTCGTAACTTTTGAACCACTGACCTTTTTTTATTAAAAAATTTTGGCGACTCCCCTGGCAATAGTACGTGCTCTCCAGGTTGGAAACCGTTGGTCTACGGGGATAATAAAGCATGTGAAGGTAAAAGGACAGGGACAGGGAATAAAAGGTAGAATCATTTCTATTTGTTGGGACATTTGTATGCTATAACTGACGCCACTTGATTCATACTTTCGTCCCCGACCTTGAATCACGAATCGAATTACAAACTTTCCGTAACTCGAATAAAGATATTCAATAAAGGGGCAGAGAAGAATGTTCCACTAGAGAACGTCTTCATGTGTGCTTGCGCGCAAGGTTCGGAGAAGCTCTCTCCGTTCTAGTAATAAAACAAGTCGGATAGCGTTCGAGGGAACAATTTTTCCCGGATTGCTCGTTCCCCATCCTTCTAATCGAGTTAACTTCCGTCGTTCTCGTTGTTTCCTTTGCGCGACGTCGAGAAATAAATCGCGTGAGCAATAACTCGAGCTATTTGTTTCTCAGAATTCGCATGGGCGAGTACCTTACAAGTGTCGCAATAAAATTCATCTTCCTTCCCCGGTGACGTCCCTTCTTCGTGTTCTTTGCCTCTGCTGGGCTCGTTCCCTTCCTACCTCTTCAGCATCAGCTTTCTTCTCGCATCTTCCGCTGCTTCCACCGACTGCGAAACTTTCTGCCCTCTTCTCCCCTCGCCTCTCCCCGCTTCTATCCCCAAGCTCCTCTCCACCGTATATTTTTACCTGGGTCTGCTTTCCTTCGGATTCTCTACGGGCCGCTGGGAGTTTGCCAATGCGCGAACGAAAATTAATTGTTTTTCGTCGTGATGTCGACGCTAACTGCGAGAAGTCCACCCTCTCGAACGGGCTTCGTGTCCTCGCGCCCCTTTATCCCATCGAGCCTTTCCGAGCCCCTTCTACCATCTGCGTCCCACCGACGTTGTTTTGTCTCTCGTTGCGTCGCGTTCCGCTGAAATTAATCGCTGCCGGATGTCGAAGCTTATTTGTTTGGGGCAGTTCGATCTCTCGGTGACGAAAAAGCCGCTTAACGAAAACCCGGAGGAGAATATAAGGTTCGAGCGGGCTGAAATATTACCTGCGACCAACGGGGGAAATGGAAGAAGGCTCGGACAATGCTAGTTAGCTTAGGATTCGATTGCTTCGACACCCACTGGGGGAGCCCGGGACCTTGTCACTTTCAATTAATACACAGCGGATCAGAAACGTCCACGCCCGATCGGAAAGATAGCTCGCGTGTGATCGGTATCTGGTGGTACAACCGAAAAAGGTGTGTCTCTATATAAATGAATCAATTGAACGTGTAGATTAACTCTACAGTTTCATCTGACGAGCGGAGCTGCTAGGTGGCACCACAAGCACGCATGTGATGTCGATAAACGTAGATTTTCTTTAAACTCAATTTTCTTGAAAACGAGCCGTCAAACGAGAAAATGTTATTCTTCTTTTTCGATTGAATTGAACATTCAGAATCATCTCCGTCAAGTAGTACTACGATTTCCGGCCCATTCTGTATAGATATCTATAGATTTTTAATGTTTCATTCATAACTCTAAAAAGTCTAGTTTTTTCCAATAAATTCTTTCACCTACAATAAATATTAAAAAGAATTATACACCGAGCTGTTGAGATAATCCGAACAAAGTCTTTCGACATTCATTGTGTTTAAAATACGGATAAAATAGAACAACATTTTTCGCGTTTAATTTTGCCAGTACATTTCTGTACATCGGTCGACAAAAACACGAATTTCTGAGAAACAAATTGCTGTTTTTGTAAACACGCGAATCATATCTCTCGAAGCCACGGCGCGCGTGGGTAAATTGAATTCGAATCGCGACCGAGGACGTGGACGAGAGACCAAATTGCGTTATTCTATCGACCGCACATATTTTTCATCAGCCGCCATTACTAATTCCCCGCACGAGGTCACAGTTTCGTTTATTCGTCCTTCGTATCCGCTCTTTTCCCGGTAGTATCTGGGAATCTCGGAAGAAAGATTTTTGCCCCGTATCCTGTTTCCGTCTCCAAAAATTCAAGAAATCCCGTACCGATTTCCCGCGGCGATTTACGGAATTGCAAGTAGACCTCTTACCTCCCGGATCGCCACCGATGACCCCATTATCCCGAAAGGATAAGCTTATCGTTCACAAAACCTATGGAGACCGTCTCTTGTAGCTTGCTACGTGATCGGCATGTATCAGATTGATCTCTCATTCCCGATCACTGTTTCTTTCTCCCTTCTCTTGTTTCTCTCTTCCAATTCCACAGCTTGCGACACACGAACCCTGTGGATTCATAGAACAAAAGAGAAATGACTTCTTGGTAGTGCAATCAAAGTGATGGTGTCAATATCAATTGGCCAGAGTTGTGCTATCAACGTTACACACCCATAACTTTTGAACCAGTAAATTCCTAATATTAAAACTTGGATTTTCGGAATTTCCTCGTCAAAATCTACAGGATTATGTTTTAAAAGGTCCAAAATTTTTGGTCCCTTGAAGTGAAGTTCAGCGAAATATCGAATGCAGTCTTCTTCGAATGTCTCTTCTATTCTTGTGTTATTAAATAAGTTTCTTTGATTTTGTGTGACTAGTATAGCCGAGCGTCAACGTGTTAAGTTCATTGAAACGGTGTCCACGTGTTCTGGTGTACCCTGTAAAAATTCGTTACGCGATACCCGCTGAAACTCTTACGTCCGGCTGTACCGCATCGCGAAATTCATTCCGGAAAGCATCCGATAAACTTAGTTCCATGACGATACCAAACTCCGTCGGACGTCTACGGAAATTTAGATTCGATTAGGAACATCCCACTCGCGGGTTAAGCCGAAAGTCAGTATTTAACGTGGGATCTAGTTAAGGAGTTTTGTTTAACTCACTTACAGTTTTCAAGCAACGAGTTTCTGCGCTCACACTTCCGTATGTTTCGCTGTGTACATTATGCACACGCGTGCGCGTGCACAGGCTGCACTGCGCCCTGAATCAACGAGACGCTTGAATTTTTCCGACCCTTGGATAACGGAATTTAAACGAATTTCGCATGCCTCTCATGAATATTCAGCAGAATTCGTCGTTCGTGTGTACTTCTCCCTAATTTCATTGACGGGCAGAATTACTGTGCACACACAATTATTTGAATAGTACTTTTTATTAAACAAGTCAAATTGTTCGGCTGCTCATATTTCGGGATCTGTTTACACAAACAAACTCTGCGAGTCTTATTCTTTTCGGAGAAAACTGATGAAAAATGTTGTTCTGAATGATGACTTTGACAACATATTTCAAGGTCATTCAAATTGGAGTGGAGGTAGCACATTCACGCCATGGATTTACAAGTAAAGCTTTTTAAACTAAAACCGACCGCCAAAAGATTTAAAGGGAAATGTTGTTCAGAATGATGACCTTGGCTACATATTTCAAGGTCATTGAAATTGGAGCGGAGGTGGAATATACATTATGCATATTTATGCTCAAGAATCTATCAAATTGTATTACAATATTAATGTTGTATCTTATAATTGTTAAATGTCCATATATATTATTTGCTAGCAAATTATATTAATAATCAGTAATAGAAATTGAGTATATAGAATACTCTATTCTTACTAGTATCTCCAAAATTTATGAACTATCGGTAACGTTGGGTGTGATATAAGTATGGTAATGGAGAGCAATATCCCTTTAACCCTTAACTGGGCGCGCCTATAAACTTACGTTAGTGGGCGCATGGGATCTTTTCTGCCCATTTTCAGAAAAGACAAATTTCATGATAAACAGGAAGGAAACATCAATTTTTAGGATTACATGAAGTATGGAATTTGTGCTTTTAAAACTGGAAAATTATATTTTATACCACTCGGGGTCGAATAGACCCCATGCGCCCAGTTAAGGGTCAAAATGGGCTCACGAAAATGCATGTTGGGTCTATTACATTTCGTCTATGATAAAAAGGAGTATCCAAAAATTTTTGCTGATACATTCTGAACCAAAATCGGACGATGGTTACAAATATAAAATTATAATGACATATTTCAAGGTCATAATAAATCCTAATAACATAGTTCAAGGTCATAATAAATCGTAGTAACATATTTCAAGGTCATAATAAATCGTAATAACATATTTCAAGGTAAATTGTCGAGTAGAAGACCTGAAGACTGTGAAATTTTATTAATCCTCTGCGATTCAATGTTCTCAACCCCGAGCAAAATCTACAAAGCGTAAAAAGGCTTTGGAAAATATAATTAGAGTTACAACAGCACACCACGACAAAGAAACTGCGCTAGAAAATGAAAAATGCAAATAACAAATACATATATATAATGTGACTTTGAAGTAATGCAGCTCCATAGAAGGGTAACAAGCTTTCTGCAAAATGCCGGTTTATAGCGTTCCAACAATAAACTAACATTGCGAAACAAAAGAATCGAAAACAATGCCTCGGCGTGAAGGTGCTCGGGATTTCACAGAACACACCGTTCCACCATACGCTGCAAATCGAGTTCAGGATCTGTGACCGACCGGCGTACAATAACGCAATGTCCACGAATAATCGAGATCGGTCCTAGGTAAACAAAGGCGTCATAAGCGGACGCTAGAAGAGCCTCGGGTGCTAGGATGGACCTTGATGACTGGTTCGAGAGGTCCGGAGTCAGCCTTGGATGGCATCGATACGACTCAGAGCTCCTAGGGTTCTGAATCACTGAGGAGGAACCGAGGCCGAGAGGAGGACAAGTATCTATCGCCGCGCGGTCAATCTCCGTACCTTAACCCTTGCTCTCGGCCGTGGTAATTCAAATTTACATATTATCAGAAATGCATCGAATACGGGATCATGCATGAACCTAACAGTCCATTCACCACTAGCTTCGTTCACGGAGGGAGAAAGATGCATGGGGTATCCGATCCGTTTCGGTCAATTGTGATAGTAATCTTTACGTACCGCGTGCTTGTGCTACCACCTAGCGGCTCTGCTCGTTAAGCGGTGCGCGACCGTCACTACAAACCAATATGGCGACGCGCTTACCTGTCAAAAACACTGCAAATTGCTCAACTTTAAGCAACCGTAATTTTTGAAACATTGACCCTACAGGATCGAAACTTGGATTCCTAGGCTCTTCTCGTTCAAATCTACTGGATTACATACCAAATAAATAATAATTTATAGGAGGAAGGCACAAATGTTTGGTTCCGTAAAGTAAAAAGCAGCCAAGTCTTTGCCTTAACAACATTAACGTTTGCAATGAAATATCGCGTTGCTGAAAAGCAATGTTCATATATCATTCACAGAATTCTTAATCGACTTCAAGAATCAAATGATTGCACTCGTGTGCTATTTTTGAATAGAAGATCTTCGAATATGTGGGTACGTTCGGTCTACGAAAATAGATTTCGTTATGGCATTATGGAAATGTGATGTTACCGCGGCTGGGAAATGATGATGAAAAATGGCGAAGAGAGATAGCTGGAGAGAGAGAGAGAGAGGAAGATGAAAAGGATGTAGTTGCTATTTCTGAACGTGCTAGTGGATTCATTAGTGGAGCCACGTAACAGGCCCTTAGATGTCGAGATATTCGATGATCGATGGAGCTAGGTAGATGTAGGAATAGATAAGGGATCAGGTAGCGGGAAAAGGATCGGTTCAGGAGCTTTCTGATAGCAAGTACGTACAATATAATAGATGTTATCGCAGTGCACTATGGCTTACTTAATTATCCGATGCTCAGCATAATAATGGACCTTTACACTGCCACCATACGTGTACAGATAGTAAAGACAAAATTCGAGACATTACTTTTTTCTAAACATAAGCCTATTTGATAAACTTCTCTTTGTAACTCTTTCCCAAAATGGATTTACGCCATTATTATTATACATAGCGAGAAATGTTTGGACGCTTCAAGGACTCATGAAGGTCAACATTGATTTTATAAATGGAACCGTATATTTTTTATGCACAAACTGATGCAGCTTTTTATACTTTAAGAAACTCTAACCTTAGTTTCGTCCGCTGCACGTACCAAACGAAATGGATTGTTAACACATTATGTGAAAACAGACGAATAAACAAAAGAAGTTTGATATCGTATAGTGTGCAGAAGATGCTCTAGATTAGATGAATTTTATGAACATTTGAAAAACCATCTAGTGCCAAAGTTATTGCCAGAAATTCCAATTTTGAACTGTCCTTTGTCCGCCACATATTCGTGCTGAACTTCACTTTAGGGGGCTAGAAATTTTTAGCTTTTTAAAATAGAAATCCAAGTTTTAACGTTTTAGGAATTCACTGGTTCAAAAGTAACGGGTGTTTTAAATTGAGCGATTTTCACCGCTTCTGACTGGGAAGAGCGCCGCCATATTGGTATGTACATAGGCATCGTCCAATGAGCGGAGGCGCTAGGTGGCAGCACAAACACAACAACCTTTCCCTATACAAATTCGCAAAAAACTGTATACATATTCTTTGCAAAATTCAATAATTACATAAAATAAAAATCCATAAGTATTTCTACAAATGCACGTGTTTTCAAGTCCCGCAGATAACTCTTGGATGGTCCAGCGTCTATGCGAATGAATATCAAATTGACCCATTTTCTAACGTATCGACGAAGCTCTGGCCTCACGCTTCATCTCGTGCATGATGAGTGATCTAAACACCTGAAATAGTATTTAAGATTCCTCTGGACGAACTCGTGCGTTCCCCCTATATATGAATTCATCGAATTTATCTTTCATTCGGTGCCAAAGTTCCGGCGCGGCGGTAGCTTTATCCTCAGGATTTGCATTTGCGCACACCGAGCAACCTCCACCGGTATCGGTTGCATCACGTCGCTGTTTGCCGAAATAACTTCCGCATCGGTGGTTCTGCATTCACCGGGTATTTCTCGACGGTCAGAAACGGAAGTGCACTCGAGAGGTCCCGCGCATTTTCAGGGATTCAGCGAATGCACAGATAATTATAGACAAATAAATCGAAATCAGTTTCCATCCGTAAGGATGACACTATTGTAATCCATATTTCATATTTTCATTAAAAATTCAACACAAGGTATTAATAATGACTAAAATTTTAATTATTCTTTATTAATTAGAATATTCATTATTCATTATTATAGAATATTCATTATTCATTATTATAGAATATTCATTATTATAGAATATTCATTAATCATTATTATAGAATTTTCATTATTCATTATTATAGAAGAATCATTATTAATTATTATAGAATATTCATCATTATAGGATATTTATTATTCATTATTATAGAAAAATCATTATTATAGAATATACATTATTCATTATTATAGAATATTCATTATTTCACGATATTCATTATTCATTATTATAGAATATTCATTAATCATTATTATAGAATACTCATTATTATAGAAAAACCATTATTATAATATATTCATTATTATAGAATATACATTATTCATTATTGTAGAATATTCATTATTCATTATTATAGAGTATTCATTAATATAAGATATTCATTATTCATTATTATAGAATACTCATTATTATAGAATATACATTATTCATTATTATAGAGTATTCATTATTATAAAATATTCATTATTCATTATTATAAAATATTTATTGTTCATTATTATATGTAAAATATTCATTATTCATTATTATAAAATATTTATTGTTCATTATTATATGTAAAATATTCATTATTCATTATTATAGAATATTCATGCAAAATATAAATGTTCTGTGCCTACTGTAAAAAATAAGATTCAAGTAGAAAGTTTCCTCTTTGAATGATTTTAAAATGTTGGAAATAATATATCGATATTTTTAAATTCTCTTTATTTTTCTACTGCTTTATATTATACTGATTTGTTTTTATTATAAATACAGAAAATTCATAGTCTAGGATAGACTAGAGTAACTTGGTGCTTATACCAACATGGCGGCGACCCACTTGTCAAAAACGCTTAAAATCGCTTAACTTCAAACACACATAACTGTTAAACCAGGGAATTCCTGACATTAAAACTTGGATTTCCGGAATATTCTCGTCAAAATCTACAGGTTTATTTAAAAAGAATTAAAATATTTTGACCCCCTTGGATACAGTTTAATATAATCTTTTTATAAGAAATTGAAGCTGACTTGATTAACAAAAGAAGGTAGAATAATTTGAATACTGACGTCGGAAAGGAAAACGAAGATGTATGGTTCCTTTTCGCGTATCCACTGTTTATTTTTAATTCAAGATACTGTTTACGACGCATATGTACTTTATTCATCTTCGCGTAAAATTGTTAAAGCTGTTTCATACAAGGACCGAATTGTAAATAGAAATAAAAAAGCTCGAACGGCTCGCCACTCAAATACTTTATCGACGTGGAGAATTCTTTCGCGAAACCGGTGTACGGTTCAAACGGGTGGCGCATGCAATTCTGAGGGGACCAGTGCGCAGGGCAGATTTATGGGGAAACTTTTCTTCTGAAGCACTTTGGGAAAACTACCCTGATTCTTTCAACCACGAAAATCCGTCATATCGAAAGGTTTCATTATCGGCAACACTGTGCAAACATGCTGCCGTTTAAACCGTTTCTCGCTTGGCTTCTGCGGAATTCAAAAGAATCTGGGGACAAACGTTCTTTTGGAGATTTGCTGATGACAAACGACTTACGAGGGAAGCCCCGTGGCTGATACACGCCGATTTTGATGAAACTTTACACAAGTGTTCATTAGACATACCTAGGAATTTTCATTTCGTTCGTGCCATTTTAAGGGAGAAATCAACCCTTCTATCTTTTTAGGAGAGTGCAAATAATAAATAAGTCGCAAACGACAAAAGGTATCAAAAAGTGGTTGAAGTAAAAGTCATATTGTATCTTTGGGCCCATAAATCTGTGCGAAAATTTTTTTGAAAAAAGCATTTTCAAAATTTTTATTTTCAGAAAAATTATTGTTTCGAAAAATTTATCACACAGATTTATAGGCCCAAAGATACGATATAACTTTTATTTCAACCGTTTTTTGATATCTTTCGTTATTTGCGATTCATAGGTACTTACGTAAGAGGATAGCAGGGTTGATTTCTCCCTTAAGGCAAACAACGGGCACAAACGAAATACAGTTGAATTGTTAGGTGGATGTAATGGACACTTGTGCAAAGATTCGTCAAAATTGGCGTGTATCAGGCACCGGGGTTCCCTTGTTAGCGGAATACAAAACCGCCAGTTCCGAGCAGGGAGAAATATCGTGTAGGGACATTATCTTTTTATAACTGCGTCTACCGCGCCGAAAGTACAAAGGAAACCGAACGTAGAAAAGGACAGCATGTAAACATGGATCGCATGGCCGAACCGTATCGGTGTGAACCACTTCTAATCCAATTACAAAACTTCTTTATTTCTTATTATTTTTTTATGGGACTTTCACCAACTTATTTGTGGCATTTATTTATTTATTTATTTATTTGTGGCGTTGCCCCTCAGTGGAGTGGATAGGCAAGGAAGAATTTTGGAGACTCTCAGGGATAAATATCGCGACTTCACTGTATATTGTACTTAAAGGTAATCGGCTTGAACAAAATGTTATTTATTTCTGTGGCTCTGGAAAAACATTTCTGATGCAAACTGGACTTTGATCAGTATATTAAGCGTAGTATTGTGCGGATTCATTTCAATACTTACGATGATTCATTTCTCGGGCAACGCACGCTGCAACGGAACGGGCGCAGCGTTCTCGAACAAGCCATGTCCTTAGAATCGCAGATTTATGAGGTAACTTTTCTCCGAGCGGACGCGACCAGTATTTCCCATAACAGCGAGTACTCATCGCGAAAATATATTATTATCGGTGGCTGCCACCAAATATGCTTCTATCTCGAATCACGTGCGTCACAACAATGCGTATATTACACGTCGAGACGTTTATTGCCTTTAAAACCGTGCCACGGTTAAATCAAGCCAGCCCGAGAAAATATGAAACGAAGACCCGCGCTCTGACGATGCATGATTCAATCAGACGACCCAACTAGAAGGGAAGGAAATTGAGTTTGTTCTTCGATGAATGCACGAGTGTTGGAAATTTTGCTTTGATTGCTACCTTCACATTTCAGAAATTGATTCTATTCAGGAACAGAAGGTAATTTGAATTCCCCAAGTGGAATATGATATAGGAAAATGTTTTTCAAAACCTCTACACAGTTAATAAATGTTATAACTAGACTGTAGATCTTTATGCAAAATGAAAATTGTTTGCATTCATTGCAGGAAGCAATCGACAAGCTGAAGATCAAACACATTAAAGGGGAATGTTGTTCAGAATGGTGACCTTGACAAATAATGATAAATAAGTTCAGCTAACCTACCCTACCAAGAAATTCAATTTTGATCACTTACAACTGATATTTGTAATGAAAAAACATATTCGTCGAACAAATAATTGTTATCCTTTGACCTTTTTCTATTCTGTATATAACTATTAAGACGCCGATATATTTCTTATTTTTTATTTAATTTCATTTAATTTAAGACATTAATTATGACCCGGAATGATTCGTCTAGTATCTCGCGGAGCGTTAATCATTCCGGGAAACAAGAATAACAGATTCCCGACGTTAGGGACTAGGTGCTACCTAGATGTCGATTAAAAATTCTCAGTCAAATTCGCCCCGAAGTACGTAGTCGATATACTAATACCGTATTCTCTTTTTATCTCTTGTGCTGTTCCTTCCATCCTCTCCTTTCTGTCCACACCCGGCATTCGTCTAGTTTCATCCAGCTTCCATGCTGTACCAATACGCGCGGAGTGGCTCCACAAAGGAATGTATCAATCAAACGTTTATATACGGTACGATGGACGAACGCGGTAGTATTTGCAGGAGGAACAAAAGGCCACGCTTATTACCAGCTTCAAACCCGGCACATCTCTGTTGCTGATGGCCGCTACGTGATTCGCAGAGGTTTTGGAAATTATGCGTATGGTCACGGCGCTGAATTTCGAGGTTAATGTACCGTGTGCTGTATTCTTCCAAAGAAAAAGATCATTTCAACAATTATCATATCATTCAACCTCGATCCGTCACCGATCCTTATATGTACCGTCCTCAATCGCCTTCCGATACCCCAGGTTCTAAAGATGGGATCTCCTAAGCGCGGCTGGACGCAGCGTTTTGCGATCCTCGGGCCTCTTATGCTCGAACTTATTCTGCACGAATGCAAACCTGTGCGTCTAGACCACAGTGTATTATAGAGGTGTTCCGACAAGGCACCTCTGTAAGGTTGACATTTTGTGATAGTTAGCTCCTACTTCTCTGGTCGCCGCTAGATAGACGCTCCGACATGGGTTCCATGTACTATTCGTCCAATAAGAGATGGCACGGATTTTGAGAGTGGGGTGCAGGGGGAACTGCGAGTCCCCACTCCTGACGCTAGGCTAAGGATCCCACTCTTGCGCTTAAGTTCTGGCGGGAATGGTCGTCATAGGAGCTCAGCGTCATCACATCGCTCTATTGCAGTCGCATTCAAGACGCTCGTTTGCTGTCTTCGTCAAGCGATTCGGCCAATCCCGGAGGACGTGTAGCGCGAAGTAGGGATACCACGTGGACCTACAAGTTTCACTGTGCCATCTCTACATGGAATCCATGCCCGAGCGCCTATCTAGGGGCGACCAGAAAAGTAGGAGCTAACTATCACACTTTTCTGAGGGAAGTTGGAACACTTCTATAAGGATTATGCATTTATACTGAGAGCACGGCTCCGGGAGCCACGGCTAGCATAGACATCTCCCGGGGTGAGAGGGGTGTAGAGGGAAGTACTGCGCCTGCGTACTAGTAACTATAAACGTACCCTAATACACCGTGGTCCAGATCAGGCATGCACAACTCGTAGCTCCAAGAGCGGTTTGTGAGCGGCTCGTGAGCGGCTCCTGTTGCAGTTTTCCCCACCCTACGTGTGCCAGCCAGCTCGCGACCGGCTCACGAGCCGAGTCGAGAGCTCGCGCTCCCAAATCGTCCAGTTGTGCATGCCTGGTCTAGACGTACAGCAGAAAGCTACGACGAATGGAGTGTAAATAGCAAAACGCTGCGTCCAGACGCGCTTAAGGGATCCCACCTTAAGACAGGGCTCGCTAGATAGCCTTGACTGACCAGTCCTCCAGCAGGTCTGGGACGAAACACGCTTCCTCTATCACGGCAATAATTGCACTCGACCATTGGGCTGCCCAATATTAATTTAGCGGGCACTGAATCGGCCGTATCGGGAATCGACGCGTCCGCGGTCTAACCGGGCTCAAGACTTACAACCTTGAGGAGAAACAATCGTCCGCGTATCGGACAATAATACTTAATATCATGTTAATACCATTGATGTTAATATAAAATCTATAAAAATGTTAAATAGCGAAGAAATATTTACGATAGTTTCGTAATTGATTGAATGAAGAAGCACCGAACTAATTTCTACACATAATATTTCCCTCTCTGAGTTTGACCCAGCCCTGTTTTGTAACCGCCTGTGATCACACGTTCGAGGATTCGAATGAAATAAGTTTGAAACCACTCAGCCAACCGAGCATCCATACACATTCACAGTTAGAGCCACTTCGCGTTAACTAGCCCATCCCCTTCGTGGAAAGATCCTACAAGTGGCAGACCGGAGAGAGAGACTGTCCCCACAGAAGTTTGCGCGTGGCTATGCTGATGTATCACGTTGTTAACTCGTGAAAACGAGATGCCGGGCCTTTAGAGACATTCGGTCCTGATGGACATCCAAACGGGTCTGCTTCCGGTCTCAATCCAGTTGCATAATTTTATTGGATTCTCTCACGAGTGTCCAACTATCTATGGGACTATTCGTCTACTTTGACGTCGGAGGCTGCTTAGAATCTCAAAACGAATATCACTTGAAACTCGGCATAGCTTTTCGGATAGCTAAGAACTTACAGCATTACTTGTGTCGATTTGACAGATCTACAAAACGTATTTTTTAAATTTTCAATATACGCCCACATAGAAAAATTGTAAAATGCAACTTTTAGTATTTTTTCTACAATTCCGATCTATTGCAATTTTTGAAAAAATTTCTTTTCACATCCTGTAGTAAACTAATTGCTCTAACTTCCCAAAAAAGTTCAAATCGTATAGTACAATATTAAAAAAGTTATCGTCTTTTTTAGAGCGTCCGAATATTAATTCTGGCCACTGTGTAGTATGTTCTGAGCTAATAATATTTTATAAAATATGAGAATGAAATTTTATATGTGTAACATTTTATAATTAAACGCCTTCTACGCGGAGCCCGTAGCATTTGCAACCCCTGCTACTGGAGTTAATCCGGCACTGCTTACGGGACTATGTTTCTCGCGTGTGGTTTTCCTTTATGAATTCGTTATCAAATGGAAGAAAGATACGGAACGATTGCAATTACGCGCTGCACGTTGAGCAGGATTCTATCGTAGACTTTCCAGGCAGGATTTCATTTCGTGACTCTTTCGCCGCCTCTTTCCCCTTTCAAGACTCCCTCCTCGTTATGCGGGGAAGATACTCCTTGAAAGGGTAAGAGAGCCAGTCGTCAGCATTTTCAGACACTCAGCCGTTGCTTGCTAGGTTTTCCTCGCGTCTCTACACTTTCCTCGCGCTTTCCTTCTGTCTACGGTCTTCCCTCAGAACTATGTCTGAGAGGAACCGGCGTTACAGCAAACTGCTGTCTGTCCCGGGCCATGTTCCTACCTAACCGCACGCGCACGTAGACGGGAAAGACATTCTCCACGTTGATGTTGAATCCCTCAAACATTCCAAAAAGAAATTTCTAACGGCGGTAGGTAGGGTAACATGGAGACGCTAGGAAAAATTATTCTCAAGTCAGGAATAATCCGACAAAACGAAGTAGTCTTCAGGGAGGTCCAATAACTTTGGACACCTTGGATATATCCGTTATTTGTAATAATTAGACAAAAATGGGTACGTACAATTGGAAACAGTGGACATATTAAAAAGATTTAAGGACATCAGTGTATTACTTTCAGTTTAACATGAAAATTAATAGAAAATTTTTATTTGGCTCCGGTGACTTGCAATCAATGCAAACATTTTTTATTTTGCATGAAGATCCGCAGTCTAGTAATAATATTAAAGAGCGTTACAACAAGTGTGTAGAGGGGGAAAGATTGCGATGCAAACATTTTTGACATGGGTGAAGGCATTTCGGAGATTTCGAGATTATCTTGATGTCTTATTGATTTCTTACAATATAATACTTACACTCTATAGAGTCTATATGTACCATACCCGGGGAGTTTCTTCCCCACCATCGCTGTAAACTCCCACTATTAATTTTTCGGTTCTCCCACTTTTCAGCATCACTTCTTGACTTTATCCCCAGAGCTAAGGAATTGGCACGGCGAGGCGGCTGACGTGCCGCATGCTATTTCTTTCATCAGATGGGATCTCCTAAGACAGGGATGCCTAACGCTGGCCCGCGAAACAGATATGCTAATCGATTGGTACGAGACGCTGTCGAGACGATACACACCGTAACAAAAAATAGGTAAAAATGTGTGAGAAATGGATAGTCAACGACCATTACCTCGCTGCAACAACCGGTTCTCGTCCGAAGTTAAAGAGTTAAAGAATAGAATGCGTGTTGTTGGTAAAAGGTGGTTCGGAACCCACCGTGATGAACAGTAGGTCCCGCTGAAAATTAGGTTGAAATAGGCTGAAATTAGGCGATAGTGAGAGTGGAAAAAAGGGGAGAATGGTAAATGGATTTGAAACCCTGAGGGAACTCGATAGGAATGGATATCTTTCTCTCTGACTGCCGCAAAGCTTCTAATAGTTAAGACTGTGGTTACAGTATTTTTTTCACCAGCTCAATAGTGGGTAAGCTACACAAAGCTGTTCTTGACCAGGAGGGTCATTTTCGATGGATCGAAGCCGCCCTATATCATCGATCATAATTACCATCGATATTCTTTGTTCTAGGATCGGGGCAGAGATTCTCAAAAAAATTCCGTGACCACAAAGTCGTTCCTTTGATGCCTGCAAAACCGCACGACGTCAGTCTCTTTGTGGCTTAATTCGAGTTCCGCTTAACGCAGTTTCCTCTCTCGCGGCTCCTCGGAAAGCTTCCGGGGGTCTCTTTCTCTCGCGAGAGAAGAATGTAATGAGACTTCGTCGTTGCCTTCGTTACTGCCTTAACAGAAGTCCTTTGTGAGCGAAATAAAAGGTCGATTTCCTTTGCCAGTGTCGCGCCGCATTCTATCACGTTCGCGTTTTGCACGGCGACCGGGCTCCGCAACTGCTGGCCCAGTTTCACTACTTTCTCGATAACATATTCACTAAATTCTCGCAACACGTGCATCCATAATCTGAAAATATTGGGTTGACATTTTTATTACGGCGACACGGCCAGCGTTAAAAGCTACTGGACGCGTGTTGCCTTCTAAAGGCAAGAAGATTGAATTTAGTTCGATTTTATGCGGGCCTCTATTATAACGTGTACTTCAATAATGAACTTTCTCCAATCATTTTCCATGAAATCGGCCATTTTACCGTGGCAAGTTATATATCAACATATGACATCGTATAAAAAGGTTGAAGGTAATTGAAATTTTTAATATGTTCCATTTTGTAACTGTTGCCACCATCAATTTACAATAATAGAAATAACCCAGACCCCTAAAATAGGAAAATCTCTGTCAGTTTTTGTTTGAGTTATACAATAAGAACCTTAATATTCTTTTAAATTAGCGAAGATATTTGTCTTAGCCGACTCTTACCTTTCTTTTCTTTTTAACGTGGTGGTAATCACTCATTACGAATTCCCCGTCCTCCGGCGGAGAGACGGGGATATGCGTGGTTCTCCCGGCCTCCGGGCGCCTGGGATGTCCCGAGCTAGCTCTACCACGGTGACCATCCCTAGGCTAACTGGGGAGGGGGCCACGATCTCGAAACCGAACGCTACTGCCCACCCACCAAACTCATGACCTAATAAAGATACAAGTAAACTTCTCGGCGTGCTCCCTCCTCTCCGATTTAAATGATCTTGGAATACATTGTCAAGGGAGGACGGGGAATCCGTAATGAGTGATTACCACGTTAAATTATTATTAGGGTTGGGTATTAGGGATTAGGTTTGGAATAAGGTCTGGATTAGTTCTAAATTTGGTCCAGACCTACCCCAAACCTTTTCTTTCCATGTGAAAATGCATTATGCATACCCCGGCCCCCTGGGGAGAAGCTCTCCTCCCAGAGGAATACTCACTAAAAACACACGCCCACCTAAGCTAAAGGGGAGGTTCCTGGATCTCACGACAACTCAACAGGACACCTCCCAGCTAAACATGCATCCCGAGAGGAAGGGTTAGCCTCCTCCACCAAGACCTACCCCAAACCTAAACCAGACCTAACCCATGCATTTATAAGTGAAGTTTCTTGCAATTAGAAAAACTTTAAAAGGAAATGATGCATGGAAACCTCACTTCCAAAAATATTTTGGTCAAATTTCTTGGGATAGTACTTCAAAATGAAGTATTTATCTGAATGTCCATGAAATTCCTTTGAAAACTTCTGAAAAATGTTTGACAATCGCATGCTCGTCTCTCGTCAGAGAGATTGTACTATTTCGTCGCAATTTAGTTGCAAAAGACAAACGAAAATGTTTACAAATGACCATTTTGTGAATGGTAAGGTGAAGCGGTGACTGATTGTTCAAAGGAACGTTCGTTAATTAGTAACGAAAATAGACCAGTAAAAATGAACGCGACTCAAAGCAAGGGTTAAATTAAAGCCGGGGTTACATTACAAATGATTCGACGGACAAAAGAATCGGAACTTCTCGCGATTGTCACAAAAGCGGAATAGGATCCTTATTAACAGATTCTTTGTGTCTGATATTCTCCTCCTCGTTAATTCCGGCTGTGTTTCGATTGCCTTTTACCCGTGCCATGCCTTGGAATTTGATCCTGATCTGTCAGTTGACGGTCCTAGCATTGTTAAGTCGACGCTGCAAATCGATTTAATAGCCAATTGTGCAGTAATTCTGCCAGTGCTACTGTCAACTCATTGTGAGAAATGAACTATAATGCTGCTGAATACATTTAAGGCTTTTACGTTTACAATTCATTTTTTTATATTATTTTACACATTTTGTGGTTAAACTTCGCCTTAGGGACCTAGAAATTTTTAACTTTTGTTATATCATCCTGTAGATTGTAACGAGCAAATGCCCAAATTCCAAGTTTTAATATCAGGAATGAACTGGTTCAAAAGTTATGCATGTTTAAAGTTAAACGACTTTAAGCGTTTTTGATCAGTAAGGGCGCCGCCATGTTGGTATGTACTCTAGGTCTCAACTGGTATGTACGTCTAATGAGCGGAGCCGCTAGGTGGCACCACAAGCACGCATGTGATGTCGATGACGTAGATTTGTCGATATCCTAAAGTTGTTCGCGAATATCTCGTAAACTAAGATGCAAATATATGTATAATATATGTACATGTACATATTGAGTACTGTTTTGCAGGGACACGTTAATAAGTTTAGAGAACAAGGATCTAATTCTTGACAGTATAATAATAAGTTACACATAGGATGGTTTAGAGTATGGATCCCTTATTCGTTGGAATAATACTGGCTTCTGTATCTGGTCATCGCAGATTATTTGTACTTGTTAAAATGTGGACGGATAGCTCGGTCCTTCCACACCAATCCATCATGTTTTGACGTCGACGTCACAGATTTTGTTTAATATGATAAATAACGTAGGGTATGAGTAATCAATTTGCTGGTGTCAGACTTTAGCGAAAAATAAACTTTGTAATATTGAAAATAATAAGTAAGCTCTGACATTATAAATTTCTCTTTGTATCATTTGTTATGGGGGAGTTCCATATAACCTCCATCATCCTCCACCGGGTAGGAGGGGTACCCTAACGAGATTACCCTCATGTTTAAATAAAAGGAGTGGGGAGAGAAGTCGTCTGCGGCTCGCGAGCCTCAAGTTGCCCAGGCCTGCCTTATACCAATCACTACTTTCGTACAGACTGGCGAAATAATGAATTATCACTTTTCTGTAATTTGAACTGTTTTTCTTTATATAATGACTTAACCGGATTAACCTCGCCGCCTCTCTGTTACATTAAAGTTGCGTTATTTCTCAGCGACCGCCTACCCAGAATTTGTCAAGTGCCTACCCCGTCCACTGAGGGGCAACGCCGCAGAGGCCAGGAAGCTCGAGCTGTCTCGGTCTCCGAGCAGTGTAAACATGCCGTGTAATCTGATCTCGGCTCGGGTATATCGATGTGAACCACTACTAATCCAATTACAAACCTTCCGTGTTTTTCATTATTTTTTTATGGGACTTTCACCAACTTATTTGTGACATTTTTCTGATTAAAATGACACTAAACACGATATAATTTCAACTGTATGTAGTGGTTTAATTGACGATGAAATTTTCGGGCATTCGGGAGGGACAATTTTCGGGAAGGACAGCGCGATCCGTGTTTACATGCTGTCCTTTTCTACGTTCGGCTTTCTTTGTACTTTTGGCGCAGTGGGCGTGGTAGGCTCAGTCATAAAAAGATAGTGTCCCCACACGATATTTCTCCGTGCAGAACACAGCCGTTTGCAAAAATAACGCGACTTTACTGTACTTTAACTCTCATCCGTCCCTCATTTCACGAACTGAATCTGTTCCTCGATGTCAAATCGACAAAGTGGTAAAAAATCGATGAAATAACAAGATAAACAGTTATTATTTTTTTAGATCTTTGATTTTTCGGTTGTTTTGCATTAAAAAAAATAAAAGTCACGAAGTTTTGGGCAAATTTACCTACAAATAACAGAACAGTGTAACTTATTTCAGGGAAACTGTGTCAAGTTGACACGAGGAACGAATGAGGGTTGAAACGGAAGAAATTTTTAGGCCAACCTAACATCTTGTTTGTCTGTGATCGTGGTGAGCCAAGTATTTTGACTAGTACAAAAGCATTTGGGAGGTTAATATTCGTATGCATACGTGGTAACTCGTTTCCTGGCAAGACTGAGAGCTAGAAACGAAATGTGGTCTACGTGCTAGCAGTAGAAGAATGGTTTATCGGGCGTTCTACCGAACCGAACGACGTTTAACGATCAAGAAAACGACATCCCTGGGAGTCAGCACGGTGCCCGATCGACTGCGAATAACGAATGAATATCTAATGACGGTTTACGATCCCACATATATGTGTCCGAAAGTATTCTACGGGTGCCTGTCACGACGAACGTATATCAACCTCTAACCAGCGTTGCGACGCTGGAAAAGTTTTTGATAGGGAGACGTGTGGTATTTGCATATTTTCATAATAAGGGAATTTTCCATCTCACTTTTATAGACCAACTTCAAAATTCTTGCTGCGAACAGTAGAACGTTTTTGTGTCAAAAGACTGCTCCTAACAATGGGAATGGTCGACTGTCATATTAAAATCGTTATTTCAATTAGAGGGATAATTGCACTTCAAATGATTTTCCTCACATATGATAAGTTTTACAATCCGTTTGAGTTAACGTAGTCTTTCTGCTGAAAAGGAATTGTCTTTAATTACCTTTCTTTGTGAATTATGCTCGGGAGCTTAATTTTGCATGAAGATCCACTTTTACAGAACGAGAAGGTCGTTAGTTAATTTATATCAAACGAATTGAAGAATTTCGTACTATGAAATCAATTTTGAGCATTTCCTTATAATATTTAATATTCCTTATAATATTCTTTATCTTATTTCTGAAACCTTCATGGAGGATTATTGCTGCTGACCTAGTTACATTTACATGTGGATTGTACATGGGTGTGTAAATTAAATTGTTAAACTTCACCTGTGGAAACCAGAAATTTTTAACTTTGTTTTATATAATCCTGTAGACTTTTGCGAGAAAATGCCGGAAATCCAAGTTTCAATCCTAAGAATTTAGTAGTTCAAAAGTTATGCATGTTTACAGTTCAGCGATTTTCACCATTTTTGACCGGTATGGGCGCCTCCATGTTGGTATGTAGCCACAAGCACTTGCTGATTACTTGCCTAACTGCGAGCTCGTGCGGTGTAATAGTTTTTGCAATAATCGGAAAAAATTCATACAGTATCTTCGAACATCTTAGTTTGAGGTTGTCACAATTATTTTGAGAAATAATGTATTTATTTAAATATTTTACAAACTGTTCTAAATCATCCGGATACCAATGATCCTCCTTTACGGGTTAATTAATTTTATTTCTTGATGCTTCGACTTTCTAAATATAAAATAGCAAATGATTCTCTAACAGTCTTCTTTGAAATTTAAATACCCCCTTAGGATAAAAGGGATAAAGGACAAAACGTCCCCGTTTTATAATGTACTTCTTTTCGATCTCATAATCGACTCGACTCCTCGATTTTCAGTCGTGCGGACTCGATTAGAGTGAAAGAGAAATACTTATCGCGTCGAACAAGCGAGAACCAATATGGTAGATCCGAATCATTTGATAATAGGAACGATCAGGAGATTGTATAAAAATTAAACGAATCGTGTCGTGAAACTTTATCACAATCTCCGTACTCCACAGAGTTATCTACTTCTGATTAGAACCTGTTATCGTAAGGGCTGAAGTTTCCAAAGAAGGCGAAGCTTTCACAGTAGCAGTACTTGAAGTTTGTTAACTGAAAAGTATTCGGATTTAACTAGTGATAAAGGTTGGAGAAGTTATACTTTCTTTCACCATTTCCGCAACTTAGCTTATCCCCCTGATGCAATTACCTGTGAAAGAGTACGTGCACAGCAGTGAACTTATAAACATTCAATAAATTACTGCTGTCGGAAACAGAATTCTAAATTATTCTCTAACTAATTTCTATAATTGCAAGTTCCTTACAGTTTTATTAATTTATGGAGACTTTGGATACAATTATCAGATCCATTTTTTTAACAAATTCCAGATATTAAAGTTTAGTGGCCTCAGACTTTGTAAAACTACGCATTAAAATTGTTAAAATTCAGTTGTGAATAGGAAAATAGAGAATCTTTTTTCCAATTTTAGAGATTTTTTATATCAGAGGTATCTCAACAAACAGTAAACGAAAAGAGTTGTCTAAAAGGAATCGATTCAGATGAGGGGAGGGAGCATGAATTATAAGGAGAAAAAGTTACCTTCTCTCTCTGGCACTACCGGACATGTTACAAGTCTACGTTATATGTATATAGTCTACGTCAAAATCGCTGAAAATCGCTCAAGTTTAAACACTCGTAAATTTTGAATCACTGATCTCCTAGAATTGAAACTTGGATTTTTGGAATTTTCTCGCAAAAATCTACAGGATTGCATAAGAAAAAGACAATCATTTATGGTTACCGAAGGTACAGTACAGCCCTGAAAAACTGTAACTTAAAAACTTATATTATATTTAGTCTCCAAACAAATCTCAAAATAATCAGAATTTGTTATAGCAAAGAATCCTTGAATAAATCTATTTTTGAAAGAGGAAGAAATAAATTTGATTTTTCGGAATCACCGCGTTAGGATAGTCCCGTAATCAAAATATACTTAAATTCGGTGGACTGTTGTAGGAAATGGATAGCCGAGTGGCATGCGTGCTGTCGCAGACATGGCGCTAGAAGTTCGGGTAGGCAAGAAAGCATTGCCGAAGGAAATCAATGCGTGAATATAAACAAGTATGCAAATACTGTTGAATATGGAAGAGTGGAACGCGAAAATGCATTTACCAGCGCAGACATCAAACACAGATAAAATCCTATAAAATTATTCAGCAAAGACTGGCGCGAAGGGAAGGACGGGAACGTTAAGGAATACAAACTTCGAGGGTAAACGTGAATACGTCAACGGATATCAGTTGACTGACGGAAGGGAGAATCCCGTTCGAATTCCGCGAACACTGAATAACCAGATGCGGCCGAGTATTTGTACTTGCAATTGGAATAAAATCAGAGCTGGGTACATTTCAAATAAAATGTACTGGCTGCAATAATTGAACTACTTTCATTTCAACCGGATAGTATTTCAAGATTTATTTGATTTCTCTGTTTACATACACGAATATATCTACTTATTATACATGAATTGAAATTAATTAATTAAAAGTCACCTAACTCTGGACAGCACATAATACCGGACCGTAGTATTTTATTAAATGATTGAAACGTAACTCCTTTTCGCCAGCGGTTACGGGCCACTGATACAAAAATGTTTTTTTATATAATCCCGTTGATTTTAACGAGGAAATGCCAAAAATCCAAGTTCTAATATTAGGAATTTACTAGTTTAAAAGTTATGTATGTGTAAAGTTGAGCGATTTTAACCGATTCTAACAGATAAGGGCGCCGCTATATTGGTATGTACTCAGCGTCGTACATCGTCTAATAAGCGTAGCCGTTAGATGGCACCACAAGCACGCGGTGGTGTCGATAATGTAGCTAACTATGTTGCCACCTGCCGGATCAGCTCAGTAAATATTACTATGGCGGTGCGTTACCTATCAAAAACCCTTAAAACCGCTCAACTGTAAACACGCATAACTTTTGAACCACTGAATTCCTAACGTTCTAATTGATGTGGAAGCATGTTTGTAAAATACGTCCAACGATGGTTATTTACAAGACTGGATGTACATAACATAAATGTTGTTTGTGAACATTGCGTAAACCTTAATTTGATGTATAAATCTGGAGGGGGTTACTTAGGGTTTCATGGGGTTTCATGGCAGACAGATGTTCAGCGAATCTAATTAATATTAACTACCGGATCGAGCCTCCGACCGTAAATCGAAGTTGAACGTCCCAGTTGATTTTTTCGTAGCTGAATATCATTATCGTTCTCAGATACAGAAATCTTCATTCGAACTGATAAATGATTCGAAGTTTCATTAGCTGGCGATGTTCAATGAAGATGCTGTATTATAAATATTCAAGGCAGACCGCTGTCCTTGCGAAAGAGGACCGAGTACCAACATCGCTTTTAATTTTCCGTTCATTTGTGATTCACGAAGAAGCAACGAGTGCTGGTCGCAGTCCGTCCAGCTCTCGAAGGTTGTTACTCATGTTGTCGCGAAAGAGCTGCTCCTAGTAAAATATGCAATCCACCAGTGGAAAAATATTGCATGTCATAAAGGCCCAACCATGAACGGAGACGAGTATGCGGAGACTGCGAAAGTACCGCTAGGGACTTTATATGCTCGAACGAAATATTGGTGATCATGTTCGTCGTCGCAGCTATGCCAAACGATCAAACTATCTTTTTATGAGAAAATCTTGTGTGTACTTCACTGGAATATGTTCTAATATTCCCCTCAATTCCTCTGATGACATTGGTGCTGGGCACGATTAGGGCCCCTCAAACGCTTTCTTAGACAAGAAGAAGCGTGGCATTACCAAGAAGCCGTTAACTCAGTCAGGCGCAATACGAGAAGTGGGCCACTGACTGTGTCCATTCTTGGATTGAGAGGAAGAATTGGATGCGAGTCCTTGGGCGGTGGGGTTTTAGTGGGTATGGCTTCGTGCAGAGCCCCGCACTACCTTCCTAACTTCCATCTTAGGGGATATGCATCTTAGAGTAATGGTATTACCCCACCGCCCATAAACAAAAAAAAGGGCTCCTCAAACGCTTACTTCCTCCACCAACCTCTCTTTCGTGTCTTCGTTGCCGCACTATTAGCCTACAATTTGATTCACCTTGCCATTTCGTCGGATTTTTGTTTCCTTGATTAAGTCGTCTATGACCACTAAGGGGTAGCGGGTCGCTTGGGTTAGGCAAGTTTGCTGTAGCGGCTTGGTTAGTATTCTCATTGCCTTGGATAGTGATATGACCGGGAATTCGAATTAGTACTATGTTGCCTCCTCTGTCGATGATTTTTTGGCGAGTTTTCAGGGTTTGTTTGAGGGGAGGTTCATTGACATTGCTATAGCACGTTAGTAGGGATGAGCGGGCCGCCCGATTGTCGAGCGCCCGAATCGTCGGGTTGGGTCGCAGAAAGTCGGGCGGGCGCGATTCGGGTGCGCGATACTTCATGACACATCGGGCGGCCCGAGCGTTTCGTGCTATCCGAGAGTTTCGGGCTGCCCGAGAATGACTCGACTTCGTCGGGCGTATTCGAAAAGAATCGGACAAGTTCGTGCGAGCTAGTTATCGCGATACCCGAGATTCAACTCCGCGTTCGCACGAACTTGTCCGATTCTTTCCGAATCCGTCTGACGAAGTCGAGTCACTCTCGGGTAGCCCGACGTGTCATGAAGTATCGCGCATCCGAATCGAGCCCGCCCGACTTTCTGCGACCCGATCCGAACCCGAATATCGGGCGGCCCGCACATGCCTACACTTTAGGAATCCGAAAATATAGCAGTATGGTTATAAAATCTTCGTAAGCAGTTTCGAAGAGGGTAGTTAATAGCTATTAACTCATCTGTGAAGATTGAGGTATTGCCAGACAGTTTTGTTTGGAATGATAAGGTGGGGTTAATAACTGCAAAGTCAGTGCCGGTTTCCATTGCTGATCGAGGTGAATGATTTTTCTTAGGACACTAAACTCGGGAAGATGAAAAGGCGCGAAGATTTGGAGGATACCGATTAATAAGCCTCTCCATCAACGTCAATGGAGCAAACGCATGCGTCACAGGCAGAGCAATTAATATATTTATAAATCTCGGTGGGTACAGGACGAGTTGCCGGCTCGATAATTAATCTGAGTACGTTGGAGCTCCCGTGTTTGCGTACGGTGATTCTGCTCGCCTCATTAAAGATCCGCTACGCCGGCGCCGCGCGCCGTGTCGGTAGGAAAGAGTAGGAAGGAGGACGGAAGCAGGAGGTTCGAGAGCCGAAGCGTACGAAAAAAAGGAAGCTAGACGCCTGGGAAACTGAAAACGCGTTGCTTACGAGTAAAATAATATTTTCTTTCAAATGGCTGTCGGTCCCTTCTTTCCCGTCCTCTTTTTCAGCGTCTCTAGCACCGAGCTAGCGGAGCGCAATATTAATCAGGCTTCAATAGGTCGAACGTCTGAACCCGCATCAGGAAACGTTCGGCCAATCGGGCTGAAAGCATTCTCGTTGGACGCGTTGCTTTCCGCCGATCCTCGTCGTCCTGCTGATGCAATGCTGAATTGGCCATCAAGGTTGCTGTATACGGATTTGCATAAGGCATTCGTCAGTCGAACGTAAGCCGATGCGCTCCAAATTTCGCTCGACCGCACCTTTCGATCATCCCGAGGAACGAACCATCCCTCGATTGTTCCGATCACACTTGTAGATCCCACATAAATATGTTTTTCGGAATTTTTATCATTGAACTTTATTCCCTTCAAAGTACTGAATAACTTCTAGTCGAAACATTTTGTGGTTAGATTGTCCTAAATGCCTCAAACATTGGTGCAAACGTTAGGATGAACAACCGACAAGCATATGTCCTCAACCGCCTTTCGATATTCCAGCGTCTAAGGCAGGGCCTGTTAGATAGCCTTACCGAGTCCTCTAGCGGGTCTGGAACGAAACGCTCCCCTTCCTTTTCCTCCTCTCTCTCACATTTATAGAGCCGCCAAAAGGGTGTCGCAAAATTCCTTCAACATCTGGAAATGGGAGGTTCCTGAGATAATTTGAAACAACACTTTCCTTTGCAAAAATGGCGTCCACGGCTTTGTTAAGAAGTCATTAACGGACCAATCAGAGCGCGACCTAGACGCATGTTAGCACAGTCGGCCCGGCGCGCCAGTTGTCAATTGGCCGACTGTGCATCTAGGTCGCACTCTGATTGGTCCGTGTTTAAAATGTTGCTTCAAATGATCTCAGGAACCTCCCATTTCTGGATGTTGAAGGAATTTTGAGACACCCTGTATAATCATTTATATTTTATATTCTAATCATTGTTTTCTAATTTTAGGGCTTCGCTTATATAAAAAAATCAGTAAAAAGACCATTTACAGCCATACTTTTATTATGCAATAAAAATTACAATTTCAACACGTTTCGAGGTATTCGAAGCCATTTTAGTCATTAGTCACACTTTTAAAAACTTTACTAAGGTCCTCACTTCTGAAAACACAATGCCTGACTAAAACAATGAAGAAAGTGTTTGTAAAGAGCATCAAGGTCTTCCTGATTGGTTGTTACAATGAACCCACGCATCCTGTGATTGGCTATTTTACATCATGCGACGTTTCGCATTGCCAGGCGCAAAAACAAAAATAACAACACAGTTTAGATTTGTTTAAATTAAAATTTTAAAATATTTACAAACCAAATCATGTGAAAATATTAAGTATAGACATTATAGATAACAATAAAAATATTACGGTATCAATTTAGCATAGCAGAATACACTATTTATAAAAATATATAATATTTTCTGCACAAATATGAAATAAAGAATACATATTTTTATTCAAAGTGTCTATTCCACCAGTGTACAATCTGTATGCAGTTCGCTCCATCGTAACACGAGCGTAATCTCGACAGCAATCTTTCGCGCCCCTAAAACTTCGCGTGAAATTTTTTCACCGGTGACTAGAGAGTTTCGCGGAGAATCAAATTTATCATCGTACGTCACCGATTGAAAACGTGGCGGCGCACGCAAGGCTCCAGATTAGTTATCGGAGTTGACAGATCGTAGTAACTACTTTACTCCGCTTTTAATGCCGCGTGTATCAAAGTGACCGCGGACCTTTAGAAACGGCTGATTTAGTAGCTCTGAAATCGCGAACTGAATACTGCCAGATACTTGCATTGGCAATCCATCATGCGGTCTGACGCGTTTATCGGTCTCGTAACTAAAGAGATACATTCAGTGATAGTTAATGGCTCCCGAAAATGCAGATTACTTCTACAACGATTTCGATTCGAGAGAGATTAATCGAGCCGGCTCGCGAAAGTACTTCCAGAAAATTACTTACGGCGATTGTTTTCAATTACACTGGCGACTAACGCTTTGCGGTTGCACGTGTTCCCTCTTTTGGTTCAGAATTTGCTGTAGCATCATAGGGTCATTCCATGCCAAATCGATCACTTTTTGCAGGCACCATCGTCGATTTTGTTCTAAATGAAATATGTTGTAGTCCATGTGAAATTAAGGAGGGTTTAAGTCATCATTTTGGCGGTTTCGAATTTTTTTAGAAACACGACACAAATCGGTTCATATTTACTTCTGTAATCCACGATAGAGTAGAACCTCGCTTATCCGAACTGACGATATCTTTGAAACTGTTATAACTTCGCAATGAAAAATCTTAGAACGACGGTACTCGGCTCATTTTAAAGCTTGAAGTATCTACTTTCGAATCCCAGCATTCACTTTCTCCACAAAAATGTACTATTTTAAATTTTTAAATTTACTAGACGCTATGATACGAATTTCGAAAATAGTGAGATCTAGAGAAAGCCATTGGCTCGCGTATAAAATATTGTTCCGGCACAAATAAATCGGCCTGGTAGTTGGAAGAAGTGGGTGGGGAATGTTTTAATCGGCCGGCATAAACTGCTGATACAACGATATTAAATTGTTACTTGTCACGGTTGATTTATTATTCACTGCAGAAACGTAATATCATGATTTCATTTCACCACTCGTACAACTAGGTGACGTTTAATTATCGTTAATACCGTTATGTCGTTTAAATAGCGAAACTAGCGCACCATTAATAATTCCGTAACTAATTTCGATTTGTTTCTCAAATATCTGCACTTTTGTTCCTGCTGATGGACGTCATATTAAATATAGCCCTCCGCGTTTCACAATGTTCGTTGAACTGTTCAATTAAAACACAGGTCACCTGACAATTATATTATATTTCAATCATTATAACTCTGTACGCGCCGAAATTCAACAACTTTCAAGGAAGTACAGCGTTTTTGGGACACCTTATATATTTAAATCCCTCCTTACAAGGTAAAAGGGATTGTGTATATTTTTAATTACGAAATTTGGAAACTCTAAGATACTTTATAGACTTCCGGAAATTAAGAATTACAACTTGTATTATATTCTATGGAAGTACATTTTTAGTACATCCTGTATATTTTGGTCCCTCCTCATAAGTTATAAAGGGGAGTATATTTTTAATTACAAAATTTGGAAACTACAAGATACTTCATATCAGGAAATTAAAAATTGACACTTGCATTATATTCTATGGAAATACATCTTTAGGGAATCCTGTATATTTTAGTCCCTCCTCATAAGTTATAAAGGGGAGTATATTTTTAATTACTAAATTTTGAAACAATAAGATACTTCATATCAGGGAATTAAAAATTGACACTTGTATTATATTCTATGGAAATACATTTTTAGGGAATCCTGTATATTTTAGTCCCCCCTCATAAGTTATAAAGGGGAGTATATTTTTAATTACTAAATTTTGAAACAATAAGACACTTCATAGATTTCCGGAAATTAAGAATTGACACTTGTATTATATTCATCGAATTCTGATGGATACGATGAAGGAACCAGGAACAAGTGTCAAGAGTTGAATCCATTGTGTCTTGAATTAAGGTTAGGCTACTGTATTTAGAAGTTTGACGTGTCTATTAAGCAAGCCTTAAGGCAGACTCACATTTCCGGCAGCAACGCAGCCTTCGCTGGCAACCAATCAGCCCTTCATCGTCTGTGCTCTTTTTCGCCCATACTTACATAGATCGGGAAAGAACGAACCCCTTCGTTTTTTGCAGCACCAGGAAACCCTCGTCCCGTAATAAGCACTTTTCTCGTTACATTTTTGCGCAAGCCAACTCCAACCCCTTGTTACGATAACGTGAATCCCTGGCGTTGCCTCCTTCCCCCTCATGTCTGGCATTTTAAACGTTCGGACAGTTCGTGTCTGAATAATCGCTTTCTTTCATCGGGTTATTACAGCTAATAAGAACGATAAAAGCATGAGAATCCTATTCAATGTGAGATTATCGAACTGTGGATTTTTATGCGAAATTTTCTACTGCGATGGGAAAAAACAGAAGCCAATATAGAAATCAATATTTTCTATACATATGTAGTTTCAATACGTTGCAAATAATATAATAAAATTTTTAAAGACATTCCACGGTTTTTGCTATTTTATATTTTTCCTGCTTACTATTATACAGTAAATATTCGATGGACGCAAGGGCCTCGGAGAGATTCGTTTACATAGT
Source organism: Lasioglossum marginatum (assembly GCA_028455795.1). NCBI lineage: Eukaryota > Metazoa > Arthropoda > Insecta > Hymenoptera > Halictidae > Lasioglossum > Lasioglossum marginatum. Next base: position 4,151,160 of record CM052249.1, read on the forward strand.
TCGTAGAGAAACACTATTTTCTTGTACTTCAAAGACCGAGCCGAAGATAGAAAAAAATTTAAATAACAAAAAATTTTTAATATACCACGTTTTTAAGATGGACTAAGATATAAAACGAATGGAGCGCAAGACTTAGGTGAACTATTCATGCATCAATTATCTATTGCATGCGCCCCACGTTTAAATCTTAATCCGTCTTAAAAACGTGGTATATTAAAAATTTTTTATTGTTTAAATTTTTTTTGTGTCTGCTCGTCTGTATCTTTGTAAGTCTGTGAATGCGATACCTCGAGTACCACTTCATCAAGTTTGAATGGGAAGAACTTATTAGATTTTGGTAATCAAACATTAGTATAATACTTTGTAAACACCACACTGAGCTCCTTCGGTGCGAAGTGGGTCAGTGGAGTGGGGATGAATCGGAGTGGGAACGCGTAGTGGAGTAGGGAACGCTGGCGCGCGGAGTGGGGATCGCTGAACGCGATGACGTACTACCGAGCGTCGCGCAGCGAGGAGTGACGATTAACATGGACCAATCAGAGGACAGGCCCCGGAGAGCCAGGCGATTGGCATTGGCCGAGCCGGAATCCGTCCGTAGCACACGCGCACTGATTGGTCCTCGTTTTTCGTTAATAACTCGTTATTAGATGAACAGACAGACAAGAGAAAGAATTAATATTGCATTGTCGTCCAGTTCTGAGCTATGTTTAAAGTTTCAAGCTCATCGGGAAGTTAGTTTAAAATCAATTGCAAAATTTGTACCGTAGAGACAAACAGACAGACAGACAGACAACAAAGCGAGTTAAGTAAAACGTAGTAATAAAAACGTGGTAAAAAGGACAGCGCGTGTAAACAGAGACCGCGCGCGGCTGAAGCGCAGCAAAAAATAGCGTACCGATGAGACGGATTCATGCAATAAATGAAACTTGTTTGTTTTTACTTATTTTTAATGAAATTTTACCAACATATTTGTTACATTTTTCTGATTGAAGTGAAGCTTTCTGAGTGAAGCATAATGTATATTCACAGGCCAAATCGATTAACTCCACTTTCTGAAATATTTAAGTGTCAAATCACTTGGTTCTCAGTCATATATATAACTCTTCTTCTAAATCTTCCTCTAAATCTTCTTCTAAAAGAAGTTGTTATACAATTCTGGGGTTCATTATAAAGTTAACATAATTGAAACAATATCAGTCAACAGTGTTCGTTACATCTGTCGTTTTTTATTATTCGTCCGGAAATAATGTCGCCTCATAAATTCGGTGAAAATAGGTTGCAAAGAAATAAACAATTTAAAAGCGGTTATGTGGAGTGCTGTTTTAACTTGTACATTCACGGAACAAAAATAGACATCGAGCACAATGGCTCCCGAAGGAGGAGGCACTACGTTATTTCACAGACGTTCCAGAAATTTATGGTAACATTTAGAATTGTAACGCTTAAAAGGCTGACAGGGGACGAATAATTTAATTCGGGAAGTTTTCGAATGGCCGACGACTATATGCACATTTTGCTAGCGATAACGCTGGAAACGAGTTGCGGTTTGTGAGACATTTACATTAACACTAACATTGCGTTCGATTCAATCAAGACTGACTTGTAGTATTTACTTGTTCCATGACTGACAAAAAAGACATTTTAAACAAATTTTAATTTAAAAAATCTAAACTGTGTTGTTATTTTTGTTTTTGCGCCTGGCAACACGAAACGTCGCATGATGTAAAATAGCCAATCACAGGATGCGTGGGTTCATTCAGGAAGACGGTCTTTACAAACAGTTTCATCATTGTTTTAGTCAGACATTGTGTTTTCAGAAGTGAGGACCTCAGTGAAGTTTTTAAAAGTGTGAATAGCGACTAAAATGGCTTCGAATAAATGGTTTCCTGTAAATGTTCTTTTCACTGAATTTTTTATATAAGCGACGCCCTAAAATTAGAAAACAATGATTAGAATATAAAATATAAATGATTACAGATTCAATAATTTGAATAAATGCGAAATTTAAGTAAAAATTTTAAAGTATCCAGAATTAATTCCACTAGTGTACAACATTTCTGGGATACACTGTATTATTGAGAAAAAGGGGACAATTGGCAACAATTTTCTTAGAATTTTCTGTAATAACCATTTTTAATGATATGGGTGAATGAATTGTGCAAGACAGTTCATGTCTATTTGAAATGCATATACAGGAAAATGAATATTCTTATGACTTTCGAAGTTCAATTAGGGAAGAAGGAAGAATGGATATTTCATAGATGTCGAACAGTACCAGAATATCGTGAGCAACCGTTCAGTAATTTTAGCACGGGAGCTCGAGGTATTGTTAGGCCTCTGACACAGAATGAAAGAATAATGAAACGGCGAAACAGAACAAGAAATATGGGTCGTAGGTGAAGTAAGCCGAATATTTCCGACAAAAGTTCAATCGATGCTCACATAAAACGTAGGTACGAGTACGCTTTTAAAGCTCTCATCGAGTATTTTTACTTGATGTTGCTGCATTTCGTCAGAGATATTACTACCTATTTAAATCACTAATTTTATTTGGTTACATTTAATTTCAATCATTAACCCCTTGTACTCCGAATTATTTTTCGATTTTGTTGCCAACAAGTTCCTACTATTTTAAGAGTTTTATTTGAAATTTACTTCAGAGGTCAGATTCTACTTGGTAACTAATTACCAAAAGATGTTCTTTTGTCACGCATAACACCTTATGGGTTAGGTTTGATCGATCATATCAATCGATAACACTGTCCAACAAATTTCAATTTTTTTTTGACGTTTCGATTTCCGAGTTTAAACATGTTTGAACATTCATAATAAATTAATATTAGATATTCTGGAAACAGAATTCTGTATTCTACAAAATCTTTTGCTGTAACGAACAATTTAAAATCTTTTATAATAACGTCAATATTTGTTTACAGTTGAAAAATATTCTTATTTTCAAAATCAAATTTCTCAAAAACTGTGCGACTAGGGGAAAAATTAAGGGCAGATTCGGAATCAGCGCAGAAAACTATAGGAATCGCATAGTGAAAATCGAAACGTTTTTTGGCTGTTGGACAGTGTAATCGGTTCCCTCATCTTGCGGACACAGCATGCGGGTCACATACAAGTCGATAAAAACTTCAATATTTGCAATTAAATATTATATGGTTAGAAGGTAAAGTCTATACACCATGCAGAGTATTTGAATAATATTGATTTTATCTACAGTGAATCTACAGGAAAATATTTCAAGGCACTTTAAAACTATAACTTTTTTATACTTGTATCAAACGACCTGATGTTTTGTAAGCAATTAGAAGAATTGGTTTACTAAATGATCTGCAAAAAAGATTTTTCAAAAATTACAATTTACAAGGTTGCATACAAAAATAAAAAAAGCATTCTTTAAAACTTTTTTATTTGGGTCCTTAATGAAAATTTAAAATATATGTTTTGTAGATCTATGTTATACACATGCTGAAAATTTCATCAGAATCGATTAACATGCCCAAGAGCCACCTTAACCCAGAGTGGTTAAAGGTGAAAATCATAGTTTTTCGCAACTTTTGGTCAGTTTCTGCTTAAAATCCACAGATTCTTACATCTTTCGATGCGTGTCGTTTTGTTTTCTGCGTCAACCGATTTCGATGAAATTTTCAACATGTGTATAACTAACATACATCTACAAAACGCATATTTTAAATTTCCATTACGGGTTCTAATAAAAAAGTCGTAAATGTTGCCACTTTTACTTTCTCATGTAATTCTTAGCAATTGCAATTTTTTCAAAATCATTTTTGCATGTCATTTGGTAAGTCAATTCTTCTAATTGCTCAAATTGCTTCAAATACTTTCGTGGTTACTAAAAATAGAACATTTTCAGAATTAGTCAACTAGCGACAGCGAAATTGATTGGTAAAGAAACGCGACGAAATAGATTTGGAAGTGGAGAAGGAAAAAATAGAAGCGATCCTTGCCGATTGTGATTCATCTTGATTTTCAGCGTCGACGATTCCTTTTGTCCCCGAAACCGAAAATTTGGTCTTCGGCCGCGATGTAGGACGAGCTTTGATCGGCGGAGCTTGATTTCACCGAAGATCAGAGGTGGCGCATTCTCTTTCACCGAGGTCTCGCATGCGAAACCGCTGGCGCTGGGTCACTCGACTTCTCGATGAAAATCCGCAATCGCTTGCAAAGCAGGCTCGACGTTGCTGAACGAACGAAAAAATGTGAACGGCCAGAGACCGAGCTCTCGCGCGAGGAAACCTCCGCAAATATTCGACCACCTCCTACGCTGTCGCCACATCGACACATTTTTCTCTCTCTCGAACGTCTGTTTATCACTACGATCAGCCCAGTCATGCTTTTTGACCATCGGAACTTGCGTCATTTGGATAGAATCATTTTCTAGCAGCCGATCTTTATGCGCATCTTGCTTATCCGCAGTCAAACGCAGTTTATTTTCTAAGTGAGGCCTCTTAGACCCAAAGGACATCGGTAATACAACATCCAAAGGCCATGTGCAGGTATAGCTAAGGGCCGCAGCCCGATTGGCGAGGGTTGTTTTCTTTCTTCGTTGCAGTCGGTTAGTCAGTCGATTCTGAAGAGGCTAAGAGAACGCTTGCAATAGTAAATTTCACAAACGAGTTTTATTTAAGATCCTGCTTCCCTGAAAATCAAAACCTTCAAAATGAGCAATCATTTTATTTTAATTAAATTAAATGTTCGGAATTATGACCTTGAACAGTAACACAAACATTTTTCAACAATCAGAACATTTTTAATATCACCATATATTTGCCACCTTACAGTACAAGTTTTCTCACAAATATTTTCTTCTGTCTTCAAGCCTGACGGAGAATGTTTCTATATCCGTACACCTTCATATTTCTATTAACTCGGACACGATAGGTTCTTTACTTTATTTCTGAGCGTCGGTGTACGTATATATGAAGCGGAGCTGATGAACATTCTTTTGTGAAATTACGAACGCAATTGCACGAAAGGAGTTTCCACCGAGTGGTTACGAAAATGTGCAGCAAGAAGTGCACTCCTTGCTAAAAGAACGGCTCCATCCCGATTAATTGGTGCTTTCTACCGGAATACGCGAGCTCCTGTTGAACAAATGGTGAAATTGAACGCACAAGCGGTCTCCCTTGAAATTTCAGGTATCGCGGTCGCCCCAATATTATTACTACAAAAATCGGGCTTTGGATACATACGAAGAAAAATGCAAATGTAACAATGATAATCCCAATTACAAAGTGTGCAGTGTCGCCGAGAGGCTATTCATTTAGAGCGGCTTTTCATTACTTCGATTCGCTTGCCAATCACGCAACACGCGCCACAAGTCAAATAATATTCACCATGTTCCGAAGCCACGTTGCGTCGGTGCGTTCGATTCAAAATCCTGCAGATTTTGTACCGCAACCTTTGTTCTCCATCTGTTTCAGTTCTCCATTTTATTTCGCGTTCAACAGGAAGGTACATACAGTAACTACCACTAATATTCGGACACTCTTAAAAAGACGATAACTTTTTTAATATTGTACTATACCATTTGAACTTTGTTGGGAAGCTAGAGTAATTAGTTTGCTACAGGATGTGAAAAAAAATTTTTTCAAAAATTGCAATAGATCGGAATTGTAGAAAAAATACTAAAAGTTGCATTGTACAACTTCTTTATGTGGGCCTATATTGAAAATTTAAAAAACTCGTTTTGTCAATACATTGTGTGCAGAATTTGATACTTTATCTATACACTGTACGCGGAACTGTCAGCACAGAGTCGCCGTTCTTTTCTTGCAATTACCGTTTTAATCCCTAAAGCATTCATTGGATTAATTCCGTTCTGATGAGAACTGGAGGTCATAATTTAAATCAGCCCTCGAAAAAATGCGTAGTCCGCATGAGAAGATCGAAGCTATTTTTCATCGAGCGTGCTTACAATAAAAACGCGGAGTTTTCGGTACGATATCCTGAATCGAGAGTCCTCCCAGCAACAAATAATTCCGTGATTTGTGCCTCCCAATGTAAGAATATTATTTACGACGTCGTAAATTACAGCGATTCGTTCCGGTAGGCCACCGAGAAACGCAACGTCGAGATTAATATAGTACGATTGAATAGGACGACTGAACAACCATATTGAATCGCGTTCAATCGGATTGCTCGAGCCCATGGAAAACTGAATATTAATTTCCCGTCCTCGCTTAACGAAAGCAAAATATTATTTTGCTTCGCTAGCAGTGACTTTGAAAATCTTATATAAGTACACATAAAAAATAATGGTCATTCGTTATAGGGGTGAATCTACACCTCTGGATCAGTGGACATTTGTAAGAGAAACTTGCCACAAAATTGTTTATGCCAAAGAAAATTGTGGTTAAAGTTTGTATTTACATCAACACCTTTTACGCATCGATAAGAGAAAAAGTTTGAAATGAACCTTATGTCGTGAACAAATACTTATTAAGTTATACGCTGTTGTAATTTTTGCAAAATTTGATTGAGTGGAGTTATATGTATAGACAAAAACCCACTACTATAGTCTACCTGATGTATCGATGAGACAAAACATAATCGTGTGCGTACCGCGAAACAAACGAAATTTAAAGGAACATTCATCTGTAGGCCCGTGGCAAGTCATCGTCCCCCTGCCCATTCAAATCATAAATTTGAAGTTGCAAAATATGAGGGAAAACCTTAAATCCATTGATGCACATACGAATACTAATCCTACATTATAAAATACGGCTGCGCTTTACTTTACCGGACTCAAAATTTGTGCCTTTCTCCTATAAATTATGATGTATTTGGTATGTAATCCAGTAGATTTGTACTCGGGGACCCTGCAGATCAAAGTTTCGATCCGATAGGATCAATGGTTCAGGAGTTATGCTTCCTTAAAGTTGAGCATTATTCAGTGTTTTTGACAGGTGCTGCCATCTACCGGTTCTGCTCGGTAAGCGGTGCGCGATCGTCACTACAAACCAATATGGCGGCGCCCTTACCTGTCAAAAACACTGAGAAATGCTTAACTTTAAGCAAGCATAAATCCTGAACCATGGATGCTACAGGATCGAAACTTCGATCTGCAGGGTCTCCGGGTACAAATCTACTGGATTCTACGCGTCAGCTCAACTGTGAAAGGTCCCATAAGACTGTGGGTAATCGGCTACGCAAGCTTTAGTATGAAACGGGGCTTAGGTTGAGTAGTGGGAAACTGTCAAAAAATTGCTTTTCTTATTGTCTTCGGTCGTCAATGGCGTGATTTATAAGTGTATGCCCGCTCGTTGCTTCGGTGGATCTGTCGCACGTGTTGCCGGAGCGCGTTAGTTGTAAAATAATTAGGCTAGTTCGGAGTCGTGGAGAGATAGGCCGCAGAATAATCCCCTGCTGAATGCGGATATCGGGCCAGCGGGGATCTATAACCTACAGCATTGCGAGGTGTGGAGAAGGGACCAGGAGGCCCCTAGGCGGTGGGGTTTTAGTGAGTATGCCTTCCCCTCTAGTTTTTCTCAGGCAAGGTGAGCCTCACACTACCCCCTCCCCCCCCAACCATCATCAGGAGGAGGAGTGTGCGTAACATGCATTTTCCCACCGCCCTTAAACAAAAAAAAGGACACTTCGGAGCCGATCCACGTACGTTTTTTGCCAGCTATAACATCCCTTTCTTTTATATGTAAGATTTTCTTTTATTTTATTGTACAGCTTCAAATGTTTCTCATTAGCAAAAGATTTCCATGTGATATCTAAAAACTGTGGTGCCCAAGGTGGTTCGGAACCCACCTTAATAAACTGTAGGTCCCGTCGCTAATGACCATTAGCAGTTGATGCGACGTAAAACAAAATAATAAAAAAAAAACTTCAAATGTATGATTTGAATGGGCAGGGAGACAAAATGACCTGGCACGGGTCTAGCGACGAATGTCCCTTTGAATTTCGTCTGTCTTGCAACGTACAGTTGCATTAATTATGATGACAGACGATGAGAAGGTCCTTGGTGTAAGACTTGTGTCCTCTGTGACTCGTGTCACTCTGTATATTAATATTATTACAGCATTGGTAATACGCTACGCTGTTTATCCGAATCTGTTGGCCATCTGTATACTTGCGTAAGCTGGTCTAAATCACTGTTCCATTGAAGAGATTCGGGGGAACACGGAAGTTCAAGGTATTCAAGTGAACAACCTGTATTGCGCCGATGTCGAATCTTTAATTAGTTGGCATTGTTTGGTTAGTTAGCGGGCAGGAACAGGATGGTGGTAACTGGAATGAAGATTGCTTGTCGTCAGCAAATTGCTGCAGAGAACAGCAAGCTTGTGTACCGGGTTAGGCGGAAGATATCGACTGGGAAACGGTTACTTCGGTCTTGGCTGTTCACAACGGGACCACGCGTGATTGATCTCGATCCGCATGATTAGGCTGAATCCTGAGTACACCATAAACTGCGTGTGATTATATTTTCCTTTTCGCGGACAGCAGTAAAGCGGAGCGCCGTAAAGAGAGGAGAGTGATAATAAATTCTTTCTCGCCGGGCATTCTTGTTAAATGTAATAAAAACGCGGGCCCTGCGTACAGTAAAGTAACGCATAAAGTGAATAATGACGCTTGTTACGGCGCGTATTTTCCTATTTAATGGGATACGTTGCACCGTGATACAATGCGCCGTCTGGCTCTGATTATTCGCGAGGCTCTGCCAGCCAACATTGCTGCCAATTAGAATCAAAGTTTGTGGCCGAGACACCTGCAGCATTCCGGGAATACCGTGGACAGCCGAGATCAAATTAACTTCTTCCAGTTAATCTTTCTCGGACATTCTTTGGACGTACGTTGGAATTCATCGAGCATATCTGATTCTGCAGCAATGCCTAACTTGAATCAAATCATAGGGTGTTGTTTATGCCAAAACTGGATGAACAAGGTGTGACGGCGTCGCCACAAGATGGACAGATAGTCAAAGACCTTCCTCGCTAGTACCTGATTTGTCACCGATTCGTATATATACCGTCCGCAACTGATGGCCGACAGCCCAACGTCTAAGGCAGGGCCCGCTAGTTACCCTTACTGATGAGTCCTCTAGCGGGTCTAGGACGAAACGCTCCTTTCCTTTTCCTCCTCTCTTTCATATTTATTGGGAGCTCCTTCTCTATTCTTCAGCTCCCACAAAGGTATAGATGATAATTAATAACGACTGGACTGCTGCTTCAGCACAGCCCTTTGAGTATTACACCTGGTATCACGTCTACAACCCGAAGGATCACCCACTGTTGTGGGACTAAATGGAAAAGCTTCAACAATGCCCGAATGCTCTGTGCTTTCTGAATCTCTTTCTTGAGAACCGTGACTGAACTCTGAACTGTGTGACTTTCCCCCGAGGAAGAGGCGGGGTATTCGTAATAGAGATTACTTTAAAAAATTAGATTAGTAAAATTTTAGTAAAAAATTAGAAATAGTAGCAACAATAACGATAATAATTTGTCTGTTTTGCACACCTTCCAGTTCAAGAGAAGCATTATTAAAATGTTGTACATTTATAATGTTCTACAAAACCTTTCCGAAGTTTGATAGAAATCTGACCCTTCTCGAGAAATTTTATAATTGTTGACAATTTTCGATCAGTTGAAATTATGTATTACTAATTAGTCGCGAACATATGAACAATGAACATACATATACGCAGACAGAATGTCGATGCCCACATATGCTGCAAATTATAATAAATGTTAGTAATGCATGTCGAAGTGAAATAATGCGATTGGCCATTTTGTGTTGGTTACACGATCGATATTACAAAATGTTTAGCCGGAAGCAATCAGATTTTAGGCAGAATTGGAAATTACTGTACTGGTGAGGGGTGTGACCTCACTACACGTCGAAATCTAATTAGTAACAGAATAGACTAGAGTACAAAATTTCATTAAGATATTTTTACAAATTGAAATAACGAGTGTCGCGTTGTTATTAAAAGAGAAACATCAGGAAGGTGAAATAAAATTATTGTGTCTCTTATGAAATGACTAGACTGCGGATCATTATGCATTTATGAAGAAATTGGTTGAGGGAAATATGAAACAGTAAAGGATTAGAAAAATTTCAGAATATCATAATATTTTTCAATGTATAACAAAGTCATTAAAAGATGAAATCAATTCTTATTTCATTCGTACTTCCCACAATCAATGCAGAACATTTTTATTTTGCATAAAGATCCGCAGTCTAGAAATGACATACAGTGAATCAAGATAATATTGGCACACTTTTTAAGGGACCATCATATTGCTTAAGGGATTAGGACACAGTAACAAGTGGGGAAAATATAAGATTTTTAAACAACCGTACAGAAAAAAGTGAATGATCGATTAATATAATATTTTGTATTTCAGTTTACTATATTATGAACTATAAAAAATGCTTGTAATATGTAAAAATTAATTTGTTCTTATGTCTTCCGTCGCCTTTGCTCGGAATATCTTTTCTTCCAGATGACCAACTAGTGTACAGGATTCCTATAAATCCTGAATTAACTATATCAAAAATCCCAAAAATGTCATAAACTGTGATATATTCTTTAGGCATTGACGATCCCACATTTCAATTTTTGTGAAAATTAACAAAATAGCAGATATTTTAAATTTAATGACTGAATTTCGGTAGAAAATTTGTTAATTTTTTATTTATGTTGAACAAAATAATGGGAAAATGAAAAAAAAATCGATCGTCAATGCCTAATAGATATTATAATGAAGATAACTGTAAAATTTTAATGTAATTGCTAAGGTAGAGCTCGAGATATCTTGAACACCGTTTTGAAAAACGCAACTCTGAGAAAAACGCGTTTAAAGTTTACGAGTGTAATTTTTCTCGAAGGCATACGAACTCACTCTCGAAACGGTACTTCGAGAAATAATTTGTATTGAACCCTGAAATCCATATAAAACCTTTGGCATTCTGTTCTCAAGACTTGAAACTACTATTTAAGAAAATAAATTTTCGTTTTTTTTTTTAAATATCACTGTGTCCTAACCTCTTAAAATAACGCAAAGTTTTCAGGTGAACAGAGCTCGTAGGACACAGTGTATTTATAAACGAATTAGATGGTACATCGACTTTCCGAAGTTTCGTTGCTGGAATGCTCTTCTCTGTTCAATTGTGGCGGAATGATACATGCAAATCGTGTTGGTCAAAAGTTAAGGGAACTGAAAAATAATCACTGTTCGAATTGAACGAAGAAGTAAGAAACTTTTCGGCTGTGTATTCCGCATTCCTTGAGATAAATCTGTGCTGCGAAACAGAAATTTCTAGCGTGTTTGTTACGAATTGTGGTGGAAGGCTATGTATACTTTCGTATTCATCTTCCTCAGCATCCTGATGGTTCGGTACGATGATTCTGAATAATAGCCACCTCACCGACGTGCTCTGCATTTTTCTGGCGGTCTCGTAATCTATATTGTAATAACACCGAAAAAAAATGAAATTGTAGAGTGCTGTGCATTGATTCCGGAAGAGCAACCGTTTTCATACCCTCACCAATACCAAAATTGTGGTTTAAGTTTCAGCCAATCTTTTATCTCACCCTGCGACTATAAAATCATGTTTGTTTATAACTGGTCATAAACTCGCCAAAACAATATGCAAGACAATTAGAACTTTTATTACAAAATAAGTGTAAATCTCAAGAGTGATAACTAGATTGCAGGTGTGTACATAAATATTGATTGTTATAATCAAGTTCATCAAAATTGCAATGGAAAAAGGTTAATTGATTTTACTTTTTACTCTATAGTGAATTAAGGAAGACGGAAATTTAATCAAAAACATTTTATCAAATTTTGAAATGTGAATTGTGCAACGAATGTATATTTTACGCACTTGTTATTCTTCTGTACATCAACCCTGCACCGCATAAATATTCTTACATAAAATTTATAGAGGAAAAAAGTTTATGGGCCCGGATGGTTTTCTTATTGCTTTCTCTTCCTGCCACCGACAGCTTCTTTAACGCTCTGTATGCTCATAAAAAGCTATCTCCCACTTTCTCTTTGGAGACAATAAAATGTTTTGTAACTTCGTGTACGAGCGGAACGTGGTCGAGAGGGTCTATGGAAATAACGAGTTTTAACGGGCTGCTTTTATCTTTCAGCCACCGCTATACAGTCGCAGAAAATGTAGGGCGTGAGCACTTCCCTCCTCGTGATTAATTTCTGGATTTAGGGTCTGTACAGAGATTACGATTTCCTCGTGTGGCCCGCATAGTGTGTCCGCACGATGCGATGGAGGAGTCGATTATCGTTCGATACGATCCAGCGAACCTAACCTATAAGGTGTTGCGCGTGACAAACGAAGATTATTATTATATTTTAACCCTGGATCATCACACTTATTTTTTGAGACATGTACAGTAAATATTCGATGGACGCAAGGGCCTCGCGGAGGTTCGTTTGCATAGTTCGTAGAGAGACACTATTTTTTTGTGCTTCAAAGACCGAGCCGAACGTAGAAAAGGACAGCGCATGTAAACAGAGACCGCGCGCGGCCGAAGCGCAGCAAAAAATAGCGTACCGATGAGACCGCTTCATGCAATAAATGAAACTAGTTTGTTTTTACTTATTTTTAATGAAATTTTACCAACATATTTGTGACATTTTTCTGATTAAAATGATACCAAACAAGATATAATTTGGTCCATATTTACTGTACCCACATGTGAAGCATAATGTATGTTCATACCGTCAATTAAACCACTAAACACAGTTGAAATTATATCGTATTTAGTGTCATTTTAATTAGAAAAATGCCACAAATAAGTTGATGAAAGTCCCATAATAAAGTAATGAAAAATAACGAAGTTTTGTAATTGGATTAGTAGTGGTTCACACCGATATTCCCGACCCGACTGCTGCGTTGCCCCACAGTGGAGGGGATATCTTTTTTACATCCAACGTGTAACACCTTCTTGCGTCCACAGAATATTTACTGTAATACCAAACGAAATTATGAGATTATGTTACTGGCGGTGACTTGGTTCACGATTGACATTGCTATTGCTGTTGAAAGATTTATTAAAAACTGTTTAGCAGTATGGACCGTATAAAAAATTATGAAATAATCGCCAGTATATAAAGTGTTAATGTTGAAATACGCGACATCTTCTGATACATAAGGATGACACCTGTTTACTAGACAACGTCGATAGTCGATAAAGTAGAATATATATACATATATAGACGCTCCAACAATCATTCCTTCTTCTCTTGTTCTAGTCGTCCATGAGTGTACACGCGTCTAATTGTTTTGTATTATTTTTACACAATTCTGTAAACCTTTTCATAATATTCAATATACTAAATATAGTTTATAAAGTGAATATTGTGAGGCATAATTTATTTCTGCCTGTGTAATTATTGCGTATCTGCTAAGATCACGGCACAGTTTTCGGATTCAACGAGCAACAGTTAAAATTAAAACACTTTCTAATTTTATTTTGGTCAACGTTATTTTTAGAAACATAAAAATCTAGTTTATTATATTAGTTTCTTTCTAATTCCTTAATTTACCAATTTTCTGTTAGATGTTTTTATCAAGAATCCTTGACAAGGAAATTCATTTTTGGGGCACCCTATGGATACTTCTTACCCTTTCTATTCCTATACTATAATAGTTACTGTCACACAATAGTTCAAGAGCAATTTCGTTTATAGAAATTTGTATGCTCAATATTTTGGAAGCCCTTTTTGTAACCCCATAATGAGATACCACCATGTTGGTATTTATACCAAGATAGCCTAGTTAAATTACTCCGTCAACATCGCAAATTTGATCAACCCTCCTAACGACCTAACTTCTTTCGCATGAAGTTTGCTATAATAAATATCCTACAACCCTTAGATTGTTTTCTGAAACGACCATCGCATCGCGGCGATCGATCGTGATGAAAATCGAGGCCGTCGAACTTCCGAGTTACGCTTTCCCCGAGCACTTCACAACGTATAATGATGAAACTCCGCAGCTCTTCATTGTGCTGTATAGTGTATCACGAGTATAGTGAGCAAACTAATAACAATGATAAGTCATACCGAATTTATTAAAATTTTTTACTTTTTTCTGGAGAAAGTGTCCTAAATATCTGCTGCTGCCTCATCCAAATATCTAGTACAATAGATATAGACCACCCTCTAAGAAGGTGTAATTTCTTGAAGTTTTTTGAGATATTAAAAGTATAAGTTTACCAGGTAATACTAGATATCTTATCTAGTTATCTAGTTTGTTACATAATACTTATTTAGTTTATTACATTAGTGCCACCTAGCGGCTCCGCTCATTAGAGGACAAGTGACGCTGAGTACATACCAACATGGCGACGCCCTTACCTGACAAAAACGCTTAAAATCGTTCAACTTTAAACAGGCATAACTTTTAAACCTTTGAATTCCTAACGTTAAAATTTCAATTTTTGTCATTTTCTCGTCAGAATCTGCAGGATTATATTTTAAAAGTTCAAAATTTTTGGCCCTCTAAAGTGAAATTTAGCCTAATCGGGGACAATTGTAATATTAATAGTCTGGAAACATTTCGTGGCTTATCTTGAAAAGATTTAAATGTAGGTACAAAGAAAATAAAATCGACCATTTACACTGGCACTTAAAACAAAATCGGAGTAAAATATGAAGTAAAACAGAAGAAGATAGTGAACAGAAAGGCACGTAATCTAAAAACAGGAAAAAGTAATAACAACGACGAAATAAATAATTGGCATAAAGAATGTAATAATGAGAGAGATGAAGGAATTTATTGGCTTGTATATCACGATTTAATAGTTCCAGCAATTGTGCACACGAGGAATGCAATAAACGACGCAATCAGACTGTGAATTTTATGCAATTACAGTAATCGGTCACCGGGGATCTCTTGTCATTAATATTAATAGATAGTTATATAAGATTTCGGGGTGTGACAATTTTTGCGTAATCACGGTAGCAAGTGAAATAACTAATTTTACGTCGGTCGGTGCCATTTGAAAATTTGTATATAGTACTAATAGACTTATTGTTAACTTGGATCGACAATCGTGGCAATCAGAGCATACGATACGCATTGATGATCTATGTATACTGCGCTACGGGTGGAGCCTATATTCGCACTCCTATAGAGGACATGTGTCACCGAGGCATTGGGGTTTGATGTCGTTAACTAAGTTGCACTCGACTTGATTATAATGACTTGGCTTCAAAGCAGCACCCAGGGGTCTTCGGTCATCACGACACCAGGGCAGGCGTGCTACTGAGGCGGTGAACTCAAAGGAACATCTCTCTGTGATGTCTCGGCGCCTTCCGACACATTCGGTGACATTCCTGTTCAATTGTAACAGCCGGCAGCTAGCTGTTCAGGGTTCGAATACGTTTCTACGTGACGAGGTGATGAGACATGCGGGTTATTATTGACTAACGGTGAACCGTGAAGATCATAGTTAAGCGACGATTAACCGTATTCTACTATTAAGGGCTGTGTATGCTGGCGCGTGGCGCGAACCTCGTATCACGAGGCATTTCATCAGGAGATCAATCTGATCTGACAATTGGAAAGCATTAGGGGGTTGCACACCTTTAACCCTTTACGGACGGGGATTTATCTTAGCATACTGTTTGATGGATTGATTGCGTTGCAAAGCATATGAAGAAAGTGGGTAAAATATTGGAAGTGGGGCCCCAGCCGATAAAACAGAATAGGGGGTTTTTAAAATGACTTCTAAAAGAGGGCAACGCCTATAGACGAAACACATCAACACCACGAGTGTCGCCAGGCAGCAACAACACTCAGCTTCTGATATTGGAACCTATAAATAAGGCTTAGGGGCACAGGTCCCTGGCGCTATGCGTAGCTCTACTCTACGCCAAGGAAGTCAGCTGGTGCTTTCCAGTCGTACCCTAGTTATCAAACAGTAAATTCATCAAACAGATACTAGAAAGACTCTAACAAATGGCATCATCCAAAACTGACCACAGCTTGACCAACACTGAAATTCGAGCCGGCCACACAATAAGTGTTGGGCCCGAAAGATTAGGTGTCAATTATTTTCGCTTTCTTGCTCTTTACCCACTCTAGGTCCCTAGAAAGTGCTTTACAGCTTGCCCACAGTTGGCAATCATGTGTATCTCCAGCGCCCTAGCCTTCGAGTAGTGAAGCGATAGAACCATAGAGCACCAGGCCACTAGCAGTATTGTGGTGAGTGGAATCTATCCATCGCTAGGTCCGCCTATCCCCTATGGAAGAGAATAAGTCCATATAGACCAGGGGAGATCCGATGGGACGCGTCAACCAATGCGCAATGCGGAAAGTAGGACCCCGGGTGCTGGGATATCGGGCAAAGAGGAGGCAGGCTAAAGCCCTGGGCGGTGGGTTTTTAATGGGTATGGCACGGTCCTTTTCTCGGAAACCGTGTCGAGCCCCACACTACCCCCCGACTTCCACCTTAGGGGGGTGTGCGTAATCACATTTCCCCACCGCTCTGAAACAAAAAAAATAAGATTCGCCTATACCCACCTCTGACACCCCGTAGTCCCAATGTTTACGCTTTGACGTCACACACTTCATAGTGCGAAATGAGGATAGAGCCCCGGGGCGGCACAGTTTTCATCAATTTAATAATGAATAAACTCATAAATATATTACTTACGCAGTAAGGCACCCTGTACAGTGGAAGAAATCCAAATGATTACTCACCTGGAACAAAAAATGAAAATGAAAGATTAGTATGACTATAATTATAATAGCATTTCTAGTTCTCTTTGTATTGTACTTTGTATATAACAATTTACTTAACGATTGTTAAACAAGTTATTTTGTCTTCAGAAGGTACAAAATTGCTCAGTCAATTAATATCAGATTTATTAATTATGATGTATAAATATAGGAATAAAAATATAGGAATTGCGTATATTTTCTGCAGATAATGCAACAGGTTTGCTAGAAAATGATGATTGGCTAGCAAAAGCTTCAGTTTCAACAAAGCCTGCAAGTATACGTGAATTGAATCCTTCATTTCGTAAGATCGGATTTTTCGTTATGAATATTTGTATTTGAGAAATCGATCCGCTTACTGCACCACTCTTCCGTGAAATATATTTCAATGTACAGGATCGAGATAAATATTTGCAAGATGGAAATTCTGATCGACTTCCGGTGAATTACCAAGATATGAAGCTATCGGGTACTCTTCTCAAAATAGCAATATGGTGCTCCTTCAATACTGTCGTGTGGTTACATCGGAAATTTCCTTTCAGAAAAATTGTGGCTCTATGAGAGACGCTGATTTTTGCCAAAAAAAAAATTGAAAAAATTGAATGTAAGCAAATATTTCGTCATGTGAAATTTACGAAAACATAAAACTTTTATATTTTTCGATCGAATAAATCGTATTAAATTCTCCGTCGCGTTCTAATCTCGTTTTGAACTCCACTAAACGTTTATGAGTATACCGAGTTTTTCAAAATCGCTCGAAACAAATTGACTTCCGTGTTGGAACGAGTAAACAATCGAACAATTTAAAATAAATAAAATAAATTTAAATAAATGCTAAATACATGGCGGTACACTTAATTGGGACACCTAAATATCTCTGTTATTAAAGATTTTATCAAGCTGCAGCGATAAGGTTCTTTTTCTCGAGGTCATTTTTCAGAGATTCAAAGTCAACAATACTTTTTTAAATGGAATGACATACATCGTATCAGTATTCAAAGTCGATTGTTTCCGCTCGGTAAGCGGCGCGCGACCGTCACTACACGCAACATGGCGGCGCTAACCTGTCAAAAACACTGAAAATCGCTCAATTTTAAACGTTTAACTTTTAAATCATTGATCCTCTAGGATCGAAACTTGGATTTCTCACATCTTGTTGTCCAAATCTACTGGATAACATAAGAAAAGGTAGAAATTTATAGGAGAAAGTCAAAAATTTCGGGTTACGCAAGGAAAAGTTTACCCTCGTCCGGTGTTACGGGGGCCCCCTACATAAAAATTCACAATAAATGTTCTGTTGGAGAAAGTATCTACTGTGTGTTTCTCTTAACAAGTTTTACAAGCAGTTCAAGTTTGAATTGATGATTTCAAGACACCTTACAGGAGTGTGTATTTTCAGAAGACTTGATCGATTCCGGGCAATCGCGTTGTACAGCCAATTTCATTGAAATATCGCGAGGTTCACTCTGAAAGAATCGGACGGAGAAGAGGGAACGACTAGATTCGACGCAAGGAGTACCCCTGTGCACGGACCGTGAAAAAAAATTTAGCAATCGACTTTGATTCAAGATCTCCGCCAGTCAGAATGTAGGTCGAAATGCGGTTCCTTTCGACGATGCACTCGAAGATCAAAGAACGGCTACGCCCCTTTCTAATCCTTTTGCAGGGAATCCGTATCGAGTCCTGAATCGACTCTCCCCGAGCAAGCACTTCTTCTTCAATAATCCATTCACCCGTCCTCGGTGTTCGCAAGTACCACTAACCCGCACTTCCGTACGCTCTAATGATACTCGAGTGGATCGTATCCTACTTTGCCGCCCACTCGTGAAGCCTATTTAATAAGAGGCAAGTAGAGAATGATAAAAGGAAAAAAATCTGATTTGAAATCGAGCCACTCGATGAATAATCAATCATGATGGAAACGACTGTCGACCGCAACTTCAATTTTAAATGTTTGAGTGGATGCAATTTTTAGCGACGGATGCTGAAGTTGCTGAACGTGCATCGTAAAGACGCAACGAATTTTCAACAGTAAATCTACCGAGCCTTAAAGGTACAGGAAAGTCGCGATATTTATCCCAGAGAGTCTCCACGAAAATTCTCGCTTGTCTACCCACTCTACTGAGGGACAACGCCGCAGGTGCCTCGAAGCTCGAGCTGCCTCGGTCGCCGAGGAGCAGTCTAAACATGCCGCGTAATCCGATACCGGGTCGGGTATATCGGTGTGAACCACTACTAATCCAATTACAAAACTTCGTTACTCCTCATTATTTTTTGATGGGGCTATCGTCAACTTATTTGTGGCATTTTTCTGATTAAAATGACACTAAACACGATATAATTTCAACTGTATTTAGTGGTTTAATTGACGGTATGAACATACATTATGCTTCACATGTGGGTACAGTAAATATGGGTCAAATTATATCTTGTTTGGCATCATTTTAATCAGAAGAATGTCACAAATATGTTGGTAAAATTTCATTAAAAATAAGTAAAAACAAACAAGTTTCATTTATTGCATCAAGCGGTCTCATCAGCACGCTATTTTTTGCTGCGCTTCGGCCGCGCGTGGTCTCTGTTTACATGCGCTGTCCTTTTCTACGTTCGGCTCGGTCTTTGAAGCACAAAAAAATATATCTCTCTATATATATAAAAAAATATATCTCTATAATCTCTCTACGAACTATACAAACGAACCTCCCCGAGGCCCTTGCGTTCATCGAATATTTATTGTATAAGGTGTAATGCGACACCCATCGGCATGTCCATAGAATACAAATGTGCTAGAAACAGTTTCCAAATAATTGGTAATTTTAATAAAATGACTTGTTGAATATTTGATTCAGACCTGCAGTTCTTATCGCATAATTAACCCTTACACTCCGAATTATTTTTCAATTTTGTTGCAAACAACTCCCTACTATTTTAAGTGCTTTATTTGAAAACTTCAAAGGACAGTTCCTTGACCGCGACTTATTTTAAACAATTTTGTTCTTCAATATTTGTGGAACAATAAATGGAAAAATAAAACAATGAAATAAATAAAGGAAGGTGACTCAGAGAGTCACCACTAAAAGTTACTGTACCATTATTCAAAATATCTTTTACATTATTAAATATGTTGGGATCTAATCAATTGCTAAACATTTAAATATTGTATGAGGTATTATATTGATTTCATCTACATAAAATTAAAAAATATTATGTAGAATTAAATTATTCTGGGTTGGAAGAGATGTTTAATGTTCCAAATAAAATAGCTCCAAGTGCAAAGGGTTAAATTCTTTCGTAACCATACGTTTACCTTTCGGAACGTTAAGCGATTTCCATGCGTTTGCGAATTACCATTGCTAAAAATATTTGCTACACTTGCAACAAAATCCACACCATCGCTGGTAAAATCTCCACCATCGTTATAATTTACGAACTGCGGAAAACGGTAAAAATGAGAAATGTGTTTACAACGGTTTTTCATGTTGCCATGCGAAACATCTAGTACGCCGATATTTTTATAACGTCGAAAACATCGATTACATCTGTGTTCTTTTCACTAGCTCATATAATAGCCGCAATACAACGGACCAGAATGGAACCACTGTGTTCCTCCAATCTTTGTTTCTTCTGCGAGCAAGCTATACCTACACGTATTTCGAGCGCGGAATTGCTTGTTGCCCATGTATACCTGCCGCCAGAATGTAACAGCGGCGGCAGATCAATCGAAATGTTGGCGGAGTTAATTGCTTGCTGTTAATTACTCGGGTGCGTTTAACCACTGTCATTCTACTCTCGCGAATAGAGAAATCCGGGTCGACTAGGTTTCGCACGGATCTTAGAAAAATGATCGGCCGACCACGAACAAGAAAAACATTCAATATAATGATCTCGAAATCTGTGAAATAAATGTTTCGCTATTGAAAATACACGATATTAAATATGCATATCAACGTACATACAGTTAGGAGAATAACTGATCACACATACTTTAAATCAGAATAACTTTTTTATGAATGGACCAAAAGACTTCAATTTCTCTTTAAGGCTAGAAGAATTAGTTTAGTAAATGACGTCTAAAAAATATGTTGAAAAAATGCATTATAATATATATATATATTCGACTTACCATCATTTTATAGTGAACAAATTTTATTTATCATTAGGTAACTCTGCGGGAGCATTTTCTAATGATTGGGGATTTTATGCATTTATGACAAAAATGGGTACGTCCAATTTAAAGCAGTGGACATGTAAAACATATTTAAGTACATCAATGTGTTAGTTTCAGCTTAATAGGATAATTAAAACAAGAATACAACTTTTATTTGGCTCCTGTGTCCTGCAATGAATGCAAACATTTTTTATTTTGCATAAAGATCCGTAGTCAAGCAATTGTTGCAAACAGACATTAAATGAAAATATACTCCTATTTATGAAGAAATTGTTTGTGCGAAATATAAAACAGTAAAAAATTTTTAAAAATTCAAGAATGTTGTATAATATTGCTTTTACTGTAACAAAGTTGTTAAGGGATAAAATCAATTTTTATGTTATACCTGCTTCTTACAATCAATGCACAACATTTTTATTTTGCATAGAGGTCCGCAGTCTAAATAACATTTCTAAATTATTTTAATGTCTTCCGAGCTTTGCATAATATTTTACCCATTCATTTTTGTCACAAATTCATAAAATCCGTAATCTAACGATGACGCATTTGTATTTTGCTTAATTAAATAATTACATTGCTTATTAGTAGACTGCGGATTTTATGCATTTACGACAAAAATGGATCGAAGTAATTTGAAACAGTAAAAATATTAAAATAATTTAAGAACGTCCATATGTTGTTTTCGATTTATTAAAATTGTTGAAAATAGAAAGAAATTTTTATATGGTTTCAGTGTCACATAATTGACAAAGTCAATTTTTGCATAAAGATTTTGCATATTTTGCATAAAGATCCGCAGTCTAGTTATTAGTAACTACATATATACTTCATAGCTTAAACAGTAAAAAGCGTTGTACAAAAAGGATAATAATGTTCTCTAAGTTTACGAATATTACAAAACTCGGGCAGCGTGTTACGGGAAGTGATTAAATTTAAAATTCGAATTTACGATCGCGATTTATAATTTATGGAAATATAACATCTATTGTCATACATGTACGTGCCTCGAAATACATCGAGTCGGATTTCTCGAACAAGCTGACGTTTGCCTTTGGATTTTATGGACTTAGACTTGTGGATTTTCCGAAGTACTTTCAAAATAGTAACGAAACCTAGCGTCGAAGGCGATGCATTAGCAGTTTTACGGTGCTGTGAAACGAAAAATAAAAGTTCTTGTTTTTGAGAGAAGAGAACAATAATGTAGTTGTAAACTACAGCCAGAAAATCTAAGAAATATTTACAATGACATATATGTCAAATAAAAAAATATTCCAAATAGGGAAACAACTTTTTCCTACTTCCCTACTTCTAATTTTGAACAGATGTTAAAGATCATCTTTCAAAATTTCTTTTATTTTCTGAGATTTGATTTCGAAGCTAAAAAATTCTGAAAAAATTCATAGACGTGCATTATAATAGCTAAAGTATGCCTGATGTTTTTTTAGAATTTTCAGTTGAAGATGATAAGAGAAATCATGAAAAAACCTGATTTTCTTTGTCACCCCATTACTACCACTTGAAAATTGGCACGAAGTATTTTCTTTGGATAAGCTATCGAATGGCCTATACATATATTGGATTGGGGACAAAGTTTCTTCGTATTCTAATGCAGAAATGAGTCAAGTTTTTTCCATATTTTAAATGAAGTTCATTAAAACAAGTATGTGCCGTTTTGATCGACCACTTTTCGCAATTTTTAGGTAAAACCATAATCCCGTGCCTGCCTTTGAAGCTCAAAAAATAGCTACCCGTCAGAGATAAATGCGACCGTACCCCCCTCCCCCGAAGCTGTCGCGTTTATGTGGACATTACTGTATGCGGTGGATGCATCAAAACTTCCCAGCCAAGCTCTCTTAATTTTTGATGGGTCGCCAAAGATGTCGATCCATTAAATTTTTCAATGTTAACTCATGAGGCATACAAACATCGAGCTGTTTTTGTGTCCAGCCTTCTTTAAATGGTTTAGAACTATTTGTGGTCGATGTTTAGTTCCTTACCGATATTACGACTGCTAATGTGCCGGTCTTGCTCAACCGTTTGCATGATTTCATCGACTTTTTCAGTGACTGGTCGACCAGAACGAGGTGTATTTTTGACATCAAAATTTCCAGATTCAAAACGCTTAAACCAATTTTGTGCCACACATACTGATACTGTATCACGTCCATAAACATCACAAATTTTTTAGCAGCTTGAGTCGCATTCTTTCCTTTTTTGTAATAAAATTTCAAAATGTATCGAATTTCTTCTTTGTTTTCACTCATTTTCAAGACGTAATAACTTTTGACTAAATAAACAAATATCACAATTTCTTGTTTGTAATTGCGGATCCTTAGGCAAAATAAAAATTTCATAACTGAATTGCAACAAACTGGAGTGAAATAGAAATTTATTTTGCTTCCCTATAATGTTTAGTAGGTTGAAAATAATATAATAGTATGTTTAAAATTTTCGAATATGTTGCTATTTTAAATTACTCCTACTCATTTTCGACATAAATGCCTAAAATCCGCAGTTTAATAATTACTCTATGATATATTACCTTTCAGACGCACTCAAGTAATGCCAGATCCGATTAATATTAACAAAATTATGACATGGTAAGACCATCTATCGGGAGGATACGAAGAAACTTTTTCCCCAAGCCAATATTTAAGGGCCCTTTTGGCCTCTTTATCCGGCTATACCCTATTCCAAGGACTCGGGGTAAAATGCAGGAGAAACGTAAAAGAACGGTAGAAATATGTTGACCAGTATAATCGGATGCATTTCCAAGATGAATTCATCGTGGAGGATGCATAATTTGAAGAGAGTACTTTCTTTCTTTCATTATATCTTTCCTTTGTTTGTTCCTGGGAACAATTACAGTGATTCTTTCTGTTCTGTCAGAAAGCACAAAATAAAACAGCGGGCAAAATGGTGGGGGAGGTAGGACGAGGGAACAATTTCCTGATTTCGTTAAAAGCGACGTGCCTCTGCGCCCACAGCGAATGCAAACATCGGTTTCGGTGTTTCAACGTTTTCGTGATGTTTACAGAAGTGTAGCGGGGAGCAGAGGGATGCAAGAGGATGGAAATTAAATTAGCTTTTATCTGGGGAGGATGGCTTCGTGCTAAATTAATCGCTACAGAGCCTTTGATAAGAACTTGCTAACTGGAGACCACTGCCTTTCTTGGCAGTCCCTGAGAAACTTTATTCTTGGTCAAAAAGTTGCTCTGACTCTTATTTATTGTGCTACACGCAGTTTTTTCTTTTCTTGGCAGAGAAGTTTCCTAAGTTTCCTAATTTTGTTAATAGCTCAGAGGAACAATTTTTTGTTTAGTCTCAATAAATTGTCCTTTTGCAGAGTTAAACCCTTCTGCCTGGTTAAAGTATTAAGTTGTTGCATATTTAAACAAACGCGATTTTGTACCCAATGTATTCTATCTACAAATTTCAAGTTTCTTGGTTGTATTACGGTAAAAATAAGTTTTTTATTTACAAGATTGTTATCTAGATTTTGTAGTTCTTTTTTACTATCGACGACCTGTAAGTTAATTAATCACCACATTTTGACCAAAAATCACATAAAAATTATTTTTCCAGACATATAAAACGAATACACGACAGTCGCGTTGGTTGAAGTTGAAATATACTTGATTTAAAAGTAAAATTATACATCTAGATAAAAATTGAACATAGGATATTAACACCAAACGTACCGAGCTATAAAACCAACAGGCACGTGGTTGCTTTATAAAAATGACAAGAATTAATTTATTCAGACTATGCGTCATTTCTTATGAAAGCATCTTTATAATTTCGTTAATTGCGAAATAAAAAATCTAGAACCGGTCATTTGACCGGTCGTGGCACGTCTAAACACTAATGTTAAGGATTAGCTTTGTACCTCAAAGTTTTATACAGGGTGTGCCGGAAATCGTAGCACAACCGGGCAGGAGGTGATTCTACATGCAAAAATAAGTCGAAAAAAAGGAATAACATTTTTTCGTTTGGCAGCTCGTTTTCGAGAAAATCGAGTTTAAAGTTCCGCCAGGTTCGCGTGCTTTAGTATGTGCAGAAAGTAGAATTAGTTGATCATGGTCAGACGCGTCAGACGATTCCTATGCAATAGCACGTGTATTCGTTTCATTTTCAATCTCAATTTTCTCGAGAACGAGGTGCCAAACGAAAAAATGTTATTCCTTTTTTTCGACGTATTTTTGCATGTGGAATCACCTCTTGCCCGGTTGTACTACGATTTCCGGCCCACCCTGTATAATAAACCTATAGATTATAACAGCATTTCTTGATCGAAACGTTTTATAAGTTCTAAAATCGGACATTTTATATGAACAATCTAATAGAACCAGAAAAAATTTTTGTTTGGCTTGGGCAAACGGAGTTGGCCAAAATTTTATTTAAATAAAAATTTCGAATAAATAGGGTTTGGAACCCACTTTGAAAAAACCCACTTTATTCGAAATTTTTATTCGAATAAAATTTTTGCCCAACTCTGTGGGCAGCTAGTGCTCCGAGAGTCGATGACATAGAATCGGCTACCCCCACTATCGCGCTCTGGACGTCCGTCCGACCTGCCGCGATAGGGTGGGGCTGGCCCTAAACTCCTTTTTTAAAAGATTCCTTAATTATTGGAAGTACTAAGACAGTTCAGAAATTTTCCAGTAATTTACTTAAAATCTCCAACTTTTAATTTGATTGCATTGCATAATATTTTGTGCCAAGGCTGTTGAAACGAGAAACTGCATTTCTTCTAATTGCTCCAAGGGTAATGTAATTAAAAGAAGTGAAGTCCGCAGCATTGTCAGACTGAAGAAAACAAGTAAGGCTATATCGGTGTTAGAGTCATTTAAATTATAAATTTTCCAATGCGGAAGTTTCATTTTGTACTAAATGTTACTAAAAGTGTTAAAGTTCATTTATAATGGAATTTCTTCGAACGGAATTTCAATAAAATGTCTACTATTTTTTCTGAAATTCGGATAAATTATGAAATTCTACGTAAAAAAGTATTATACAAAGTGGGGCTCCTAAAATGAATTTAAAAATTTACGGATACCCGCCCACCCCTAGTGAGATGCGTTTTCGTAATGTTTGTTTACAAAAATTAAATGGTACGATTATCATCTTTGGAGTATGATCAAATAATGTTCTATACCGATTCAATTATGAATTCCAAATCATATACATTTCTTTCTAGAGAAGTGGGTAAAAATTGTGCAAATTCAAACTAAATTCAACCTTGTCATTTTTATAAAACAAGAAATGCCAGTCCCGTTTAAGACTTGATAGGTCTAGAATCAAAACACAAGAACTGAAATAGGAACAGTTATATAGGAACAGACATTTCTGTTCTTTATAACAGTCATTCAGGATAAAAGTTCTTCATAGTTGTTCTCGTCAGAACCTATCCACAACAGTTATAAACAGTAATTTTCAGAACTGTTTCAGACAAAGACCGAACAACTCATGCCACTTTTTAACAAGTTTCGTTTAAAACTTGAATCGTGGAAATTTTTTAAAAAATCTCATTCCTCTGTAAATTCCTATGGGAGCATGTAAAGAAGAGTTCTTGAAAGGAGAAGTTTCACTTTGAACAGAAGTTATAAAATACACAGGTCAACATTTTTTTGCAACTGGGACACGTACGTAGTTCATGTATGGCTGTTAAAAATTTTTTTTTTAAATTAGAATTAAAATTTGATGGTTAATGGCCGGTTTAATTCGTTATAATTTCTTCAAACTGGGAGAAACAATTACAGATGACAAGATATTAATATTTCATTTTTGAGTATTCTGCATTCAAACTTTCGGAATGAACTGTACTCGTAATTTCGATTTATTTAAAGTATTTTTGCAAATATCTCGGAAACTAGGACCGAGCTATGGGTATATGTATAAGAAAAAGTTGTTTAGAATGTTGACCATGGCAACATACCCCCTTTTGTCAATATTTACCAATTCTTGATATCAAAACGGCTGTTATAAAAATGGAATTGAAACACTATAGTAGTCGTCACGAGAGAGTAAAGTCGTGTAGAAACCAGTTATCGTTCGTCGCTGCGCATCTTCGCCCTAATTGGTTCAAGAAATTAGTGGAGTAAGAGATGATAGACTCGCTGCGCCCCATCTTCCAAGCTGCGCGAAACGACTTTACTCTCTCGTGACGGCTACTATAGAAACTTGTTGGAGAAAACGAAAAAGGATCCAATGGCTGCTATTTTGATAAAAAATGTGTTCATTTAAAATTGATCCTAAACATCAGACACTTCATATGTTATAACTAGACTGCGGATGCTTATGCAAAATAAAAAGTTTGTGCATCAATTGTAAGACGCAGGAGCTAGATATAAATTTATATTCTTCATTAATAATTTTATTGTGGTGATAATAATATATTAACACTCTTAAAGTCTTTTAATATTTTCGCTGTTTTAAATTGCACTTGCTCATTTTTGCTATAAATGCATAAAATCCGGAATCTACTTATAACCTAATAGCAGAGACGAAATGAGAGTGCTTACGCTCGGGGTCTTTTCCCTACGAAACAGGAACTATACCCATATTTAGCGTGTTAAAAGTGAGTATAGTTCCATGCTAAACCTGGGTATGCTCTGTCTCTGTATAACTGGCAAAAGTGGTGGCAGAAAAGACCCCGGGCTCATATCCTCTTTGTGAACAGTTACCGAGATACTGCGTTGTTCCGCATTAGGTGCAGATACCCTATTTGAGCCAAGAACATGAGTGGCGAGTGCCCACAACAAACACACAGACATGAGAAGTACAAATAGTGGGGCCCCGTCTGCTATCTGGGCGGCAAGATAGAGAGAGGATAGGGCCTCGGTGCTAGACGTATGGTTTTTTTAGTGGGTCCCCCGAGTCCCACACTGCCCCTTCTGGGTGTACGTAAATGTATTTTTTCCACACGTCTTTAATCTAAAAAAAACAAAAAAAAGGTGCCGATACCCTACACACTATACCCTTCTCAAAGCAAAAGTTAGAAGAGGTTACTTAGCGACCGGCCGTGAAAGCGATTGAAAAAAGAATGAAATAAATTCGGTATTCGGTGTCTCTCGGTTAGCGAGAGAGAGAGAGAGAGAGTGTCAATGACGAAGCGACAACATCGACGTACCTTGTGCTTGGTCCGATGCCGATGATAATGGTTGGGTCTGGGATGCTCGACAACGACGTGTTCGGAGGTGGTGGGTCCGAGGGTCGGGGTGTTCACACGGTGCGGTGGTCGTGAATGCTGACGAGGGAGCTGAGGCGGTTGTTGCTGACCAGTTCTCGGCGACTGTTGTTGCTGCTGTTCCTTTCGAGTCTCGTGGCATCGGCAGACCGAGCCTCCGCCGGCCACCCCACCGCCCCCGCCCCCTCCGAAAGAACCAACGCCGCTTAGAGCCGCCGCAGTCAGCTTGCTGGCGTAATAATACATCGCGCACATTTATCCGGCGAGAGCTTAACACCACGGCCCGAACGCCACCTCACTGCTGTCATCACTGACGTTAGCGATGACGGTCGACTGTCCTTAGCACGCCGCTTTAAGGGTACGAGACCGCGACCAAGCTACCAAGCCACCAAGCGTCTTCGAGCGGATAAACAAACCTTGCGCGCACGGATTCACTGAACGATCCTCAGGCTGAACCTCATCGTTCGTTGTCCACTCTGTTTGCTCTGGGGTTTACCCGATGCGTCCATGCCTTGCTTGTCAATGAGGAGACGCCCGAAGGGTGGTTCTCTTCTACCAACTCCTCTCCACCTCTAAGCTGTCTTTGCCTTTGTCACTGGGCTTGTTTATGCGACCAGGGATTTAGCAGAACTAATTCGCTCGGTCACTTTTCTCAGGATCGCTTTTGTTTATAGTCCACGGCCTCGGTAGCTTCTTTGGGTAACGTTCGTTAGACCCTACTAAGGCTGATGTTTTATGAACACGTTCGTAATAGGTTACTGCGAAGAAGATTCTACGGGAATTCCGGGGAACACTGAACTCCAAGGCACTGATAACAGTTTAATTGAGATACTCGCGTCGCTTGTTTGACTGACGCAGCGCTGCGCAGCTACACAGGAATCTGTGGAGAAATGTTGAACTTGGTCCCGGCTTCGAGATTCTTACCTTTGTGCCGTTGCTTTACAGAGCAAGCAGGATTTTTGGTAATGCTCCGGCAGAAGCACTCTTGAGGGGTTGAGTTTGTGACATTATTTTCTTTGAAATTGCGACCGGAGGTGGTTAGGGAGGTACCCTAACTTTGACTAGCACGTATGTAGGCTGAGCATGTGTTCTTAGAAAGAAAAATACTGTAATGTTATTAATGGCATCAACTGATTGGGAATTATACTTTGAATCTTGTTTATGATGTTTATGATACTAATTGACTATGAGTTGTACACTAGGTGTAACTCATATGCTAGTCCTTGCAATATGGCTACAAATGTGCGTCGACACAACGAACACTTACAAAATTATTTTTATAATTCTTCTATAAAACGCAGATTTATATAAAATTCTGCTATCCACTTAATGCCACAATGTTGGACTTCTAGCTTTAATATGCATGAATAGTTATGCAATCTGCATCTAAATTTTTTTTCATAGATCAGGCACTGGATAACAAAACAAAATTATTGACCATAAATTGAACGATCTAAATCATTTTAAGTGAACATTTTTATGGACATTATTGATTATTGAGTGAAAAAATTTATGTCACCGATATAGAATTGTTACCATGCTATAGATTGCAATCGTTCGTCGTGCCATACCTGGTATTTCCCCATATTTATTGGAGGATGTAGTGAAGTAGTTATATACAAGTTGGCCACCTCGCAGTTCTGATTTCAATATTATTGAACATGCTTGGGATTATTTGGGCACGGATCGATGAAAAAAGTTAACCGAAAAATGCAGTTGTTTGGGGGCAAAATTCCAATCGAGGCTATTAATAAATTATATGAAAGCTCTACGAGGTGAATCTCTAATTAAGGTGAAAGGAAAATTTATAACATTATAACGTTACATGATATTACAACATTATATCATTTTTAACGGTACATTATACATGTATTGACATTAGTATGATAAAATATATTCAGGGTATCTCAAAAATGCTGTACTTCCTTGAAAGGGGCGCTTCTTGAAATCATTTGCAGTAGCTTTTTCCTCTGTAAAAATGTTCTCCGTGGCTTTTAAGGAAGTATAATATTTTTGGGACACCCTGTATAACGGGCAAAGATGTAGTATAGTGTTAGTGGGTCTTGTGCCCATTCCTGTATGTATACTACAAAATACTAAGTATACTAAACGCCCCTTTGCTATCCAACAGCCGTGTTTTGCACGGACAGTGATCGTAACCGTATTCTCTTTCAGACAAATACAGTAAATATTCTATGGACGCAAGGGCCTCGGGGAGGTTCGTCTGCATAGTTCGTGGAGAGACACTATTTTCTTGTGCTTCAAAGACCGAGCCGAACGTAGAAAAGGACAGCACAGCACAGAAAATAGCGTACCGATGAGACCGCTTCATGCAATAAATGAAACTAGTTTGTTTTTACTTATGTTTAATGAAATTTTACCAACATATTTGTGACATTCTTCTGATTAAAATGATGCCAAACAAGATATAATTTGACCCATATTTACTGTACCCACATGTGAAGCATAATGTATGTTCATACCGTCAATTAAACCACTAAATACAGTTGAAATTATATCGTGTTTAGTGTCATTTTAATCAGGAAAATGCCACAAATGAGTTGGTGAAAGTCCCATAAAAAAATAATGAAAAATAACGAAGTTTTGTAAATGAATTAGTAGTGGTTCACACAGATGTACCCGAGCCGAGATCAGATTACGCGGTATGTTTACACTGCTCAGCGACCAAGGCAGCTCGAGTTTTATGGCCCCTGCGGCGTTGCCCCGCAGTGGAGGGAATATTTTTTTTGCATCCGAGGTGTAATACCTTCTTGCGTCCATAGAATATTTACTGTAAAATGAAAAATACGGAGGCAATGGTGCTCCATTATCTCGAAGTATAAAGATCCTGAATTACGGGTAGAATCAATCTACAACACAATAGTAGTAGAGTGCATTGTTTGACGTTAAGTAAAAATGGAAAATGCATAATTAAGGGAGAACGAGCCAATAATTTGTGCTACTCGTTCATTATTCTTGATCCGAAATTTCGATGAGATATTGTCCCACGTTTGATTGATCGGGAAGTCATTCTCGTAGGTAACTGCTCCGCAAATGCGCAAAATTCAACGTTCCGCGCGAAGAGGAACAACGACTACATTGAAAACAACGCGCACAGAACGAGCGTGCGGTTATTGATGCGGATAACTACGATTGCATGATGTCCGCAGGAACTTTCATTTCGAAAATAATTTGAGCGACGCTGAAAACAAACAATGTCGGCTATAGCATTAACGAACAGACCAAATTAAAGTATGAATTCCTATTCCGGCGAATATCGTAACGACTTTAATTTGCCAATTTAACTCTACCTTCAGGAACATTTCTAAAATTAATTTTCTTGAAATTTAAGCTAAAAGAATTATTTTATTTTTAATTTACAAATTGGCAAGAAAGTAATTTCGGTATTTTAAGGTGAAATAGAGCCCAATTTTTTTGTTCTAGCAATGAACTTTAAGGAATAATAATATTTCCCTTTTCGTTCGATGAACTTTTGCCAAAAAGAATAAATAAGAAAATATTTTATTGATTAAAGTCCATGGCTCGAATAAAGAAATTCGGTTTTATTCCACCTTATAATACCGAAATTACTTTCTTGCCAATCCAATAGTTTATTAGTTTACCAATTTTCTGTAAGATTTACAGAAAACTTTAAACTTTTAACTTGAACAGTTTATGTCCTGGAAGCTAATTGATAAGATTTTCGATAATTGTTCTGTACCGAACTGAAGTGTGGCCCACGGTGTACCTACACGATGAGGGAATCGATTATCAATCGATATGATCGACGGAAGATGCATCGGGTCACAATATTATTATCACTTTATCACATCTTAATATTGTTATGGAAGCTTAACTTTTTTTCCACGATACAGTAAAATCGCGTTATTTCTCAGCGACCGCCTACCCAGAATTTGTCAAGTCCCTACCCCCTCCGCTGAGGGGCAATATCGCAGAGGCCGGGAAGCTCGAACTGCCTCGGTCTCCGAGCAGTGTAAACATGCCGCGTAATCTGATCTCGGCTCGGGTATATCGGTGTGAACCACTACTAATCCAATTATAAAACTTCTTTATTTTTCATTATTTTTTTATGGGACTTTCACCAACTTATTTGTGGCATTTTTTGATTAAAATGACACTAAACACGATATAATTTCAACCGTATTCAGTGGTTTCGGGCGCAAGGAAGGACAGCGCGGTCCGTGTTTACATGCTGTCCTTTTCTACGTTCGGCTTCCTTTGTACTTTCGGCGCGGTCGGCGCGGTAGAGTCAGTCATAAAAAAAGTGTCCCTACATGATATTTCTCCGTGCAGAACACGGCCGTTTGCAAAAAAAAATCTGGTTTATTATTTTAGTTTCTTTCTAGTTTATTATTTTACAGTCACACACACAGTTTCAATGATTTCTATAAAGATCCTCGCAGTTACCTCTCCATTTCCATTATTCTGTTTTGCTATTCTGGTTTGCTATAATATATTCTAGTTTATACAGAAATTGCAATCAGAAACTTCTCTTTGTTATCCGACGCACGTACAACAAAATTATACAGATTTTACATATACATATAACCGTACATCACTCAAAGTCGCAAACAGAAACAGATTTATCGGGCTGAAATTCGTTTAACAATTATACCGCCATCATGTCCAACAAGTTTATTCCACCGATTGAAATCCAGCCAAATTAGAAAGTTCAAGCGACTATTTGCTACACGGTAATGCAACATCATGTCAACATAAACGGCCATTGATCCTGCAGGATCGAAACTTCCATCTGCAGGATCCCCGGGTACAAATCTAATAGATTAAGGCACACATTTTAGGTCCGGTAAAGTAAAGTTTATCCGAATGGAATAATATGACAACAGAAAGTATGAAAAAATTGATCACGCGGATGCCAAGAATAGTGGAAGCTGTATTAAAGAAATTTGGCAGATTATTCGATGAAAATAAAATATAAATATTTTTTTCTTCCTGATAAGATTTTTGATACATGAGTGCAGCAACCATTCCTTGACTTGTAAACCTTTAAATAAGGAAACATTTGTTCGCATCCTTCAACGATTATTTCATTTTTGCAGAGTTGAAGACAAACATGATCACTGTCCTAAGACTTATGAGCGGGAGTGAATCGTCGAACTGAACTTGTTCGACTAGACAGACGAAAAAAGTAATAAAAAAATGGATAGCAATCGAGGTGATTCGAATTGTCGATATCGATCTCCTGAAGAAAGAAGCATTGTTTATGACTAAGGTCCACTGCATGCGCGGTGCACTATTTACAAAGCACGTATCGAAGAATGGCGTGCACGCCGCGTCGTGGCTCTCAGTTGAAATGACCTTAAATCTTCTTCTCCATAAAAGTCGAATGTACTGCGATCGCAGAAAACGGCCGGCATTAAAACGTCCCAAGAAATTCGAACGATCATTCATGATCCCCCGGCTTTACGCGCGTAAATATTACTAAGAGTGAACCGAAAATACGAGCGATAAAATCCTTCATAAAACTTCAGAATTTGTTATGTTTAGAATGCGAAACATTCTGCAAATTTTTGTTAACAAACGTTAGAAGACGGACATTTGATAGTTCCATTTCACTCGATGTATTTTTTAAATTGTTGACGATGTTTGTACAGACTTGAACAAGTAACGATTTGTAGTTTATATATTACTAATATTACCGGTATATTTTATGGGATTGTAATTATGGGTTTTGATTTTATGACAAAAATGAGTAGGTATAATGAAGCAGTAAAATCATTAGAAGAATTCAAAAATATTGTTATATTATTTTTAAGAAGGAAAATCAATTTTCATTTCACTCCAGTCTGTTGCAATTTAGGTAGAAAATTTTTATTTTTATTTTTATTTTGCATAAAGATCCGCTGTCTAGTAATAATTTCAGCTAAACATGTGAATATACTGTGAAACAATTCGTAGATCACAACCAGTAATAAAGTTTGTCTGCTTTTACCTTTGTTTTCACAAGGGGTTGTTTTTTCTTGTAATTGTCAACGTTATCGATGTTATTTTTTAATAACTACATATACTGTCGTGTCGCATCGCATAAAAAGCTCATAAAAAGATACACTCTAATGTGCACTTAATGTGGCATGACCTTCAAATGACCTTGAACTTCGAAGACGAAGGTGAAACTTAAATTTCGTTTGTAAGGAGAATGCAGGCTTTGCGAGAAATGCTAACTCAAGGAATACATCGAGATGGATTGATCATGAAACTTTCTATGAGTTACTTTTATTCATTGTATGTTTGTATTATAACAATTTTTTTACTTTATCAAAATTAAAAAAGATTGAGTCACACTTAAATCATCCTGTATAGACTGTAGAAGTTTACCGAAGTTTCCATTCCGATGGACAAATTAAATCTTGACGAACAAATTAAAAAGAATACGAATTAAAAGAATTTCATACGTGGAGTGGAATGCGAAATAATCGAGGCGAATGAGCGTGGATACATCTCTCTGTTCGCGTTCTTTGATCGCGAAAAAGCGAGGCAAATTTAATCCCATTTTGGAAGTTTGATGAGAGGAATGTTATACGTATTTTGTAAAATGTGTCCATTGCAGCGGGCGTTCCGTTGTTCCAGACAATTACAATTTTTCGAGATTAATTGCAAGCTACGTATACCAGGGGTAGGATCGCAAAGATCAAAGAGAATCGCGATGTAGACTTGAGTATCGGTGCAACGATGCGGCATTGTCGGGTAGCCTTGGGAGGATACAAGGGTAGACTAACCTTCTCAAAGAGAGAGTTTGAGGGTTCATCGAATTATCGAGAGGGTTACTATTAATTACCATCGAATTAGTCTCCCCCAGACGCCGGGCTTTTCCGTCGTGCTATAACGAATTGTGTAATTTTACACCCCCTCGCAGATAAAAATAGGACAATGAAATATTCAAAATAATTTTGCGATTTTTTAAAGAATCTATA
Source organism: Lasioglossum marginatum (assembly GCA_028455795.1). NCBI lineage: Eukaryota > Metazoa > Arthropoda > Insecta > Hymenoptera > Halictidae > Lasioglossum > Lasioglossum marginatum. The sequence goes on from CM052249.1 coordinate 4,186,210, forward strand.
GAGTGATCTTTTAAAAACTTATCTCGCGTTCAAGGAGAGGGTATACAGTAAAGTCGCGTTATTTTGGAAACGGCTGTGTTCTGCACGGAGAAATATCCTGTAGGGATACTATTATTTTATGACTAAGTCGACCGCGCCGAAAGTACAAAGGAAGCCGAACGTAGAAAAGGACAGCATGTAAAAACGGATCGCGCTGTCCTTCCTTGCGCCCGAAACTTTCATCATCAATTAAACCACTAAATACAGTTGAAATTATATCGCGTTTAGTGTCATTTTAATCAGAAAAATGTCACAAATAAGTTGTTGAAAGTCCCATAAAAAAATAATGAAAAATAAAGAAGTTTTATAACTGGATTAGTAGTGGTTCACACCGATATACCCGAGGCGAGATCAGATTACGCGGCATGTTTACACTGCTCGGAGACCCAGGCAGCTCAAGCTTCGGGGTCCCTGCGGCGTTGCCCCTCAGTGGAGGGGGTAGGCACTTGACAAATTCTGGATAGGCGGTCGCTGAGAAATAACGCGACTTTATTGTATTCTAACTTTTTTGTTGGGATATATTTTTTGTATAGTTCGAGGTGGGAGAAAATTTAAAGCATGATTCTACATGACAATATAAGACGAAAGTGAATGTTGCCAAACATCTGTACACCTCAAGTCAAACACCCTGTATAAACATTTATGTAGTGTCTCATCAATCAGCAAGCATTATATCCCCAATTTTATCAAGAACAGAAAAATAAATGATAATCTGTTTTCTGAATTCTCTGAATTCTTATATCCTCCAACATTAAGCATAAACTTCAAAATACTCGAAGAAGTAACAAATTGGCATATAAGTAATTTTTTCGAGTTTATTTAAAAAATAGTTTAATCTACTTTCATTATATATAAATGTTTTACCTTGTCAACGCAACATACAAAAGTCGTTGATTAACTTTTACATAGTCATTGTAAAAGTAGAAATTTCCATTAGTAACACCTTGTTAAAACAAATGTCGAAAAATATTTGTTAAACTTCGTAAAGTGGTTGGAATTTGTAAAATTTCGAATGGAGAAAAAAGTTTTATAATAGAACAGAGACTTTAAGAAAAAATTGCTAGTATTTTATGTAAATATAAATATTTATAAAAATATAAATAATTTGCTTATCTTTCAATTTTGAAAATGCTTATAGCCAGCAGAAGATCGTCAATCTCTCGTGGCACTAGTTTAAATCAGTTTTATCTAGAGAGAATTGATGCAACATTTATGTATGACTTCCTCTGGTTGAAACACTTTGAAATGATTCCTAGAAACCATGCTCGTCGCAAAGCGGAGATAGAGAGACACATAAATATGGAAATTGGATTAAATTATCTCGCGATCTGGCTCGCCTTCGCAGCAATTATAAGTAATTCTATCTGATCAGGATCTGGTTGGGATGCATAATAAGTCAATGAATAAATTACGTCGATGTGGCAGCATCACTAGTGTTCTCATGAATGACAAAATCATGATGGAAGAATGTAACTGACAGTGGCGCCCCAAAGGGTACTCGAGGGGTTGCAGATTATTTGCACGACTTCCGATTATGGATTATAATTCAACATCACCTATGTAATAGTTGAACTGGTTTTCTCAAATCATCTATGACGTTCCTGATAGTAAATAGAGGGTAATTAACCTAACTTAACCATCGAAAATATCTCGCTTATTTTTATGATAGGAAACGGGTCAGAAGAAAACAGTACAGTAAATATTCGATGGACGCAAGTGCCTCGGGAGGTTCGTTTGCATAGTTCGTAGAGAGACACTATTTTTTTGTGCTTCAAAGACGCTCAGCAGAAAATAACGTACCGATGAGACCGCTTCATGCAATAAATGAAACCAGTTTGTTTTTACTTATTTTTAATGAAATTTTACCAACATATTTGTGACATTTTTCTGATTAAAATAATACCTAACAAGATATAATTTGGCTCATATTTACTGTACCCACATGTGATGTTTTTTCATACCGTCAATTAAACCACTAAAAACAGTTGAAATTATATCGTGTTTAGTGTCATTTTAATCAGAAGATGCCACAAATAAGTGAATGTCCTATAAAAAAATAATGAAAAATAACGAAGTTTTGTAATTGGATTGGTAGTGGTTCACTCCGATGTACCCGAGATCAAGGGCCCCTGCGGCGTTGCCCCGCAGTGGAGGGGATATTTTTTTGCATCTAACGTGAAACACCTTCTTGGGTCCATCAAATATTTACTGTATTGTGATGCAACAAATAATTATTTATCGAACTGCATTAAGATCGAATTGTATATTCAATGGTCTTTTTTATTTTACTTATTATGTTGTCAACATTAGTTGTAAAATAAGAAAGATCTTTAAATATACAATTCGATCTTAACGCAGTTCGATAAATAATTATTATAGCATCACGTGCAGATTTACTTGCAATCCATTCGAAATTAATTGTTTTAATAATATCTGTTTGTTATTCAAGTAGATGAGATATTTCGAGAATTATTATCATTCATGACAATTAATACATAATTATTTCGGCGGAGCCATATTTTGTTTAATTTACGTATAGGAGAAAGCTTATTATCCAGGACAAATAGTACGTTATAAGATTTTCTGCAACCTTACAACTTTTCTGAATTTACCTATCTTACTTGAATTTACTTATCTGAAAATAATAAAAATTTGGGTATATTTTGAATCGCGAGAGTGCATTACGATCAAAATCTAATTTTCCAGTCAGAAGATAGTAATTCTCGTTTCAGTTCGTGAGCCGTGAGTCACGAGAAGTAACATCACCTAGGGGTGCATCGAAACGTTACAAGATGACACTGACACGACATTAAATCTCACGGTTGACTGTAATATTATGTGCGTGGTTATTACCTAATACTGAATTATTTAAATAATTAACAGTAATATCATTGACAGATAGATCGTAATATATTTCAACATTTTTAAGCATTTTAATGTTATACAATACGTATGCACATCATTGTGGTACGGAAATTAAGTTTATACCTGTTACAGTTTCAAAGAGGTCAGCTTATAACATTTTATGTTGTGCACGTTTTTAATCATTGTAATAATTAGACTGCCGGAAAGTTTATGCAAATTCATATTTTTCAAAGAAGTGCAAACAAATACAGGGTCTTGCATTAAGAAGTGATATTTTAAATTACAAAAACTGTTTTTTGCAATTTTACTTAACCACGTGTCGAAGTGTGACAACTCTAATCTTCACAAATAAAAGATAACGCGGAATTTAAAATGACACCTCTTTATAGAGGACCCTTCTGGATCGTCATCAAATTCGAATTCCAGTCTCTTATTAGTGTTTAAAAACAAAGTTGATTAACATATTATTCAGAAGCTAATAAATAGTTAATAATACTAATAGTTAATAATAATAATAATAGTTAATAATACTAATTCCTGAGGCTAGTAAAGAAATGGTGGCTAACAACTTACCTTTAATATTACATAAATCTTCTTTGTAATAGACTGTAAAAACTGGTGGAGAGAAAAATGACATCTAATGAAACGTATTATTAAAACGATATATTCATATTCGTATTCATATTACTATTTGTTTTAGTAATTGCAAAGATTGCCGCAGTATTGCGTTACTTTTTAATGAAAATATAATATTATGTCTCACATTTGCTATCGTTATAACAAAAATTGTTACGTACCATTTAAAGCAGTGGACGTATTAAAAAGATTTAAAGACATTGTAATTTTCAACGTCATCGATGTTATTTTTTAATAACTACACATACTTTCGTGTCGCATCGCATAACTCATAAAAAAAGACACAGTAATGTGTACTTACTGTGACGCGACCTTCAAATCACCTTGAACTCCGAAGATGAAGGTCAAACTTAAATTTCGTTTGTAAGGAGAATGCAGGCTTTGCGAGAAATGCTAACTCAAGGAATATATCGAGATAGATTGATCATGTAAAAATTAGAAACGATGGAGTCACACTTAAATCATCCCGTATAAATTGTAGAAGTTTACCAAAATTTCCATTCCGATGGAAAATAATAATGAACTTCTGCAATCATAGTAATCATCGGACTGCGGATTTTATGCATTTATAACAAAAATTGTTACGTACCATTAAGACATTAGGACATATTAAGAAGATTCAAAGACATAAGCGTATCAGCTTCAGCTTAATCAGATAATTAAGAGAAGAAAGAAAGTTTTATTTCGCTCCTGTGTCTTGCAATCAATACAAATATTTTTTATTTTGCATAACGATCCGCAGTCTAGTAATCATAGACGCATAATTGGTTTGATCGAATATCTTTCGCTGGGGGCAGAGTCGCCAGATCAAGACTAGTATCCCCACTCTCGTGGGTCACGTGACCCGTTTCGTCTTTTTCGTGCATATAGCTCGTACTGGCAGAGAGGGGTTACTTTCTCCCCACAATTCGTGCTCTACCACTCATCTGGCGACACCGTCCTGGTACAATAAAGTCGCGTTATTTCTCAGCGACTCCCTATCCAGAATTTGTCAAGTGCCTACCCCCTCCATTGAGGGGCAACGCCACAGGGACCAAGAAGCTCGAGCTGCCTCGGTCTCCGAGCAGTGTAAACATGCCGCGTAATCTGATCTCGCCTCGGGTATATCGGTGTGAACCACTACTAATCCAGTTATAAAACTTCTTTATTTTTCATTATTTTTTTATGGGACTTTCAACAACTTATTTGTGGCATTTTTCTGATTAAAATGACACTAAACACGAAATAATTTCAACTGTATTTAGTGGTTTAATTGACGACGAAAGTTTCGGGCGCGAGGAAGGACAGCGCGATCCGTGTTTACATGCTGTCCTTATCTACGTTCGGCTTCCTTTGTACTTTCGGCGCGGTCGGCACGGTAGACTCAGTCATAAAAAAATAGTGTCTCTACACGATATTTGTCTATGCAGAACACAGCTGTTTGCAAAATAACGCGACTTTACTGTAGCATTTATGGTTGCCCAACGGTTGGGAGTTGGTTATTTTTGTCTACAAATCCCCAACATAGGGCCTACGACGAAAATTTGTTATTATTGTAGAATTGCTTCGAGCAGATCAGCTCGCGAGTATCGATCAGAAATCGGAATGCGTTGGCCAGAAAATAATTTCTGCCAGACGCTTTGCGATCCCAAGTCATAAGTTTCGAGCGATCTTCATGCTCCAGGTTCTGGACAGTGGCGGCCGGCGCGTTCGTTTGCACGAGTTCTCGGCGTGTCCAGCTAATTAGTAAAATTAAGCAGCCAGTCAGCCAACATATTTGTGATTGGACGGCCGCAAATAGCCGAAGCATTCGATGCACGCGCCACCATAAATACGGATACGGAGGCAGCCGAATGGATAATTATTACCGCGCGGTCACTGTTCCGATAATTAATTGATGCTATGTTCGAGATCCACCGATGAACTCGGTCTCTGGTTGCGCCGTGTGCCCTGGCCAACCCATAAAGAGATACTGTCAATCGTCATTGTCCGATTTACTTGGCCCTTAGGGAGCATGCCGCCTTGTTGTTCTGCGTTCTACACTCGTCACACAGTGCGGTGGTGCATGCTCGCGAAAAACCCGGCCGAAATTCAATTCTGCTGGCTATTGCAGCATACAGCGAACCACGAAAGTATTTGAACGTACTTTAAGACAGTATAACTTTTTTATAATTGTACCAAACGACCTGATGTTTTGTAAGCAATTAGAAGCGTTGGTTTACTAAATGATCTGCAAAAAAGATTTTCCAAAAATTACAATTTACAAGGTTGCATGTAAAAATAAAAGAAGCATTTTTTAAAACTTTCTTATTTGGGCCCCTAATGAAAATTTAAAATATATGTTTTATAAATCTATGTTAGTTATACACATGCTGAAAATTTCATCGAAATCGATTAACATACCCAAAAGCTACAAGTTAAATTTGATGAAAATCGCGACTTTTATTCAGTTTATGCCTAAAATCCACAGATTTTTACATCGTTGGATGCGTGTCGTTTTTTTCTGCGTCAACCGATTTCGATGAAATTTTCAGCATGTGTATAGCTAACATACATCTACAAAACGTATATTTTAGATTTTCATTACGGGCTCTCATAAAAATGTTATGAATGGTGCCTCTTTTACTTTCTCACGTAATTCTTAACAATTGCAATGTTTTCAAAATTTTTTTTGCATGTCATTTGGTAAATCAATTCCTCTAATTGCTAAAAAAAGTCAGGTCGTTTTGTCCGATCAGAAAAAAGTTATACTGTTTTAAAGTGCGTTCAAATATTTTCGTGGGTCAGTTAGGAGCATAACTGATCACACAATATAAATCAGAATAACTTTTTTATGAATGAACCAAATGACTTCAATTTCTCTGTAAGGCTAGAAGAATTAGTTTAGTAAATGACGTCTAAAAAATATGTTGACAAAATGAATTTGGTCGGAATTGTGAAAAACAAATTTTGTAGCTAAAATAACATGGTTCAAGCAGAGCTTTAAGATGATTATACCAAATTTTTTGGTAAACAACTTTGTCCTGAACATTTTGTCCCTAAAATTATTAACACTAGGTATAAGGAGTTCTAGAAATAACTATTTCACATTATTTTATAAACATAACAAGAATATATCTATTCAAATTTTTGGTCATTTTTCCAATAATGTATACCCAAAGAAATAGTAAATAATTCCTCAGAGAGCATCTTTACAATCTTAAGAATCGCAAATTAAGAGTATTAGGACCTATCATTTTGACGGATCCCGTAAGAACTAGTGTTAAAAACACAATAGTTGAGAGATATTTAGGTGTTCCCATTCAAATGCCTCACCCTGTATACTCATATCAACTCTTTAAGTGCTGCTTGTATTTTTTAAATATATTGATTGATTACCGAGCTGTACGTCATCAGGGTTGGCGAAATTTCATGCTCCTTAATATCTTAAAAATTGAAGCACATTTCACGTGCCAGGTTAACGTTAGTCTTTAAATAATTAATTCAAAAAGCTTCTTATCATTACATTAAATATTCTAAAAATAAACTATTCTAAAAAAATTTATCTAAAAATTATTCTAAAAATAAAAAATATTCTAAAAATAAAAAATATTCTAAAAATAAAAAATATTCTAAGCGTAAATCTTCCATAGTTAAAAAAATCTTTGCATTGTCCTTCTCGATCTATTACAAATACGATGTTAGTCATATTTCAATAAAGTGAAAGGAATGCAAGAATGTTATTCGTGGAAATTGCTTTTGTTATCCGGAGATTTTGATTTAGCCTAGAAAATGGTGTCATATCGTATAAGATGGCATAATTACGTAAATTTTCATTAGTCATGTCGGTACAAAACTCGACTGTTATTAGCTCGAAGTGCGTGGGTACATAATTAATCTTTCCATCAAGGAAATTACTTAGGCTATGAACACGTCAAAAGGATTTAGTATATGCTTGCGGAATGAATCCCGCTGAAAAGCGAATAAGTTGGTACACAACGAGTTTCCCGATGGCTTATGCATTACGTGCTTTCGTATTATCATTATTCGTTACATTTATTTAAAATTTCTGTTCGAAACCAGAACACTCGTTATCTCTGCGATCCCTGAATACTTATTTTACACAATAATTGTTGATGTATTCTCGTGACAAAAAAAAGGTTCCACACCAACGCAACATTATGTATCATCGTGTTTTTAATGGCTCACGCTACGATTTATGTTACTTGCATAATTATATGCAGACTGTAGACATTTATTTAAATATCTGCTTTCACAAATGAAAAAGCTTGCTACCTTCCATTAACGTTTTATAAATGGAAGTTTCATTAATCTCTGCAATAAATTAAAATTAAAAAGGAAGTGTCTGGTACTTTATAATTATTAAGCATTTTCATATTATTTAAATTTATAAAACTGCGCAGGTCATTTGTCTGTCCCCACTCTATCTTCCTCTTCTACGTTCGGTATTGGCAGAGAGGGTAACTTTCCCCTCAATTCGTGCTCCGGGGTCATGTTCATCGTTAGACTGCGGATGTTTATGCAATTTTCAATTTTTGTAGACGAATTTTAAGAAAGTGGAATAAAATAGAATCTTATTTTCCGTGGTAGTGAACTGTTCAGATCTGTGGTAATTATTTACAAAGAAGTACTCCTCTCCGATTTTGATGAAATTTAAATATGTTATGCAGCCACACATTTTGAACAACTTTTCCTTTTCCAATATAGGGGGAGTCGCTTTTAGTTTTCGAGATATTCGCAAAAAACTATTGTTAATACTGTATTGAGTTTTCCGTATCCTTGCATGCTCCATGGTAACGTAACGCTCCAGCGTCTGTTTACTTTTTTTTGTAAACACACTGTGGAGATGAGAGAGAAGATAGGGTCTCACTCTGGCCATACATATATGTATAAGGTGAGCTTTCAATTTTGAAAGACTTGTATTTTCGTATGCGAGGTCGCCCTCTCTCCGCCCCCTCCACGATCTAACCACAACTAAAGAATATGAAAAATTCAATACAGTATTAGCAATAGTTTTTTGCGAATATCTCGAAAACTAAAAGCGACCCTCTATATTGGAAAAGGAAAAAGTTGTTCGGAATGTCGAAATCTATAACATTTAAATTTCATCAAAATCGGAGAGGTGTGCCTCTTTGTAAATAATTACCAGATCTGAAATAAATAGGAGGACTTTGATAGGAAGAATTGAGATAGGAAGAAATGCTTCAGACAAAAGTTGTTTGGTTTCTAGGGGCCCATTATGTGATCTACATAACTTTTTTTTTCAAGTGGAAATGCTTATGAGATTAGAAGTCAATTTAGTTTAAAAAATTTAGTTGACCTTCTAATCTCATAAGCACCTCCACCTGAAAAAAAGTTATGTAGACCACGCAATGGGCCCTAGATACCAAACAACTTTTGTTTGAAGCATTTCTTCCTATTTCAAAAAATGTAGGAGTTATACAGGTAGTTTGCTTTGGTGACTCACTCTGTATATGATACCCTATATAGACCCCTTAAGAACAAAGTCTCATATGGACTCATTTCATAGCACGTATCGTGCTTTATTTGCAGAAGGAATCGACCCTGATCACTGCAATGACCGGTATTTACATAAACATCTGCAGCCAGTTAACGAGGTTAATTCCCGATTCCGGTAACACATTTTCTCGTTTACGAAGGGCGGACTAAAGAGAAATAGAAAGCGGCTCATTGAAAAAGGGTGCGAACGTAGAACGAGGGTGGAACGAGCGAGTGTAACCTGGGGGGAGACAGGAAATGGGGTGGTTATGGGGGAGCGGAAGTGAAAACAGAAGCGGGAAACAGGTTGCGCGATGGAAACAGGAACACTGTGATGTCCCGCGTGTCGATTCAATATTCTGACTTAGAAGGGAACTTCGGCGACTGATTCACGTCGTTTTTTACGAGACATTGTACAATTGTTCATTAGACCTACCTCAGAATTTAGCCGTATTTCGTTCGTCTCCGTTTTCTACTATAAGGGAGAAATCAACCCTTTTATCCGTACCCACCCTTCTACGTAAGTGTTTATAAATCGCAAACGACAAAAGGCATCAAAAAGTGGTTCAAGTAAAAGTTATATCGTATATTTGGGCCAATTTTTCGAAAAATAATTTTTCTGTAAATAAAAATGTATGCTCTAATTGCCACGATTGTCGATCCAAGTTAACAATAAGTCTATTAGTGCTATATACAAATGTTCAAATAGCACAGACCGACGTGAAAATTAGTAATTTCACTTGCTACGGTGATTACGCAAAAATTATTGTCACACCCCGAAATCTTACATAACTATCTACTAATATTAATGACAAGGCTTGCGTGACTGAGGCATGCCGATTTTGATGAAACTTTGCACAAATGTTCGTTAGACGTACACAAGAATTTAGCCACATTTCGTTCATGCCTGTTTTTTATTTTAAGAGCGAAATGGACCCTGTTATTCGAACCAGCCTCTCTACGTGAGTGCTCATAAATCGCAAATGACAAAAGATATGAAGAAATAGTTGAAGTAAAAGTTATATCTCATTTTTCAGCCCATAAATATGTGCCAAAATTTTTTTGGAAAAATCATTTTCAAAATTTTTATTTTCGGAAATATAATTTTTTCAAACAATTTATCGGACGGATTTATGGAGCCAACGATTCGATATAACTTTTACTTCTACAGTTTCTTGACATCTTTCGTTGTTTGCGATTTATAGGCACTTACCTAGAAGGATAGAAGGATTGATTTCTCCCTTAAAGTAAAAAACGGAGACAAGTGAAATGCTGCTTAATTTCTCAGAAAATGTTGTTCAGAATGTTGAGTTTTACAACATATTTAAATTTTATCAAAATCGGTGAGGTGTAACCTTTCATGCACAATTACGTTCAACCTGTTTCCGTTGAAATGCGAATTCCTAAGATTTTCACGGCGGAATGCAATCTTCCTCACAATTATTTATTTCAGAAATTAAAAAGTTGTTCAGTAATGGATTCGGTATTGAGACGACAGTGCTTCACAAATATTCACGGCCGTTAATTAATTTAATCTCCGTAGAAAAACGTTTCGCGACATCGCTGCGTTACTTTGACGTTCCTGTAGCCGCTTTAAACTGAAAGTGTTTTCAGTCCGGCTGCGTGCAACTATTTTTTTTTATTCGATTTGCGACGAAAACCGTGCTGCCGGACCGCGCGAACGAGCAGAGAAAAACGAAGGACTCGCGCGCGAAAGCCGGGGCAGAAAATGAATTATTCAGACTTCCCAGAAAGTACTGCAGTTCCCGTTGCAACATATTCAATAAGGCGTCGCGCGTTCTGTTGCGATGGTAATACGAAAACAACACGACTATTAAGAGAACGAACATTTCAGAAACATATGCCGCTGTCAACTGTCGTCCACGTGTGAATTTTTACACATTTTTTACCGGTTTAAAATAAATAACATGTGCATAAGGTTTTACTAAATCTGATATGTTTCTCAAAGGTTAAAATTCGTCTATCATTCTTTTCTAGATAAAATCTTTAGTTTCTTCCCAGTGCTGTTGTAAAATGTAGAATTTTTATGAATTTAGGCTGCTATTTACCTTGACAGACTCAAAATTTCTGCCTTTTTCCAATAAATTATGGTGTATTTGGTAAAAATCTGTAATTCAGCAGATTTGTACCCAGCGCGGCTTCAGTCGAAGTTTCAATCCTCTAGGATCAATGGTCCAGGATTTATGGTTGCTTAAAGTTGAGCTTTTTCGGTATTTTTGACAGGTAAGGGCGCCGCCATATTGGTTTGCAGTGGCTATCGCGCGCCGCTTACCGAGCAGAACCGCTAGATGGCAGCATGGGCACGCGTTAATACTGACAATATAGAGCAGGTATTGCGATTGTTGTTTGAATTTTGGAAAACATGGTCACGATGTTGCGTTTTAACTGGTCTGGGTTAGCTTTGGGTTAGATTTCTGTAAATATTTTCCACGATATTTCCTTTCAAACATTCTCTGAGTTTTTTTTTCTATGTTGGCGATATTACTATGTGCCCGTGCTGCCATCTAGCGGTTTTGCTCGGTAAGCGGCGCACGGTCGACACTACAAACCAATATGACGGCGTCCTTACCTATCAAAAATACCGAAAAATGCTCAACTTTAAGCAACCATAAATCCTGAACCATTGATCCTAGAGGATTGAAACTTCGACTGAAGCTGCGCTGGGTAAAAATCTACTGAATTACGTACCAAATACATCATAATTGATCGGAAAAAGGCAGAAATTTTGAGTCCGTCAAGGTAAAGTATAAGTAACCTCACCGACGAGTCTTCTAACGAGCCTAAGATGAAACGATCCTTTTCCTTTTCCTCCTCTCTCATGCTACCACAACCACCCCCAAATAACTATCGAAATATATGCAATTAGCGCAATCACTTTGCGGTGAACCAAGTATGTAAATTCTGCCCTGGGATGCTCTTTACTTCACGGGACCAAAAATCGTTGCCTTTCTCCTATAAATTATTATCAATTTGGTATGTAATCCAGTAGATTTGAACGAGGAGAGCTCAGGAATCAAAGTTTCGATCGTGTAGGATCAATGGTTTAAAAGTTATTGTTGCTTAAAGTTGAGCAATTTACAGTGTTTTTGACAGGTTAGCGCGATGCCATATTGTAGTGACGATGTATGACGCTGTGTTTGTCCCGCAGGTGGTTCGAACGACCATTAGGGCAAACCAAGAAGCTTCAAGTGCAGGCAGGATACGAAATACGAAAAGTGGAACCTGTCTGCACTTATTCATGGACATTGGATGGGAACACGGGTGAGAGCCCTTGGACGGTGGGGTTTTAGCGGGTATGGGTAGGGATAAAACTCCCGTTCCCCCAAAATTCCATCATAGGGGTAGTCGAACCCCACACTTTCATCTTAGGGAGTGTGGGTAACAGCATTTCCCCACCGCCCTTAAACAAAAAAAAGGTGGTTCGAACGATACGCGAACTGGTCGACCGGTGAAAGGTTGCCCGAAAAATGGTGTGTGTGTGTGTGGCTGGTTTTCGATCGGAAGAAATTTCCATTAACGGGAGAGGGTAAGAGTCCGAAATGGGACAGGGGAAGTCGGGCCGGTGCGGCGATCGTTTATAAGGTCGAGATAGGATAGGGTGCGGCTGGAAGGGGTGTGTGGGGGTAAACAGATGCCAATCGAGAATTCGAGCCGGTGGAAATCCGGGGGACGCATACCGCCACAGTCGTTAATGAGGTTAATCCGCGATTCCGTTTACATTTTCCCGTTCACGAGGCACGAAACGAAGCCAGCCAGCTCGTTGGGGGGAAAAAAAGCCGGCCGCATAAAGCGGTCACAGGGGAGAAGGATGTAAAACGGGATGAGGGCGCGGGAAAGGGTCGCGTCGAAAAATTACGGACGACCCACGATGGAAATAAGAGCAGTGTGTTACTCTGTACATCGTTTCGAGTGCACTGCACTCAGATACACCCTCCTCTCCAGGCGTTCTCAACCCATTCCAGCTCTCGTTCTTGGCACTCGTCGCGACCTAAATGAAACTTCGTCCCCGCCTCGATCAACCGATTCGCGCACCTGCGTGCCAAAGGTCGCACCACTATTTCCCTACGCGTCAACCCTTTCCACACCACTCCCTTCCGCCTTTATCTCTTTCGCTCGCTTTTTTCTCCTTTTTATATCCTATCGGCGTACCGCGGGACAAGAGGCGTCGACGTCTCTCGTTGCCCGCTGCCGATGATTACTCCCCTTGTCACCGCGACTGTTTTGTACCCGTTACCCTCTTACCGACCCTTTGTGCCTCCGGCGCCTTGTGTGTCTCGAATGTTTAACTTTGACAGCACTACGGCGAACGTTCGATCAGCTGTGCTGTTCCGGTTTTATATTCGCAGAACTGTATTCTTACTAGTATTATTCCTCTAGATTTTGTGTTATTATTCAGTCGAACCTCCACAACACAACAATGTTTTCAGTCCCTTCCGCCCCGTTGCAGCAATCTCAGTAAGTCGAAATTAAATTAACTCAGGTTGTTTCGCTCAACTGGAAACACACATAACTTTTGAACCAGTGAATTACTAATGTTAAAACTTGGATTTTTGGCATTTTCTCGTCAAAATCTACAGGTATTGAATCTAAAGTGAAGTTTAGCCGTTTTGTAAAGTAGTTAAGTATTTAGAATTCCATATAATGGCTTTATTAATCCTAAATGTAATTTATATGGTACAGATGTGCCGATTTTAAGATAATTATAAATGATTAATTATCAATGCTTAAGAAATTGATCTTATGAAAAGAAGTAATAGGATTTAATGAGGCTATCGCACGTCCTTTAGGAAAATGGGGAACAACATAAATCTCTTGACAATTAACGAGCGTAAATAGTCAGAATCAGGGTCCGATTTCGAAAAAGGATGAGGCACTCCCGGAAGAGATATTTTTCCCTGTTGAATGAATACGGATAACTGTAAAATGGAGAAACCAAGCGAAATAGGGAATCTGTGTAAGCAGGTCGTTAAGTTACGAGCAGATTCGCGATGGCTGCTTGGTTTCGCAATTTTGCGGTCATTACGTTTGCAGCGTTCCGCTCTTATCCGTAATCCTGTCTATTGCGAAAGCTTGTTTATCGCCTTCCGGGTCTGCTTGATGCAACGCTCGAGTGGCACTCATTTCTTCGCTTCACAAACCGACTACCATTGCTCCGATGAACCTGCGAACTTTTACAAAATCTCGGAAATTGCAAACATCACGCGAAGATTCGACTTCGAAAAGTTTATTTCCTATGAAAAAACTCCCCAGGATGAAGTTACACTGTTTTAAGGGGCATATGTAATGGTAAACAAAAAAATGTTTTAGGTCAATTTCTTAATAAGATTTCAAGGTCATCGATATCTTTTTAGATGGAACAGTATATTTCTTACGATAACACGATAGATAATAAAAACTAAATTACGTGGATACCATCTTTTTGACCGTGGCACGACCTTGAGAAAAAATAATCATGTTCGAACGAGAAAGATGTATATTTTTTACGAAAGATGAATTATATATTTTTTACCTGTTGGTTGACACCTATTGTTCTGTATATCTGCCTTTATTTTTAAAGAAGTCTCAATTACGAACATTTAATCAGTACGAATAAATGCTAAATGTACTTGTAACCCAAATCTTGAATTGTTCGAAATTAATTTCATAATAATTGGTGAAATATACGTTTACATTTTACCAGATAATAGTACCTTTGCAGTAAAATAAATTAATTTGCTAAACTAAACAATTGCCTCCACAAACTCAGCGCGAAGTTTGTAATAATGAGTTCGACAGAATGTTATATGTGATCAAATATTTGGTAAAATCCGCTTGTTTGAATACGAATGGAAAATTATAAATACTGGGGCGAATCAGGTGGACTCGTGTAATACATGTCGGATTTAGTTATGTGCATTGTTTGTTTTCCGATGGGTTCGTGTAAACAGAGCTTTACTATACATATACGGAGTATAAAATTTGGCAGAGTTTCGGGAAATATTTGTTGATTATCTGAACTAAAGCTACATATTTTTCCAATGTTTTGGGTATAAACAATGAATCAATTCTATTAATACCTGATTTTTAGTCCTTCATATCATTCACAACGTCAGTTTTCAAGAGAACGTTTCATTTTCGGCCCATGATTCCTTTGGGAAGTTTGATCTCCTCGACGAGTAGAACACGATACAATCATAAAAAAATTTGACCTTCAGAAGTCTGTCAAGGTCAATTGCGTATAAAACTTTTTTTAAGGTGTAGAATCACGCTGTAACAGTTTTTACTCATAATTTCTTCACACCCTGTACCAAACGGGGTTTTTATTAACCGTTTTCTCTGGGAAGTTTCCGATCCTTCTCAGAGCTCCATTTCTTGTGTCAGAGGGTTTCTTTGAATTGCAAAATAAAGCAAAATCTATGGGAGAGATTGCCTGTAAATGGCACCCTTCACGATTCGGATTTAGTATTATAAATATGAAAGTCTTCGTACCCGGATCTATTCTACCTTTCCATCTTACCGTACTTTAATCCCGTATTATTTCAAATTCTGATTTCATCCCCTCGATGCGGAGCCCAGGATAGATCACCGTCCAAAAACTTTAGTACACGGTGGTATATCATTCTCGGTGAATCGACCGAGATTTCAGAGGCAGCAATTTATATTTTGAGATCACGAGAAAGGAGGGATAAGAAATATATACCCGCAACAATGGGGAAGCCAGTATTAACCGACAACCCTATTCATTTCGGTATTAACTGAGACAACCGTATTCTCAGTCTATAAGCCTCATTCTCCATTTATACAATAAATTTGTGTTTCGGGGAAACCCTAATAGATAAAAAGAAATTTATTTCCAGGCGAGATATTATTATTATGAAACTCATTAACCCCTTGTTGTATTTCGACGAGCCAGACTCGCGATGAAGATTTTTAACAAAATCTACCAAATATGAATGTTACGCGTTACATTTTAGACGAAATAAAATTTGATTCGTTTGTAATCAATATTTGAAATATATTCTCAGTTAAATCTCATAGCAGGACGTGCAAACTGTAGCTCCCTGTTTATACATCGCACAGAGGTACAATAATTTGGTCAGTTGCCTATGTTATACATTGATCGATTCGTCTCTGTACACTGATCATATTCATATAAGTGAAGTGTGAATTGGTCATCTAATTGTGGATTTATTGTAGTCTTTCTGCATCTTAATCGAGTGATTTGAAAGTAGTTTGGTGTGTGATCGATATCTCCGGCTGTGTTTATCAGCAGTGGTTCGATGTGTTGGTACACACGGACATCAAACATCTCCTCATCATATAAGGAAGCAGTGTGTCTCAACTTATTGTGTCTCTCTCTCCTTGCCAACACTGCCAATGTGCTGCCATCTAACGGTACTGCTCGGTAAGCGACGCGTGATCGTCACTACAAACCAACATGGCCCTCAACTGTCAAAAACGCTGCAAATTGCTCAACTTTAAGCAACCATAACTCCTGAACCATCGATCCTACAGGATCGAAACTTTGATCTGCAGGTTCTCCCGGTACAAATCTACTGAATTACCAGTACCAGTGCCAAGTATATAATAATTTATAGGAGAAAGGCAAAAATTTTGAGTTCGGTAAAGTAAAGTTTACCCAAAATTAGTTCTTTCATGTAGGGAAGTAGTATCGAGTGCATTGAAAAATATACGATTCCATATAAAAACAAAGTTGAAAGTGTGCCCTCTGATACCGTTTAACTTTATCTTAACAAGAAGTATACTAAACTTTCTTTACTAAATAACCAATGATTACGATAAACGATATAATAAATAAATCATTATTCACGTTTATATAAGTATAAACGTTTTTACGTTTATCTAAAAATATGCTTTATGTGTGTTTTTCTCCCATTTTAAACTCAATGTATTTTATACAATGAACTTACTAACACTATGAACTTGTGTACACAGTTCAATTGTTAATACATATGGAAAAAAGTATAGTGGTTACAGCGAGACATAAATGTAGGAGGGAGATTCTGAGAGCGTGTGTTCAATTATGTGTATATGCGTGAATCGTGTGTGAGTGCCGCGGTATTCCGACCGCGACACATTGAAAATAAACGAGAGCGGCGATATAAACAAACAGCTGACGTGAGGCCTTCTTTCTAGAAGATTCGGAAAAATCGCCAAACGAAACAGATGATAAAACATTCGAACAAGGAACATATAAAAGGACGCGTTCGCGTGGCAACGGGGCTCTTTTGATATACAAACTCACGTCGAGGTTCACGCGGTACGATACGATACGGAATACGAACGCAAATTACAGTTTATTATGATTTATTACGGTTTATTACGGTTTAAGAGTTTAATGTTAATTCGGCGTGCGAAGCACTTGTATATTTATCGTTATGTGTTTTCTTTAAATAAATAATTGTTTAACATCTTTACTCTTACATAAATATATTTATCAACCTCAGCCAGAATTGTGCACAATGATTCGCAATCAAACGAATTTTCAAAAATTCCAATTTTATACCTTTTTGCATCCGATATTCGTTAATATTTTAATAGCATACTGGTTCCCTAGTGTAGCTATCAATATTTTATCTGTTTTCTCATATTCCACGTCTTTTAATATTTGATGTGGTCGTCTTGTATTTAATACCTATCAATATTTTATTCGGGATTTGTTGGGTTTGTTAGCTTGAAAACTACTAGCGCTGAAATTTTTCGATCACGCTTTTCAAGCATTTTCCATGGTCCGCTATTCATCAAAATTTCAAGGGAGGAGGTCGGGGCGAATGTTTAATTCGAGGATCCCGACGAATTGCGAACGATTATCGCCGCGTCGCATCAATCAGCGTTAGCGTTGATTATATTTCAGGGAAATTTAGGGAAATTTACTCGTCGATGCCAGAGCGCTCAAACAAAATTTTGTTCGACGTGACGCGCGAAAATAATGCGATTGTTTTGGAATGAATTTCACTCGTTCCTACTTTTTTTTCGCCAGATGGAAATACACCATGATGCACAACTGTGACGCCACCTGAATTTAAAAATTTTTTTATCTCTCTACAGATTAAAAATAGTTTAGGTCGAGCTGAAAATCTGAAAATCTGAAAAATAATATTTTTATGCCCCACCAGGCTTGTGGCTCAATGTCGAATATATTCGACATCCATAAACAAGTCTCCACATTTAACCACACAATAGTTTTATAAATGAATTTTTCATGAAACATTTATTATGTTAACAACCATAACGAGATGCTAAAACTGTAAAAATATAAACTTAATACTTCTCAACTTCTACAAGATATCGGCATTTCAAAAATTATTTTATTATTTAAAATTCAATGTCAAATAATCTATAAATAATAATCTATAAATATAAAAAATAATAACTAATAGCTAGAATATGCCTGATTTTTTTCAGAATTTTCAATTGAAGAGGATAAGAGAAATTATGGAAAAACCTGATTTTCTTTGTCACCCCAATACTATCCCCCTCGTCAACATATCTCTGATGGCCTATTGCAAATTCACTTTGGTTTAGTTAATGTTGAATATATTTAACACAAATACGGAGAGGGTAAACTTTGAAAGAATAATTTAGGACAATTAATGAAGGTAAATTATATGTGAGACTAGATTAAAATTTGTGTCCCCATAACTGGCACTTATAATTTAATAATTTTATTGAAATATAATATTGATATTACGTTGTAACTACACTGGTGCTGTACAAGTGTAAATATATGTTTTATTCTTATATTTTGTTCTAAATAAATAATTTTTGTAATGTTGTTAACATTTGGAAATCATCCTGTAAATGTTCAAAACTCCTGAAGATTTTAGCTATAGTTATTTTTCACGATACCACTGTTAGAGATAGTGGAAATAAAAATATGCAAACGCAAATCGTTGATTGGAACGAAATGAACTTCTTCGTGTTCGGAGATCGAAAAATACAGAGTTCGTTAATTCATGATCGAAATCCAACAAACCGATAGTGTCAATTTAAACGAATTTTGTGTACTGCAGGCGATTAAACGACAGTTTGGATAGGTTAAATATTTACATTATTTGTTACAATTTTAATCCTTTTTTATAGCGTTTACATGAACGAGAGATTAGGGCTAACTTTCGGGTGAAACTCGACTGAAATGTTAGCACCGCTGATGGGTCTGTTTGGAACATCCACGCACGTGATTGCATGACTAACATTTGGTTTTGAACCTTTCATCGTTCGTTCAAGCAGGAAAGTATTGGAGCTTTCGGGCAATATCGAACGGTCACAATTTTATACAACGTCAAAGTCCACGTTTCATCCCGGAAATGGTAATATTAACATGTCGCTGTAAATTCTATTTCGCAAAGATTGAATATTTTAATCTGAAATTCGAATTGAATTATTTTTCCTGAATAATGAATATCGATGTAAATTAAATATAATAATTGATTTGCGAAACATTAGTTTGTGAAATACATCAGAAGTTGTTGAAATTTTTATTTATGCAATTATAGTCCAAATATCGTCAAAGTTTACAATTATCACTATCTTTGATTATATACAGGGTGGAAATTATAAAGCGTTACAGTCGAAAATCCCCAAAAATATTGATTATACGCAAAAATATTTCAGATGAAAGTTGTTCAGTACCGAGGAGGGCATCATGTGGTGGGACTTTTATTTTTCCCAGTGGACACTCCAAGCTGAGGTTAAGGTCAACTTCCATTTTTCAAATAAAACGGTCACACCTTTCCTGAATTTCCCTACAAGTTTGACCTTGAATGATCTTGAGTCATAAGTCATTGAACTCATCTTAAAATGCACTATTTGATGATGGATAAAAAACCGTATCATTCCAGTTAAAAAAAAGAAGTTGGCCCTTCACCTCACCTTGGAGTGTCCACCGAGAAAAATAAAAGTGCCACCTCATGATGCCCTCCTCGGTACTAAACAACTTTCATCTGAAACATTTTTGCGTATAATCAATATTTTTGGAGATATTCGTCTGTAACGCTTTATAATTGCCACCCTGTATATTAAGAAAGGCATACTGAAAATATGTATATAAGAATAATTGAATTTGTAATGTTTGTGGCGGCTAACTTCCTATACTCGCCACAAGATGAACAGATAATCAAAGATCTTTCTCGCTACTACCTGATCCGTCACCGATTCCTATATATACCGTCCTCAACCGCCTTCCGATATCCCAGCGTCTAAGGCAGGGCCCGCTAGATAGCCTTATCGACGAGTCCTCTAGCGGGTCTAGGACGAAACTTCCCTTCCCTTTTTCTCTCTCACACATTATAGAGCCGCCAAATGTTTAATAAACAGAAATTACATTAATTTCAAAGTGCGCTATCTTTTCGTCCCGGAGTATATTTTCTAGGCGTCCAGTGTGCAACGGCACAAGTATAGGGCATGTCCCAAAAATGCTTGGGTGGTCGACAAATAAGGTCCACCGTATGGCAAGAGGACTGCCCGAGGTTGTATCGCGGCCGTGGTGAAAGCGGAAAGAGAGAAGACGATCCCGTTCTCGTGGTTTAGAGCAGGAGGGCCGGTGGAGCGTACTGGTTCGGACGCTAATGGGTTTTCTAGCGCGAACGGCTAAATTCATTCATAGTATGTGAACCCGAAGAGGGATGTTAATTATGTCGGGTCGGAACAACCTGCAGAGTTATACCCGGCCGGATCCCTTATTCCCCGTGTCTCTCTGACTGAATCGACCCTGTCTTCCCTCCATTTCTCCGTGGAGTCGCCGAGCACGTAAATGCTTCGCGTACGTGTTCTCCGCCGGTGGGATTTTCGTACGGATCGAGATACGGCCCGAGAGGATCTTGGATTTTCGAGGATGGAATTGCCCGGCGGTGATTGAGAGACTGCACCTGATCTTCGGTATCTGCAATTTTCTTTTAAACGCGGAGTACCGGTTAGGGAAATTTCTTGCAGCGACGTGAAGCGAGCGACGCTCCCGGTAGCAAGGGTCTCCCTACCTATACGTCGCGTCGCGTCGCGTATCCTGTTGCCTGGGCTCCTCTTCCATCGAGATTGGAAGCATCGATTTGCCAAAATACCGTGTGACATCGCGGACAGTGCAATTCCAATTCGGTGATTGCTCGAGAACTAGCAATTCGTTTCCGTCATGAGTTTGTTTTATTGGAAATCTTGTTTAACACTACCTGCTAGACGGAACTACTAACAGTTCGGGCACTCCCGGGTACCCGAGCACTCGAATATTGGGCTCCATTGCGGGATATGCTGTGCTAACCGGCAAGACCGGCTAAATCAAGGAAATGGGTAAACTGTACCGAGATTCTCGCACGAATTTTGGGGGTGCACTCCTCGGGTGATGGTACTATGTTCCGCCAAAAATAATGGCTGATTTGGAACGACAACTTCGAAATTATATGATTTGGGACCTTATCAGATCCAATATGAACAGTAAGACTTACAGTAAAGTCGCGTTATTTTGCAAACGGCTGTGTTCTGCACGGAGAAGTAAATCTTCTATTGTCGCAAGAGCCTCGGGGAGGTTCGTTTGCATAGTTCGTAGACAGACACTATTTTTTTGGGCTTCATAGACCGAGCCGAACGTAGAAAAGGACAGCGCGTGTAAACAGAGATCGCGCCGAAAGTACAAAAGAAGCCGAACGTAGAAAAGGACAGCATGTAAACACGGATCGCGCTGTCTTTCCTTGCGCCCGAAACTTCCATCGTCAATTAAATCACTAAATACAGTTGAAATTATATCGTGTTTAGTGCCATTTTAATCAGAAAAATGCTACAAATAAGTTGGTGAAAGTCTCATAATAAAGTAATGAAAAATAAAGAAGTTTTGTAATTGGATTAGTAGTGGTTCACACTCACTCAGTGGAGGGGGTAGGCACTTGACAAATTATGGATAGGTTCGCTGAGAAATAACGCGACTTTACTGTATTAGAAACATTACTTGCAAAAGATAAAGGGGAAGAATTTGGCCACTATTTTTCCCCAAACTAATAAGTAGATCGCGGATTTGTATGCATTTTTATGGCTTCTGAAAATGTTCAAAAAAGGGTGGAGTATAAAATTCGACAGAATTTAATGCAACTTTTCTTCTTTTGAGATCTGCAAACACTACTACCACTGGAGATAAGATTGTATTTTGTTCCCCTTTCAGAGAATTCATTCAATAAATTGAAAATTATTAAATCTCTTCCATCCTTCGCTGATCTAAACAAATGGCAATCAGATGAAACCGTGTCTGGCAAACAAATAAATATTCTAGCTCGAAAAAAACAAAATCAGATAGTAATTATTTCTACGAATAAATTGTTTTCTCAATTCCACATTCGTAAATTGTTGTTGGCAACAGCTAGCAGTTACTCTCCCGATAAATTAGAAATGCTATTAAAGAACATGCATTATGCAAGTGGTAAATGTATGCCTGGGTATTCAGTAGACTCTTTCCCAACCCGTTGGGAAATGTTTGCTTGTAGAGACGTCTGTTTAGCGGACCCAATTTACTTTATCTTGTAGTCAGTATTTCACATCCTAGTGAAATACTCGAGCACTTAAATTTATGTACCGAGCTGTTCCAGAAGATCGCCACAATACTGTCAACCTTTCTCAGCTACACCTGTCAACGTGCCCGAAATACTCTCAACGCGGTTCATTGACTAAGGGTCTAAAATTGACTTGGCGAGGTAGCGAGCCTGTATACGTTTCATCAAAATTTATTTCTTCACACTGAACTTACAGTGTCTAACAATTTGAGCAATTTCTTTCGATTTAGAATATTTCCATTCCCTATGAATTTTGAAATTTTATATTGTATATGAAATATATATTGGTATAAATACCTCATGCAATACCTAAATGTTTAGTAATTGATTAGATACCGATATATTTAATAATCTATACAATACTTTGAATAATGCTACAGCAATTTTTAGTGGCGCCTCAGAGTCGCCATTGGAGTGCTGAGGGTTAATTTCCCATAAATGATGAATGCTGTTTTATTAGCTATTTATGTAAAGTTATAGCTAATTGTACTTTTAATTGATCCAATATTGTATTTTATTTATGTAACGTTAATTTGAGACCTACAATGACTTTTGTCTTTCCCAATGAGAACTATAGGATGCAATAAACAAAAATTTGACCTTGAGAAAAGGGTCAAGGTTACCTATCCAAAGGTGGAGAATCACGCTATGGTCGTGAGATATAATTTTGAGATTATTCAAAGAATTTAGTGATTGTCGCGTCGTGTTAATATTATAATTAAACTGAAAATTTTTCAACAAAGCTGAATGTTTATTTACGAAGACTGACTTGGAAATTTTCTTCGACAAATCGAGGTAACAATAAATTTTATTGAATTTTTGCCACTCTTTTTCTGCAGTTTGTTCAGATTCACATATGTCAATATCGTTAATGTAATTACAATTAATTGCTCCTCCCGTTCTACCCATTTGCGATATGAAATTACCATTGCGCGCGTAATCTAGAAAAACAGGTATCATCCATCAATGAATTATTAGTACCATTGATATTATACAGTTGAATGGTATTAATAAACGATGAGATACAGTTGCGCGAGCGTAATTTGTAAATGTGTAATGCAGACTTCTGTATGGAGACTTGAGCAAACAAGCTGCGAAACAAATAGCAATACAGATTAGTAACATTCAATGCGCGTATAAGCTGATTATCGCAACGTTAACCTCATGATACTTATATAGGATACAGAGCACTATAAATCGTGTTATTCGGAATTTTCGACTAATGACATATTTCTACTATGATGTGGATGAACGTTCCACAATTTCCGGGATTTAATGCTTTCGATCGCGCAACGGTTCATTTTAAAACGACTGCTTCGTCTAAAATATTTTTATTCAGATTTCTATACAAGTCCAAGTTACAATATTTATATTGTGCTTATATGAATATTATTATAGTAATATGAATATTAACAGGTGCATTGGATGTGTGAAAATTATAAATGATAAATAGACAGCGGATTTTATGCATTTGTGACAAAAATGAATAGGTATGATTTAAAATAGCGAACATATTAGAAGAATTAAAAAATATCATTATATTATTTTCAACCTATTGAACATGTAACTGAACGTGCTGCCATTTAGCGGTTCTGCTCGGTAAGCGGCGCGCGATCGTCACTACAAACCAATATGGCGGCTCCCTTACCTGTCAAAAACACTGAGGAATGCTTCAACTTTAAGCAAGCATAACTCCTGAACTGATTGATCCTACATTATTGAAACTTCGACTAAAGCCGCGCTGGGTACAAATCTACTGGATTACATACCAAATACATCTAATATACTAATTTATAGGAGAAAGGCAGAAATTTTGTGTCCGGTATGGTGAAGTTTACCCTTTGGTTTCATTAATAAAGCTGAGGATATTCCATTTCATAAGCATTTACGATAAATTTATGTTTTTCATCAATTTTAAAGTTTACAACCTTGAATGACCTTGAATGACTATATCGTTGAAATTGTCTCGAAAAGGGCTACAATCGAAGGAGTTCAAAAGTATGTGGTTTCATTTTAAAAAACTAAGTTGACCTTCTAATCTGTTAAGCATCTCCAATTGAAAAAACGTTATGTAGACCACGCACTGGGCCCCTAGATACCAAACAACTTTTGTCTGAAGCATTTCTTCCTATCTCAAAAAATGTAGAAGTTATTCAGGTGGCTTGTCTTAGGTGACTCATCCTGTATACTGGGGTCAAAGATATATTCAATAAACTCCCATGAAAACACCTTTACAATTCCAATAATTGTCCGCGTGGTAGGTTTCGTGTTAAAAATATGATTTGATTTCATTCCACTTCCTTAAAATTTGTCGACAAAAATTGGAAAATGCATAAACATCCGCAGTCTAGTAATCACCCTTGAAGAACAAGTAGCACACAAGAATAAAGTTTAACTTTTACTGAATTCTTACAGGAAAATGTCCAACAGCATAAAAAACCTTGTCACACTAGAATATGGCGCTTCTTAACCCTCGCAAGGTAAGGTCTTATAACACATAAATAGTAAGGTGGGGTCTCTTAGAGCCCGACGAATTTCATAAATAGCCTCGTTTTTAATCAATTTGGGATAAAGAATAACACAGGATAAAATGTAAACAGACAGATTTCATTTTATTCATATAAAAATTCTTTTCGAAATTCTGAAGCTCGGGTCTCTGAGACCTCACATTACCTTGCGAAGGTTAAGCGACCGGACTTGCACAGTGCAGGCTCGTCGAGACTTCCGATACGCTGCAAAGGGAAGAAACATCCGGCTGACGGCATGTATGTACAGATGTGTATATCCACTGGAAGGGGAGTGGGCGGGGTTGAAAAGGGTGGACCATCGAATCTGCTCGTGTCGTGCATCTAAATTCCGTTTAATCGCCCTTCAGACATGACTTGTCCATACCCGTGTACTAACACGCTCGTGAGCATGACCGGGCAAAGAGTGAGTGCTCCTCCATGGGCTCGAGACCTGTGGCATTGAAGTCCTGACGTAGCATCCTGTAATCTTCAACGGGACTTGGTCGGACACGCCTAAGCTCCACTCGTATACGCTATTTATTCATGAAATTGTTAATGAACTCCTAAACTGTTAGTAAACTTCCTGCAAAATTAACTTTTATTTCGCGGCTGATGTCCCCTCCAGAAATGGGTTGACGAAAAACTGTTCCGAATAATTCATGCTGATGAACGAGCACGGTTTCGTAGGCGAACAAGTCAACTTGACAGTGGATGCTTTGGAATTTATTATTTATGGTATGATTAACGTGATTTTAACTTATTTTCAGGGACTAGAGAATTTTGGTTACATCTAGGTTATATTACTTGGAGAGCGGGTGCAGGGGCTGCAGCCCGCCCTGAAGGACGAATTAAGTCATTGGAAAAAATTTGCTCTCTTCACAGATAACCTAACACTTTCGAATGGAGGAAAACTAATGAGTAGACTGCAGATTTTTATGCAAAATAGAAATTGCAAGAAATAGAAACTAAATTGAATGTTATTTCTTCCCTTAACGATTTTAAAATTGACGTTAAAGTTCAAATAACACATAATCTTACTTGATTCAGAATTGGGGGTGCAGGATTGATCTATCACATTACGTCATGTTGTAATGAAATTATGAAAGATTATGAAAGTTCATATTGTTTTAAGTCAAAATGGTTCAACGAATAATTTGTTTTGTTTTTCAATTATAATATAATGAATATTTATTGTTTCTACTAAAAGCCACGCCACACTCTTCGCACATAACCTAACACTTTTGAACGGAGAAAAATTGATGAGATTCGGAACGATTCTTTGGGACATTCGGAAGTTAACACTAAACCTACCGAGCCCTGAAAGTAATTGGTACATGTTCCCTTATAAAAATGACAAGATTGATTTTATTTAGACTTTGTGCGGCCCCTATTGTAATACGTGCTCTATTATAGATATCTATACAATCATTCCTTATGAAATCATTTTTACTATTTCAATAATTGTAAAATGAAAGAACTGGAACCGGTCATTTTGACCGGTGGTAGTAGGTTTATTGTTAATCCCACCGTTTGAAATGTTATAATGGAACAGTATGGAATTATTATAAAGATACAACACGGAATTACATGTTGCGGCAATATAAAAATACACACTGGGACATTATGGAATTATTTATTGTAATAATAATATCTCAACTCCGAAACATGGATTCCATTAAAGGTAACGAAAATGTATCGGAACCGAGTTTATCCGGCACCTGTATTAATCGACAGTATTGATCAACGCGAACAGCAAAAAACAGATGCATACATATTCTAATGTAAACTAACGAAGGAATATTAACGAACTGTTTTCATATCATTGTAGCGAATAATTACGTATTTGTTAACTACCTGAAAATAAGAGATTCTTCCTTGCTTTAAGATGCTACATGATTAAAGGAAGAATTTGCCATTTAATGGCTGCTATCCCCGTAATTTTCAAATATTTCTGTTAGATAAACACTAGATTTCATGGTTAAATATACAGGGTGGAAATTATAAAGCGTCGCAGACGAATATTTCCAAAAATATTGATTATGGAGTGTCCACCAGGAAAAATAAAAGTCCCACCACATGATGTCTCCCTCGGTACTGAACAACTTTCATCTGAAACATTTTTGCGTATAATCAATATTTTTGGAGATATTCGTCTGT
Organism: Lasioglossum marginatum; assembly: GCA_028455795.1. NCBI lineage: Eukaryota > Metazoa > Arthropoda > Insecta > Hymenoptera > Halictidae > Lasioglossum > Lasioglossum marginatum. Next base: position 4,213,439 of record CM052249.1, read on the forward strand.
AACCCTTTATAATTTCCACCCTGTACTTATTTATTAAAAATACAATATAATATAAAGAAAGAATTTGGTTACAATCTTAACGTGATCTAGACAGAATAATAGACTCTGCTCAAGAATATTCAAGGTCTGAAAGATCATCGGATCTACCGCGGACAATTAACGCGGAGAAATTTTAATCTTCACACTTAATTTTCCAGAAATGATAAATGCTGTTTTTTAGCTATTTATGTAAAGTCATAGACAGACGGCGGATCTTTATGCAAAATAAAAATTTCCTGCCTGAATTGCAACTGGAGTGAGATAGAAATTTATTTTCCATCTTAATATGTTTAACCCTTTCGGTCACGAATTATTTATTCCTGGAGAAAGAAATCATGGCTTTGATATGCAGTCCTTTGAATTAAATTATGGTTTTTTTATGTCCTTATATGAGGAAGCCATGACCGAAAGGGTTAATAGGTTGTAAATAATATAATAGTATTTTTAAATTCGGACAATTAACAATTAACACCTAGGCTAAATGGGTCCCAACTTCGGGTTTCGAACCCAACTTCGGCGACGTTCTGATTCGTATTCCTTTCCCCCACCAACTGAATCAATGAAACTTTGGCAAGAGCGAAGGTCTGAAAGATTTTCCGCGTCATTTCTAACAAACCCACCCTCTCGATTGGTCGAAGATTCGTAGATCGCAATCAAAGCAGCTGAAAGCCACTAAATACTCGAAACACGGGAGCAACCTTGGTGCATTCAAACACAATCTTCGAGCGGGTCGAAGTTACACCGTGTACGGAAGCAGTGGCGGAACTGTGAACTCGGCAGGGAGCAGAGGAAACGCGTACCCAAGGATCGTGATTTCGGTTTGGTAGCATTGGTCGAGCAGTTCCGGGCGGGAAGCGAGCACCAGGGCTAGGACTTGGACCCCAAAATCTGTAGTCCATCCATTCCTCCGCCAATAGACTTCATTATCCGTGGCATATTGTGGCCCGTGCAGCTCTATGCCCACGCTGTCCTTTACCGTTATTTGTTGCCCTACCACCAACTTTCCGGAGTTATCGTCCGCCTCTTCTATTTTCCTGTAGCACTGTCTGCGACCGTGCGTCATGTTCCAGTAGCTTTTGTTACACCCTGACCCCGTCTGTCTCGTGCTTTGCGTCGCCGCTCTGGTTGCATACAACGTTCTACCGCACCCCCCCTCCCCCCCGCCTACGATGTTTCTTCCATTGTGCTGCTTGCTATCAGTCACCCAGCACCGTCTGTTTCACCTTCGTCCAGCGTTTCGTTTTTATCTTCCGGTGCCGCGTGGCTGCATCACGCTAATCCGTTCGGCCCGAGATACTTTCGGAAGGAAATACCCAAAGAAATCAGGTCACGGAAATTTGAGAGGGTACATTTTTCAAAGATCCGGATGGAAGGGATGGGACCAAGTTAATTATACAGGGTTGTTCACCAGACATTACCACCTCGATTTTCTATTAATATCGAAAAACGATTAGTTAAGAAGATATTTTATTTTGGGTGTGGCGGCTAACTTTCTACACTCGCCACAAGATGGACAGATAGTCAAAGACCTTTCTCACTACTACCTGATCCGTCACCGATCCCTATATATTCCTCAGCCGCCTTCCGATATCCCAGCGTCTAAGGCAGGGCCCGTTAGATAGCCTTACTGATGAGTTCTCTAGCGGGTCTAGGACGAAACGCTCCCCTTCTCTTCCCTACAACAGCTTTTAACAGCCGCTAAATGGGTAAACTTTATTTGACGGGACCAAAAATTTGTGCCTTTCTCCTATAAATTATTATCTATTTGGTATGTAATCCAGTAGATTTGAACGAGAAGAGCCTAGGAATCGATGTTTCGATCCTGTAGGATCAATGGTCCGAAAGTTATGGTTGCTTAAAGTTGAGCAATTTGCAGTGTTTCGGACAGGTAAGCGCGCCGCCATATTGGTTTGTAGTGACGGTCGCGTGCCGCTTACCGAGAAGAGCCGCTAGGTGGCAGCACGAGTACTTTCTCGAATAAAATCATCACAACATTATTAAGAGAGTCGTGATTTCATAACAACACTAAAATTAAAATATCTCCTACTTTCTTGTAGAGAATATAAAACTTCATCGATCGGTGCAGGAAAAAACATACTGTTCCATTTAAAAAAATACTGATGACCTTCATATCTCTTCTACGCGTTCATTTACAACACCAAAGTATGTATCTATCGAAATCATTCAACCTTATATATAAACATTCTTCGCTACGAAGAATAATAATGACGAAAATCGAGGTGGTAATATTTGGTGAACCACCCTGTGTATATATACCATTATATTGACATTCTAATTAATCTTAATATAATTTTGTCAATTACAAAAACCTTTCCAGCAGTCTCTATTATTCCAGAATAATATTCCATGCTATTATAAATTTCTATTATTATTTGTCGTTAATTTCGCAGCGTTATTACCTGCTAATCTCTTCGACAATTAACAGTTTCTCCCTTCGTGAATGACTCAGCATTATGAAATTACCTTTTGTTATGACCCGTCATTGGATCGCACCTTCTGTTTTCTTCGATCCTCCACAGCTTTCTATTATTCCCCCTCGAATATCTAACACTAATTTAATCGATCCTCGCCATGTTCCAGAGAGCTTCGTCACGCAGCTTTTATTTCAGGCCACCCTTGATTATCCCCTATTATCTCCATTCCTCCTTTCGGAGTATTTACGATCAACCTTGAACTTATCGATTTGTCCGAAATATTATCAATCAGGAAACTATTAATCACTTTACATCCTTGCACTTTACGTCTTGCTCTATCGAACTGTTCTCTACAGACTATATAGAAAACTCGATGCACATTCTCTGTGATATCGCTCATCCTTTAAACGTGCTTACATTTTCGGTGCTGTCATCAGTAAGTGATTCGTCATCGCTAAAACATCACTCATTCGCGCTGAAGCACTGATCACTCTAAGCACTGAAAAGATCATTTTTGTATTTTATTTTGATTCATGCTTCCCTAGTTTTAAGAGTAACAGTCCAGAACATATTAATCAATTGTTCAATTTTGCAACCTCAATGATTACTATGCGATATAATTCGATCGTCGCCGATCCCTATACAGGGTGAGTCACCTAAGACAAGCCAACTGAATAATTTCTACATTTTTTGAGATAGGAAGAAATGCTTCAGACAAAAGTTGTTTGGTATCTAGGGTCCCATTACGTCGTCTACATAACTTTTTTTCAATAGGAGGTGCTTATGAGATTAGAAGGTCAACTTAGCTTTTTAAATGGAACCAAATATTTTTGAACCCCTACGACGAAGTGGTTACATAAAATTACACAATAATTCAAATTCTTAAATTTAGAAATCTATTTTAACGCTAGGTTTACGGGACTCGTTAAAATGACGGGTTCTAATATTCTTAATTTGTGATTAATAAGGTTGCGAAGATGCTTCCCTGAGGAATTATTGAACCAATTTATTTCTTAGCGTATATACACTATTGGAAAAATGGCCAAAAATTGGGATAAACACATTCTTGTTATGTTTATAAAATAATGTGAAGTAGTTATTTCTAGTAAACCTTCTCCGTAAACCTAGTGTTAAATAAATAATTTTCTATTCCCTTTTGCAGTTTTCTCGTTTCCAGTGTTTTATAAGGTGTAGAAACTTATAAAAAATTTATAAAAATTGTGATAGTTATCATTAGACTGCAGATGTTTATGCAATTTTCAAGCTTCGCAGACAAATTTTAAGAAAGTGGGACCAAATAGAATCCTGTTTTCATTTGTAGTAGTATTTGTAGATCAAAAATAAATAACGATTGTACTAAATTTGATGCCCCGGCATTTCTTGATAATTTTTATAAGCCATAAATGCATAAAGTCTCGTTATCATACATATTTAAACTTTCTTTTGTCTGCCTTTTTAAGGGGTTAGGACACAGTGATATTTTGAAAAAATCAAAATTCTTTTTGTCTTAAATAGTAGTTTTAAGTGTTGAGAACAGAATGCGAAAGGTTTTACATGCATTTCAGACTCAATACAAATTATTTCCCGAAGTATCGTTTCGAGAGTGAGTTTGTATACCGGCGAGAAAATTCGATTCGTAAACTTTAAACGCGTTTTTCAAAAGAAATCTCGAGTTCTGTCTTAGCAATTATATTAAAATTTCACAGTTATCTTCATTATAATATCTATTAGGCATTGACGATCGATTTTTTTTCATTTTCCCATTATTTTGTTAAATATAAATAAAAAATTAACAAATTTTCTACCGAAATTCAATTAAAATTAAATTTAAAATATCTGCCATTTTGTTAATTTTCACAAAAATTGAAATGTGAGATCGTCAATGCCTAAAGAATATATCACAGTTTATGATATTTTTAGGATTTTTGATATAATTAATTAGATTTGTAGGAATCCTGTACACCAGTTGGCCATCTGGGAGAAAAGATATTCCGAGCAAAGACGACGAAAGGCATAAGAACAAATTATTTTTTAAATATTACAAGCATTCTTTTATAGTTCATAATATAGTAAACTGAAATACAAAATCTTATATTAATCGACCATTCACTTTTTTCTGTACTATTGTTTAAAAATCTTATATTTTCTCCACTTATTACTGTGTCCTAACCGCTTAATTCATTCGCATTCTTTCCGTTTAGAAACATATCCTAACCGATTGGAGCTGTGTGGATTACGTCAGTACTAGCCAGCATCTTGCGAGAACAGCTACGTTCGCAGAATCCTGGCCGTTTCAGGTCGGAATTGATCTACCAATTAATCATGGCAACGGACGTCGAAGTAGCCTAAACACGTCGATTGACTCGACCGGATTGGTAATTGGATATTAACGAAGTGTAACGTGCCGGAACGATGACGCGAGTGTACCGTTCGTACAATAATTTCTTTAGCTACTCTTTACTTTGCCGGACTCAACATTCGATCAACAGGATCGAAACTTCGATCTGCAGGATCCCCGGGTACAAATCTACTGAAATACATATCAAATACATAATAATTTATAGGAGAAAGGCACAAATTTTGAGTCCCGTAAAGTAAAGTTTAACCATTTCTTTATTTTGGAGAATTTCTTGTCACGCGTGTTGCCATCAACGCGGAAAACGGAACGTAGGTAAACGTTTCCATTTTTTCGACGAAAAATACACCGATACAGGCGAGCTTCGTGGCGCAAGTTTTTCGATCGCAGGGAACACGACGATTTAAAAGCGCTGCCGTTCGCTGTTTTATATTTACGTACGTCGAGAGTCGAACCTTCTTTTTATCGCGCGCGACAGCAACATTTCTGCTCGCGAGCATTTAATCATTCGGCCCACGCTCCACGAATATTGAATTGCGACGAGCACAGTGATCGATGAGAATGGTCATCATAGATAGCCTTTCTATTGAGACTTCCGGCAGCGCTCGACGCGGAATTTGCGATGCCGGCGCGCTTGATGTTTCAACATTCGGCGAAATAGGTTATAATTAACGACTTTTCATTTCTGTCGCAATCTGATCGCGGATTATACGCGCTCGTAACAAGATTGTGTATTTATTAGGTTGTTGCATATGAAACGTCCGATTTTTAGCAGTGACATTAAACAAACGCAATTTTGTATACCCAATGTGTTCTATCTACAAGTTTAACAGTACAACTTTGCTCACTAACATTTCCTTCTATCTTCAAGCCTAATTTCGCCGATTGAAAATCGACCGCAGCCATGGTTCTTCACTGCCTGATACCTCGTCGAAAATTCGTCGAAAGCTTTAACAAACTACATTATTGTAAACATAACTCGGAAGTTTCCAATGTAGTTTAAGAGGTGCGCCAACTTAACAGTCACTAAAACCCAAATTTCCTTTTGCATCTTCTTCTTAAATCTTCAGGTAAGGAGGCGTAAAAATAAAGTTACGTAATTTCAACAGAAACAATTTAAAGTGCAATTCATTGCCTTGCAAAACCTTTAAATGTTTGTGTTACTGCTCAAGGTCACAACTTCGAACATTTAATTTAATTCAAATAAAATGATTGCACATTTTGAAGTTATCATTGCTTCATCATAAATTTTCTCGTTCAATGTCATTTGAAGGTCATATTGTACCACATCATTGAAGTCATCTTGACATCTGCTTTCACACTGTGAAGTTAAAAATATATGGTTCCATTTAAAAATCATCGATGACCTTCAAAAGACTTTGAAAACGACAATAATCAGAACATTTTTTTATATCACCATATTTGCCTCCCTTAACAGTACAACTTTGCTCACTAACATTTCCTTCTATCTTCGGTGTTCTGTTTAGGTGTTCTGTTTAATAAATATTAGGTGTTCTGTTTTTCGTGAATCACCCGGTGTATCAGTTTGTCATATTATCACAAGTAACGGAAATATTCATTTGTAATAATAATTAAAAGTAACGAAAATATTCACGGTGTAATAATAATTACAAGTAACCGAAATATTCGGGGTGTAATAATAATTACAAGTAACGGAAATATTCAAGGTGGACGAGGTTATTACCCTCTATATGTGGAATTTTTATAATTATCGTACATTCAACTCGTTTCATTCTCTTCCAGTACAGATATAAACGGGAAAAGATATTCCTGGATCGACGAGTTCGCTTCATTTGCGTTTGAAATTATGTCTGACTAAACACGGGTCTATATCACTGGCGGCTGCCGTTGACGCCCTCATACATTTCCCATAGCTTTCTATAGATGCAGTCTTACTGCAGTGTTTCACGTGGAGTTGAACAATTCACCTGTGTATACTACATCTCTAGGAACATCAACAAATAGTTTGAAGTAACCACTGTAGCACAGCTCAAATCAGGTTATTTACATCACATCGTGAGGTTTATTAAAAATTAAGCTAATACATAACATTAACATTAAATATTCCATATTTTAACAACTTTTTAAACTCCTGTCATTGCTCGACACACTACTATCCAAAATGAATATTTATATTTTTGTAAACTATTTTATTCCATAAAATTTTCTGAATAAATTTTGTATAACCGATAAATCATTATACAAAAAAGCAATCGTTTAGAAATATTAGTCATTCGCTGTGCAAAAACAATACAAATAGAACCAAGATCTATATATTTATAAATACATTACATTATATGACAGAAGATTTTATAATTATCAGAGTTTCTCTTGCAGATAGTTGATCGTTACTGTTCTCTTGCAAATAGTTGATGATTGTAGTAATCAACAATATTTGAACACTACTTCAACATTCTAGAATATAATTTTGATGACGATACATTCAAGGAAACTTTTTTTATTGCAAGTAACAATTGAAAGTTTTAGTACAATCTATGAAGTACAGTGGGGTAAAAAGAATAACATTTAAAATTTTGATTTACTACAGTAGATCAAGAATCACAATATTCCTGGATCGACGGATCCGCTTCATTTGAGTTCGAAATGATGTCTGACTATACACGGGTCTATATCACTGGCTGTTACCGTTGATAACATACCATAGATGGAGAGTCAATTCGGGTGAAGTCGCATAAGACATGCAGAGCAAAACATGTTCATATGTTTCACATGAGTTTCTGCTAAAAATCCACAAATTCTTACATCTTTCGATGCACGTCGTTCTTTTTCTGCATCAACCGATTTCGATGAAATTTTCAGCATGTGTATAGCTAACATACATCTACAAAACGTATATTTTAAATTTTCATTACGGTCTTTAATAAAAAAGTTATAAATGGTGCCTCTTTTACATTTTCACGTAATTCTTAGCAATTGCAATTTTTTCAAAATCTTTTTTGCATGTCATTTGGTAAATCAATTCTTCTAATTGCTCAAAAAATGTCAGGCCGTTTTGTCCGATCGTAAAAAAGTTATACTGTATTAAAGTGCGTTCAAATACTTTCGTGGTTCACTGTACACCGCCGTAGCATTTTACTAATTTTCCCTTTTAAAACGAATGTGCATATTATGCTCGTGGGCGACAAATACATCATTTTCTTACAGGCATGAGAATGACCATATGACAAATTCTTATCCAATCCCGGGATTAGAGTTTCATTCTTATGCACATAATAAAATGGCGTTCATCTTTATGCGCATAAAAGAATAATGTATTTTTTGATAAATTCCATCGTTTGCACGTATTCTTGGGCACATAGGATATACTGTATTTTCGGAGCGAAAATAATGCGGAGTAAAAGTGATTTACAAATATGCAATCATCAATGTTCGATGTTGTAGAAACGATTCAGTAATTAAGGGAGTAGACTCGTTTTTCCGGGATTGCAAGGGTGCAGAATGCGCGTTCTCATTTCTCCATAATACAAAAATGTTTTAATTTGTAATTAATGAATAATTTGCATTATTCGAAAGCATAGAACTGCGCATGTACCTGTTTTCATAGCTGCAGTATTTCTACAGTATTTTGCCGCAGTATTTCTTCTATACACTCATATAAAAGTAATAATTAATAATACAGATAATATTCAAATTACTGATTTATTGATAATATCAATTACTGTGGATAAAAAGATAATAAGAAAGATTTGTGGGAGCTCTAGATAAATATGAAAGAGAGGAAGAAAAGGAAAGAGGACTTTTTCTAGTTTTCTAGTTTTCTCTGTTTACATTAAAAAAGCTTGTTGCTAGATTGCCTCGAATTGTAAACGTCGTCATTGCCCAGCGAGGTGGATATATTGATGAACGAAGTGTTTAACAACTTTCACCTATTTACTGGTGCAATTCTTAACATGTAATGCATTATAATGCTTCTACATCAATCATATACATTTATATTCATTCTACTTAAAAGTAATTTAAGTTATAACGTTGATATAAACTTTTGTATTCGATTCCGCCAAGTGGTCAAATACTTATGGACGATAGTGTATTTGTTCAGATAGTAAATTTTTATCGAATTCTCAATTTCATGGACTAATCTTTAGAAACACGAATTTGCATAAAGATTGCCAGTCTCATAATAACTTTTCCCATTTCTGAACGCTCTTAATTTCGTAGTCGATGAATATTTGTAAACAGATAGTACAACACTGAACCAGTTCGAAGAAAACCGATTAAAGGTGGACACGTAACGGAGGAACAAGCAGCTGAATGGCGGAGGCAGCTGCGCCAAATTGAATTAACGATTTTTAATATCTAGAACCGAAATGGGAACAGTAAATCGCTATTGCAATTCCTGTTGCGCCGCAGTCATCGCATAAATTGTATTCCGATTCCGTATTCCGAATCGGTCGGAGATTTCCGGGGATAAAGAAGCATTCAGCTCGGGATCGTAAAGTACGACGATTCGAAATTTTCGAGGTTATGGAGGATTAATGCACCGACGCGGCGCGTCATTTGCAGTTTCTACTCGAGACTCCCCGCTTATATATATAAGTATAACTTATATGTATGTATATAAGGGAGGGAGGGTATATGTATAAGGACCAGGGAGGTCCGTTTAAATAAGAACACCTAAATATCTCTTCAGGTTATTGTGATACAAAAAATATTTGTTACGTAATGTGCATGGTGTCAATGGACCAAATATTTGGCACGAATATTTTTTCCGAGGGTCATTTTTTTCGGAGTTGTCAAAGTCATCGATGTTTTTTGGTACATAACTACATTCTTTTTTATTGCATCGTGTAACTGATGGAAAAATACATTCAGATATGTATAATAACATGACCTTGAAATGATCTTGATCCTCCAAAAAAACGATAAATTATTATTTATAATCTTACAATCTAGGTATCCTGAGTTAATACATATTGTACAACTTCAATTTTACTATTGCTTTTACATGATTTTTTAAAATTTATGTGAATTAGATTAGTAATATTATTCATTTTATTAATACATATTTTATTCGACCGGACGTGCAAATCTTATTGTCAAAAATATAAAACTTGGAATTACGAGTTGAATTTTGGAAAAGCTTGATTGACTGTATCGTCCGTCGAGGAAAATTTCTGGAAAAATCAGAAGGCGTTTGTTAATTTATTCATGCTGCTCCACGGCGCAGAGATTTATTCTCAAATCCGTAACTGCAAAATTCAGACGCTCGTGAAGTTTAAAATCATAACACAATTTGCTCATGCAAATCGAAGTACCGCGTGGGTGATCTTGCAATTCAAATATCGTTATTCGTAAATTTTTCAAACAGGATCAATATGTGCGGACCAAAATTGATTTATTCACTTGATTTAAATTCTACGTATCGTGTGCCCATTGTCAGATTTATTAATGCGATATAAAATGTAGAAAACGTTTTTACAGGAACAACCAACGCATTTCATGCAACGCTAATGTTATTTACATTTCCATTATTAAAAGTCCTTTATGTATTTATGAATTCATAGTAACCGTGTTTCCGGTATGTAAACAGAGTGTCCCACGAATTCTGTCTGCCTGAAATATCTTTGTTATTTTAAACAATACGCGAAAATATTACGAATGAAAATCGATAAATTTAAAACGTATAAGTCCATAAGTATTTGACGTGATAACTTAAATTACTTTGAAGTAGAATTAATATAAATGTATATGATTGACATAGAGGCATTATAATGCATTACATGTTTTTTACCAGTCGAACGCCCGTTCTAATGGTGAGCGCCACTAGCGGAAACTCATGTCGGGCGAAGATATTTTGCTTTCTGATTCGAAAAAAACGTCGACGTTGCAAACTTGAAGGGGTGGTTTCTCAAGATAAAAGTCTGCTCTATTGCATGGTATAGTTCGATTTTCCGCTGGACCCTTATTTTTTGAGATAAATTTAAAAATATCTACAAAAATTGGTGCAAAACTGGTGTCTCTCCGTCTTTAATGACTGTTTAAATATGTTTAAACATAATAACATAAATTTAAACAATCATAGTGTATAAATATTGGATATCACTGTATTCGGGAAAGTCTACAGAATCTTTTGCTGTAAAGAACACTTCAATATATTTTCTAATAACATCACAATATTTGTTTAAAGTTGAAAAATATGTCTTTTTTTCGAACTCAAATTTCTCAAAAACTATGTGTCTAGGAGAAAAATTAAGGACAGATTCGGAATCAGCGCGAAAAACTATAAGGATCGCATAGTCAGAATCGAAATGTTTTTTGGCTGTTGGACAGTGTTATTACTAGACTGCGGATCTTCATGCAAAATAAAAATGGTCTGTATCGATTGCAAGAAATATGAGCAAAACAGAATGTTATTTCTTCTCTCAATAATTTTAATAGATGAGAAATCATATAATGGTATCTTCAATTTTTTAACTTTTCCTACAATTTTCAATTTCATCCACTCAATTTTGCTATAAATGCATAAAGATCCACAGTCTAATTATTACTTTCATATAGGAAATATTATATTATATATATTATTATAGGAAAACGAATTATATCCCACCATGTGAAATCTTTTGATATAATATTATACAACGTTTGCTTTAAATATGTATCAAGCAATAATATTCTATAAATAAATCGTTTTATCTGACTGACTGGGGTGTAACGAGTTAATTCGACCAGTCGAATTCTTTAATGGAGGGTATTCTAAATTTATTTCCGTGGTGGTGGCAAATTTGTTTCGATGCCGGGCGTCGGCGTCGTTCCGTGGAAGTTTCGCGTCGCCCGAAAAACGACAGATGGCCGCTAGTGTCATCTGAAACAACGGACCTTTTATAATGTATTCGGCCCTCACCCGACTGTCAGACCACGTGTTGCTGTATAACGCAGATGCGACAGCTGCGTTTATCGCGAATTTCAAGGCACCAGAAGTTTTCCAAGTTCTTTCGTCGACACTGTAACACCGGCCTCCTATTCGCTGCATGCTAAACCGCGGGGAAAATCGATGGGTTCTCGCAAAACAGCTTACACGCGAACGTTTTTGCCCGGCTGAAAATTTGCAAATCTAGTAAGCTGTTCCGCTTATATTGTCCCGCGTTAAAAGGACCCTTGGGGAGCCAGCGAACTTTCGGCTATGCGACCCTCGCGACAAGGAAAGTGCTATAGGTTTGTTATCGAACCAAATAGGAACTGCAAGAACACAAAACGTAATCAATAGCGATAAGAATTGTGTAGAACGTTCTTTCCAGTTTAGAATAATAGTTAGCTGAACTTCCGAAGACGTCCATGCTCAGAATTGGATGAAATGTTGGGAATAGGTTCCTTTTTGACTAAAATTATGATTGTCAGAAGTATTTTTGGCGATTCGAAAAAAAAATTTTTACCCTTGTAAACCCGAAAAGTTTATTTTAAGAGCCAGCGGTAATGACATTAGTCTGAGTTAGGTTTGGCTAGATAACTGAAGTTGTTGTTAATCTGGAAGTGGAGTTAGTTTAAACCTTGGGAAATTTTTTGAAAAAAAAGGTTAGGTCTGGCTAGGAATTTGTGCGCGAAACGAATTAGTCGAATTAGTTATAGAGGTATGAAACCATATGGGCCACCTACGACTTTGTCGGTAAGATAAAGAGTGACATCAAAATGGTAAAAAGATTTTTTCCGAGTCGCCAAAAATCCTTCTGTCAACCATTATTTTAGTCAAGAAGGAACCTATTTCCAATCTTTTATTCAATTCTGAGCATGGACTTCTTCGGAAGTTTAATTTGTTCTGTGTTGCAACGAAACCTAACTAACTTTTCTCCTTAATGGGCTGATAGTCGGCTACCCCGATCCGATCAGCGCGAGAGGGGATACGAGCTCGCTATAAAGCAAGTCCGGTCAACTTCTTCGCCGCTGTCGCTTTACGACTCCCACTATCCCTGGACCGATTCCCCCACTACCAGTGTACAGGCCCCCCCACTATCAACCGTGCTTTGCCTCGCGTGACTGCAAGGACACGGCCTCCTATATACACATTATTAATCTCACCAACTTCCCCAACCTCCACCTACAGTCTATAGGAGTTTGGTGGGGAGGACTCAGGGGTAGAGAGGAGAGTCGTCTGCAGCTCGCGAGCCGCAAGTTAATCAGGCCTGCTGTAGGGCATTCGGAATTGAATAAATCCTGGGTGAATGACGTGACCTGGCGATGATGCGTCACGATACTTGTAGGTGATTATGCGAAGAGCGGCCTCTACAACTATCTACGCTAGGCGAGAGGAGGAGAGGGGGTTTGAAGTCCGTTGGGCGGTGGGGTTTTGCGTATGGCTAGGGATATGTCCCGTTTCCCCCCAAATTTCATCTTGGGGGGGGGGGCGAGCCCCACACTATCCCCAACTTTCATCTTAGGGGGGTGTGCGTAACAGCATTTCCCTACCGCCATTAAACTAAAAAAGGCCTGATGTAGAGCAAGACGAGCTCGTACTCTCCTCTAGCTTTGATGCGACTCGGGAGGTGGGGGTAGCCGATTCTATGTCATCGATTCTCGGACTCTCGGAGCATTGGTTGCCCCCAGGCCATTTCTAACCATTGTAACGATTGACTCAAATTTACCTAGAAATGTCACATGTACTCATACAAAGTGTTTAAATCGTAATATCTCCATCTAAATATAATGTTTCAGTTATAATTAGACAGCGGATCTTTATGCAAAATAAAAATTTTCTACCTGAATTGCCACAAACCGGAGTGACATAGAAATTTATTTTCTCTCTTAATATGTTCAATAGGTTGAAAATTATATAAAAATATTTTAAAATTCGTCTAATGTTCTGAATGTTTTAAATTATACCTACTCATTTTTGTCATAAATGCATAAAATCCGCTGTCTAGTTATAATGCACTGATAACAAAATGTACTGTTATTACTAGACTGCGGATTTTATGCATTTATGAAGACAATAGGTGGGTGGTATTTCAAGCACTGTAAAGATTATTGTTATTATTATAATTTTTATTTCGCATAAAAATCCTCAGGCTAATTAGTACAGTAAAAAAGTTATTATTAAGTACCTATTAGACGTTCGCAATAGCGAGTCGATACAGAGACTGTCTGCGACGAGAATAATTTAATTCCTGGATACTTCGGAGGAAGGAATGCGAACTTTCAAATATTCAGTTGACATTTTCGCGAGGAATTTCGTGAATCTCCGGCACCCATACAAACCCAAGATTATAAGTCCGAAAAAAATGAGCAGCAGCAGTAGCGGTGTACTTCACGATTAAGCCAACCGGCAGTAAACGTTCCAAGAAGCTTTTAAGGGATCTTTAAAATTCAGCGAGTTCAAAAGTTCGAAATAATTATGACGAGGCAGGGCATTCCGATGAATCAACGCCTAACGTTAAAAGGCCGCCGCTGCTACCAACTTCCTCTAACGGACAGTTAAGAGTAGGTAGAGTAAAGTAGCCACGAGTTTCGACCCCCCGTCGAGCTTTTCACCCCGTCTCACCCCTTCCAACTGAACTTTCAACCCTTGTTGACTTAACGATTATTCCCTATTTGTCCGAGTTTCTTCTCCGGGGCTTTCACCTGTCGGAACTTTGATTCATTTTTTCATGTTCGCCCTACGCGCCCCGATGGAAGAGATTTTCGTCTACACTCCTTCTATTGTTAATAGACTGCGGATCTTCGAGCAAGAAGTTTTTATATTCATTGCGAGAAGTAGAAACCAAATTTTTTTGACTTTTCTTAAAATTATGTTTCCTTAAGGGGGTGTTCTAAAATGACCAGTGTTTCAAAGATTTATTAAAAGAGTGTAGCCGAATAGTCAAACATGCCCCCAAACCAAATTGATTTTTGTTCACATTTGGTAGGGCTCCCGAAGAGAACCTTTTGTGACAAGTTTCAAGTCAGTACCCCTACCACAAGGGTAGTTATAGAATGAGCACGGTTTAACGAATTATTTCTTCCGTTCTGCTCATCAAAATATAACGAAAAAATTCATGAACATTCAACCCAATATCATACACGACAGTGAATTATTTCAGAATTTTAGGTTGCAAAATCGATTTTTTTTAAATCCGGAAGCATAATATTGCCGATTTTACATCGAAGTTTTCGGAGTACCACGATTATATTATTATGTTGGTTGTGTCCCGTCGTGATTATTAATGTGTATTTTTTGCAGATTTTTCGGATTATGCAAACATATTTAAAAAAATTGTTTAATATCAAAAGGCGACAGAAATAAATGTGTGCATACTGAATAAATATTTATTAAAGAAGTGCGTGAACAAATTTTTGAAGACTGCGCCTTAAAATGTAATAATAATAAATAAATTCTAGAATATTTTTTCAACTTATTTTTTCAAGGGATAAGTCATGGTCTGAGGTTATATCATGCAATAGGTATTTATCCTATGTTTGTGTGTGAAAGATGATATTGTTTATAATCGATATGTCCTAGGGTATTTGTCATTATTACTTCAGAAATTGTTACACGTAAAAAATTCTATAGGAGTTGCGTAAAACGCGAAAGAATCCGACAGCAGCGAAGATAACTGGTGCAATTTTCTTTATTGCGCATTATGTTCGCGAGTCTTCGGCCTGAAAGTTTTAGGACTTTTTGCAAGACCTCCCGCTCGAAGTTTGAGCGGTTTTTCTCGTTACTAGCGGCAAAATAAATTCCTGTTCATCATCGGAGTGCATGCTGGGAATTCCTCTGCGAAGAAATTGCGGAAGAAATGGTACTCCAAGGCAGGATTGTAACAAGAATTTTCAAGTGTATATTCAAACTCGCACGTACTTAAAAACCTTTCTGAAAATTACGAATGAGTGGACCGATAACGCATAAAATTTCATTCGCAATAAAGTTTCAAATCGTCATACTTTTTTCTTTACGAAGGTGTTAATCTAGATACAATATTTTCTTCATTTTATGAATTAGAATGTTTTTTTAGAAAAATGTGCACTCTAAAAGATTTTCTTAAACTTTAGTTTGGTTGCTCTTTACTTTACCGGACTCAAAATTTGTGCCTTTCTCCTATAAATTATGATGCATTTGGAATGTAATCCAGTAGATTTGTACACGAGGACCCTGCAGATCGAAGTTTCGATCCTGTAGGATCAATGATTTAGGAGTTATGCTTGCTTAAAGTTGAGCATTATTCAGGTTTGCAGTGACGATCGCCGCTTACCGAGCAGATCCGCTAGATGGCAGCACGGGCACGCGTTAATGCTGATAATATAGAACGGGTATTGCAATTGTTGTTTGAATTTTGGAAGACGTGGCCACGATGTTGCGTTTTAACTGGTCTGGGTTAGGTTTCTGTAAATATTTTCCACGATATTTTCTCTCAAACATTTTCTGAGATATTTTCTCTATGTTAGCGACGTTACTGTGTGTCCGTGCTGCCATCTAGCGATTCTGCTCGGTAAGCGACGCGCGATTGTCACTACAAACCAATATGGCGGCGCCCGTACCTGTCAAAAACACTGAAAAATGCTCAACTTTAAGAAAGCATAACTCCTGAACCATTGATCCTACAGGATCGAAACTTCGATCTGCAGGGTCTCCGGATACAAATCTACTGGTTTACGTACCAAATACATAATAATTGATAGGAGAAAGGCACAAATTTTGAGTCCGATTAATTAAAGTTTACCCTTTACTTTAACTAACTAGTTAATAAAACGAAATCACTACCAGATTATCTATACAAGTTCTAATTTGAATGATCGCGTATCATTTTGCATAAAATAATTGGAACAATTATAATATTCCGTGAAACATTTAGTTTCAAATGTATCAACTGACATCAATACAAATTTACGAAGGTACTTGTTGCTATATTGATTGCCTTATGGAAGGCTGGAACGATTCCAGGCCGATTATTGCCGCGCCAGACCACGAAACCTAATGAAATCTCGCAGATCCATTATCTGTATACTCTCGACGAGATAATACCGCAGGGCTACATAGAAATCTTGTCCAATTGCATTGCCTCTGATACCCGAAAATTTAAGCGATACTACAAAGGCGCAGACAGGTAAGAAACCCTCCATTGAGGCGTCAATGTGAAATAGAATGAATAGTTGGTTTACTTTCATCACTGGACCGCGGGTTTGATGCATTTTTAACAAAAATGAGTAGATAAATACAGACAAGTGGGGGGCAACAATGTCCACCTTGAATATTTACGTTACTTGTAATGATATAAAAAAGATGATTTGTACAAAAGTTGCAGAGGGGGAAATATTGTGATGTAAATATTTTTATATGCGTGAAGGTGTTTCAGAGATTTCAAGATCACCTTCATTTTTTAAATGAAAAGACCTCTTTTTGCATATGAATCGGTAGAGTATCGAATTCTGCGTAAGAATGTATTGACCTTCATATGTCCTAAATTTAGTTGACGAGATATTACCAAAGTAATTTTTAATGCGTATCTAATACCTAGAAGCTCTACTACAGTATTCTCTTATTGTTAGTAACTGTCGTGTCTTAGGGTTTGTTGTGCGACAGTTCTAGATGAGGTACTCAATTCTTTGTAGCGTGCCGAACGCAGAGAAGGATAGGGGTTGAAAAAGAAAGGGGGACTGCAAGAAAGAAAGAAAGAGTGCCAGCTCAGCCTTTTAAATTCAAAAATCAAAATTCCTTCTGTTTGATTTTTCGTCAATGAAACTTTCACTATCGTATTCGTCTCGTTTTCCTAATTAAAATGATACCGAACACGATATAATTACGATGATTACTTGTGTGACAATCGATTAATGTTCCTAACTTAAAACTTACGGTAGAGGTACACGAAATCTTAACTTCGCTCGTTACACAAGTAATTATAATCGTAATTATATCGTGTTTGGTGTCATTTTAATTAGAGAAACGAGGCAAATACAATGAAAAATGTTTGACTAAAAAGAAAATAAAAAATTAGAACACCGATACTCGACCCCATATACTATAATACACAAGAATATACTATAATATACCAGAATATGCTAGGATACACCAGAATATATTAAAATATACTACAATATTCTTAAATACATTAATGAATCGTGTACAATTTTTCCAACATACATACTGCAGATGTGGAAATATGGAAACTGGTCCATATTTTTAAGAAAAGAATTTGCTGCTAGTGACGTAAACCATTTAGTAAAATAATGGTATACGAATTATAGCAGGTGGTTATAGCAACTAATAAATAATCGTGTTCCATGAAAAGTAACAGCTATTTATCTTTATAGTGCTTCTTGCAAATCTGGTAACAATGTTCGAGCAGCTCGCGCCGTTTGGTGCTAAAATAACAGACGTGCCTCGAAGCTGATATTCGAATCTCTTCCAATTATTGTTGTGATTAAATGCGCTAACGGTAACAAGCTTTGTTATCATGAAAAGCTTTCCCGCAGTCTTTTTGCTGCTCAAACGGCTACGCCTTCACATTAAATTCCACTGTGAAATCGTATACCGCTGCATATCCGAGATAATGGAATCACGTGGAAACGGGAATTATAGATCGAACGGAACAAAAATTATGACGCACCCACACCGGCTTACAATATTGAAAAATAGAGGTGACGACGGTTGTGTAATAGAGCTTTGTTTTACCGCTCAGTTTTGTGCATTAATTGTGCCAAATTACTCGGTCGTTATCGTGGAAATGACAGGACACTTTATCGTCGGGTCAAAGGGAACGTCATACATCAGAAATTCGAAAACATTTTTCTTAATTTTTAACAGTAAACCTACCACGAGGGGTCAAATGACCCATTTTAGAGTTTTTATTTGACAATTATTGAAATTGTAAAGGTGTTTTCATAGGAATTTATTGAATATATTTTTTGACTCCAGTACAGTAAAGTCGCGTTATTTTGCAAACGGCTGTGTTCTGCACGGAGAAATATCGTGTAGTGTACTTTTTGTATGTACTTTTTTATGACTGAATCTACCGCGCCGACCGCGCCGAAAGTACAAAGGGAGCCGAACGTAGAAAAGGACAGCATGTAAACACGGATGGCGCTGTCCTTCCGTGCGCCCGAAACTTTCATCGCCAATTAAACCACTAAATACAGTTGAAATTATATCGTATTTAGTGTCATTTCAATAAAAAAAATGCCACAAATAAGTTGGTGAAAGTCCCATAAAAAGTAATGAAAAATAAAGAAGTTTTTTTCACGCTAAATAGTTTATTACTTTTCTTTATGAAAATTGTCCCAGCGGATTTGTTGCAGACATTAGGATACATTTCATTCTAAGATGCAATTTAGTTTCATATGTAACGTAAAGAGAATTTTCCTTCATAACACTTTCTAATAATTTATTACAAACGTTTCGTAGTTGCTACTAACTGTTTTTCGATAAAAACGATATTAAAATTAATTAATTTCCAAGGTTTTGGATAGCAGATATTTTTTACTGTTTTGAAAATTAGGTATTGAATATGATCATAAATTTTTACAAAAATCGCGATATCAACGATTTCTATATCAATACGTATCTTTCAAAGCTCGCAGAAAATTAATCGACCGATAGAGACCAGTATCAAAGGGGCTGTCGGAAAGTCATATTTAGTATAACGATCACTATTGGCAGCGAGCTATTAACAAGCCTGATACATTCGCCGGAGACAAAACGAATTTTCTCGCCGGAACGCTCGGGTAATGGAATAAAACAACCGGTATTCTCTGTAAAGGCACGTGAACACGGCGTGGTAATTATTGTGCGACATGAACATTAATAAGGACATGAGTGCTCCGCGTATCTGATGTTCGTTTCACGCTACGCGATTCCGATTTTGATACTGCAACATTCAAACAAAACAGGTACACAATGCACGCAGGAATCTACTGGAATAATTAACGTTTGGTTACATATATCTATGCGAATATTCATTTGCGAGGAACGAATTGTAGAAAGCAAGATTCAACGACAGTTGAAAGGATGCACTACACCGGTGGAATTGATTCTGGACACTTTGAATAAAAATATTCTTTACTTCATATTTGTGCAGAAAATGTATATTCTGCTTTGCTAAATTGATACCGTAATATTTTTATTGTAATTTATAATGTTTATACTTAATATTTTCATATGATTTGGTTCGTAAATGTTTTAAAATTTTAATTTAAAAAAATCTGAACTGCGTTGTTATTTTTGTTTTTGCGCCTGGCAACACGAAACGTCGCATGATGTGAAATAACCAATCACAGGATGCGTGGGTTCACTGTAACAATTAATCAGGAAGGCCTTGACGGTCTTTACAAACAGTTTCATCATTCTTTTAGTCAGGCATTGTGTTTTCAGAACTGAGGACCTTAGCAAAGTTTATAATATGTGTGAATAACGACTAAAATGGCTTCGAATAACTCGAAACGTGTTGAAATCGTAATTTCTATAGTATGTGAAAAGTATGGCTGTAAATGGTCTTTTTACTGATTTTTTTATATAAGCGACGCCCTAAAATTAGAAAACAATGATTAGAATATAAAATATAAATGATTGTATATTAAATACAATAATTTGAATAAATGCGAAATTTAAATAAAAATTTAGAAGTGTCCAGAATTAATTCCTCTAGTGTAACTATAGTAATATGATAAACGATAATACGATAAACGATAATACGACCTCAATATGAAAAAATGATATACCGGGAGATTCATGAAAGACAGACGATGAATCAATTTAGATTCCTAATAGTATTCCAACATTCTTGATTACTAATGAATCAAATTTTGTTAATAAAACGAAATTTATATAATAATAATAAATCAAAATTTAAAATGTTACTCTTTTTACTCTACTGTAGCTCATAGATTGTAGTAAAACTTGCAATTGTTGCTTGCAATAAAAAAAATTTCCTTGAATGTATCGTCATCAAAATTATATTCTAGAATGTTGAAATAGTGTCCAAATATTGTTGATTACTACAATCATCAACTATCTGCAAGAGAACAGTAATGAAAGCATAAAAGCAAATATTGATGCCAAAACTCTGATAATTATAAAATCTTCTGTCATGTAATGTAGTATATTTATAAATATATACATCTTGGTTTTTATTTGCATTGCTTTTGCACAGCGAATGACTAAAATTTCTAAACGATTGCTTTTCTGTATAATGAATTATCGCTTATACAAAATTCAGGAAATTTTATGGAATAAAATAGTTTAGAAAAATATAAATATTCGAAAAGTAGTATATCGAGCAATGACAGGAGTTTAAAAAGTTGTTAAAATATGAAATTTTTAGTGTTAAGAGAATATTGTGTATTAGCTTAATTTTTAATCAATCTCACGATGTGATTTAAATAACCTAATTTGAGCTGTGGTACAGCAGTGGTTACTTCAAACTATTTGTTGATGTTCCTAGAGATGTAGTATACACAGGTGAATTGTTCAACTCCACGTGAAACACATGAATATCTTCTGCTCTGCAGGTCTTATGCGACTTCACCCAAAATAGTAAAACTCTGCATCTATAGAAAGCTATGGGGAATGTATGAAGGTGTCAATGGTAGCCGCCAGTGATCTAGACCCGTGTTTAGTCAGACATCATTTCAAACGCAAATGGAGTGTACCCGTCGATCCAGAAATATCTTTTTCCATTTATATCTGTACTGGAAGAGAATGAAACGAGTTGAATGTACGATAATTATAAAATTTCCACATATACAGGGTGGGGCAATAACTTCGTCCACCTTGAATATTTCCGTTACTTGTAATTATTATTACACCCTGAATGTTTTCGTTACTTGTAATTATTATTACACCGTGAATATTTTCGTTACTTTTAATTATCATTACACCTTGAATATTTCCGTTACTTGTAATAATATGAAAAAATGACATACCGGGTGATTCGCGAAAAACAGAACACCTAACCAGGTATTCGGATCGAATATCCTTTTCCTGTGAGCTTTTACCTATCATAAAAAATAAGCGAGATATTTAAGACGGTCAAGTTAGGTGGAATATACTGCAAACGAAATTTATAGTACCGTGGAACACGATTCTGTTCTATAAGCTAATTAAGGACAATTCTAAGTTAGGAAGTTGAAATTTTCTGCTGCATTTAACCGGATACCATAGGTCCTGGAATGACTCCAAAATATCCCGTGCCAATTTAATTCAAGATATACGCAACAAGTAGATAAGATGTGAAGGTATTCGACTTTTAGATCGGTAGGTACATGGTCGATCACATAAAATCACGTCGTTGTCGTTAACACACCTATTTAATATTGAACAACAATTTTGTTTACGTCTGTTTTTAATAACTAATTGTTCCATGATTGCGTGGTGTATATATTTATCTAAAATTGCAATGCAAGGATAAGTTTTCCGATAACCTATGTGTATGCAAAACTTATGAGGGCATATGCTAATTGTAAGTGCACCATAATGTATATCGGCAAAGTGTGCTCGCATGGAAAAATAGGTTAATTGATAATTGCTAGTTGATGTATTACGCGTATCGAGAATCATAATGACAAACGAGAAAGTAGGCTCTCTTGACAATATTGCTGTTTGTAACTGAGAGTAGACTCCTGTGAGTTGTATCCTCGAAAGCTACCTTCAAAAGGACATGTTGCATTCATCAAGAACCAACTGTGTAGAATAAGCCCGCCATGAAGTTAATGAGAAAGTTCAAGTGGTTGCTATACGAGTTTGAAAATACGTTGATTATACAGGACGTATAATTAATTTTCTCTGTGCTTGGGTCAATTTCTACCTAGATACGTATGAGTTATATGTACTGTGAACAACGAAAGTATTTGAACGCACTTTAAAACAGTCTAACTTTTTTATAATTGTACCAAACGACCTGAAGCTTTGTAAGCAATTAGAAGCATTGGTTTACTAAATGTTCTGCCAAAAAGATTTTCCAAAAATTACAATTTACAAGGGTGCATGCAAAAATAAAAAAAGCATTCTTTAAAACTTTTTCATTTGGGCCCTTAATGAAGATTTAAAATATATGTTTTGTAGATCTATGTTAGTTATACACGTGCTGAAAATTTCATCAAAATCGATTAACATACCCAAGAGCTACAAGTGGTTAAATGTGGTGAAAATCATGGTTTTTCGCGACTTTTGGTCAGTTTCTGCTTAAAATCCACAGATTCTTACATCTTTCGTTGCGTGTCGTTTTTTTCTGCGTCAACCGATTTCCATGAAATTTTCAGCATGTGTATAACTAACATACATCTACAAAACGCATATTTTAAATTCTCATTACGGGCTCTAATTAAAAAGTTATAAATGTGGAATCTTTTACTTTCTCATGTAATTCTTAGCAATTGCAATTTTTTCAGAATCTTTTTTGCATGTCATTTGGTAAATCAATTCTTCTAATTGCTCAGGAAAAGTCAGGTCGTTTAGTCCGATCATAAAAAAGTTATACTGTTTCAAAGTGCGTTCAAATATTTTCGTGGTTCACTGTATATGTATTGTAGACGGCGGATTATATGCATTTATGTCAATAAAAATATTAGAAGAATTTCTAAATACTGTTACATTCTTTTCAACTTGTTAAACATGTTAAGAAAGAAAATAAATTTCAATTTGACTCCAGTTTGCTGCAATTTAGGAAGAAAATTTTTATTTTGTATAAAAATCCGCTGTCTAGTTATATCAAAAAACCTTTTTCTCAGCTTTATGACAAAAGCAAGACATCGAAAAACTGAGTTCAGGGGCGTGAAAGTTGATCCTTCGTCCTTCAAACTGCACGCACGCAGTGTGTTGGGAAATTTTGTTACACGAGGTCGCAGGAGTCCAAAAGATAATGATCTAAATTAATGAGAGGATTTTTATGCATTATAAATTATTGTTAATACTCTAGTTTTCTTTTTTTAAGTCGATCCCTTAATTTTTTGAAGGAACCCTATATTTGTGTATTATAAATTATTCTTAATACTTCCGTTTTCTTTTTTTTAAGTCGATCCCTTAATTTTTAGAAGGGTCCGCATATTTGTGCATTATAAATTACTGTTAATACTTTCGTTTTTATATAAAGTCGATCCTTTAATTTATTGGACCGTATATTTATGCATTATAAATTATTGTTAATACTTTAGTTTTCTTTTTTTAAGTCGATCCATTAATTTATTGGACCGGATTGTTATGCATTATAAATTATTGTTAATATTGTCATTTTCTTTTTTTTAAGTCGATCCTTTAATTTTTTTAAGTGATCGTATATTTGTGGCATTATAAATTATTGTTAACGCTTTCGTTTTCTTTGTTCTAAGTCGATTCCTTAATTTTTTGAAGGGACCGTATACTTGTGCATTATAAGTTATTGTTAATACTTTAGTTCTCTTTTCTTGAGTCGATCCATTAATTTATTGGACCGGATTGTTATGCATTATAAATTATCCTTTAATTTTTTTAAGTGATCGTATATTTTTGCATTATAAATTATTGTTAACGCTTTCGTTTTCTTTGTTCTAAGTCGATTCCTTAATTTTTTGATGGGACCGTATACTTGTGTATTATAAATTAATATTCACACTTTCGTTTTTTTTAAAAGTCGATCCTTTAATTCATTGGACCCGATTTTTATGCATTATAAATTATTGTTAATACTTCCATTTTCCTTTTTTTTTAAGTCGATCCCTTAATTTTTAGAAGGGTCCGCATATTTGTGCATTATAAATTATTGTCGATACTTTCGTTTTTTTTTTTAAGTCGAACCGACAGGCGGATTGACGTTTTGGCAAAAGGTTCTTTTGCGGTTGTGCTGAATGCGCTGCTGCGAGATAACTCGACTGCCGCTCTGTTGGCTCGACTGCCTCTGCGGTTTCCGCTGTCAATGCCTTCCTCTACGTACTGTGTACCACTGCCGTATTACTCTCCATTTGTAGTGATCCAATATCGTGTTGGGTCAGCCGTCTCCTTTTCCTCAAACGCAAATTCCACTAGGAAACACTGAGTTGCCCTATGATTTTCACATTATCGCTCCTGATAATTGATCTCCCCCGTCCCCCCCCCCCCACTATATCGATTCGTGTACACCGTAATGGAACCACAAATGTTTAAACGTCAACGAAATCTGAGAAACGCGCACCCAAATAGAAAATGTACAATAATGTACAGCAGATTGGTGAGTATTTATGCACACATCGTTTTTAAAAACAGTTGTGTTTACACTTTCGAAAATTTTCTTGAATTTATCGTAATCAAAATTATATTCTAGAATGTTGAAGTATCATCAACTATCTGAAAGAGAACAGTAACGAAAGCATAGAAGCAAATATTGATGCCAGAACTCTGAAAATTATAAAATCTTCTGTCATGTAATGTAGTATATTTATAAATATATACATCTTGGTTCTATTTGCATTGCTTTTGCACAGTGAATGACTAAAATTTCTAAACGATTGCTTTTCTGTAAAATGAATTATCGCTTATACAAAATTTATTCAGAAAATTTTATTGAATAAAATAGTTTCGAAAAATATAAATATTCATTTTGGATAGTAGTGTCGAGCAATGACAGGAGTTTAAAAAGTTGTTAAAAAATGGAATATTTAGTGTTAAGAGAATATTGTGTATTAACTTAATTTTTAATAAATCTCACGATGTGATGTAAATAACCTGATTTGAGCTGTGGTACAGCTGTGGTTACTTCAATCTATTTGTTGATCTTCCTAGAGATATAGTATACACCGGTGAATTGTACAACTCCACGTGAAACACATGAACATCTTCTGCTCTGCATGTCTTATGCGACTTCACCCGAAATAGTAAGACTGCATCTATAGAAAGCTATGGGAAATATATGAAGGCGTCAACGGTAGCCGCCAGTGATATAGACCCGTGTTTAGTCAGACATAATTTCGAACGCAAATGAAGCGAACTCGTCGATCCAGGAATATCTTTTCCTGTTTATATCTGTACTGGAAGAGAATGAAACGAGTTGAATGTACGATAATTATAAAAATTCCTCATATACAGAGTGGGGCAATAACCTCGTCCACCTTGAATATTTCCGTTACTTGTAATTATTATTACACCCCGAATATTTCCGTTACTTGTAATTGTTATTACACCATGAATATTTTCGTTACTTTTAAGTATTAGTACACCTTGAATATTTCCGCTACCTGTGATAATATGAAAAAATGATATACAGAGTGATTCACGAAAAACAGAACACCTAACTAGCTCCGTTAGGCTTGAAGATAGAAGGAAATGTTAATGAGCAATGTTGTACTGTTAAAGGAGGCAAATCTGGTGATATAAAAAAATATTCTGATTGTTGTCATTTCCAAGGTCTTTTGAAGGTGATCGATGATTTTTAAATGGCACCATATATTGATGTGGTATACGATGACCTTCAAATGACCTTGAACCAGAAAATGTATGATAAATCATAACTTCAATATGTGCAATCATTTTATTCTATTTGAATTAAATTAAATGTTCGAAGTTATGACCTTGAGCAGTAACACAAACATTTAAACGTTCTGCAAGGCAATGAATTGCACTTTAAATTGTTTCTGTTGAAATCCTTGTATACTCTGGAATATTCTGATATATTCGGGCATATTATGATATATTTTGGTATTGTCTGGTATATTCTGGCATATTCTAGTATATTATGATATATTCTATTATTATCTGTTTTCTAGTTTATTCTAGTATATTCTTGTATATTCTTCTATATTATCGTGTATTCTGGTATATTCTAGAATATTCTGGTATATTCTTGTATATTCTGGTATATTCTGGTATATTCTGGTATATTCTGGTATATTCTGGTATATTCTGGTATGTTCTTGTATATTCTTATATATTGTGGTATATTAAAATATTTTGTGATATATTCTGGCATATTCTACTATATTATGATATATTCTGGTATTATTTGGTATTTTCAGTATATTCTAGTATATTCTTGTATATTCTGGTATATTCTAGTATATTCCTTAGTATATTCTTATATATTCTGGTATGATCAGGTATATTCTGGTATATTCTGGTATGTTCTTGTATATTCTTATATATTCTGGTATATTAAAATATTTTGTGGTATATTCTGGTATGTTCTTGTATATTCTTATATATTCTGGTATATTCTTGTAAATTCTGGTATAATCTGGTATATTCTGGCATATTCTAGTATATTCTTGTATATTCTTGTTATATTCTTGGTATATTCCAAGATGAAGTATTTATATTCTGGTATATATATATATATATATATATATATATATATATATATATATATATATTATAGTATTTTAAAATTCGGGATTTAGTGACTGTTAAGTTGGCGCACCTCTTGAACTACGTTGGGAAACTTCCGAGTTGTGTTCACAATAATGTAGATTAGAGAAGCTTTCGACGAATTTTCGACGAGATATCAGGCAGTGAAGTACCATGGCTGCGGTCGATTTTCAATCGGCGAAATTGATACATTAATTATTCGGCGATGCCGCGCCATGTATCGCGAAGTTCCGTTCGCGTTTTAAGATCGTATCTTAGCTCGTATTTTAACCGATTCGTAATCGTAACCGGAATCCGAGCTTCGTGTAATTTATTTCTACGATTGGCCGTGTAACGTCGATGGTTATCGGTTCTGTGCATTAATAATTGATCGGGCCGGGCATCCAGATTTATATCGTTGCGTAGACTACGGAAACGTTCCCCCTCCCCCTCCTTCCTCTAACCCGTTTATTTCTGCACGTGCCGCGTAATTAATCACACGCTTCGGCGCAATTAGATGTTAATGACGGTGCGCCCAGTGCCGTGCACGTATGTTTGTTTTCAAATGTTTGTTCAACGCCTGCTGATAGATCGTACACATATTCATAGAAGCCGTATGTACAAACGGTTCCCCCCCCGAAGTAGGCCAACATGATTACGCAGTAGAGTGGACCTTATTTATTCTTGGCGAAGAAAATTCGAAAATTTTTTTCGGTAGGGGGACCGGGGCTAGTTGACTAACTTTTAACATATTTAATTTTTACCAATAAACCATTAGTATTTTGCTGACTTGTTGTACACCGAAAGTTTGCACATTGGCTTGGGTATACAGATTTAATTTTGAAAATCGCTTTGATTGAACCTAGTTGTAATTTTAATCAAATTTAGATTAGCGAGAGCAATAAGTCAACAAACCCCGGTTGTGGGGTTAGTTGACATATCTGGTGGGGTTAGTTGACTTAACAGTTACTTTTAAGTATTCAGGAAAAAATAGTAGTATTAACAATACTTAAATTTTTATTTGTTCACACATATCTACTGTAGTGAATCAGATGATGATTTGTACGCAAAATGAAGCCAAATTAGGCTTACAAATCACCATCCGAGTCACAGTTAATACACATTATATAGGTTTTTTGCAGCCTCATGGAAGTCATTTTAAAAATTTTGATCTGCTGGCGTGCACGATTGCGGCTCACTGGAACGTTTGAAAAAAAAAGAATTATCCTTAGAAAACACGTGACTATGGCCGCAATATAGACTACGATTATTTTGTTCGATCAAAAATTCACAAAATGGTGGACCTCCAAAGTTGGTGGTCTCAAAAAAAGCATTTTCTTCGTAAAAAAAAAACGTTAGAAATTATGGAAAAAATTAACCAATTTTATTTATACCGGGACTATTGTTGTGTAGACGAACATACTAAAATTTCAGACCGATCGGTTAAACGGTTTTCAAGTTATCATGCACGCCGATTACAAAAACGCGTTTAAAGTTTTGACAAACGATTGTCACCTATAAAATCTACTTACGTGCAATCAGCTATGCCTGCTATAATCGTCTATAACTTCGAAAGTATTTCGAATTTTCCTCTGAAATTTTCAGAGAATATTAATGAAACATGATACTTTCTAAAAAGTCGATTTTTCCGACCCGAGGAACTGTAATGTCCTTTTAAAATGTTAAAACATGTCTCTCGAGAGCTTTAGTGGAAGTAGCGTTAATGCGACAGCGGTGGACGCAGGTGACACGGTGTGTCGTGCATTAATTCATTACGTTTATCGTTAAAACGGCGTTTTATTATGGCTTGAGGTGCGGAAAGAGCTTGTCGCGCGCGACGAGATCCGGTGTGTATGGTTGCGCGTAGCCTCGGAAGCACGGGGCAACCATGCTTTTAATTAAGTTCGCCGAGGGTAGCCGGTCGGCTGCCTCAACGATCGATTATCGTCGTAAACGTTACGCAGCTTCCTTTTTCTTCCTTTAAATCCCCCGCCGCCGCACGGCCCTCAGTAACTGTCGATGAACCGATGGCGAACTTGCACCGCCGCTACCGGATAACCTTTATACCGATAATAGACCATAGCGTCGACGCTCGAGGAAGGAAGGAAGGGGCATTTCCCTCCTGGAAACGTTACACGAAATCCACATTTATCGTCGACGAACTGCTCTGCATAAAGCAGTTACACGGCCGAGACGTGTATTTTCATACACTAGATTCGATTTGATTCAGTTCCAAATACGTTTTACTTCGGCGCCGCGGAACGTGCGCGCCGGATGTCACCAGGCAACGCATAAGGTGTTCTTAGCACTCTACGTGTCCCGCGTGACTGATAGATCTGTGGGAGCTCTAAATAAATGTTAAAGAGTAGAGAAGAAGCTCCCAATAAATATGAAAGTGAGGAGGAAAAGGAAAGGAGCGTTTCGTCCTAGACCCGCTAGAGGACTCATCAGTAAGGCTCAGAGTTGGGCAAAAATTTAATCAACAAACTCTGCGTTTTGCTGGACATTGACCCTAGAAACCACTTGTTCAAACATGATTTCCGGGAAAAATGGGACGAAGTAGGGTATGATTTTTGCGTATTTCTCTCACTAGATACCAACGGTAAACACCTGTAGAGTCCGTTTTTCGGAACAAATCGGAACATTTTTGTAACGCGACAAAATGTACGCAAAATGCCCACAACGTTACTAAACGTCAAGTGTTAAACATTAATACAGCCATATTTTATTTCATTCATATTTTTCTCAGCTCAAATACATCTCATAAGTAGGAAAAAACTGTCCGTTTACTATTGTCTGGAGAACCACTAAGGTCTAACAACACTGTTTAGATTTTTTTAAATTAAAATTTTAAAACATCTATAAACCAAATCATGTGAAAATATTCAGTATAAACATTACAGTTTACAATAAAAATATTACAGTATCAATTTAGCATAACAGAATATACATTTTCTGCAGAAATATGAAATGAAGAATATTTTTATTCAAAGTGTCCAGAATTAATTCCAGCAGTGTAGTGTTAAATCTGAATACTTAACGTTGAAAGTTCGTAAAAATGCCACACACGCGACAGTCTAGCACATCACCGACAATTTACTGAAAAGAAGAGGAGAACTAGCGAGCCTCTTCAAGTGAGTATTTTATGTGTGGCGGAGAGGATAAATAGTAACTTGAAGAGATAGAGGTGAGTGTTGCTGTATTGTGAAAGGGAGAACCGAATGTTATGTGTGAGTGTGTGCGGGAAAGAGCGGAAGAGTTTCGGGTGACTGTTTAGAGTGGATTCCGGGTGACTGCGATTCGGAGAATGCACGTGCCGTATGAGAACGACGGATGCTAGTTTTGAGTGTGCACTGCGAGTGTGAATGCCTCTAAGGGCAACAGTGCATGCTTTTAAAAAGCTCGCCGCGAAAGTGCAGTTGGTAAATTTCGGTCGTGTTACTAATTATAGTTGGTTGGCATGTTAGACATCGTTACCCCCCCGTTACATTACCACCCCTGGTCGTGATTAGGACCAATTAACTCCGATGTTTTTCATACAATTTTATCAGAATGTTGCGTGCAAACACGTTCGGTGTCAAGCGATTTTTTCCTCGATTTTTCATTCAGGTTACTCGACATTTTAATTAAAGATGTCCCAAAAATATCGTACTTGGAAGAGGTGATCCCTGAGGTTATTTGGAATAACTTTTTCCTTTGCGAAAATGTTCTACGTGGCTTCGTTAAGGAGTTATTAACGAAAAACACGGACCAATCAGAGCATGGGAACTGCCCGGCCAATGGCAACGCCACGGTCAGCGGGACCTACCGTCCGAAGTCGTCCACTATATTGGTCCGCGCTCTGATTGGTCCATGTTTTTCGATAATAACTCCTCAACGAAGCCGCGGAGAACATTTTCGTAAAGGAAAAAGTTATTGCAAATGACCCTAGGAGTCTCTTTTTTCAAGGAAATACGACGTTTTTGGGACATCCTGCATTTAGAAGAAATTAGCTTGTACTTGATGTTATACATATACCATCCTCTCTCTATTAGTATTAATTTTTCGAACGTGTTAATATTGCACGTTAACAATTTGTGCTTTGCTCGTTTTCTTTAAATTACGGCATGTAATTTTAGAAGGTACTATATCTTTTTTATTATATATCCTTTCTCCTCATTCCATCTTTTCTCACAATTTTGTCAAATGTTAACAATGCTCGTGTTAAAAATACAATAATAAAATATAAATATAATTATATAATAATAAATCTCGGTACATATATTTGTCAATTTGTTTAATTATAATACTCGAGTAAATTTGGTAATTGGTAACAGACCTGAAAGTGTTGAATTTTCATATGGTTCTATTTTAATAACTAGGAGCTGTATTGTTGCATAGAGAATTGTAAGGAACGACAAAGCCGTGATACAAATACATCTCTTTTCACAAGTAAGTATTTTTTACTTAATATTGCATATACATTGTTCGAACTATTCTTCTTTTTGTAAATAAAGTAAGTTTAAACAACATATAATATTATAACACTCAAAAGCCTATTTGCATTACCATTGCTGATGAAAACATTTAACGAAATAATTAATTAAAAAGTAAAAGAAATAATTAAAAAGTACTACCAACTGGAAACAATTTAATTGCGAAATAGGCCAGCGAATGAAATATTATTCTAGAGGCACTGGTGCGCTTTGCTTTCAGAGAAGCTATTTCCAAAACTGTTAGTTCAACATTAGCCCATCCGGTATAAATGTATTACACCTCCCCATTATTATGCGATGTTTCAATATTGAGACTGTTCTATATCCAGTTTTACTCGATCTGAAAATAATAAAACTATTTAGGTTAGTTAATTAAGTTTAGAGCATCGCTTTAGCCTCACTTCTGTCAGCCAGAGGTGGGCATTATTTGGCGAAACGAATATTTCAAATACTATTTAATATTTTAGATTTTATTTTGCTTAAGGAAAATAGTATTTTAAATAAGATATATAATTTCGGAAATAAAATATTTCTTTTTCAACATTGTGAACCTCAAAATAAAATATTTCTATTTCAACAATTTGATCCACAAAATAAAATATTTCTATTTCAACAATCTGAAACACGAAATAAAATATTTTACTTTTTGCATTATTATACTCTAAGAAACCGCATAAACATACAGTCTATCTTATCGTTAAGAAACGATTTACACTCATAAATGTATTGAATTCGAACCATTATTTTTGGCAATAATATTTAAAATTGAAATTGAAAATAGAAAAAGTCAAAATACAATTTTTCACAATATTCTTCAAATGAAATACTATTTTGAAATACTATTTTCAAAAATCACTGCCTCAAATAAGTTACTGTTTTATTTTCAAAAATGACTGCATCAAATAAAATATTTTATTTTCAATGTTGTACACATACTTTAAAATAAATAGAATTATTTATTATTTACTATTTAAAAACTATTTTCCCCAGCTCTGCTGTCAGCCATACTCTCACTAAATAACCTCTTCACTCATTAAACATTTCGACGGTTCCGATGCTTTTATCCAGAAACTTTGAAAGTGGAGAAATTATACGTTGAAATGATAATAATTAATATGGGAATCAATTTCTATTATACACATACTCGATCGACTCAATTAATTGCAATGGTCGATTTCTGTGGAAAGCTGTGAATTTCAATTTATAGATAGCATAATACCGTGCGTTACGAAGTCACGTTTTTAAATAATAAATATCAAGTGATTAGGTCGCAGCCGATGAAGTATTATCAATATTCGCCCGATAATGCCCGCATGTAGTTTATCGTTGCTTTGCCTAACCGAAGCGGTAACAGTGGCCATCCTAATGAATATTTGATTTCAATTGAATTCCTTTGATGGCAGCTTCAATTTACGCGACAATATTGTTAGCAGCTCATAATCACATTGTAAATTGAATAATGCCGGCAGCCAATATTCCCTGCTCAAGTTACGTGGCAACAGTATTACAGAAAGTTCATAAATTACTTCTTCCGTTTCAGCTACGAACACCGTCGCATCACGGCGTCATCATTCGTTACGAAAATCTCCTTTTTCTTATAAACTTCTCGATTGCAATTTGTTATTAATAGACAGCGGATATTCATGCAAAATAAAAATTTTCTATCTAAATTGCAACAAACTGGAGTGAAATAGAAATTTATTTTATATATCTTAATGTGTTTAATTGTTTGACAATAATATAACAGTATTTTTAAATTCTTATCTCATGCCTCCCACCAACTGAGGGGGCAGCGAAACAACATTCTCTGAGGACATATCACCAAGTCCAGATGTGGTTGGGACATGAGCTGCCTCCTCAGATGTATGAGTGGGAGCTAATCACCAACAAATTTCTAACCCCGGTGCAAAATATAATACCGGATATGATATAAACGTTATATCACTATATAATATAGCGTTTTAATAAGGCAAAAAACGTGAGGCAAAAATTTTTTTTTCAAAATTAATGAATTTTGAGCGCGGATATCTCGGAAACTATGCGAGATAGCGAAAAACAGAACGTCAATCTTGTGGCACATTTTGTCAGTTTTAATTTTATATAGAATAGTCTTATCGCTAGGACGCATAGTTTCCGCGATATAAACGAAAAACCGAAAAAATGGACCTTCTACGTGTCCCCTGCACCCCGCTCATCTCCTAGGACTGGGGACTTTTAGTATGTTTACCTCCTAACTAGTTCGAACAAAATCCTAAAGTCAAAAATTGTGTTCCTTCCATTTCCCTCTACAACTTTTCGTTGACTGGACTGTAGTGAAAAATCATACATTTATTTCAGGTGACCTAATAATTTGATAACCGACTACGGATTCCTCCGCAGCGATAAGAAACATTCTAAAATTGCGTATTCCTCTGTTGTACCCGGCTCCTCTGCTGTACAAGGCTCTTATTTGAAGAGGATCGAGTACAAATATCGTTCGGATCCATAGCACGGAGCATCTTCGCATCTTTATCGACACGTCTCGTATCCACGGCCGCGTATTCGTGCGTGTTCTCGCGTGAAAAATTCCGCTGGAAGATACACGGAGAGCTAGCCGCGTCAGAAGTGAGCGGACTCCGCAAATCGCTCTCTTTGAAACTTCCTCCCGGCGTGAGTGTTCAGTGGCCGGGCGCCGTTATTGAAATTCTACGAACAAATTTTTGCACATCAGAAGACGCAACTGCCGGAATAACTTGCATCGAAAATTTTTCACTTACTCACACGTTTGACGAGTGCGATGTATATATATATGTATACACATATACATATTTATAGATTTATATATGTATATATGCGGGTATAATATATATCCGACGAGTTGCGAGAAACGTCGGCGGCTTTGAGGAACGTGTTACGCGCAACTTGCATCCACCAAGCGAATTTTGTATTCAAATTCTGCTCGGCGAGACCGACACGCTGTTCCGAAGAATATTGACGAAAATTGAGTTCCATTCGGTAACCGCGAAACTAAAGACATTGTTGTGTACTAACAAGCTCGACGGTATTTAGTCGGCCGTTGTTTAACCCATCCTGCACCGCTTTGTGCGTTCCCATCAGTAATTATACGACATCGGTGAGACTTCTTTGGCAAGGTTTTCCAGCAGAGATTTTGTGTCATCAGACTTTGTCGGTTCATGTCATTTTTAACGCTAAACCTACCGAGCACTAAAAGCTATTAACATGCTTTAGCTTGCAAAAATGACGAGACTTAGATTTTCTGGAATTTTTACAACAATATGTGGGTATACTTTACCGGACTCAAAATTTGTGCCTTTCTCCTATAAATTATTATGTATTTGATATGTAATTCAGTAGATTTGTACCCGGGGATCCTACAGATCGAAGTTTCGATCCTGTAGGATCAATGGTTCAGGAGATATGCTTGCTTAAAGTTGAGTATTTTTCAGTGATTTTGATAGGTAAGGGCACCGACATATTGGTTTGTAGTGACGATCGCGCGCCGCTTACCGAGGAGAACCGCCAGATGGCAGTAAGGACACAGTAATATCGCTAACATACAGAAGATATCTCAGATAATATTTGAGAGGAAATATCGCGGAAAATATTTACAGAAACCTAACTTAACCCAACCTAACCTAATCCAGACTAGTTAAAACGCAACATCGTGGCCATATCTCCCAAAATTCAAACAACAATCGTAATACCCGTTCTACAAGGTGTTTCGTTCATCTTTGAACGAAAATATCTCGTGACGTACTGAAGTTACAAAAAAATGTATTTACAAAACTTGTTCGGTATGAAGGGAACAATCATATGGTGTCATTTTTCGGGACTATGATGGTGGGGAGGGGGGATTTCAAAAGCAAAGTAAGTTTTTTAAATGGAACCATATATTTTTTTTGTCATATTACGATAGCATTTTCCGAGACGAATTCAACGATATGTCATATTATGTTATTTACTGATATTTCCAAACATTGGAAATTGCAGGGTGTTTCACGCAAATTGTTTCAGGCCATAACTCCGTTATTAATGCATTTACGAAAAAATATCAAAAGAGAACGATATATGGTTCGGAGAGCGCTACATTCATAGGCCCTTAGATTTTTTTAAGGTGCAACTGTGCATATGTAATTAACAATTGCATCATTTCTTTAAATAGAAATGCATATTTTTTGTTGGATTATTCGATTCCTCTCTTCATTCTACGTAAAAAATTATTAGGGTACCATAAAAAAATTATTTGTTCTCGAGATATTTTCAAAACCTATTTTTTCAGCATTAACGCATGCCCGTGCTGCCATCTAGCGGTTCTGCTCGATAATCGGCGCGCGATCGTCACTACAAAACAAAATGGCGGCGCCCTTACCTATCAACTTTAAGCAAGCATAACTCCTGAACCATTGATCCTACATGATCGAAACTTTGATCTACAAGGTACATTAAATTGTTATAATATATTATTGTATATATAATATATATTGTAAGTTGTTTTAAGCAATTTAAAACAATGAAAATATTAAAAACCTTAGAAATTAATACTCTTGCACCGTAAAATGATATATTAATATATTAAATTATATAAAAAAAATAAATGAAAATTCAAAAAATGATTAAACCTTGCACACAAGTAGAGTAATTAATCCACAACCTAATGCAATCCAATTTTTCGTGCTACTTCTCACATGAAAGGGGTGAAATTAGCCCTTGAGAAAATTGTCTTTCAAACTGTGTAAAAAGAATTTTTACTTGAGAAATGCACTTAAAAG
Organism: Lasioglossum marginatum; assembly: GCA_028455795.1. Classification (NCBI taxonomy): domain Eukaryota; kingdom Metazoa; phylum Arthropoda; class Insecta; order Hymenoptera; family Halictidae; genus Lasioglossum; species Lasioglossum marginatum. Next base: position 4,249,735 of record CM052249.1, read on the forward strand.
AATTTCTTCCAGACTTTCGACATTTCCTATTGCCCGATTGGTCGCGATTTCCATGGAAAACATTTAATGCTGTCATAAGCAAGGTTTGGAAAGAGAGAAACCGTGGACGAGAGAGATTATATCGAAGGACGTAATCGTGATTTCATCGTCGACAAAGGCTTCGAAAATCAATTTCGATGCGAAGCATTTATTGAGAAGCGTGCAACAGATTGGTATACATACATAGGTATGTACAATACATTAAATATCCGATAACTGAGAACGCGGTACAGAAATTTGAATACTGTCCTTGTAATTGGAACTATGGTTCTCCGTATTTCGTTATTCAAGCTTTTGACATATTCTATTTGTTCGGAAATATTGCTGCTGGCACTTGAGCTATAAAGTATTCATGAATGCATAGTACATTATTGGATTTCGAAAACTTCGTTTCATTATAAGGTAACCACGAAAAAATATTTCAATCGTCCATTGATCGTCCATTGTTATGGTTCCTTGGCATTGCGGTTTTATTTCATAGTTATGCAAGAATAGAAAGACAAAGATTAAAAATGCATAATATTGGGTTGGAAAGAAAGTTCATAGCGTTTTCAAATCAAGAATCGAAGAAAAATTAAGCTGTTTATTCATATGTTTATTCAATAACGCGAGAAGTTACCTCGAGAATGGCAAAAAGTAATAGAACAGAATGGAAAATATGTTATTGAATAAATCTATGAATCTGAATTATAGCTTTCAATTTTAATTTACAAACGCTACGAACTTTCGTTTCAACCCAATAATTATAATTTTTATAGGACCTAACATTTACATAACAATCTTCGAAAGCGTGTCGTAAAGATTTTACGATTATACTTCTTGTCCATCATTCAATAAGAAAACATTTGAACATTAATAATAAATAATTAATAATGTAGAAATTTTTTAAGGTAAATGAAATCAATCTTTTTTGTCCCTATCCAGTAGTAAGCCTTTCTGAAAATAAGTTAATTAAAAATGAGAGACAATGTTCACAGCCTATCCCACAGTATAGCTTCATGTCCTCATATAAAAAATTTAGAAAATAATGTATTAATAATAACAACGCTAAAGGTGGCTGACTAGTGACCTTTTTATAGAGAATAAACAGCTGCATCGATTGGTGCATTAGAAGTGCTTGGCTTAGAATTAGACACCGCATTTTATGTATTTATATATAAAATGAGTAGGTGCCATTTCATACAGTAAAAACATTAGAACAATTTAAAAATAGTGTTGTATTTTTTCCAGCCTGTTACACACATTAAGAAAGGAAATCAATTTTCATTTCACTCCAGTTTGTTGCAATTCAGATTCGCTGATCACTTATAATGACTGAGTAATATCTGGTGCCCCAACCCATATGATTGTTTATTACTTATGGAAGTGTACAGGAAAGAATATAAATAATATGAAATGAATTTAGTTACAAAATTCAGGTTGGTCCAACATAACCATGAATATTTCCGTTGAAACTTCGAATTTCGAATTGTAACTTTGGGAATATATTCTATTGCTGGTTAAAGCAAAATAAAAAATTCGGTTTGTTCATACTCTACACCAAACTCCCCCTTTAATGAAAATAGTATTTGAAATGGTAAATAATTATACGAATTGCTTTGAGAAAACTGTTACTGCGACCGGAAGGACCGCGCGATTTTCTCCGGAAGCCGAATATATTTTCAATTTAGTGTAATGCACGCATGAGCACAAATTTTAATCCGGCAAGTCATTTCAGCAATACGAGAGGGATTTCTCGGTTCACCGTCGGATGAAAGTTCGAGGTGACACGACTCCGTCTCTCTAAAAGAAACGACGGAAATCCATTCGCGAGGGTCGTAGAAACCACGAGGGGATTGCAGCAGCGTTTCGCCCCCACGATTTGTCCCCGATTTACGAGCCAGACCTCGGGGATGCTGTCAGAAATTTGCATCTTCGCGAGGAAGTAGTCAGGACCCGTACGATGCACGCGTGTCTGAGCGGACACATAAAATCAGACCCGCTTTACGGCCTCATTTAAACGATCCCAGGAAGACGGGATCGCGAGTCTGAATAAATTACCATCGACCTCTTTCGACGATCCACCTATTAAGCGATTTTCGTGTCTAATGTCTTATCCACGAGTAGGAAAAACCAGTTCCTAGTCCTTTATCAGGCTGCTCTTTACTTCACCGGACTCAAAAGTTTTGTCTTTCTCCTATAAATTATTAAGTACTTGGTATGTAATCCAGTAGATTTGTACCCGGAGAACCTGCAGATCGAAGTTTCGAAGTTTCTGTAGGATCAATGGTTCAGAAGTTATGGTCGCTTAAAGTTAAGCAATTTGCAGTGTTTTTGACAGGTAAGGGCGCCGCCATATTGCTTTGTAGTGACGATCGCGCGCCGCTTACCAAGCTGAAACGCTAGATGGCAGCACGGGCACGCATTAATGCTGATTATATAGAGCGGGTATTGCGATTGTTGTTTGAATTTTGGAAGACATGACCAAGATATTGCGTTTTAACTGGTCTGGATTAGGTCTGGGTTAGGTTTCTGTAAATATCTTCCACGATATTTCTTCTCAAACATTTTCTGAGATATTTTCTCTATGTTAGCGATATTGCTGTGTAACCGTGCTACCATCTAGCGGATCTACTCGGTAAGCGGCGCGCGATCGTCACTACGAACCAATATGGCGGTGTCCTTACGTGTCAAAAACACTGCAGGTTGCTCAACTTTAAGCAACCATGACTCCTAAACCATTGATCCTACAGGATCGAAACTTCGATCTGCAGGTTCCCCGGTTACAAATCTACTGGATTACATACCAAATACATAATAATTTATAGGAGAAACTCACAAATTTCGAGTTCGGTAAAGTAAAGTTTACCCCTTTATCACTTATCGGAATCATTTTAAGACTCCGCGAGCTGCACCGTTTCACCCTTGGAACATATACCGAGTGTTTTTATTGTTCATAACATAGTAAACTGAAATAATAAACTGAAATAGTAAAATCTTATATGAATCGATCATTCACTTTTTTCTGTATTGTTGTTTAAAAATCTTATATTTTCCCCACTTGTTATTGTGTCCTAACCCCTTAATCCGCCGAGTTCGTTAGAGCAGCAGCCTAACCAATGTTAAGTAACAGTGCCTTCGTCGTGCCGGCAGGATCGAAATAGTTCGTGGGGCTTAGCGAGTAAGGGTATCCGAATTATACACAGCTGCGTGCCGCGCGAACGGCGAGATTTGTTTAACGCGGCTGTTCGGCCTGAACGAGTATCGATTGTACCACTCCAGGAATAATGGTACACCGTGATTCGGTGTGCAAGTGATAGATCAATCGGTGGAAACAGATCGGAGTGCCTAATTGCGCGGCAGACTAGAATTTAAAGACGCCACGGAACAATCGATAATCGTTTTTCAAGTGTTCCCCGGACCCGCCACCAACTCCCGACATTTTACAATGGTAATGAATGAAATTTATTACAGAAGCAGGATTCGTCGCGGCTCGCGGCGAAGCTCCGCTGCATCGCGTCGCTTCAACCCGGAATTATTCATGGATGTTTGTATTTCTGGCGTGGCCGGGTATCTGAATGAGACCGCGGAGAAGAATGGCATTCCACGGGAACGTCGGAGTAATCGAATTCAAACACGGGGTCGAGAACCCTGTTCATTACCGTGATTTTAAAGGCATCGAACGCGAATGGCCTCGCCGCAGGTACTCTCAGAAATATAAGAAACTTCCGCGGAGTTACCCTGAAATTTTTCTAATTGTGCGATTCGCGACGGTTAAAGTTGAACGTTCCTTCCTCGAAGAGCTCTAGATTTTTGAAATCGTAGAAATATGAAAACCAGCTCTTTTGAATTAAATTTGTACAGGCAATGCAGCTGTAGTGACTCCATAAGAATAAGAATTAGTTCATCCCATGGCTGCTCTTTACTTTACCGTATTTGGTATATAATCCGTACAAACCAATACGGCGGCGCCCTTACCTGTCAAAAACACTGCAGATTGCTCAACTTTAAGCAAGCATAAATCCTGAACCATTGATCCTACAGGATCGAAACTTCGATCTGCAGGGTCCTCGGATAGAAATCTACTGGATTACATACCAAATACATAATAATTTATAGGAGAAAGGCACAAATCTTGAGTCTGGTAAAGTAAAGTTTATCCGTAATATTTTCTTCTATAAAGTACTGTTTCTCGATTTTAGAGGTATGTTTGGCATCATTATCCTGCTGGAAGATGAAATTGTCTCCCATATATTCACATGCATAAGGTATCACTGTTTCCTTCATAATGTCCAGATATTGAAATCTTTCCATAATGCCATTAATTTTTCGAATTGGTCCTGGACCGTTCCGCGAGAACGATGCCCACACCATTACACAACCATCACCGTGCCCGAGTGTTCCTACGGTGCAGTTTGGATTAAGATCTTCACCTTTGCGACGTCTGATATATCGAATTCCGTCAGAAGATACTCTATTGAACTTCGACACTTAAGGCGGTAGACTCGTTTCCAGGATTGCGAGGGTGCGGGATTCGCGTTCTCATTTCTCGATAATACAAAAAATGAGGTTTTTCAGTAGTCAAAAACACTAGATAAAAGATCGATCTAGGGCGCTATCACCCTCAAAAGTCCTATTTTTTCGTTTACGAGGCGTAATTTGCATTATTCAGCAGCATATAGCTACATTTTTCGTAAATAAAAAATTGGACTTATGAGGGCGATAGCGCCCTAGATCGATCTTTTATCTAGCGTTTTTGACTACTGAAAAGCCCCATTTTTGTATTATCGAGAAATGAGAGCGCGAATCCCGCACCCTTGCAATCCTGGAAAAAGGAGTCTACTCCCTTAAGAGAAATTGGGAACTATTAAACGTTCAGCATCTCTAATAAAATGCGATAATCTACGGAAAAGATAGTCGTCTTAAACTTTTGTCCGCTGCTGTACGTGAGATGATTGCTTTTATACCGAGAGATTGGTATACCCGTTCGCAAAAAAGACAACGATCAGCGGGCGAAATGTATATCCTGTGTTGCCTAAATTCGGGGTGTTCGCCGCGCGTTTAGCTTTAAATCCGACCGCCTCCGGTAATTAAACTTCACCGTGTAGTAACAGCAGTTTCTCCCGATTCGGGACAACGTGAGCGAGCACGGAGGCCTGGCTCCGACCATGTTCTCCATCCTCGGATACAGATTGATACTTGTTAGAGTCATCGAGCACTTCGAAATGTTACTTTGGCCCGACGATCTCTCAGTCAGCCGTTAAAACTATCCAAATATTGAAATATGAGGCTATTCCGTTGCACTCGTGGCACTAACCGGCGCCTCGCCGTGCCGTTTCCGTCCAGCATTAAGGTACCACGGACAAAGCAATTAAGGAGTATTTGGTGGCGGTAATTAACTCGCCTTTAAATCCCGCTACCTTCGAACCGGCGCAACGCGGTTAATCCCCGAATCCATTCTCGTTTATGCTCTCTCTCTCTCTCTCTCTCTCTCTCTCTCTCTCTCTTTCTCTCTCACGCTCTTTCTCTTCCTCTTTCTTTCCTCTCTGTCTCTCTTTCTCCGACGGGTTAAAACTTTTCCCCATGGCTGCCAAATCCTGGCGAAATTAATCGATAATGGCTACCTTTTCATTCCGCGAAACTTCTGGATGGGACGTTGAAATATCACGGGAACAGCGGCGTTATTAAATCGCGCGCGGAGAAATGAAATCTGCGGCCGATGCGTTCGAAAACGACGATGCGTTCGGAGTAGCTCTTTCACTTTCTCCCTATTTACGCTAGATTGTGTTCTACGGACTGGTTCGGGACCGGAGGTCGAGGACCTCATCTCTTGCACTCGACGCGGCTTTAATCCCTACCGAGCTTACTAAATGAGAGAGCTTAATAAGAAAAGTGTCCGCTTTTAAATATGATTTACGCGGTTTGCATTTATTAGCTTGGCCAATAACCCAGTTCATTCGTTTTGAATCTTACAAATATTTTCTAGTTAATCTCGTTGCTTATGTTGTTTGTATCATTTTAAGGGGACATTACACTTTTTTTGGAAAGTATCATATTTCAATAATATTCTCTGAAAATTTCAGAGGAAAATTCGAAATACTTTCGAAGTTATAGACGATTGTACCAGGAATAGCTGATCGAACGTAAGTAGATTTTATATGTGAAAATTCGTTTGTCAAAACTTTAAACGCGTTTTTCTCATAGCTTTTTCTAAGGATAATTCTTTTTTCTTCAAACGTTCCAGTGAGCCGCAATCGTGCACGCCAGCAGATCAAAATTTTTAAAATGACTTCCATGAGGCTGCAGAAAACCCAGTATAAATAAGATTGGTTAATTCTTTTCTTAATTTCTAACGTTTTTTTTTACAAAGAAAATGCTTTTTTTGAGACCACCAACTTTGGAGGTCCACCATTTTGTGAATTTTTGATCGAACAAAATAATCGTAGTCTATACTGAGGCCATAGTCATGTGTTTTCTAAGGATAATTCTTTCTTTTTAAAACGTTCCAGTGAGCCCCAATCGTGCACGCCAGCAGATCAAAATTTTTAAAATGACTTCCATGAGGCTGCAAAAAACCCCTATAAAAAATCATTTACAAAACTATATAAAAATTTTTTCTTGTATTTGAAGACTTCATTTCCTTTGCCGATACGCAAAAATTGTGTCGAGACAAAGTTGTTGGGTCTAGAATGAGGCATATTTTGGTCTGAATTTTTTTCAAGGTGGTTTCCATCCCCGATTTCCAAGGTCATCGAAATTTTTCTGCATTTTTATAACGCAATGTTGTGGTGGACTTCAAGACGAATTCGACGGTATACAACACTACGACCTTGAATGATAAGGTTTAAGGAAAATCTTAATCTTTTCTTAAAACAAAGGGACACGAACTTGAACTCTTATGAGTAGACTGCGAATCTCTATGCAAAATAAAAAATGTTCGCATTGATTGCAGGACACAGGAACCAAACAAAAATTGTATTCTTCTTTTAATTGTCCTATTTAGCTGAAACTAATACATTGATGTCCGTAAATGTAAGCAATTAGAAGCATTGGTTTACTAAATGATCTGCAAAAAAGATTTTCCAAAAATTACAATTTACAAGGTGGCATGCAAAAATAAAAAAAGCATTTTTTTAAAACTTTCTTATTTGGGCACCTAATGAAAATTTAAAACATATGTTTTGTAGATCTATGTTAGTTATACACATGCTGAAAATTTCATCATAATCGATTAACATCCACAAATTCTTATATCTTTCGATGCGTGTCGTTTTTTTCTACGTCAACCGATTTTGATGAAATTTTCAGCATGTCTATAACTAACATACATCTACAAAACGCATATTTTAAATTTTCATTACGGGCTCTAATAAAAAAGTTATAAATGAGATCTCTTTTACTTACTCATGTAATTCATAGCATTTGCAATTTTTTCAAAATCTTTTTCGCATGTCATTTGGTAAATCAATTCTTCTAATTGCTCAAAAAAAGTCAGGTCGTTCGGTCCGATCATAAAAAAGTTATACTTAAAGTGCGTTCAAATACTTTCACTGTACATATATTTTCGTGTTGACAAGGCGACTCTTCGCCGATTTTCATGACCTTGCAATATGTTGTTAAGGTCATCTGTATAGAAAAATGTTGTTCAAAATTATGACTTTGACAACACATTTCATTACTACATAAAATAGCCAACATAAAAGACAGAGGTAAATGATACTGTTTAATTTGAGGTTATGAGGATTCGGTGACGTCGTACGAAACAAATCACGTGACCGTGAGACCAATATTTGTTTCTGCTGGATTTACGAACAGTTAAGCTCGGGCCAACGATCCCGAAACGTTTTGTCTGCAAGCTTGAATTTAGTCGCGAGAAAAATCTTCGACGGAAGGTACACGGTCTTTATACGAAACAGCTGGCGCTCGTTAAACTCCACAATCGAGTTTTATTTCTACCATTAAACTGCACAAAAGGGAAGACGGTATCGGACCTCTCGGCGACAAAACGTGGCGTTCCTTTATTTTGCCAATGAAACTAATGCACGAACAGAGAAATCGTGCAAAGATAACTGTCCACTTCACAACTGGGGCTCGATAATAATTAGAAACTTTGCGCCAAACAAGAAGAACCAAGTAACTCGGAAACTATTTAATGCTTCATGGATTCGTTTGTAGCTCCAAACAATACGAGCGAACTGTAACTGACTTTGTAAACACCTTGCCAAGTCAATGTTTCATTTTTTATTTTGACAACACCTTAGTTAGAGATATTGTTCATTCATAAAAAAAATGGCGTCAGTTAAAAAAAGGAAATTTTACTGCAGTCATTTGAAAATTACCTAAAATTGCTAATTTTTTTTATTGAATATCACCAACTTAGAAGTGTAAAATAATTTGTTGTTATTCAGATACTGGGTTAATTGTCATGTACATTAATTATGAACAGAGTTGGGCAAAAATTTTATTTAAGTAACATATTTATAGCAAAAATTTTTATTTATATAATTTTCATTTATATAAAATTTTTGCCCAACTCTGATTATAAAGTACACCGCAATTTATATATTTATTATTATACTTTTTTAAGAATTTTATATTTTGAGTTGTATCACACTTTTCTTATGAATGAACGATATTTAACTAATAATGTTAACACGTTAGATTGTTATTTAGATACTGAGTTAATTGTCACGTACATTAGTTACAAAGTACACCACAATTTATATATTTATTATTATACTTTTTTTAGAATTTTATATTTTGAGTTGTATCACACTTTCCTTATGGATGAACGATATTTAACTAATAATGTTAACACGTTAGGCTGGTGAGAAACTAAACGTGGTTCTGGAGCATTGACTTTAAAACAAAACTTTTGTTGCAGCTAAAAATACATTTTATATGCATTTATTTAAATTATATTGTCAATATAAAATGTATTTATTTTTATGTTAGAGGTGGTATGAAATTCATAAAAATATTTTTAGTTTACAAAAACCTGTCAAAGGTGCTTCGGCTAATGTTGAACAATTTAATTACAACGTTCAATTTGCGAACAAAGAAAAGGTATTCTCTTGGATGTCCAATGAAGTTGATCTGTGATGTAATTTGGTAATCAGATACTGTCAAACAGATAAATGATTCGCTCTCTGTAATAATTTTCCAGTAACGCTAAATTGGTAGTTAATAATATATTTGTACGCGTTTATATAAGGTCATTATTATTAATTAGCTCGGCTTTGGTCCCGTGCTATTTACTGTCATCTATTTCTGAATTATCTCTGTGAATGCAATACTTAATCCCATTTTAAGCTAATACATTCAATATACACTGATTTTAGTAGGGCTTTTTAATTCTTATTTTTGAACTGAAATAGCAATTCAAGATTAATTGGTAACAGAGCTCCATAACGAGGCGTTCGGTGTTGATTCATGAAAATGAAAAATGAGCTTTTTTATCTTCTATGCCAAGGGCCTTATTATGTTTATAAAAATAAATTTATATAGCTAGACTTTACTAAAATCTCTAATTGACTGCGCATTTCATATACAAGAAAAAAGAAATACAATAAATAAGAAGAAGTGCAATAAATGCAGAAAAAGTTTGCTTATCATTAATAAAATATAAGTTGTGAAATGGACTTTATATAAATACCAAAGTATTTATATAAAATTAAATGTTCAGAGGGAAATTTCGAGAAACTAGAATTGTTTAGAATTCAAGCAAATTAATAACAAAGTAACAACCTATTGGATAGGTTGTCTACCTAAATTGCAACAAATTGGACTGAAATAGCAAATTATTTTCTTTCTTGATATAATAGATTATCTTAAGATTATCTTAATACAATAGATTGAAAATATAAGAATATGTTTAAATTCTTCTAATGTTTTTACTGTTTTAAATTACACTTACTTATTTTTGTCATAAATGCATAAAATCCGCAGTCTAGTAATATCCTTTTCCAAAGACATTTATAGACTACAAATGCATGAAGCCCCACAGGGTAATAATAATTCTTATTCCAGGAATACCAATGTTATCTCTGGAATTCCTGAAGACTTCCAACTGAGACCACAACTATTCGATCTATTTATCAGTATCTCTGGTGGATTTCGATTCAGTTAACTCTTACTGTAGATGTGAATTGAAAGACTATTACTGTATTGATAATGCATAGTATATTCTATCAGTTCGGCAGGGTCTTAGTAGATTTCGTGAATGGTGCTTTCCAAACAGGTTATGTCTCTCAATTTAAAGACCACGGAACAGTCATTTAAAAGAAAAATAACATCATCTGTAACTACTTTTCATATAATATAATATATCATATAATATATACAGGGTGAGTCACCTAAGACAAGCCACCTGAATAACTTCTACATTTTTTGAGATCGGAGAAAATGCTTCAGACAAAAGTTGTTTGGTTTCTAGGGGCCCATTACGTGGTCTACATAACTTTTTTTCAAGTGGAGGTGCTTATGAGATTAGAAGGTCAACTTAGTTTTTTCAAATGGAACCACATATTTTTCAACTTCTACGATTGTAGCCCTTTTCCAGACAATGTCAACGATACATATACAAGGTGGTCCGTTTAAATAAGGTCACCTAAATTTCTCTTCAGATTATTGTGATGCAAAAATATTTGTTACGTAATGTGCATGGTGTCAATGGACCAATTATCTGGCAAGAATATTTTTTTCCGAAGGTCATTTTTTTCGGAGTTATCAAGGTCATCGATGTTTTTGGAATTATACGTTTTTTTATCCACCATCAAATAGTGCGTTTCAAGACGAATTCAACGACCTATGACTCAAGGTCATTCAAGGTCAAACTTGCAGGGAAATACAGAAAAGGTGTGATCGCTTTATTTGTACTTTACTTCGTGCCTTCGAACTTTCACACCAAAACGAGGACTGTCACACCAAAAACTTCACTACAAGTTTGACCTTGAATGATCTTGAGTCATAGGTTGTTGAATTCGTCTCGAAACGCACTATATGATGGTGGATAAAAAAAATATCATTCAAAAGTATCATTCCATTTAAAAAAATAAAGTTGACCTTCATCTCACCTTGGTGTGTCCACCGGGAAAAATAAAAGTTCCACCACATGATGTCTCCCTTGGTATTGAACAACTTTCATCTGAAACATTTTTGCGTATAATCAATATTTTCGGAGATTTTCGACTGAAACGCTTTATAATTTCCACCATGTATAATTTCGTGACACCCTGTACATGTTCGCCTTGCACGAAGTTGAAGGAGAGTCGAGGACTCTGCGCCGATAGGAAAAAATACTATAAAATAGATTACGACCAAGGGGCTGAAGAGGAAAAATGACGAGCATTATTCACGTAGGACAAGAGCTCGAGCGAGAAATCACGGATCGCGCGAATAGGACGAAGGAGGTAAACAAGACTCGAGACAAGAAATGCAGCTCACCGTTCAAACTGCACGCTACGTTTCCTGCTACCGGAGCACGACGCTGGAAAGTGGGGTGAGCAGAGTTTGGGGCACGAGTGGGCCAGGCGGCGGTGAGGGGTTGAGGGAGCGGAAAGGGGTGTGACTAAATGAAACATAGGGGCGGACGGGGGTTCGTTCTGCGATGGGCGCAGGCTGCATTTCAAGCAGGACTAACTCTTTGCCCCCGGAGGTCCTCGCTAGAGTATTAAGTCGACGTCAGTCTCGCCCCTGCTCTTTCGTCTCGCTCGTGTCTCTCTCGCGGACCCTCTCTCTCTCTCTCTCTTTCTCTCTCGCAATTCTATTCCCTCCGTCTCCCTCGTTTATTATCACCGTTATCGTTGTTATCTGCCAGAACGATCTCCGATATCGTCACTTTCGTTAACGTCGACGGACGCGGGGGCGGTTAATAGAATCGCTGATTCGCACGAGCGTGACGAAACGAGAGAGTGAGAGAGAGGTAGATATAGAGATAGAAAGAGAGATAGCGCACCGTTGAATGCGCTGTCATCCCTAACATTTTTGTCTACTTTATTTTTGTTCGATCTGTGAAATTTCCTTTAACGTGTTACGTGCCACGCGGATTTCGGGCGGCTCGCGTAGGCGTCGTTCATTTTGTTCCGATCGGTGATAAGCGGACTGCGGATTTTTATGCAAGATAACATTTTTTACCTGGATAGCAACAGACTCTTGGGCGGAATAGAAATTTATTTTCTCTTAATTATTTTTTTTATTAATTATTTAATTTCTCTTAATTTATTTTCTCTTAATATTTTTAATAGATTGGAATTAATACAGTGAGTGTAAATAGTATTCGTACGCTCTTTAAAATAGCATAATCTTTTTATAATTGTCCCAAACGACCTGATTTTTTATAATCAATTAGAAGCATTAGTTTCCGACATGACATGCAGAACAGATTTTCTAAATAATTGTAATTTACAAGGTTGCATGCAAAAATAAAAAAGGCATTTTTTAAAACTTGTTTATTTGGGCCCTTAAAGGAAATTTAAAATATATGTTTTGTAGATCTATAGTACTTACACAGATGCTGAAAATTTCATAGAAATCGATTAATATACACACGATCAACAAGCGGTTAAAAATGGTGAAAATCATAGTTTTTACATACATCTTTCGATGCGTGTTGTTTTTTCCTGCGCCAACCGATTTCGATGAAATTTTCTGTATGTGTATATAACTAACATAGATCTACAAACTTACTTTAAATTTTCATTATAGACCCAAATAAAAAAGTTTTAAAAAATGCCTTTTTTATTCTTGCATGTAGTAACCTTGTAAATTATAATTATTTGGAAAATCTTTTTTGCATATCATTTCGTAAACCAATGCTTCTAATTGATTGTAAAAAATCATGTCGTTTGAAAATATTATAAGACTTTAACAGTGTTAATATATTATTTTCACCACAATAAAATTATTAATGAAGAATATAAATTTATATTTAGCTCCTGCGTCTTGCAATTGATGCACAAACGTTTTATTTGGCATAAACATCCGGAGTCTATTAGTCACCTTGTTACATTTAATACAAATATCACAGCTAATAATTTGAAGTGTCGGAATTTAGATGGGACGTCCATAATTCTGGGTTAAAATGGACGCAACGTCCGCCAGCCGAGGATTAATATTGAGGATTATTTCATCGGTGTCGCGTGTCAATTTTACACATCCTTCACAGATTTTGTATAAATAGAACGCTTTTTATCATATTATTATCTTAAACGACACGAATAATTCTATTTTACACGCGTGTATCGTATTCACTTTCTATCATATTCACTTGTTATCACTTTGTGAATTAAATATCAAGAGACAAATTAAAATAAAAATATAAAATAATATTATATTTATGTTTTGTATGTAAAAAGTTTGTATGCGAAGTATTTGCTGACACTGAAGGTGAAAGAAAGTTACAAAAGTTGTATTCTTGAAGAGAAAATGTGGTTATATGTATAGATAAAATTTTCAATTAATGTTATTTCTAGATCAATTTAAAGGACATAAATTTATATTTTAGTTTACGTAGAGTTATAAATAGTTAACACGCTGAAAAGGATTTAATATCCTATTAGTACACTAATAATTTTTTAATTAGTACACTAATTAGTACACTAATAGTTTAGAAGATATTCGAGCAAAACCATTTTATGAGCATTACATTAATTATTTTAATGTTTAATCATCTTGGGACACGTTTTCCCGTTATCCGATCGAGCTCAAATTTTGCACAGATTTTGTTTGAATTATTTGGAACAACTTCGGGGGGGATTGTAAACGAAGTTTTGAAAATTTTTTCCTTTCTTCTATAAATTATTATGTATTTGGTATATAATCCAGTAGATTTGTACCCGGGGAACCTGCAGATCGAAGTTTTGATCCTGGATCAATGGTTCAGGAATTATGGTTGTTTAAAGTTGAGCAATATGCAGTGTTTTTGACAGGTAAGCGCATCGCCATATTGGTTTGTAGTGACGATCGCGCGACGCTTACCGAGCAGAACCGCTAGATGGCAGCACGGGCACGCGTTAATGCTGATAGTATAGAGCGGGTATTGCGATTGTTGTTGGAATTTTGGAAGACATGGCCACGATGTTGCGTTTTAGGCTGGGTTAGGTCTGGGTTAGATTTCTGTAAATATTTTCCACGATATTTCTTCTCGATCATTTTCTGAGATATTTTCTCTATGTTAGCGATATTACTGTGTGTCCGTGCTGCCATCTAGCGGTTCAATATGGCGGCATCCTTACCTGTCAAAAATACTGCAGATTGCTCAACTTTAAGCAGCCATAACTCCTGAACCGTTGATCCTACAAGATCGAAACTTCAATCTGCAGGTTCTCCGGGTACAAACCTACTGGATAGCATACCAAATACATAATAATTTATGGATGAAAGGCAAAACTGTTGAGTCCGGTAAAGTAAATTTTACCCACAACAATTTTTGACAAGTGTAAACAAGAGCCACCCTATTGCGTCACATTCGCAGAGTTTTAGTATTGAAACGGCGTCAAGTGCAAAGAGTTGAAAATATTGAATGCGATCTCGAACATCTTAAACGCCTCTCGAAACGCGTCCGACGTCGAACACAGATTCCCAGGCCTCCGGGTGGAAGTCAAAGACCTCTCCAGGGTTGAAAATCGTGGGATCGATTTGAATATCAATGAAGTTTCTTTAACAAAATCACGTCGCTTATGAAAAGTGAGTGCACAGGGTACAAGGATGAATGGAATATTATTTTTCTCGAGGGTTACAAGTATCGTTAAAGCCTGGACGTAAAAGGAGGAAGACAAACGAGACCTCAATGCTCGCGAATCTCTGATGAAGAACAGTGCTTTCAATGAATAAAGAGGCGCGGTATTAAAAATAATATCTGGAGCAATTCGTTCGACTGAACCGTGCCCCAAACCGTGCTCTCGCCCTATTATTTCTTCATTATATTGTGCACTTTATTATTTCGGGTTAATTATTTTCCCCTTCCGTCGCGTCCGCGACAGTCCCTGCCGTTCCGAGCCGCCTGGGAAATGCTCGATGAATAGCTCTTGCCGAAAGCACGATACACTCGTGAGAATGAAACCAGAATCGCCAGCAGATTTTATTCGCGCGACATTCTACCAAGACGAGAAAATCATTTTCTTCGAAACGCGCGATACACGACTTTCAAATGCAACGGAATTCAGCTGAGTGTGCCACCTGAATTACTTGTAAACTATTTAGTACATGGAAAAATAATTCAAATGAACGTTGTACGGACTCGAGTGGTGCGTACAATTTAATAATTAGAGTTTTTCTATTTTACTTTTCTCTTGAGGTGGTTACCTTGGTTGACTTGAGTCACCTTCAAGGTCACCTTGAGTTTCTTTATCACAAAGGATACATTTCAATCTTGTGCTTGAAGAGAGATTTGAATACTGGATAAAAACTATTAGGATATATGGCAGAGGTGGGGAACCTTTTTACCATTAGAGGCCACATTTAAATTAGGCAGTAATAAAGGAGGCCGCTATAATTTTATTATAGCGATAATAGCGATAAATATAAGTTTATTATATGATTAATTTTTAAATTGTCGTAATCTATATAATTAAATATTAATTAATACAAGGGCTAGCTTTTATGAAGGCCGCACAAGAAACTCATGGGCACGTTCCCCACCTATACTATATGGGATGAGAAACTAATAGTTACTCACAGATATTTGTCATAAATGCTTCTTAATGCAAGTAGGTACAGTACCTACAATTTGAATATTATTTGACAAAGAATAACTCTTTTAAAAGTGAACTAAACGAATTTTTTGAAAAGATAGAACAATATTTACTACATAATGTAAAAAAGAACTGAAAAATTTAAAACATACATTAAAAATCATTTATTGAGAATATCTTAGTAACTAAACAGTTGCTCACCCCATATATTGTTATGGTTTTTTATGCAGAAATCAATTCTCTCGCCAGCCACAAGCTTAAAATGTACCCTTCACAATACACAGAAACTCAAGATGACCTGTATTTCTCGATAAGAAAGTAAAAGAGGAAAAGAAACTAATTATTATAATTGTACGCTGCTCTGATACCATACAACTATCAGTTCCAACTATTTATTTATTTGCCAAACAGTTTACATGTAATGTAGGTAATGCACTTTGCTGAATCCGCCTGTATTACACGTTCCAAAAGTTATACAGGGTGTCTCACTTAAGTGTGAGTAATTCTTTAATGTTGACAAAGTAAATGATTGTTTACGTGTAATTTGAATGGTATCAAGTGATCAATGTCCTGCGTACCTCATAAAAAAATATATTCAAATATGTACTTACTATAACATGACCTTCAAATGACCTCGAACTCCGAAGACGAAGAACAAACTTGAATTTCGTTCATAAGGAGTGGAAAATCTGATACCATCCAAATTACACATAACAAAATTTTTACTTTGTCACCATTAAAGAAGATATTCTGAGACAGAGGTCAAGTGACATTACAGTGAACTATAACTCGTTAAAATTTTATACGTTATAGGTTTTAGGACAATTTGGATGCTTAACGACCCGTGGTCTATTAATCATGAGACGTAATGCTCGAAGAATTCATTGTTCCCGTGGCCTGTTCGGTCTCACATGCACAGATAATAACAATTACTTTCATTGGCGACACAGTTACAACCGAGATTAATTAACCGCATTTCGTTATAGCTTATGCGACCCGCGGAATACAAAGTTGTGGCTGATTACCGATTCGTCGTGACGTTTCTCCAATTAAATTCGTAATGTTTCTTTCGCGCGACTACGATATCGTTAACAATATGTTTGACCCGGTATTAATAAAAGCGGAGTGCAGTAAATTATGCGCCACGGTGCATCCAACTTTTTAACGTGACATTTAAACGCACTATTCGAGCTTGCAATAATAAATTTAATTAATTACGCCCCGCTCCGGTGGATACGTTTTCCATTGGCATTGTTATAAATGTGTACAAGGTGTCTCAAAAATTTGAAGCACCTTTTTCTGTTGCGAAAATGCTTTGTCCAGGAGTTATTAATGAAAAACGCGGACCAATCAGAGCGCGGACGTAGTCCGGCTCGGCCAATGCCAACGCCCGGCTCAGCGCGAGCTCTCGTAGCCGCGTTCTGATTGGTCAGTGTTTTTCTTTAATAACTCCTTCACGAAGCCGTGGAGAATATTTTCGGGTTGCCCTTTACTTTACCGAACTATAAATTTCTGCCTCTGTAGATTTGTACGTCTTTATGGTCGCTTAAAGTTGAGCAATTTGCAGTGTTTCTGACAGGTAAGTACCATATTGGTTTGTACTGACGATCGCGCGCCGCTTACCAAGCAGAACTGCTAGATGGCAGCACGGGCACGCATTAATGCTGATGGTATAGAGCGGGTATTGCGATCGTTGTTTGAATTTTGGAAGACATGGCCATGATGTTGCATTTTGACTGGTTTGGGTTAGGTCTGGGTTAGATCTGGGTTAGGTTTTTGTACATATTTTTCACGATATTTCTTTTCAAACATTTTCTGTATGTTAGCGATATTACTTTTCTCTACGTTAACGATATTACTGTGTGTCCGTGTTGCCATCTAGCGGTTCTGCTCGGTAAGCGGCGCGCGATCGTCACTACAAACCAATATGGCGGCGCCCTTATCTGTCAAAAACACTGCAAATTGCTCAACTTTAAGCGACTATAACTTCTGAACCATTGATCCTACAGGGTCGAAACTTCGATCTGCAGGTTCTCTGGGTACAAATCTACTGGAAATACATAATAATTTATAGGAGAAGGACACAAATTTGAGTCCGGTAAAGTAAAGTTTACGCGTGGAGAATATTTCCGCAATGGGAAAGGTTACCTCAAATGACCCTAGTAATCACCCCTATTAAGTACAATATTTTTGGGACACCCTGTATTCGTTCAAAGACGTAACGAGTGTAACAGTCTTATTCACTTCAACTTCGATTTAAACGTTCCGGAACAAATCACCGTATAATTCGATTTTGATTACACAATTTACCGTTCGTAGTCAGGAATTACTTATAATCAGGGAACGCTGTAGACCGCCAGTCCCGTAGTAGTAAACAACTTCATAGCACAATTCACCGGAATCCGTTCGGCACATATTCCGTTGTCTTACTACAATTGAATACTTCAAAGTACAGCTATTAAATCCCGGATTAATTATTCCGGACGGTTTGTTAAGAATTTCATTACAAATTTCAAGAGGTTCGTTGGTCCACCGAGAGCAATCCTCATAATAAATATCGTAAAAAGCGCAATTCCCCTGGCGGAGAAAACAACGGAACAAAAAAACCTCGAGAACGATAAGAACTACTATGAGCCCCCTCCCCCTCCACCACCCCTACCCGTTGCGAAACTAAATCGGCGAAAGTTTATCGAGTTCTCGAACTAAGAACGGAAACGATGCGATGGTGCCGTGCAAAAAACGAGCAACCCTGATCGAGACCGAGGGTTAGCTTTAGCGAGAAATCAACGGAATATTGATTCGACTTAATCTTCTTACCAACTTCATACTCCGCTTATTAAAACCGGCGATAAGGAAATTTCAGTGGAATTGTACACAACGGAGTTACATTGAAGTTTGTCGTCGCATTTCGCACTGATGGACGAAAATTTTTATACGGACATCCATTGGTCGACTCCTGTTTCAAATATACAGGGTGAGAGGGGGGCAGATATAACCACTTGATTTATAGTACGTCATTATTAGACTGCGGTTATGCAAAATCAAAATTCTCAACATCGATTGCAACAAATAGAAATCAAGTAGAATGGTTACTTCCTCCCTAAATAATTTCAATAGATGAAAAATAATATATTGATATCAAGACATTTCTTAAATTTTCCCTACAATTTTGAGTTTAATCTTATCAATGTTGTTATAAATGTCCGCAGTAATAAAGATCCGCAGTCTAAACATTATCATTATGCGTCAAGGACTTATGGAGGTCAACTTTAATTTCTGGAATTTAACCGTATATTTTCTCAATTCAAGTATTCAAGGTTTTCTCTTTGTAATATATTAATTAAAATGGCTCCTAAACTAATCGTTTTTCGGTTCACGTGGTATTACCATCTTGATTTACGTCATTATTATTATACGTATCGAGAAATGTTTGTATGGAGATTAAATGGTTTCAAGCGATTCAAATACCGGTGTTATACTAGTTTGTTTCGATGTGCACGCGTTAAGGACTTATGAAGGTCACCTTTGATCTTTGACATGGAATCAATTTTTTACGGACCAATCAATGCAGCTTTCTATTTTCTATAAAAAAGTGTTGACCTATGTATATCGAAATATGATTGGTTTAGGAGTTATTTTAATTTAAATACTGCTAAGAAGAATATATTCCTTTGTAATATATAAATTAAAATAACTCCCGAATTAATAATTTTTCGACATACATAGTCAATACCTCTTTATGGGGAATAAAGTGGATAAAACAATATATGGTTTCATTTAAAAAATCAAAGTTCACCTTCAAAAGTCTTTGACGCCTTCATCTACAAAAACTAGTAACATAGATATGTGCCTCTCCTAAAAACATTTCTCGCTACGTATAATAATAATGATGTACATCAAGCTGGTAATATCTCGGGCCTCTTCCCGTATGTATATTTTCACTATACTTATATTTACACAGTGAAGGACATAAAATATTTGTGACACTAACAACAATACTATGAAAAAACTTTACCATAATTTTTTAAGATAATAATTGAATTTCGACCAATTGTTTCTATTGCACTTGTGATTAATAAAATATGGGGTAATCAAAAAAAGGTTTAATTTTGCGGCACCTTACATCAATTTCCGCCGTATACTGAGGGTGTAGAATCTCTCTACATATAATAGTCGCGACGTGTAATTTCTATACACCCTGTACATACCGACGGTGTTGAAATATTTGCGCTAAGGTTTTACAGTAATAGCGCGTTTTTAGACGCTCGTAGGAAGCTCAGTGAACGAGCAGTCGCGTCTGGCGAAATTGTACATCCCCGAATTAAATTTTCGAAACCAGCCATTCTACAGATAAGCTTTCGTAAAAGGAAAATTTATTTCAGCCCGAGCATTTATTTCCAATGTAACATCAATCCTGTTCCAGTTTTACTGCAATTTTCGCTGCGGCCTTTGTACGCGGTGCAGTCGCAGCGGCGGTTGTACATATTCATCCGCTTCCTCATGCAGAAATAAATCGAAATTGCGGAATATATTTTGTTTCATAGAAAGCTTCGTTTGCGACAAAACCGATCATGGAAATTCTAATACGTCTGTCCACATTTCTTCCTATCTATACCCGTAATGCACCGTTAATAGCTGCGACGATGTTACGAACTTTTATTAAAAGCTTGATTATGCTAATTGTCGGATACAACCAACACGTTACTGCTTTTTTTTAAGTAAAAATAGAAAAAATGATAGAAATGCAACAATTTCAATTGCGAACCAACAAGTCACCCCCAGTAACGTCGCATAACTTCATTTGGGATTACTAAAAGAAGGTTTTTAAGATTTCTTTTGAAATAGTACAATGATTGAAAATCTTATTAATTTATTCTAACATTAGGACCATCATTCGATATACCAACATCCACTAAATTAGGTGACCGTTAATTATTTTGTGTGCCAATAGTACCATGACGATATTCTTGTGCGGCACATTTGAAAATGTCGCGTAAGTCTCAGATTTTCTTTATCCAACAACACCACACTGTATGAGCAACAATAACATTCCGCGAATCCCACAAATATATGAAAAATTGTAACCCTTTTTCGATGTTCACGTATGTGCACTATAGGAGTATGTGGATCCTTCAACAGCAACAACTTGAATTGTGAACCAACACCCCCCAGTAACGTCACCCAATAATTTCATTTGGGATTGTAATGTAAAACAAGATTTTTTAAATCTTCCTTTTGGTATAGTGCAATTATCGAAAATACCTACGTCCACTAAATAAGGTGATCGTTCTTTATTTTGTGTGCTAATAGTCTACCAGCACAATATTCTTGCGCCACATTTACAGCACAATAAAAATTTTGTGAAATTTTCAGACTTTCTTTTATCAACAACAATATTATTCTGTGACCACCACAAATATATTAAATATTGCTATCACTCGATTTACCAATAGTGTATCAGCACAATATTCTTATGCCACGCGTTTACGGCATACTTGAAAATTCTGTGCTAATCCTATATTTTCTTTTATCTAAAAACACCACACTGTACGAATAACAACATCATTCCGCGAAATCCACAAACATACGAAAAATTGCAATCCTGTTCCGATGTTCACGTATGTGCCGTATAGAAGTAATTGGATGCGGCACACACCAGGTACGCAGGTAGGTCATTTCGCTAATCGGCGATCCGCTAAATATTTTACCGTACTTGTTCGATTTGCTGCGGGGTGAGATCGTCGGAGGAGAGTCCCCCGGCTGACAGGTCGAGCTCCGCGAAGGGCATTCGGAATTCATCGAAAAATTACGGCGCCGGTTGCATCCGTCGCAATAAAACTGTTCCCGAAGTTCGTTCCAGGAATTTCATGCGGCGCAGAGAGATTGCGCTCCGCGGACCAGCGAAATTTTTGCCCCGACTTCGCCGAACCTGCCACTCAGTTAATTAACCCAGTGCGTGGTTCAAATACCGCAACTTACTAATTTACTCCGGCCGTAATTACAACACTTTATGGGACACGGATCGCGGAGGAGTGGTCGGTGGGGTGCGGGGGTGAACTTGCTGGGAAAGTGATCACAGTCGGCTGTCACTAAAACACGATATCCACAGTCGAATAAATCGAAAGATAAATGAGAACAGTGTCGCCACGGTCCCCTATAACTGCTATCATCGATCTCACTCGTACTTGCTCTCTCTCGCGAAGACGCGTAAACGGCAACTTTTCAATTCGCCGGTGATCGGCTATACATTTTTCCAATTTCCGAGAGGCGTTCGTCCCGCGAAAATCACGAGACCCCGATAGGGAATTATTGAATTTCACGAAATCGGTCTGTTTACCCGGCGAAAACAAAAAGGGTTCGAACTCGTAGAACCCCTCAAGAATGCCTCTGCCGTGTGCGGGGAGACTGCTCCTCGATTTACCGTGGCACTCGGCGAATTAGAACGTGCCGGCGCGTAATTAATTCTCGAATCTCAGCCGGGGCCAAGACTGCTCGTTGGAGCGGTCGTCGTCGGCCCTTCCTCTCCGAAGGGAAATCCGTCAGAGCGATTCGAGGACACTGTGCACTACCAAATAGATATTGGCCGGTCCACGATGATGCAGTCGCGGTGAACCAATCGCGAACATTCACAGAACACCACTGATAGCAAGATGCACCACAATATAGTCGCCGAAGGATTTCACATGTGAGACGAATATCAAGATAGATCATGAAAAGGATCGAACAAACAATTGATAAAAAACCGTCACACACCGTGCTGATGTCGCAACGAACGCGTGTCGGAAGACCGATCCGATTGAACGCGAGGACATCAACTTTCCCGCCAGTACGGACGAACGACAGGTCACTTCCGGTTCCCTCCGAAGGAGAGCGAGAGAGGACTGAGCATCTTTCGGCTGGCAGGCCTCGATCGGCGGGGTGCCACCCTCGGCGACGGGGCTGTGGCCCAGCGCGCTTGCGTTACGCTCCTGCGCGCGTATAACTACCCCCTGTGTTTCCCTCCCTTTTGCTACCCCCCTCGTCATCACTTCCGTCTTTCTTGCTCTCTCGCTCTCTCGCACTCGCCCTCTTCCGCCGTTTGGCCGCGAGGCCCATCTTTCTTCCAACGGAGTTCTTTTTGTTACCGGAAGTTACCGAAATTCCGAGGAACGCGACGCATCTGGACTAGACCAGCAATCCTCCTAACGATTATCGATAACGTATCGATAACTCATCGCTAAGTTTCGATGTACACCGAGAAGAGGTCTACACCCCCGACCATCCGGACACTTACGCATTCGCGGATCTTGCATACTCTGGATATAAGGTGGAATGCCCTAAGCCTCGACAGCATTTTTTGTTACCTTTAATTTTATCAGTTTAGATCAACGACCATTGCCTCGCTGCAAAAACCGGTTCTCGTCCGATTACCAAAGTTAAACAGCGTTGGGCGCAAACGGTACTTGGATGGGTGACCGCCTGGGTATACGCCGGGGGTGACTCCCTAGGTACCCGCCACGTGTTGTTGGCAAAGGTGGTTCGGATCACACTAGGCTGAAATTAGGCGATAGTGAGAGTGGAAAGAAGGGGAGAGTGATAAATGGATTTGAAACCCTGAGGGGACCAAATATAATATCATTACTTTACAATTTTATCAGTTTAGATAAACAAAATTAATTTTTTAAGAGATTTAACGTAAAATTCAGATTTTGTAAAGTAATTTAAAGTCCCAAAATCATTGTTTACATTAATATTTTAATTGTATTAACAAGAATAATTCTAACCTATAGTTGGACATATTAAATCCAATCTAAGCTAATACCTGGACAGAAGTAAAGTCTATACCGGGACAAATTGAATTTACATATAATTATATCTATAACATCGAACTTTATTAAATCTTTAATGATTTACTTATCTATTTACTTATCAAAGTATTATTATATTAAATTCTATCCTGTTTAATCTTCATTTTTTGTTGTAAAGCCAGCATTTCAAGAGACAATACTTTTTTTTCCATATTTTCTTTTCTTTCATTTCATCTTCATTTTCATTAGTTGCTTTAGACCTTATTTTCTTAGATTTATAATTGATTTTTAACTTGATATCTTTAATTTGTTATGTAATTATCTTTTTTCTTTCGTGTAAATTTTTATCACGATTTCTTGTTCTTTTTCTTTTTTAATTTTGTTTCTCTCTTTTTACAAGACATTTAGTTAAATAATTTGCCATTTAAGTGTAAAAACAACGAATTGATTGTGTTTTCAGATAAACTTTGGAATTTATTTTTAAATTTCAATAAAATAATTATTTAATCTCTTAATAGTTGGTTAATTGGTAAACTATAAAAATTCAATTGTCCAGATTTAGGCATCACTTTTGGCTTGTCCACACTTAGGGCAGTTCACCTTACACTCGGGGACAAAAATAGGTGGACACGATTTAACAATTAATAAATTGTTTAATATTGAACCAAAAGAGAGGATTTTTCGAGATGTATTTGTCAATGGAGATTAAATGTTTTCAAGAGATGCACATACTGGTGTTATACTAGTTTGTTTTGAAGTGGATGCATTAAGGACTTATGAAGGTCACCTTTGATCTTTCACATGGAATCAATTTTTTACGCACCAATCGATGCAGCTTTCTATTCTGTATAATGCATAAATATTTTATAAATATCTTCTGGATATACACTCGGGGACAAAATTAAGTGGACACGATTTAAGAATTAATAAATTGTTTAATATTGAACCTAACAACTTAAGTTTTTTCAAGATGTTAGAAGTTTTAATAGGTAATGTATACAAAAATTAATTAAACATTGCCATTGGTCGAAACTACGAAAGAAAGTGAAGGTCAAGAAATATAATGTAAATCAAAAATAATAATAAAAATTAATAAATTTAAAATATGCTTTTCGTGCACATGCACTCTTGAAGATCTATTGTATTTAATCGATGGGAGATGTTCAGAAGATGTTTCTAATAAAAAATTATATTTTTGCAAGTCTACTCTACAACTGCAAAAAATCGTTTAATACAAAAGCACTTTTATTTGAAACATTTTCTGGTTACAATATTGGAAATAGCTTAAATATTGCAGCTACTGATTCGTAGACCACTGTGAATACTATGTTTATACATTATAATTTGACGTATAAAAAACGTATTTTCGAATACGTTCAAGGTCGTTTCAAGGTCTTAGTGTTGTATACCGTCGAATTCGTCTCGATGTCCACTGTAACATTGTATTATAAAAAACATATGTTAATCCGTAAAAAAGTGTCGATAATCTTACTCGGGGATACAATGTGTCTCATTCTAAATGCAACAATTTTGTGCTTTCAAGGTAACGAAGATATGACCGAATCCATATAACGAATCCATATAACCATTAAACGAAACACCTTGTATACATATCGATGGTATTTGAATTTTGTCGATTTTGCACGCTTCTGTCAATTTATAAGCATTAATTACATGTGACACTATCAATAAATGTTAGCACAAGTGGTACGAACGGTAATGGTCAGTCGCCGGAATTAAATGGTTTTACTATGCACACGTATATGTATAATAAATCCTCAAGGTCGATTTAACCGCTATATCAAATGTAAATTGATGTGGAATCATTCATAAATAGGGATCCGAATGGTTCTGCGAATTTACAATCGAAAAAAGTTTATGAATATCATATTTAGTCTAAAACGAAGATTATTCTGAACAAATTTTTCTTCCCATCTTCAATCTATTGCTGTCTGGAATAATTTTCTTCGGTTAACGGACAGGTGTCGGGATCACTCGGCATTCTGCATAAATGTTTGAATAACTTTGAAGTGACCTGAATTTCTCACGAAATTCCATAAATAGTGAAATTTAAAGATATTCATCTTCAACATTGTAGAGAGAACCTGAGTGTACCTTCACTGTGTGCCACAATCTTAAATACTTTGTTTATTTAAAGCAACGAAGTTTAAAATATTCTCTTTTATCTTAAGTATTCTCTGTTATCTTTTGGCACAATTTTTCATATTTTTAAACGTTATGCTCTGTTACCCTTTTGCACGATTCTTCGTATATTCAATCTACTGTGACTTATCCTGCATAATGTCTTTATAAATATGTGGCGGCTAACTTCCTACCCTCGCCACAAGATGGACAGATAGTCAAAGACCTTTCTCGCTGCTACCTGATCCGTCACCGATTCCTATATATATATAGTCCTCAACTGCCTTCCGACATCCCAGCGTTTAAGGCAGGGCCCGCTAGATAGCCTTACTGATGAGTCCTCTAGCGGGTCTAGGACGAAACGTTCCCCTTCCTTTTCCTCCTCTCTCTACCATTTAAGAGCCGCCAAATTGGTAACACCGTCGTAGAACAGAAACGCAACACGGAGGACGACCGGAGGAAACGACGACAACAACTAGGAGCCCAACAACATCAGGAGGATGGATACTACTGCAAAAACCGCCGAGAATACGTAATCCCTCTTCTAGTGCGGCCAACCGTCGATCTGTCGCAGACTACCACCGCAGGTATCCAGAAGGCACGAGACCCGCGGATCTACGACCGACGTCAGCAGATCACGATGGATTCACGGAGGATCGGCGCACCGAATCGTCAAAAACACTGCATATTGCTCAACTTTAAGCAATCATAACTCCTGAACCATTGATCCTACAGGATCGAAACTTCGATCTGCAGGTTCCCCGGGTACAAATCTACTGGATTGCATACCAAATACATAATAATTTATAGGAGAAAGGCAAAAATTTTGAGTCCGGTAAAGTAAAGTTTACCCAAAATCGCAGTCTAGTAATTACTGTTCGATGACAGCTTGTCTCAGAATAAAGTGTACTTGTAAAGTGTATTGGGAAATCGAATAACATCTCAAAGATAATGCTCTAAAGATAAAGCTCTACGTTATCGACATGGCCGCGTGCTTGTGGTTCCAGGTTTACGTTTCATGGGTTTAAGAATGTCCGTACAAACTGGTTAAATCTACTACAGATGTTCGAGCATGAAATCGGGATTGTAAAGTATCTAACACCGAATGTAAATATGAAGGAATATTTTCAGGGGAGATTTCCTTCGCGGACGTGAAAATACGAGCGGATGAAACGGAGTTATTTATTTCCTGCCTTGAGGTAACTCGCGGTATATTAAATGCTTACGGTTATCTTTCCTCCACTTTGGACACAAAACGATTAAAGTGAAACTGAATTTCCACATGGCAGACGCCGTGGACATATTAGAAAACTGTTTCCATGCTTTTGTGGATGTACGAAATTAAATTCAACGCTGGAAATCGCCAAGGCGTTCACTATTCGAATTAAAATAGTGTTGAGCCGTGAATGAGACAGCTGCCTCGGGTTCTATGCGACTAATTGCAGGTACTATTTCAAAATTCGTTCCTTTCGTGCGATTTCTCTATAATGTACAGAGTGTACCTGTTAAGTTTTATCAGTATTTAGGCATTTCCGGTAGTGCAATTAGAAATTGTTTCAGAGAACATTTTATGAGTACTTGGTAGTCTACAGTGAACCACGAAAGTATTTGAACGCACTTTAATACAGTATAATTTTTTTATGATCGGATCAATGACTTTTTTTGAGCAATTGGAATTGATTTACCAAATGACATGCAAAAAAGATTTTGAAAAAGTTGCAATTGCTAAGAATTACATGAGAAAGTAAAAGAGGCACCATTTATTGTATAACTTTTTTATTAGAGCCCGTGATGAAAATTTAAAATATACGTTTCGTAGATATATGTTAGTTATACACATGCTGAAAATTTCATCGAAATCGGTTGACGCAGAAAAAACGACACGCATCGAACGATGTAAAAATTTGTGGATTTTAAGCGAAAACTGAGCAAAAGTCGCAAAAAACTATGATTTTCACCACATTTAACCACTTGTAGCTCATGAGTATGTTAATCGATTTTGATGAAATTTTCGATTTTGGAAAATCTTATTTGCGGATCATTTAGTAAACCAATGCTTCTAATTGCTTACAAAACATCAGGTCGTTTGGTACAATTATGAAAAAGTTATACTGTCTTCAAGTGCGTTCAAATACTTTCGTGGCTCTGTATATGTTCGCATATTCTTAAATCTCAAGAAATGCTTTTTACGTAACAAATCGAAGGTCACTTTGAGTTTTTTTAAATGGCATCATATGTTTTGGGCATCGTAGGATTATTGCTAACGTCGAGACGAATTCAAAATTGTATTATATTATAACCTTGAAATGATCTTAAACTCCAAAATTTGGTGCAAATATAATTTTAATGAAAAATTATTTCTACAAATAATGACAAAATTGAACGGATACATCCTGTCTATGGACATTGACATATAACATACAATAATTTTCCTAAATTATTATAAAGAAAAAGCGAGTATGATGAAAACTTGCGCAAATATAAATTTTTGTGATTACATTATTTCAGGACTTTCAATTCATAAAATTTGTCAATGATGAAATTGACTCTGAAATTAGATTAGTAAGCCATGAAACCAAAAAGCTATTAAGAATAAGAAGCTTTGCGGTAACCGCAATAGGCAGTCTACAAAGGAAAGCATAATTCGAATCTAAAGAAATGATGTTCTCTTGTCGTCACGTAATCTTCTCAGGGCTTTCTTTTTTCGTTTAGTATGTATTCTCTCACAGAGAGTATGCACACATAACGAGTTTTCCAAGGTTGTTAAATAAAAAGTGGCTACTGTAATTAATAAACAAATTATGTCAAGCATGTTGCAACGCGTCAGTAAAATTATTCGTAAGTGTATAAATGTTCACTTATTGCTAGAGAAGTTGTCTATACTAATAATATTAATCTTTTACAGTAAGACAGTGAATGTTCTTTACACATATATTTTGTTTATTTTTTTATAAACTGTTTTGATTTACTTTTACAAAAACTTATTTAAAAATACTTTGTTTGTAGAAGGTTGAATGTGATTTGCAAGAGGGTGAAATTGATTTGCAAAAGTAGGAAACCGGTACACAGATACAGTAGAGTCGTATTATTTCTCAGCGACCGACTACCCAGAATTTGTCAAGTGCCTACTCCCTCCACTGAGGGACAACGCCGCAGGGGCCAGGAAGCTCGAACTGCCGAGCAGTGTAAACACGCCGCGTAATCTGATATCAGCTCGGATATATCGGTGTGAACCACTACTAATCCAATTACAAAACTTCTTTATTTTTCATTATTTTCTTATGGGACTTTCACCAACTTATTTGTGGTATTTTTCTGATTAAAATGACACCAAACACGATATAATTTCAACTGTATTTAGTGGTTTAATTGACGATGAAAGTTTCGGGCGCAAGAAAGGACAGCGCGATCCGTGTTTACATGCTGTCCTTTTCTACGTTCGGCTTCCTTTGTGCTTTTGGCGCAGTCGGTGCGGTAGACTTAAAAAGATAGTGTCCCTACACGATATTTTTCCGTGCAGAACACAGCCGTTTGCAAAATAACGCGACTTTACTGTAATGGGAGAACCAGTACACTGATAGAGGAAGTGGGGAAGAATTTCCCCGGTTCTGCCATATAGTGTGGCAGAACATTAGATGTTATCAACATTTAAGAAACCTTGTAGTGCTAAAGTTATTAATACGCATATAAACTCCAATTTTAAACTTTCTTTTGCCAGCCACTGTACTCGAAAGTAGGGCAATGATGCGCACGTAATCGTTTGCGAATTATTTTTCAGTTTTGTTGCCAACAACTCCTTACTATTTTAAGTGTTATATTGGAAATTTACTTGAAAGGACAGTTCCTTGACTACTACTTATTTTAAACAATTTCGTTTACTAATTATATTAAATGGACGTTTATTTTGAAAGTGGTGCAAGTCAATTTTTTGGTGTTTCGAGAAAATTAAAGGTTAGCATATTAGTCAAGCATTGTCTTCAATTCTGTGTCCTCCATCGATGTTTTATATAAAATAGTATACGGTGCACTTTTGCAAAACCTCATCCAACATATTTTCAGCCATATTTCAGCCTTTTCTCCGTTAGTATTTTTTCTTACCCGTTTTTGAATTTTTGTAGTTTTTTGTTGAAATGAAATTCTCTCGTCTCATTTCGTATAAAATAAATTTATTATTTTGTCTACGTTGTTTTATAACATCATAATAATCCTGTGGTGTGGCAACCACGTGACCCCGCCACCTATGTCTATGGAAATTGGACTTATATCACTTTTATAATCAATCGCTACGCAATTTCTTTTATTGACCAATTTTAAATTGAACAATTAAGATATTAAAAAAGAATAGGACGAATAAATAAATAAAGTAAGAACCAAATACATATACAAACACCATATTATTTACATTTTTCTTCTTGCGATGTCGAGTCACACTCGACAAAGGAGTGAAAAGGGTTAATATTCCGAAATGTTTCGCGAAGAACACGGCGAAATAATGGGGACCATTTTCAGGGTCATTCAGAGGGAAATTATCTGGCTGTTATTGCCCGTTTTTAATCTTTGGGCTAGGATAGTGGCGTCATTACGGTTTCTGTACGACGTGGCGGAGATTCCCGTTCGCGGCCGCGTTGCGAGCATTCTCAGCCCCGGAGTTAGCATAACAGTTGCGTTGCGTAGTTTCATCTAGCTGTCAGAGCAGTGATTAACATAACAAACGCATGATAACGCGATGGGTCACGTGCTTCTGTTCGGTAGGATCAAATGGCTTCCGGCGCGGCGGCGCATATGCTAAGAAATTATTGCAAGTTCGCCGAGCCGGCAAAGGCGTCAAATGAACAAAATTTCACGGGAACAAATTTCTAAAGAAATAAGAATACCGCGCCGCGCCCGGTCTGAATGGAAAATGTAGCCGGATTCCATTACTACAACTTTCCACGCGTAAAGTTAACTTCATTCTAAGTTGCTCGTTTTCATGTTCCGAGCCCCATAATCATGTTCGCTGGCAGCAATATGGTTGTCCTTTGTGCGAAGTGCAGTAAAGAAAGACGGATTTCATAGTCGTCTGCATAAAGTATCCTGCGACTCCTCAAGTCTTTAAGAGTTTCTCGCGAGGTGTGATTAATACTGATGAGTGGGCTCAGCATCTTCAGGTAGGAACACATTTTTCTCAAATAATTCATAATGGCGCCGCGTAAACGGAAATACAGTTACTATCTCAAGAAGGGGTGTAACCGGATAAGGGGGTTAAAAGTGCCCCTAAACCAAATTGAATTTGCAATGGAATTATCAATTGAATTATTGCAATTGAATTATTGAATTGAATTGTCCAAAGAAAATACTTTGTGCCAATTTTGACAGAGGGTGTAGTAATGGGGTGACAAAGAAAATCAGATTTTTCTCTAATTTCTCTTATCTTCTTCTTTGAACAAAAATCAGGCAAATCTATGAATTTTTTTAGAATTTTCGGCTTCAAAACAGAATTTTTAAAAAATTTTGAAATGCCAATCTCTTGTAGCAGTTATGAAATACAAAGTTTGTATTTTTACAGTTTTAGCATCTCGTTATGGTTGGTAACATATAATTTTTCCAGATTTTTCAAAGTGGGGAAACATAGTTCAAATATCAAAAACCGGTGATTTTCGAGGGCAGTGTACTTTTTAAAATTCGATTTCAGAGCTGAGAATTCTGAAAAAATTCATAGATATGCATTTTAATAGCTGAAATATGCCTGAGTTTTCTCAGAATTTTCAATTAAACAGGATAAGAGAAATTACGGAAACACCTGATTTTGGGAAACCCTTTAGAAAAATATATAAAATAATATAAGACCAGGTACCTACATTTATTATTACTCTTCACAGAAAGTATTCAATTGCAATCATATGTACAATGTATAAGGTGTCTCATTTAATTATTCGTGCATTGGACAGGTCACCCTAGTTCATTAATAGCACGTGTCTATCGACGACAAAGTTTGATCTCGACTATTAGGACGCAGTGGGCAAAGAATTACTTGATTACGTTGCCGGCGTAAATATCATGAATCAGGCGACCGAAGATGGTAACTTTCGGCGGAAGGTGGCTCCGAATCTGGGAATGAAAGCGGGTCTGAGAAATGTGCATACGCGCTCGCTATCTTTCAAGCTGCGAGTTGTCGCAAGTTTCAAAATTGCTTGACGGGGAGTGCGCGTTGAATAATCGCGGCGCTTCGAGATGCGTTTAGCCTGCGGGCTGTCGTTACGTTAACTGGGCGTGAATTAGCCGAAATGTAATGCATGTACGTGCGCCGTCTCGGCAAATGCGTTCTCGTTTCCGAACAAAAGAACTTTCGGTTCTCGCATTCGTGTCCTAATTGTGTGAGCCCTTATCGAAAATAACGTTTTTCGTCTTCCCTGTCTAAATAGCTACGGTGCTTTTGGCTCGCTGAAGTTCGTTTTATCGATGATACGATTGATAGTAGATTTCACCTCATAAGAATGTAATTATGCGAATCTACATTTGTAAGTAGACTTTTATGTAGATAGAGCATCAATTTGTGCATCGCACTAATTGATTAACACTGGTTTAATAATAAAAAGTTAATATACTCTGGCGGTGCTTAACTTCCGACGGTCGCCACAAGATGGACAGATAGTCAAGTCTATCCCTATCCTTTCTCACTAGTACCTGATTCTTCACCGATTCATATATATGCCGTCCTCAACCGACTGCCGATATCCCAATGTCTAAGGCAGGGCCCGCTAGTTAGCCTTACTGACGAGACCTCTAGCGGGCCTAGGACGAAACACTCTTTTCCTCCTCTCTTTCATATTTCTTTGGAGCTCCTTCTCTACTCTTTAACATTTATTTAGAGCTCCCACAGAAAAAATGCTTCAGTCAAAAGTGGTTTCTAGGGGCCCATTACGTGGTCTACGTAACTTTTTTTCGAGTGGAGGTGCTTATGAGATTGGAGAAGGTCAACTTAGGTTTTTTAAATGGAACCATATATCTTTCAACTCCCACAATTGTAGCCCTTTTCCAGACAATTTCAACGATGTAGTCGTTCAAGGTCATTCAAGGTCGTAAACTTTAAAATTGACGATAAACTGAAATTTATCGTAAATGATTATGAAATGGAATATTCTCATCAGTTCCAAGTTACAGAAATTTAGTCTTAAGCGTTTCGGCAAAGTTTGTTTACGTTTACATTCACTCAGGGGTACTCTCCGTTTGAGAAGTCATGGCACTTGATCTTGATGACGAGAAGTCAGGAAGGCAACGGGACTTTTCAAATCAAACAAAGTATGCAAAATTTTTGATAGATGTACTACCTAATTTATTAGATGTTCCATTAAACGTGCGGCAGTTTTTGTGATACCAACACGACGGTTGCCCAGCACATTCTGCACAGAGGCTTAATAATATTTTGAAGAATACATTTAAAAATCGTTGGATTGGATGATCGGGACATCGAAAATGGCCACCGCGATCACCAGACCTAACGCCATTGGATTTTTTTTATGGGGAAAGTTAGAAGAAGATGTTTATCGTGTAGCATCCATTACAAAAGAAGACATGCAAGAACGGATACGAAGAGCCTGTGCTGATATTAATCGCCACACACTTTACTGCGTAACTGAATCAGTGGGCGAACGCTTTAGTCGCTGTCTACCTGTGACTGGTCATCACTTTGAGTATCTGTTGTAGCAAATGGTTTTGGATTTAAACACTTTGTTTACATCTTGCATTGAAACAGTTTTATTTCATTAATAAAGCTGAGAATATTCCATTTCGTAAGCATTTACGATCAATTTTTGTTTTTCATTCATTTTAAAGTTTACGACCTTAAATGACCTTGAATGACTATATCGTTGAATTGTCTCGAAAAGGGCTACAATCGTAGCAGTTCAAAAATATGTGGTTCCTTTTAAAAAAACTAAGTTGACTTTCTAATCTCATAAGCACCTCCACTGGAAAAAAGTTATGTAGACCACGTAATGGGCCCCTAGAAACCAAACAACTTTTGTCTGAAGCATTTCTTCCTATCTCAAAAAATATAGAAGTTATTCTGGTGGCTTGGTGACTCACCCTGTATATACATAAGATTACAATTTCATTTACTGCGAGACAAATTAGTAGACTAATTATTTATCTAAATTATTCGAATAAATCCTTTTTAGTATGTAGTATTGTATAAGTTATTGTCTCTACGCGTATTTATTTTGTTCCACAAAATGGTACGAGTCCAATCATTTTTTGAATATTGTATGGTCTCAATTATTGTATGGAATTATTTTTTATTCAGGTCAAAAATGACGTTTAAACGATGTACCAATCATTTTTTGAATATTGTATGGTCTCAATTATTGTATGGAATTATTTTTTATTCAGGTCAAAAATCGTTGGTAGCAATAAGAAAATATCACTTGTTCATTCATAGAATTTTATTAATAGAATTTCAATATCATTTACTGCGA
The DNA here is from genome assembly GCA_028455795.1 of Lasioglossum marginatum. NCBI lineage: Eukaryota > Metazoa > Arthropoda > Insecta > Hymenoptera > Halictidae > Lasioglossum > Lasioglossum marginatum. Next base: position 4,283,827 of record CM052249.1, read on the forward strand.
GAAAAGTTAGTTTCCATATTATACAAGTAGTGTAGGTCAATGCTCGATCAGGCATCGAGCGAGTGAGTTTTCTCTGATACTACATATATTAAAACGTTTTATTTCATCACTTGTCTTATAATCAGGTAGGGGAAGATTGTGAACTGAATTTATTTCGCAGTTATGAATATTGAATTGTTAATAAACATTAATAAGTACAGTGAAGAGTAGAGAATATATAAAACAGTATCAGAATAAAGAAACATAATCATTACGTTTTTGGAAATAGTAAGAGTGTACTCATATAAATATTTTTTCTTCTGAATCGTTATTTATAGTAAGTAAAATCGAACTCGAGTTTCTAAAATCGAGTTTTACAATTTCATTTTACATTTGCAACAAATATGTTATGTAAACATTTGAAATGTATTAAAGCTTTCGAGAATACTGCTGAGCTTAATTATCTGCGTTTACACAAATTGAATGATAATTTCTGGGAAACATCCGATTGTTGATTCAGTTATACCCCTCGCAGTAAATTTGTTGGCTACCATCAATTCGCAAAGCGATTCTAAACTTTCGACCGCCAGCGTATATTATTTCTAGCATTAGAGCTACCTCAAGGTCGACCGCAATCACATTCGAGTTCGTAACCAATACTGAAATTGAAATTGCACGATCTGCTACTGCCGGTTACTCTGAAATACATTCTATTCCCAAGAGTATAATTTGTTGGAGTTTACACCTAACACTAACCGTATCACGATCGGCCAAATGAACGGTTTCACATTCTTTATTTTTTAATTATTGAAATTATAAAGATGCTTTCATTAGAAATTATTCAATAAATGTCTTTATTCAAGCACGTGTTATAATCAAAATTGTGAAAAATCTAAATAAAGCCTTGATGTAAGAAAATGGAAACTGTAGGATCTACGAAAAACTGATATCCCCTCCACTGTGAGGCATACCTCGCTAATCCAATTACAAAACTTCTATATTTTTAATTATTTTTTTATGGGACTTTCACCAAGTTATTTGTGGCATTTTTCTGATTAAAATGACACTAAACACGATATTATTTGAACTGTATTTACTGATTTATGAATACCGGCGTGATTGGTGAGATCACAAAGAAATAGTACAACTACAGGATCTTAGAAACAACACGGACCAGTGGGTTTTTCTTAAATCAAGGCTTTACTGTATATGTTGTTGTGTTAAGGGAACGTGTCTATCAGAATTATTTAAAAATATTATAAATATGAAGCTAAATATAGTCCAATGAAAAAGATGAGCCTTTAAAAAATTCTGCCAAAATCGTCATAGCATTTGACCCGACTATTATGTATCAACATAATTATTTCAAATATAACCGAATGATAGTTTCATGTAGTATTTCAGAACTTTTCGCAATCGCATCAATAATGAATGAATTTGAAAAATCAAAGGCATCGCATGTCCATAAAGGTCTTTTATGCGAGTCTACTATTGCAATTAATCGCTGTAAAACGGACCATGTCAATTTACATGCATCACTGATTCGTGTAGGAATTGCTAATGATCCAAACGTAATGACGAAATTTAAAGTGTCAATTATATTATTCGACAGTCCAGTTCGTAATTTGCAGTACACGAAGTCAATTAGTCAACTGCCGAAACATAAAATTTAGTTACTATTAAGTGTAGAAGCATTAATTACTGAAATAGAGATTACTGTATGTGTTCGTTCATTATTCGTTCCCAAAAATTTTGGTATATTTATATTATAATATATTATAATAATTATAATAATATTATAATTTATATTATAATAATACAATATTATAATATATTATAGTAATATAATATTATATTATCTGTTATATTTACGTATATCATAAATACATATATATTACCAAATAGATACTTAGAAAACAAGCCCCAATAAATATGTGTAGTAAAAGTTGTACTGTAACACAACAATCACAATTTTATTCGTTTATTTAATTAAATCTATATTGTTATTCCTGTGTCAAATGATTTATTTCGTATCCAGTCTTGCAAGATATAATTTATCGTTAATAATATCCAGCAAGATAATTTGTTTATATTTATTACAAAAGTTCAATGTTCGTAACTGTGAAATAAATTCAGTTCACAATCTTCCCTACTGATATTATATGACAAGTTATGAAATATAATATTAAAGTTATGAAATATAATATTAAAACAAGTTTTAATATATGTTTCAGGGAAAACATTCGCTCGACGCCTGATCGAATATTGATCTATACTACTCGTATAGTATGGAGACTAACTTTTCTCGCAGTAAATGATATTGTAATTTTATAAATAGAATTCTATGAATGAATAAATGATATTTCCTTACTCTCACCAACAACTTTTGTCCTGAATAAAAAATAATTCCATACAATTATTGAGAACATACAATATTCAAAAAATAATTGGTCTCGTACCTTTTCGTGGAACAAAATGAATAAACGTAAAGACAATAACTTATACTATACTACATATAAAAATCTGTTACACAACATGATTTATAAAAATGAATTATTACGATTTAGGACGAAATTGGTTTATCATAGCTCTATAAATAATTCAAGTACTGCAAATTTTAAAACATCATATGATTCAGGTGCAACAATAGATGCAATATGAAAAATAATTAATTTAACCCTTAGTTGGTTGCGTTGGGTCTCTGACGACCCGTTACAGTTTCGATTGTTGATTGGTTGTAGTTTGAAAAAAATTTCCAGGAAAAATTTTATTCCCCGAATAAAATATTTGATTAAAAAGGATTTATTCGAATAATTTAGATAAATAATTATTCGGACCAACTCGAATAATGTCCAGCTTTTAAACACATGAAAGTGGTGTATTATATAGAACTAGGATGACATTCACTGGTAAAGTAAAAGCCAAAATATTGAGCCTCGAAGGAGCCCAAGATCGCAGCGATGCAATTTCTGAGCAGCGGCTTATTTGTTCGCTGCATTTTTCCGTTTCTTTGCCACGCTGTTACGCAGAAGTGCTCTCACACGACAATGAAACAAGAAACTCTCCACGGTTCTTCGATCCACTTAGGGCTCGTACAGGGGCAAAGAGGCCAGGGATCTTGCCGTACATTATTACCTGTCGTAACGATATGTGTACAAGGTAGCAGGATCTCCGCAGGATCACCAAGTGAACGTGCTGGACGTTACGACACAATTCCACTTGTCGCAGCTTGAATAGGCCAGCCATAAGCTTATACAGTATCTTCCATAAACAAGTCTTATTTTCAATTAGAAAAACGCTGTTTAAAATTATACAATTATACGAGGCTGAACTTCACTTTAGGGGACCAAAAATTATCATATTTTTTAATATAATCCCATAGATTTTGACAAGAAAATGCTGAAAATCCAAGTTTCAATGTTATGGTTTCACTAGTTATAAAAGTTCAAAAGTTATACGTGTTTAAAGTTCAGCGATCTTAAGTGTTATTGCCACGTAAGGACGCCGCCAAGGACCTTACCATATTGGTAAGTACATGTGGTACCATCTAGCGGCTGCGCTAACATGCGCTCACCTGTCAGAAACGGTGAAAATCGCTGGATTTTAAACTCGCATAATTTTTGAACCGGATTTCTAAGATTGAAACTTGAAGTTTCGGAATTTTCTTGTAAAAATCGACAGGATCATATAAGAATAAGTTAAACATTTCTGATTTCCTCAGGTGAAGTTTAACCGTTTCTCACACTTTTTAATGCTTTCGCTGTTTAAATAGACTCTATATTTTAAATCAAAGCGCATTGTGTAAGTAGTGTAAGTTTCACACTTTGAAAATCGATGTTTAACGTTTAACATCATAGTAATTTTTAAATCTGTAGTCCTCTTGTTTAATGTGTAATATTTCCATACAATTTGACAGAATAATTGTGTCGAAATTCGTTTGACATGTGCGGTATTTCTTATTTATTTTGTATAGAACGTCATAGAGTACTTACTATAAGTCGTGCCTAGAGCCGAAGCCGCAATTAAGTACAATTTGATGCTTACCTGAAACAGTAAAGAGAAAATAATTAGTTACGAAAGCATATATTTTCTAAACATTCAATTTACATTTCTTGTAAATGTGTAGAATATTTAGATCCAATATTTATCTCATATGAAAAAGTGTGGCTTAAAAAATATTTTTCCCGTGCTGCCATCTGGCGGTTCTGCTCGGTAAGCGGCACGCGATCCAATATGGCGGCACTACAAACCAATATGGCGGCGCGCTTACCTGTCAAAAACACTGCAAATTGCTCAACTTTAAGCAACCATAACTCCTGAACCATTGATCCTACAGGATCGAAACTTCGATCTGCAGGTTCCCTGGGTACAAATCTACTGGATTACATACCAAATACATAATAATTTATAGGACAAAAGCAAAAATTTTGAATCCGGGAAAGTAAAGTTTTACCCAAATAATTTTCTATTTCACTCCAGTTTGTTGGTATTCAGGTAAGAAATTTTTATTTTGCATCTGCAAAGATCTGCAGTCTAGTAATCAGTATTAGTAAAAACGGTGACGTGTTCATTTCCCGGAAGTAAGATTGTTCGCGATTACACATTAGAAGCGCAATTCTCGGAATTTTCTTATTGTTTGCTTCACGCCTTGAGGTGCAGCCGCAGCTGGAACACCGTTTCCGGTTCTCCCGTCGATGTTACCATACGTTTGCTCACCTGTTCACACAGCGCGCACACATATGCCCGCCGTGCAGCCATCGAAATTACTGTATCACATAACACGCGGGTGCAGTTCACCTGGTTCTTTCGCCTGTCCCGCTCCGTTAGCGCAAATTAATTTACTGCTGGCGCTGTTGAAGCCGTGCGCGCGAACCGTCCTATTTTTTCCCCCCGCGCGTAATTTGCCCTTACTTGTCGTCAATTTCCACGGCTGCTCCCGGCCGGATTAAACACACAGAGCGACGCTGAAAGTGTTCACAGGTGCGAGAAATCTTCAGAAGACGGCCGTCAAACTGAACGGGGCAAGTAATTTGAATTTAGTGAACGGGAACGTTTGAAGTGCTTTGATTCGTCGTATTGTTTCCCTACAGCTGCTTGTCTATAAAGTAAATTTCCGTGGCGCTCATAAATTTCTCCTTCTGTCGGCTGCCTATGCGTTTTGAATTATATTGTAGGTTATAGCAGAGAGGATACGAGATAACTCACGCCAGGGGTCTTTTCTGCCACCACTTTTGTCAGCATAGACAAACAGAGCATACCCTGGTTTAGCATGGAACAAAATTAATATTTGTACCCATAATTATGAAAGTGGTCTAAATCAAAATTTTAAAAAAATGAGTTTATCAGTTATTTCGCATCAGATTATTGTAAACTAAATTAATTCAATGTAACTTTTACGACGTTGTCAAAAATGAGCTGTTAGATAGTGCTTGTTATTTCTACATTACAGTAAAGTCGCGTTATTTTTCAGCGATCGCCTACCCAGAATTTGTCAAGTACCTACCCCCTCCACTGAGGGGCAACGCTGCAGGGGGCACGAAGCTCGAGCTGCTTCGGTCTCCGAGCAGTGTAAACATGTCGCGTAATCTGATCGCATAATCGAGATCTATAACTGTACAAAGTTTCAATCAAATCTGAGACTCACCGACCTTGCACTCTCCTTGTTAGTTTAAGTAAAAACATTTCATTCATCAGCAGAACATTTTGCAAAATGATGCACAGCTCAGTGTGTAGCTTCAAGGAACACCCCGTATATTCGGAACGTATGCACCAATAGTCTGCTTCGGGCTCTTGTATAAATTCATCAGCGTATCCACCGTGTTCCAAGCAAGCAACTATCGCCAACAGACACGACGACACAACTGCATTTCATTAATTTCCAATGCAACGCACCGTTCACCATCATTGTATCATGTATCACGATTCACGAGCTCGTAATGTCGTTAGGGTAAGCTTTCCCAACCAATAATACCACTTAAAAATAGATGAATATTTCCATGGATCGATGTTATTCCGAAATCAAGATACGTTGCGGAATTTTATAGTAGGCATATTTATGCTTCGTGCCGACAATAAATATTGCTGTTTCATTTTAGTTTACTCATTAATAGTGAGTGATAATGAAAGATAATTTAAATTACTAATCTTTATGCAATATAAATTTATATATCCTAACCCAGTCCTAACCCAGATAGCACTCGACGTCTCATAGACGTCTGTTTTACGTCGTTTTTAGCTCCAAACGTCTTACGGCCCAAAGAGACGTCTTTAAGACATCTTAAGATATATTGCGTTCTACCTTAGCAATTGCATTAAAATTTTACAGTTATCTTCATTATAATATCTATTAGGCATTGACGATCGATATTTTTTCATTTTCCCATTGTTTTGTTAAATATAAATAAAAAATTAAAAAATTTTCTACCGAAATTCAGTGATTAAATTTTAAATATCTGCCATTTTATTAATTTTCACAAAAATTGAAATGTGGGATCGTCAATGCCTAGAGAATATATCACAATTTATGACATTTGTGGGATTTTTGAAATAGTTAATTCGATTTGTAGGAATTCTGTACTCCAGTTGGCCATCTGGAAGAAATCATATTCCGAGCAAAGACGACGAAAGGCATAAGAACAAATTATTTTTTAAATATTAAGCATTTTTTATAGTTCATAATATAGTAAACTGAAATACAAAATCTTACATTAATCGATCATTCACATTTTTCTATACTGTTGTTTAAAAATCTTATATTTTCCCCACTCGTTATTGTGTCCTAACCATGAATCATCTTTTTCTCGTTAGAACGGTCCTTTTTGGTAATAGCGCCGTTAGTGACGTCCAGGATAGCCAACGATGCTACCACGTGATTGGTCAGGTTCGTGCCACCGCGAAATCGCATTAACTTTGGGTTAATATCCACGGAAATCGCGGGTTCGGATCACCGGACAATTATCGTGGCCCAGACTCCGGGATTTTCATCCTAGCTGCATGAAGCGCCTCGTAATTTCTCACTACGCATGAGCCGAATGTTCGGCATGTCCAGCCTATGATTTCCACTCTCCATCATGCTTCCTTCGTATGCGGCACAGGTTGACGTGACAACTGAAAATCTCGAATTTTTGCGAAGTAGATAATTCTCTGTACCGTGACTTTCGTTTTGGTTTTGAAGAGTAAAATTTTCAATTTGAAGTAATAACTCGGGTTACGATGTGCTGCAGTCGGAATAGACTTTTTATTGGGTCGTAAACAAATTCGTCCGGTTGCAACAGAACATCTAAATAGCTCCGTTAGTACTGGAGATGGAAAAAAAATGTCTGAGTGAAGAGTTATACTGTTAAAGGATATAAAAATATCCTGTATGTAAAGGATATAAAAATATGGGGATATAAAAAAATGTTCTGTCGTTTTCAAGGTCCTTGGAAGGTCATCGATGATTTTTAAATGGCATATAATTTAATTAGCCAACATCTAATTTAATTCAAATAAAATTATTGCACATTTTGAAGTTATCATTGCTTTATCATAAATTTTCTAGTTCAAGGTCGCTTGAAGGTCATAGCGCAACACATCATCGAACTTCTCTTGACATCAGCTACAACACCATGAAATTAAAAATATAATATATGGTGCCATTCAATAATCATCGATGGTCTTCCAAAGACCTTGAAAACAGCAACAATCAGAACATAACTATTTTCTCTAACATGTTCTTCTATCTTCAAGCCTAATGGAGCTATTTAGGTGTTCTGTTTTTGGTAAATCACCCGGTATAGGGTGTTCGCGTCATTACTAGCCAGCGTTTTTTTCGGAAACTATTGTCATCCGAAAAAACTGAAAGAGAAAACGTTATACTATTTTTTGCAACATATTTAATGGAGTCTGTAATATTTTTTAACTGCATTATTTTTTTAGAGATGAAGGTGACCTTGAAATTTTTTAAATGAAATGCTACTGAATGAATGGAATATGAAATCGTGTGCCAAAACTGACCTTCAGGATCATACAAGGTCACAAATGGACGTGTACTTAAGATTGTAACCAAATTCTTTCTTTATATTACATTATATTGCAATAATAAATAAGTATATTTAACTATGAAATTTATTGTTTATCTAAGGACATTTGAGCTTAAACCAGAAGAATCCAAAGGATTCCGAAGGCATGTGAACTAAAAACAATACAGCATATTTTCTAATACATATTTTTGTGATCCAGTATGTCGAAGTGCGATAAATTAAAAGTCTGATCTGAGCCAAGGTACTCGGCCGTGATGAAACACAGATTTTCTAGACTAGTGGTCTATAAATTTAAGAGCATCGCCCTCTTTTAGATTTATTACTATGATATTGGATCACTGTAGATTAGGCGAACTAAAAGTGTAGGACGATGAAACTTCCATCAATTTTCAAATTTTTCTCGAAGGCTTCTGAATATATTCCATTATAACTTAAATCAACGCAATATTTCAAAAGGAGCCAACAATTAGAAAAACTGTCACAAAGGTAGATAAAGTATTTGATGAAGTTTTCTAACATTATATAGTAATACTGGAAGGTAGAGTTTTTTGTCAGACAAAAGCAACTATCCAGCAGGGTAACTTTAAATAATAGATTGCGAATAATTGAGCCGTTCACAGGCCAATTCGATTAACTCCACTTTTAGAAATATTTTAAATTTAAGTGTCAATGCACTTGGTTCAGTCATAACTTTTTCAATTTACAATAAATTTCCCAAATAATACAGATTAACACCATTAAACGACAAAATTTTTTTTGGTCGCCGTATAATAAATAATTTATTTCAGAAGCCATTCTGATTAACTCCGTACTCTAATGTAGTCAAAACATTTTTCACCAGATAATTAGTACAATATTATCAAAACCAGCAAAAAAAATTCAAATTACTCATAAGGATTTTGTCGCAACAAAGGCTTTAGAGGATTCTTAACAGAGAAAAAAACAATTAATGAATTACCAGTAAATTGGCTTAAAATGCACTGGATAAAATTAGAAAGGTCAAAACCCCACGTCATACAATTCAAATATGACTTTAATTCCCTTAGTCACCCAAAAGTTGTGATATTAATAACGACTACACCAAGGCTATTCTATCTGATTCATTCTGCATGTCTTTATATGAAAGTTACATCTGTATTTATGCATTATACAATGTTTATTTCAATTTATACGTTAAAGGGAATTTTGAAAAACAATGTATATTATTTCATCAGATTTCTCCACTTTCTGTTTTATGGAGTTAATCCATTGGGCCTGTGAGCGGCTCAATTATGAGTTCAAGGTATGTAGGGGGGGGTGTAAGATAAAGGTAAAGACGTAAAAAATTTATTAATACTTCAGAGCTATGGCGATTGAGATAAACGATGGTAAAGAATACAGTGATCGTAAAGTATGATGCGCTTCTGCAGAGGTAATGCATTATTGATTGCATACTTGCAATTTCCAGCATAAGAAAAACGTTGTAGCTTCATTTCCTGCGCGCTAGTATCCCCCGAGAAATCTTGCCAAATATGTGTTGCCTAAACTGACGTAAGATATGCTAGGGATTATTTCCCAACACATGTACCGAACATAGTCACCTCTGTCTAAATATGTTTATTTACAATATTCTCCCCTTGCCCATAGACACGCAAGGTTTACGCTTTTCAGGCTCTATATTTTTCCTCCTGTAATTAGGGAAAATACGAACGAACAGAACAATAAAATTCAACATTTTTATCAGTTTTTAACTTATTCTTTCAACAGATTATTGTCTCGGCGTGTGCGGAACACAATGAAACGAGAAATACAATAAAATTCGTATCCATTGAAACTCTTCATAAAGAGATTTCGATTCAATGTCGAAGTTTGGACATATTTCATGAAAGCTGGAAGTTGCGTAAATATCACGTTGCAAGACCGGCGTAGAATGTTTTGTTTCAAGCGTGTGCACATACACAGCTGTTGAACAGTGCCAGAATTCGATAAATTAATTCACGGTATAGGTGACTCCTTTTTGTCATATTACGTGATTATTAAAATCAAATGTATCCAGTTCCAGAGAGAGTTCTTATAACGTCACATTCAATAATTTATCGTATTGAAATTTTGCAACATAACCCACTTATATGAAAATGTTCTGGCGTGTACTGGAATGTACTGCAATGTACCAGAATGTACTACGATAAACTAGAATATACAGGAACGTACTAGAATATACAAGAATATACTAGAATGTACCAGAATGTACTAGAATGTACTAGAATATACCAAAATAAACCAGAACATACAAAAATATACTAGAGTATACCAGAATGTACTAGAATATACTAAAATAAACCAGAATATACTAGAATGTAGTAGAATGTACTAAAATATACTAGAATGTACCAGAATGTACTAGAATATATTAAAGTATACTAGAATGTACTAGAATGTACCAAAATATACTAGAATATACCAAAGTAATCCAGAATGTACAAGAATATACCAGAATGTACAAGAATATACCAGAATGTACAAGAATATACCAGAATGTACTAGAATATACTAAAATAAACCGGAATATACCAAAATACATTAGAATATAGCAAAATAAACCAGAATATACAAAAATATACTAGAATATATCAAAATGTACTAGAATATACTAAAATAAACCAGAATATACTAGAATGTACTGGAACATACTAGAACATACTACAATATACCAGAATGTAATAGAATATACCAGAATATACAAGATTGTACCAGTTTGTAATAAAATATACTAGAATACTCTATTACTACATATATACATTCTAGTAAACTGCGCACGTAAAGTACATAGATCAAAACAATGTCTCTAATGATGTTTAACACAGCAACAATATTTTAATGAATGTAATAAAAAGTAAAATTGTATTTCCCTAGTTTAACAAATTGTTGTTTAAGACAGTCGTATAAAGATTTGCAATCTGTCGAAAGCCACCTATCTTGATTTTTCGGGAAACAACGACATAGCGGAGCCAAATCAAAGATACCGAAATCGCAAATCCGAACTCAGCTGAACCGTGAACGCTAATTTACAAGCAAATTCCCACTGTCATTTCGCGCGACGCCGCCGGCGGGAACTTCTTTCAAACAATTATCAAGGAAACATCGGGAAGTTCCCGAAGCGTAGGAAGCGTGAATTCCGCGAGAGAGAAATTGTCACCTTAAACTCAACGTCTCCCGTGGCGAGTCCGCGCCAGGGACGAGGCGACGCGCGGCGAACAGAAATTCACAGAACTGGAATATTATCGGGCGATCCGCGACGGTTCCAGGATCTGACGTACGGATTCGAGATTCGAGCATCCTCGACAGGAGGGAGCAATGGTGCCAGCGAAGACCCCGCAATCGAAATTCTCCTCGAAGAACTACCCCCACCCCACCCGGCATCGTGTCGCCCCTAACTTCCTCCCACGGCGGCTGCCGATTCAAACTTCTCAACTCCGATTTACTAAATAGCGAAACGTTGTCCTGACATCGACCGGATTAAATGACCCGCTTCCGCAATAATTTCTCGCCGGGTATCGGAAGCAATGGGCCGCGAACGATGCTCAAATCGCCAAGCGTTATATTAATCTATGGACCCTACGAGTCTCGGACAAATTTCTCGTTTTTTAAATTTACCCACGGAATTTATGTTGTGTGTTCTGGGTCAGTTTCGACGGATTTGTTGCAAGAGAGGCAGTCTATCTATCTTCCTTTTTTACGACGACATTTTTCTCTGTACGTTTTGTCCCGTTAAAGTCAGCGCTAAGTAAAGTCGCGTTAGTTTGCAAACGGTTGTGTTCTGCATGGAGAAATATCGTGTAGAGACACTGTTCTTTATGACTGAGTCTACCGCGCCGACCGCGCCGAAAGTATAAAGGAAGCCGAACATAGAAAAGGACAGCAAGTAAACACGGATCGCGCTGTCCTTCCTTGCGCCCGAAACTTTCATCGTCAATTAAACCACTAAATACAGTGATTTAAAATTATATCGATATATGAAATTATATCGTGTTTAGTGTCATTTTAATCAGAAGAATGTCACAAATAAGTTGGTCAAAGTTCCATAAAAAAAATGATGAAAAATAAAGAAGTTTTGTAATTGGATTAGTAGTGATTCACACCGATATAGCCGAGATCAGATTACGCGAGGCAACTCGAGCTTCTTGACCCCTGCGGCGTTGCCCATCAGTGGAGGGGGTAGGCACTTGACAAATTCTGGATAGGCGGTCGCTGAGAAATAACGCGACTTTACTGTATGTGTCCGGTATTGGCAGAGAGGGGATAACTTTTTCGTTATACTGCGATAACTTTTCGTGCTCCCTCCGGTCATCTGGCGCTATTTTTATGTATAATAAGTAAGATGAAATAATTTAGCACACACTAATTAACTAATATAAAATAATTAATGTGACGAGAGACAGAATTTCGACCGCCCCAAAAATAGAGAATTGTTTCAGATGCCTACGAGTTGTTATTGTTTCCACAATGACTATTGAATTTATTTGTGAGCAACCAAAGTCGAATGCGTCACACATCGATGTTCATGCTAGCTGTTAATTAGAGAGGTAGCGTATATAATTTATAACTATCCGGGCGACAGTGCGTTCTATTCTAGAAGCGGCCAGCACGGGCAGTATTTCACCGCGGCGAATTTCGGGCATAAATTCAACTAAATTCCTAGTCTACTACGCGATGTTATTAATTAAACCGGCGGCGCGGTGTTCGATGCGTTTTGCTACTTCACGCTGCAAAGCAATCGGTCGAAGAACGCGATAACGATTGGTTACCGCTTAATTATAATTACGAAACGTCCACCACGAGTTCGTGTAATCTCTCGTTGACACGATGCCCCCGTTACCGAACAACCGACGTGACGCTCGATAGAATGTGCAATAAACGCTCCTTCGCCTGTACAAGTACCAATGAATTTAATGATTGACTTGGTTGCTTTGATACAAAACATCGGTTCCGAGTGTAACTACGTTAAAGAGCACCGTGTCGCATGTTCAACAGAAACCGCCATTTTACAAGCACACGAATGTAGTAAACAACACTCGTAGCAATTGTTTAACACATACATACTAGGTCGTTGCATATGAAATGCCCGATTTTTAACAGTAACGTTAAACAACCACAACTACTTCTTATTAATAAAAGAATCACACGTTTCTTGATTGTATTATAGTAGACATTGAATTTTTCGGTCACTCACATGCTTCATTTACAAGATTGTCATCTCTATTTTGTAGTTCTTTCTACTATCAACAAATAGTGCGTTGTTAATCGCAAGTGACTGGAGCCACATAAATAATTTATTCTTACTTTAATAATTTTAACAAGCTGAGAAAAATATTAAATCATTGTAACCTTTTTACTGTTTTAAATTGCACCCACTCATTTTTGCCAAAAATGCATATAATACGCAGTCTGTAAAAGAGCACATCAAAAATTGAAATTTTTTTAACATGGGATCGTAAGCTTTCTATCCCTCTAAGCAGGCGTGGGCATTTTTGTCTCAATTGAGACAAGACGCTCAGATGAAAGAAAAGACGACAAGATGAAAGAAGGACGCGCTTCGTCCGTCGCAAGCAGTGCGCAGGCATCGTGCATCGGAGCCGCGAGTGGCGCCACCGAACCGAAGCTTGGTGGGGGAAGCAGGCGTTTGAGGGGCTCTACCCGTGCCCACGCCTGCCTCAAAGTGACATACAGTAAAGTCGCATTATTTCTCAGCGACCGCCTACCCAGAATTTGTCAAGTGCCTACCCCCTCCACTGAGGGGCAACGCCGCAGGGGCCAAGAAGCTCGAGCTGCCTCGGTCTCTGATATCTCTGATATCGGTGTGAACCACTACTAATCCAATTACAAAACTTCTTTATTTTTCATTATTTTTTTCATGGGACTTTCACCAACTTATTTGTGGCATTTTTCTGATTAAAATGACACAAAACTCGATATAATTTCAACTGTATTTAGTGGTTTAATCGACGATGAAAGTTTCGGGCGCAAGGAAGGACAACGCGATCCGTGTTTACATGCTGTCCTTTTCTACGTTCAGTTTCCTTTGCACTTTCGACGCTGTCGGCGTGGTAGATATGCAACAACCCAATAAAATCGTGATCTGTGATTTCTTTTTTTGCAGATTAACGTGTGTTTTTTATAATTCAATGTTGTAGCGTACATCAGGACGAATTCAACGGTATGTAACATTAAGACCTCGGATCAATTAAATACGATATTTATCGCATGATATGCGCGACAGGCAAGATTTGAAGAGAATGACGGAACAAAACACAAGGAAACTGGAAACGGTCGTGCGACTCGCGTCGCGTCGGTAGCCGAGCCACGCAGTGCCCAGAATTCGTTCCGGCGGTACTACATCCATCGCGCGTTATTGCAGAGGCTTGTTCAGTCACGTAGATGCATCTCGTAACCGTAAATACCACGGCCAGCAACAGCTTTTCCATATTTCTCGAGGAACGATGCCGGCGCGAGCGTCGACGGACTGGCCGGTTTTCCGATCCGGCCGGAAACGAAAGTCCTCGCAGGCGAACTCCGTCGACGGGGACACGTAAGCGGTTAATGCACCGCACGGAAATATTCCGACGGGCAAAAATCCGTTCTCCCCTGCTTAGATTTCATTTCCAGCCTGGCGACCGTCCAAGGAGCCCCGACACAAAAGCCGTGGGTATCCGTGGCCACGGTTTGTATTGAAAAAAGAGCACCGATTCTGCTGTAATTCTTGCTACACAAAATAAAGGGCATCGTCGTTGCTGTTGTTCGTGCAACGCTGCTGAAAGATTTATTGACGTCAACCGAAATCCTTCGGAGATACCGTTTTTATTTTATTTCATAAGACCGTGATCGATGGTCTACGGATTTTTCAGGATTTCGAACGATGCCGAACAAACTACCACACCCTGTGTTCCGAAATACATCCAAAATTGAATTATGTGCGAGGTTTTTGTGATTTTATGACACGCCTGGATAATTAATGCGCCGAGACTCGATGACGTAGAGTCGGCTACCCCACCCGCCCGGCCAACGCGAGAGGGGAATACGAGCTCGCCTTAGTTGCCTTCAGTGTCGCCAGAATCAACCAAAAACGGTCGATTTTTCCACTCCGCCTTCTCCCCTTCCACTATCTCATTCCACCACCATGAGCATACTCCAACAACCCGCACTAAGACCGTACACTAGCCCAGTGTCGCCAGAAACGACCAAAACGGTCGGTTTTACCTCTCCTCCTTTTCCCCTTCCACTATTCCATTCCACCACCATGAGCACACTTCCCCACTAAGACAGTAGACTAGGCACGTGACGTGCCGCGTGGTGCCGGTATCCGTCGCGCACGCGCAACGTGACTCCCATTCACCCCACTCAATCTCCGAGGGGAATACAGTTTTAGAGTACAGAATTACAGTATTCTCTGATGACCAGATTAATACGTGACTAGTCTACGGTCTTAGTGTGGGATGTTGGAGAATGCTCATGGTGCTGGAATGGGATAATGGAAGGAGAGAAGGCGGAGTGGGAAAATCGACCAGTTTTGGTCGATTCTGGCGACATTGTGCACGCGTAACATGTCACGTATTAATCTGATTCTCAGAGTGGGGGTAAACTGTATTCCCCTCGATTTCCCCGATCTGGCGACACTGGTTGCCTTGTGCAGTGTCGCGGAGGGTAAAAATTTACCCTCTCTCATTTACCAGCGCACTCGCTGGTGCGCATTGTTAATTTTCTTTGTAAAACTGTATGCTCAATATCCATCAGATTATTAAAAATTAAATGTATATTTTATAGGTTATTCATCTTCGATCACAGTATTAAACGATTGTTCATAATCCAAAAATAAGTTACAAATGTAGAATGAATTTTTTCATATGAGAATTTATTTTCGATGAAGTTACCTTCAATTTTTACTAAATAACCAGATTTTTTACTAAATAAATTTCTTGAATTATTAAAAGATATAACCGCCATCGAATAAGAGATTTTTTAAATAGAAAATACTAATGTCGAATTGGCCGTGATGAACTAATAATTTGACTACTATGTATTTCTGATCTCACTTCACTCGCCTTTTGTTTCTGAAGCCACGTCGAATCAATTGTTATTGCCCAATTAAAAGAACGAATCAATTTTGCGTTCAATCAATGAAAACAGCGGGACATGCACAGCGAGAAGTCAAATAGAGGTCACGTAGAGGTCACACACATAGTATCAAGTCGTTCAGCATTTGAAATTCAATTTGTAGGACATAATTGTGTGTTTGACAGAATAGACAATATTTTCAACAATTTCTGTGTTAATAAAATTTATCGTGAGTTAATATTCTGTTTTATTATTATTAACGAAAAAAACGGACCAATCAGAGCTCGGCCACGACGCGCGAGGGCAGGGAGAGCCCGACTCTTTGGCAAGTTCCGCTGAGCGTAGCGATGGAGTCGCGCCGCGCTGAAGAATGAACAAGTGCTTCGTGTTTTTCTTTAATAACTCCTTAACACAGCCGTGGAGAACATTTTCGCAAAGGAAAAAGTTTCTTCAAATGACCTCAGGGATCACCTCTTTAACACTTAATAAATGTAAATTTTTAAGTAATTGAATAGGTTATTTACTTGGTTCTGATAGGTCATTTATTTTATTTTATTTAATCCTTAGTGAATAAAATAAGTATCCATTTAATGTTTGTAAATTAAATGATCAAAATACAAATTTGCAGAAATGTTCACAGCCTAAAGTCTGAGGAAATTATTCTACGATGATTTAAAGCTTTTTACACAGAATGTGTAGATGAAGCTGTGTTTGTATGTATAATAAATGTTGCGTTTTAGAGCTGGACCGTTTTGGACGCGATTTTTTGGCCTACAGCCAGGGCGAGAATTAAATCTAAACACGGGAAACCTCCCATGGATTCTGGCGTTAAGCGTTCTGCGACCATTAATACCAACGTACCGCTTAGCTGCTTTCGCGTATAATACTGAAAACCCTCGTGCTGGCCACTGGCAAACTAATCGAATCAGAGGCATTACGCATTCAAACTTCTTCTTATAAAAATTTTATACCTTTATTTTATCCCCCCTCATTTCTTATCCCCCCCGTCATTTTTTATCATGCAATTGATCAAGAAAGCCATTAACGGAAGAAAATGAAAAATGTTCTCGTGTCATATCAGAAAGTTAAGGCATAAAAAAATATTTACCAAGTTTCGATTTTATAATATGATCGGGAACAGAGTTACAAATTTTGAGTTTGTAATTTATCTTAGAAAGGTGTAGTGCAATTGAAACTGTTGAGCAATATGCAATTTTTGCAATTCTAAGTGGATTATAATGGCTACTTGAATGACTCGTATCATGGCCGTCATTAGTACAGGGCGGAACATGTGATCTAGCAACACCGCATACAGACAGAGTATCAGACTGAGACAGCGTTGCCAAATATACCATGTTCAGAGACTTAAGCAAGGAGGCCAGTCTAAAATGTTAAGAATAAAGAAAATTTGCAATTTTATAAAATGTAACTACGGAGCAGAGTTGAGCTAAAATGTTATTTAAATAAAAATTTCGAATAAAGAGGGTTTGTTCCAAGTGGGTTTTAAACTCACTTTATTCGACATTTTTATTTAAATAAGATTTTTGCCCAACTCTGCTACGGAGTGATTCTTTTTTAAATTGTTCAAATCAATTATATCTCATTTTCGTGGAATATGTACTAACTTTTTCGTTACTACGTATGTGGTACAAATATATATGTACAAGGTGGGGCATTTAAAACGGTCACCAGAACTCGATTGCTTTTGAAGATAGAAGAGAATGCATCAGACCAAACTTACTAGGTGTCGAGGGACACATAATCTGATGATACTAATTTGTTTATAAGTGGAGGCGTTAAGGAGACATGAAGGCCAACACTGTATTTCTAAATGGAACGGTATGGTTTTTCGTTTACGTTCTGATTGTTTCAAGACAAATACAGTGACCTGCTATGAATGTCATTCAAGGTCATTCAAGGTCATTCAAAGTTAATTGCAATAGAAAATAAATTGTCTCAAACCACAATATTAACACATACTCTAAACTATCACGTATGAATTCGATGCAATGTGATTAAATGTTTTAGTGGTAATAATAGGCATTATGAATTTCATAATTTGTGTTACGGGACCCAGCAAATCTGTCTCGTTCTTCCCGTGAAAAATTGATTCATTTGGGATTCCATTCAAGACGTCCCTCATCTTTTTCGCGCTGTTTTATATCCGCGCAATAAAGAACTAAATTTGTCTCGGGTTGAAAGAACGAGGACAGTGAGCTTCGTTCCCGTTTCCCGTGGATTTTTCCACCGCAAGGCGACAATGAAAGAGGACATAAAACCTTTAACGATACGAGGTGGGAAGAAAAAGCTCGTGAAGCTCCACGACGATTGAGATAGTAAGCTGTAATTAACTTTCGATGTTCACCGAGACTTTCGGTGCCGTCCAAGTCATCATCCGCCATGTCCTCTCTTTCGAAAGACAAAAGGTTATCTTTCCTTTCTTTGTCGTTCTATTTCTGGCGATCTTTCTTCTTGATCTCGAAACAGCTTCGACGGGAGCACCTTGCGGAAAACTTTTACAGTCCGAAACACTTCTCGAAATGGATAATTTGGTCAAACATAATAAAAACACGGAATAAAATTGTTATTTAAAATTTTCAGTTAGTCAAATAAAAATCAAAAGGTCTGTTTGATTTCGGAAGTAAATTTTCATTAATTGAAGAAGAACGAAATTTTGGATGTTTTGTAGATATAAAATTTTTTTGAAAATATGTGTTTAATTAATTAATAATCATGAGATCAATTACTGTAATAATACAAACGTGTGTGGTCATCTGATAACTTCATCAACAATTTTAAGTTTCCGGAATTTTTTAAAAATCAATTTTGCAAAAATTCTGAAAAAATTCGCAAATGTGTATGCTCTCAGGTAGAACGTTCATGAATTTTTTCCTAATTTTTCGTTAAGCAGAACAGACGAAATGGTGATAATTCATGAAACTTCTGGTAGGGATATCGACTTGAAACTTGCCACAAATCCAGACCAATCAGAGCACGGCTCGCGGTGAGCCGGGCGTAGGCATTGGTCGAGCTGACATCCCTCCTCAGTACCCGCACTCTGATTGGTCCGTGTTTTTCGTTAATATCTCTTTAACGAAGTCTCGGAGAACATTTTCGCAAAGGAAAAAAATACTTCAAATTACCTCAGGAATCTCCCCTTTTGGGACACCCTATATTCGCGGGTGAGGGTCGGAAATGAAAAATCCACGCGCGAATTACTTTTGTTATTTGCGTACAGTCGATACCGGTACGCTCTAGAAAATACTCGCAGATTTGATTAAACACCGGATAGTTTCAGTAAATGTGCCTCCGTTGAAGGACTCCGGGAACACAGCGGTGAAATGTAGAAGTATTTCAGAAGTATGTAGTACATGAAACACTTTACTTGATACGAATGAAACAGTAAACATCATGGGATACTCAACGTCCATTCTTCCGGGAAATACGTTTTCGCGGCGAGGAATCTTCGCCTGGAAGAATCACGGCCGCCCAGAACCGGGATTTCACGGGAACAACAATGAGAACGAGAAAATGGAAAACATAGAAGCAAATTATTTAATCCCTTGTCGTGAAAACTTTTATGAAAGGTGCTTGAACCTTTAATAGGAAAAGAGTGAGCGCTCTTAGGCGATCTCAAGTTTAAGAGTTTTCATAGTGTCTAAAACTTTCGAGGATACTTCCGCGAAAGTTTTCGGCAACAAAAGGGTATGACCACAATAGCTTTTTTTAATACCATACGTTGTATCAATGCGAACATTTCGAAATGATCCCCTCGAATTGAAATGAACGCGATTGTGTTGTGCTATTTCTCAATTTATTTACTTCAACAATGATTTATCGTTGTAATAAATATTTGATAATTAATTTGACAGAGTTAAACGTGACATTTCGAAATGAGCTAACACTTGCAATATTGCTATAAATTTAATTTAATTTTAGGCTTTTCCCTAGGAGGCGTAGCGGTTGTGTGAAGGCCATTGATCTTTTTTAATGGATCTCCTTGCTATTCTACATTTAAAAAGTACTAGGAGCATATGGCCGAAAAATTGACTGTCAACAAGACTTTGAAAAGGAGGTTCATTAAAGTAGATGTTCAAACTCTTCGTTCTAATCTTTACATATAAAATATTTATAAAATGCACTACATAGTAAAAATATAATTTTTTATGCCGCTCTACCTATCGACATCACCGCGCGCTTGTGGTGCGATCTGGCGGCTCCGCTCGTTAGACGACACGCGGCGCTAAGTACAACCAACATGGCGGCGCCGTTACGCTTAAACTCGTTCAATTTTCAACAACTATAACTTTGGAACCAGTGAATTCTTAACATTAAAGCTTGGATTTTCGGCATTCTCTCGTCAAAATCTACAAGATTACTGTGTCCCTAAAGTGAAGTTCAGCCTAAATGAATATGTAGCACTGTGATATTAATTGTTTTTAGAACAGATTATTGTCGAACGAACATTTTATAGTGGAACTGAGGTTCTCTGGATGAAGATGAAAACTGGATGGAGACTTTTGAATTTATCCTATCTAAACCATAGGTTTTTTTCAAAAAAGATTATAAAATTTCACGAGCATATTTTTAAAATTGTACTTACGAAATCGATTTTTTGGACCTGTTACACTAGAGTACCTCCACGGAACGACGAGTTTAACCTAATATCCAATTCAGCCAGCATTTGGATTTCAATCCTGTTAGCTGAGACATCGAGTTTCGAGGGACTCGGGCACGTAGCGTCGCTTTTAAGCTGAAAGGTAGTACGCGCGTCGGCGACGCGAACAAAAAGAGCGTCGATTGATTCGCCGGTCCGGTAAATATTTAATCGCTCGCGGAAGTTGCGCGCTGTCGATATCGAAGAAGATATCCGCTGCCGTCGAAAGGTGTGGCTGCACGCTCACCGAAAGTTGCCTAGCAGTAAGTTGACAAAGTGGTCCATGGGAAGGACAACGTTCCTCCGGGATTAAAGGATTTCCCTCTTTCCCTCTGCCAGGAAATCTTCCACGAGACGCGGAGCGGGCATAGCTTGCATTCGACCGTACTTACGGTTTTGTCGGGGATCGACGAGCAGATACAGCCGGATCATCCTGGCCTGTCGCCAGAGCGAAACAAATACAAATTTAATTAACCAGAAAGCAGCAGATAACGCCGTATTGTATGTATTTTTTTTATGCACACGCGATCCTTATCCGACAACGAAATCCTCCCTTTTCATGCCTTTTACAGATGATCTGACGTTATTCCCTTTCAACTCGATAGATAATACGACTGCGCGGTACCACTTTGTTGCTTTTTATAAATGAAAAATCCTTTACTCGACGTCCGCCTTTTTTCAGTTTAATAGCCGCGTTTTAATTGTTATAAGACAAGACATTTTGCAATGAGACATTATTGTCTTTCGATTCGCAGTGGGAATGTTTGAAGTAATTTGTCGATGTTTGTGAATAATTCACAATAGTTTCTTAGTAAAATAATAGTTGATTGTTGAATAATAATAAATAGACTGTGGATCTTTATGCAATTATGCCTCATAAAAATTTTCGAAAAATGTTGGAGTATGAAATTGAACAACAATCACAATACCCGCTCTATATCATCAGCATTAACGAATGCCCGTCATCTAGCGGTTCTGCTCGGTAAGCGGTCCGCGATCGTCACTACAAACCAATATGGCGGCGCCCTTACCTGTCAAAAACACTGCAAATTGCTCAACTTTAAGCGACTATAACTTCTGAACCATTGATCCTACAGGATCGAAACTTCGATCTGCAGGTTCTTTGGGTACAAATCTACTGGAAATACATAATAATTCATAGGAAAAAGGCAAAAATTTTGAGTCCGGTAAAGTAAAGTTTACCCGATGAAAACATTCGTTTCGTCGTTCGCTCTATTCTTCGATTGTAAATCAAACTGGAAATGTCCGGCCAGGTGAAATAATTATTGAGCGAGTGGCGTACGTCTTGCTGTGAATGTCTCAAACGGTTCGCGAAATTTGATCGAAAGGTCCCTTCCCGCGATATATCCAGGAAACGATCCCAATTTCCCATTCGTTTCATAAATCCGCCACGGATTCGTTCCATACAGAACGTAGCTGCCGCGTATACATTATCGGGCTGCGCGCAGGAACAACGTGGACCCGTCTATACGGTGGCGGATAAGTTATGGGTCCCATAGCGAACCGTAGATCCCATGGACGCAGACGTACTGCGATCATTATCTGCGAATTTATGGTGCCGGTCGCAGCGTCACTCCGCCATGCTTTCCCGTGGTATTGCGCCTGTTAAAAGGGACCTATGAAATCTATCAGATACACCTTCGACCGTGTTCTCCGATTTAATCATCGGTGGAATTGCCGGGTAGTTGAAACTCCATGAAACGGTTGTCTTAATGCCGATTCAATGTTTCACTGCTCTCAATGCCTGCGATACGACTTCACCGTGTATCGACGTAGACGCTAGACAGGAGGTATTGAACGGTATTTTATATCATCCGGTCCGCCACATGTGAAACACTCGGCAGCCAATTTTCCCTGAAAATTGCGTAAGCAGTTTGTGCAATTTTTTATTGTCGAAACTCTCAATTAACACTAACCGTATACAAAATTTGTCGTTTATATATTGTTTTATAAAAATTACAACACTGAACTTATTTAGATGTTTCACAATTTTTGTAATAATACGTGCTCGAATAAAGAAATTTATTGAATAATTTCTAATGGAAGCATCTTTATAATTTCAATAATTGGAAAATAAAGAATGTGGAAGTCGTGGTACGGTTAGTGTTAATAAGAAGTGCCTCACTTCAAATAATTTTAATTCCGTCTATTTTCAAATGTCCATCTTGTTAAAAACAGATTCGTAAAGAGGACACTTGGGGCTATATCTTAATTTTTGTCAATTTTTTAAAAAATGGCCCGCTATGAAAACACGGCATTTTTTTTAAACAATTGCAAACGAAATGGTGAAAAATACATTTTTTTCAAATGACAATATTTTTAGTAGATACTCTTATGTTTACACTATAAGCTCCCAAAAACTCATTTTCATCGGTTTGATAGTTCTAGACTTATGATTTAATAAAAAAAGGGTGACACGTTTTTTTTACACGTCTGTAAAATTAACAATATTTTTAAGATATCTATTCTGAAAGCAACGGATAATACACGGTCAGATAATTGAGACTTTAATGTATTTGAAAAAGAAAACAATTTTATAGAAAGATTTTGAATTCGATAATAATTATTTACTGTTTTCAATCAAACATATAATAAAAATAATAGAAAAAATATATATATTATTCGTTTCACTTATGTCAGTAAATGCTGATCCACATCAAGTTATTACGACAAACAAATATTCTCCACAAATAATATTTGCAAATATTAATGCAAATATAAAATAATATGAATGCCGTATTTGAGCCCGTGCTTTGTGTATTTTGATATGCTATTTGGTTGAACATTAATTTTCGATGTGCTCTATACATTCATATTCTATTTCCTGCGTTTTAATTAAGCGAATTGAACTTCCTGTTATTTTATGTTCTCATAATTGAATGAAATCTTTTGGTAGTAAACATTTTCGGTAAATACAACATGTTCTACATTTTCGCATGGCTTTCATTTCCATGCTGCAGGGCTACGAGTTACAGAAGTATTTGAAAAATTGATAACAGTTTTATTACTAAACACAACCACCAATGTGGTTACCGTTTATTTATAAAAATACTGCAGTTCTCGTACAATTTATGAGAAAGAAAACATTTAACTTTTGCACATTACCAATTATTACAGTATCTCACTAGATAAAATAATATTTTCTCTATTTCTTGTAATCATATCTTTTTAATTTCCCTCTTTGATAAAAAGACTGCAATTTGTAATTTTATTTGACAGTTTAATGAGACATTTAATGATACGTTTGCAGAGACTATTCCTAAAAACAATGTTGTTCTTGTAATTCCTTCGAAGGTCATTTCAATGTCAACTTATGATACATGGTTGAATTTGTCTTTTCGTTAGCTATGATGTTGCACTAATCAAAATACGTCTTTCTGTTTACAAATGACGGTGACTATGAAATATCGGAAAATATAACCTTCAGAAAAAAACTAATCCGTCATAATAATTGCCCCATTGAAGCAATACATTTTCCCCAAAGGCACATATTTTTTGGTATAATTCTCCAAAATAATATTGATGTGAAGTTTTTTTTCTCCAGGTCATATTTTCCGATATTTCAAGGTCGTCGTCGTTTTTGTAAACAGAAAGACGTATTTTGATTAGTATAACGTCATAGCTAACGAAAGGGCAAATTCAACCACGTATAATAAGTTGACCTTTAAATGACCTTCGAAGGAATTATTCTACAAAAAGAAACACTGACACATTATCAAACAACATTTTTTGTTTGCAAACAGAAGTAAACAAAAATATAAGGACTTGCCCAGGTTTCCCAAATATCGGCGAACGCCATTTCGCGATATTTCATTTATACAAAGGATTAGGAAATAGCAGATGGTGTTCGACTAACCAGCAGCTTTCGGCTAATTCCGGGTTCTTTCTATTGGCAGATGGCTCATGTTCGAGGAGCAGGGAGGATCAAAAGCTCGTATATTCCAAACTTACTACTCGTCTCTGGAGTAGGTGAACGTGGCAACGCATGAACAGTAAACCGTGCGAGAATTAACACGTGCCTCGGCCCGGGTACTTTCGCCGGCTTTCTTTTGCAGCCCAGCCAGCGATGAGAGTGAAGTGTCGGGCCGAGAAAGGGTCGAAAGCTTGCCAGTTGAAGTGGCCGAAAGCAGGAGTAAGAGAGCAAACATTTGGACCGCGATGAGAATCCACAATGGAGGCTGGCACTCGTCGCAACTCGACGACTCACCACAACATTATGTAACACCGCGTATTGCGTTGCTACGTGCGAAAAACCACGGCTGGCTCGCGCCCGGAGGCCGGAGGCCGGCGGAACACTTCCGCCTCCTGCACAACCGGAACCCCAGTTCCCATGTCACTTTCTTCCTCTGCTTCCTTCCAACAAAATTATATCCATTTTTGTTATAACACCGAGTGACACGTCCTCCCCCTCGAATCAGTAAATCAATTTTTTTCAATGTTATTTTCTGCCAACCGTCACTGCATGCATTATTTACTGGCGATTATCCAATATCCTCGGGAAAATTTCATGGGCTGTACAGGGTGTCCTAACTCTACCACCCCTTTGTTATTTATACAGATACAAAACATGTTTGCAGAGAAAGTTACCTTTTTTGACGGGGTACACAAGTCTGTGTGCGTAGAGGTCACGTCAAGGTCATATTTCCCGAGATCTTACGAACAGTAATGATTTTTTATATGGAATGGCCTACGGTCTACCATTTGTATCGTGAATCTATATTCTGCGTACAAACGTAGTGACCTACTAAACATCTGGCAGAGGACTGTGAAGGTATAGAGAGAATAAATATAAGTATAGAAAAGATGGTACAAGATAAAAGAGTGGGAAAAATAGTAGACTGGCGCAAGAGTATCGAGAGAAAAAGGAAAGAAATAATCAAAAGGAGAGAGGGAGAGGCAATATTAGATGTAAGACATTAGGATAGACTAACCTTGATTATAGACAATAAGGCATAGGGTGTGGCATGGGATTTGGATGAATGGGTGGAAGAATGGATGGATGGAGGGATGGGTGACATATAGAGAAAAAAACTGTAAACCAAGTCCAATTTCTTGGCCGTAAGGTCGAAATAAAATAAATACTGCCACTACTACGTAGTGACCTACTACTCCTCGTGTCTCACAAATTGTCTCCTGGCAGGAATTCGAGAGGAATGTAGCAGCAAGCCGTCCGATTGGGTCATTCCACTCGTACTTTCGGTTCTAGCCGAATTACTGGCTAAAGTGTGTGATGTCACGACCCCCATTGCCCCTGTCTCGAGGGACAATTTGTGGGGCACGGAGAGTACTTGCAAGCTACTAGGCCCTCAACTTGAATAGGCTATGTACATATGGCAAATTATTTGTCAATTTATTTTTCGAAATAAAGCTTAAATTGTATGTTAATTGTTATGAAGGTTTAGGGGTCTCCCGAAGTAGCATTTCAAAGGGGGAGGAACACTATTAGCGAAGTAGGTAAAGTAAACCGCACAACTAAATCCTACTAGTTACACTACATTTTTTAGGGTAACACTAGAGTCAGCCTCCAAGATTATCCCAAAATGGCAGCAAGACTCGAGCACCACCGCAAGATAGACACACAGACTACTTACTCAAACACTCTCATCCAAACTAGAGAAGACAAACACTCGACCAAGGATCGTCGATCCTTCATCAAATTCCCTCTTCGCCTGAGTTCAAAGTTTACCTACACGTCTTCGGGGTCATCGCCGGACACAACAAAGCCTCCGACGAGGATTAAAAAACACAGATCAACAGCAAATCCTTCTTGCGAGCCGGGTGGTCAACTTAAAACCGAAAGAGCCAGGAGCCTAAGTTTGCGCAAGAAAAGCAGAAGAGGATCTCTCGCTGAGCGCGGAGTTGTAGAGTTCGAAGAGAGACGTTTTTGGGGGGGGAGGGTAGGGGTTGAAGAAGAGAGACAGGGGAATTGTAGGCAGCCCTAAGTAGAGGGGATAGTGGAGATTGTAGCATGGCTCTCGAACGTCTCTGCCGGTGGTTAGAGAGAGGGCCGTGTGATTGGACCAACGACCCGGACATCCGTCGCTTTGGAACTTGGTCCACCGTTAAATATGGCAACCGACGGGCCGGGCGACTAATGTGATTGCTGGCAGACTGTTAGAGGACGCTAAAAGCACCGTGTCGTAAACTCTACGTTCCGCACACTCGGAGAGAGGAGAGTCCATCCGCACACAGACACCGGCACCTATCGGTTGCACGGATACCAAACTTCTAACACCGTCAAACGGTCCGCGTTTCCGTCGTAATTTCGCCCCGGATGAATTTTGTATCGAATATCCACGGCTGCATGTGGGACTTCCCTCGATCAACTCGCCTAATACTCGTTACAGGCCGAGGGCGCTGTCTCGCGAGTCGATTCGTTTGTTTTGGACCAACCAACCTTTTGGCAGCTTGGCCAACGCGACTTCTTCGACCAAAGTTTTATACGTCCAACCGGGCGTCGTTAACAATTTATCTACTGGCAGTTTGCTAATAATCCTTTAACACTATCCAGGTTAAAAAATAAATTTTTGAGGGGTCAAATGTGGCCCCTAAACCAAATTGATCTTCCTTCATATCATTTAATACAGGGGTGGCTAAACTTTTACAAATCATGCGTCAATTTTTTTCGCATACGAGTTCAGATGAGCCATGCAACTCGAGCACTTTTTCTACCTTCTTACGTTCATTGTTGTGGTTAGAAAATAGGGATAGGGGTATAGGATCTGCTTCGCTTAGGGGAGGAAAGGGGTTCCTTGCTCAATCACGCAACTAAGTTAATTAATTATTCGAGCACCAATCTACAATAGTGAGAAATGATCTTCTAAACGAGAGGGCGATCGCTGTTGTGACCTCGCAATTCACATCCTATAATTAAACTGTCAAAAAATTGCGAACTGATGAACTGATGAATAAGAAGACTATATGAACTAAGAGCACTCAGGTGTTGAAAATATGAAGATGGATTCAGTTATTACGCCTACTTCAAAAGAATAAGTAGTCGCAAAGATACAATGCGCTACAGGTTGGCCACCCCTGATTTAATAGAGTACCTAAAGAAAGACCTCTATGGCAAGTTCCAAGTCGATACCCCTACAAGAGTGGTTATAGGGTCAGCTTTAATGAGGTCAGGTTTAATGAATTATACTCCATTTCTTCTGGTATGACCAACAAAAAATTACGAAAAAATTCATGAACATTTTACCTGATAGTATACATGCCCGTGAATTTTTTCAGAATTTTCGACTGCAAAATTGATTTTTAAAAATTGCTGGTTTTATATTGAAGAGCGAACAGCGAACAACGATTCTAGAGACTCCTAGTCTGTCCAAAAATAGTGACCTCTGTATACACTGTGAACTTGAGGACAAGTTGGTAGACTATGGATCTTCATGCAAAATAAAAATGCATTACGTCAAGCCTCGCGAACAGAAATTAAATGAAAATGTTCTAGGTCAATTGTCAGGAACGGAAATTAAATAAAAATGTTGTAGATCAATTGTCAGCAACGAGGAATAAATAAAAATGTACCAGGTCAATTGTCAGGAAGAGAAATGAATGAGAAATGGAATGAAAATGTTCTAGGTCAATTGTCGAGGACAGAAATAAAATTCCCACGATTTACAAATTTTAGAGGTTCATTTTGAAAACAATCTCTGGAATGACATATTTCAAAAGTAACAGTAACACTCTGTTATTTAATTATTTATAAATGTTTTGGGTGTGTCGATTTAATGGTGCATTATCAGAAAGTAGGTAAAATCTGTGTATGAATCCTTAATTTCATTTTACTTTTATTGTAAATGCGAAATGATGTAAGAAACAAAATGCACGAATGTATTTTGATTTTTTATTAAAAAATTAATAACGTTTGTTCATGCATAAAATTAATTTCATATATTTTGAATGGACTAACACGTCGGTACGCTAAAGTATACGCTACAAGACCTCGTACGCATTTGTTATTAACAATATAGTACTATGTATATGCCAGTTATATGTGCTTGCTTCTCAAACGTACGATGCCAGCTTCAATCGAAGCTTAGTCAATTCAAGATTCAGAAAGCACATTTATGGTTCACCAAACACAGTAGATTGCTACGGACCTTACAGTTAGTATTACGGCAACAGTTGAATACAGGTGGGCAATACCGTGGACCGCATTGTGTAAGTACTGTACAGATTACTTGCTTCTAAGATGAAAACTGAAATTACGACTGTCATAGTAATTTCTAAATGGTGCATAGTCGTGAAAGTAACTTGTAAAATTTAATTAAAATTTGACATCAAAATTTTGCCAAAGTTTTTCCTTTAACTTGTTTGTTCTTTTTTATATTATTTCTATAAAATGTTCCATAGTACTCACTATAAGTTGAACCGACAGTCCAAACGGCAATAGAATTAAAGTTGTTGCTTACCTGAAACAGTAAACAGACGATAATTAGTTATCGAACCACATATACATGTACAAATGCAATACTACAATATTTACATACAATACATAATAATTTTTAAATGTATTATTAATCATTTATAATGCATTTGTAGTGAGTAGATAAACCTCAAAATAGCAAAACATTAGAAGAATCTAAAAGTATTGTCTTACTATTTAACCTATTAAAATCAGTGATAATATATTTTTATTTAAAAATTGTTTCTTTTAATAGAGGTACAAAAATTTAATTAGGCGGCGCAATTATTAAAAAATTTACCAAAAGCAGTGGTATTTTGGAAATTTTTTTCTGAACTGTTATAAGTTCAATCAAAGCAGTCTTTGGGTAAACTTTACTTTACCGAACTCAAAATTTTTGCCTTTATTCTATAAATTATGTAATCCAGTAGATTTGTACCCGGGAACCTGCAGATCGAAGTTTCGACCCTGTAGAATCAATGGTTCAGGAACTATGGTTGCTTAAAGTTGAGTAATTTGCTGTAATTTTGGTCAGTTTCTGCTTAAAGTCTACAGATTCCTACATCTTTCGATGCGTGTCGTTCTTTTCTGCGTCAACCGATTTCGATGAAATTTTCAGCATGTGTATAACCAACATACATCTACAAAACGCATATTTTAAATTTTCATAACGGGCTCTAATAAAAAAATTATAAATGGTGCCTCTTTTACTTTCTCGTGTAACTTTTAACAACTGTAATTTTTCCAAAATCTTTTTTGCATGTCATTTGGTAAATCAATTCTTCTAATTGCTAAAAAAATCAGGTCGTTTGGTCCGATCATAACTATGTTACATTTCTAAGTACAGCAGTGGTACTTTTGTATTGAATAAGTAATTTCGAGCAATTTAACAATTCGATTTTTCGAACCACCTCGGTGTCCCAATTAGTTCGAATAATCAAGGTTCTGCTGTGCTTCCTTAAGGCGGTGACGTCAGAACGCAATAAAGTCCACTATTTCCGTCACTAATTTACGAAAAGCCATTCAGTAGCTCATATTACTGAAACTAAACACGTGCAAAGGATAAGCCGCCCCTAATCCACTTCAAATTGAAATTCATATTCTCTTCGTGTACCATTGGCTTGCCAGCGAAGGTAGTTGTTCCGTCTGCAAAACATAATTTCCCGTCGAATTTCAATTCTGGAATCATGACCTTTCCTTCTCTGGGTCAAACGTAACCGGAATAATTGCGGTATCGTTAATGTATTCTAGTAGGAATCCACTCTAAGTCCATAAAGCCGCGTTACCATAACCCCTTAATTGGTCTTCCCAGGAGTGCTGGGATGGTTCCAGCCGTGTGTCGATGGTAAATTTATGGAACCCCGAGGTCCAGAGTAATTCAATTACTGCTCCTATTAGAATAAATTCTTCCCGGCTTCGTTTCCCCGCCATCTACAAAAGGTTCTCTTGTGTACCCGTTGAGACCCTTACGGAATCAATTCTTATTTGCGCCGCTCAAAACTCGCTTTCCCGATTCCGTTCTAGTCGATATCGTTTATCGATATAGCACCGATTTCATTGAATATGCTGAGATATCTTCTAAAAATTTAATTTCGTCCGTAGCTTCACTGTTTATACTCCGATATAATTAGTTAGACATATTCATAAAGCAAGTGGCACCCATATAGATTTTAGAGTCCTTTCAGTACCGTGCAAAGAATAGGTTATGTTAGCTGTAATATCCTGTAATGTAGATAGATGTCACTGGAAGTTGTCCTCAGACGAAAGGCAACGATTACAATAAATAATAACAATGATTGAACTAAGGATCTTTATGCGCATTAACATTTGTTTGCATTAATTACAAGAAAAGGGAGTCACACTAAAATTGATTTCTTCTCTTAATAATTTTAACAGGTTATAAATAATGTGCCAGTGATATTAAATTCATTTGATGTTTCTTGTATTTTGTATTCCACCTACTTATTTTTGCTATAAATATGTACATCAAACCCGCAGTCTAGTAATAATTAGACTCCGAATTTGATACATTTTTGACAAAAATGAGTTGGTGCAATTTAAAACAGTAAAAACATTAAAAGACCTTAAGAGTATTCATATATTATTATCACTGCATTCAAATTAGTAATGAAAAATATGAATTTATGTTTAGCTGCTGTGTCTAATAATTGATCCACAAACTTTTTATTTTACAACAATTCTGTATTTTTAATAATGAATCACAGTTTACCTACATAAAAGTTGAAAATATTAGTATTTCGTGATAAAAATATGGATTAATCAATTGTAACATATTCTTTTTTCAAATCATGAATTTTTTAAAAAAATACACAATTTATAAATATATATGTTTCAATTTCAAAAGCTACCTTTAGTCATTCAAAATGGCGAATTGTAAATATATAACAGGATATAAGAATATATTTTCGAATACTATATCATACTAAAATATATCATCCATGACAAAAGGTTATTTTGCATTGTAGGTACTGTAAAATATATTTCAAAAGATCTTATAGTAATAAAGGCAACAGTGAAAAATAACAATGATACAATTCTGCATACCAACGCGAACTATTCTCAACGGTAGCGAATATTTCACGATGATAGATTCGCAGCAGTGTAATATACATACGTGGTGACTTATACGTTCGTTCACAACAATGCGAAAAATTTCCGATAAGATTGTAGTATTTTTTCCACGACGAATACATTTCAGATTCCAAAGCGTATTCTTTACTACTACTTCAAATTCAGAACTTATAGATAATATCACCGACAGAGAAAATAAAGTAAGGTTACTTTAAATAGATACAGTATTTTATCCATAAACTAGGGGGCTCCGCCCCCTGCTCGCTTCGCCAACCCCCGCGGCGCCACACACTCTCTCTCTCTCTCTCTCTCTCTCTCTCTCTCTCTCTCTCTCTCTCTCTCTCTCTCTCTGAAAAATATACACTGTCAATTTTCGGTTCCCCTTCAGAAGGCAACCCGCTTCTCAATTTTCGGTTCCCCTTCAGAAGGCAACCCGCTTCTCAATTTTCGGTCCCCTTCAGAAGGCAACCTGCTCGGCGTTTTAGGGCGACAGAAACCACAAAACCATTTTATATAATAGAAAGATATCCCAAATGTCTGGCCTGTAAATGTCCCAGATCTATCCCCACTACTGCGGGGTATACCCCCTTGAGGCGCCATGAAACTCGAGAGGCCTCGGTCGCCGAGAAGTATGACATCATGCGGCTCGAGTATATCGATGAGATCACACTAATCCGAATTTCTAACTTCTTTATTTTTCATTTTCTTTTTATGGAACTTTCATTGACATATTCGTGGCATTTTTCTAATGCAAAATCATACCAAATATGATATAATTCCGATGATATTTACTTGTATAATAGACGATTAAAGTTTCTGGCGCAAGGAAGGACAACGCATAGGAAAGAAAAAGACGCGGAGAGCCACAGTCGCCGGCACAGTTCAAAGGCTCGCACTCTTTGCGCCAGAAACTTTAATCGTCAATTACACAAGTAAATATCATCGGAATCAAAGACAAAACCACTACAGTATATTATTTTACAATTGCCTATAGGGTGTACAGAGACTTTTTCACTATACATCTAATTAAGTTAGAAGAAACTATTGTACTTTTGATTTAAAACATTCGTGTGCTACAAGTTACAACAGAAAATAAAAAAATGTCTAAGTTTTTAGTTAACTAGAGTTCCAACTCGAATGTTGCATAAAATACATGGCCTTGTTTCTCGAAAGTGAAAGTTCTATTTAAGGCAGAAGCGTGTATCTAATGATTAGTTAGTGATTTTGGAAAGACAAGTATACGATACTGAAGAAACTTGAAACATATCATAGATAGCATTCCTAGAAAATTTTTCGAAATTTTCCATTCATGCTTGCCCGTTTAGTGTCCTACAAGTAACGTCACGGAGTAGCATCAATCTGACAGCACATTGAAAACACTTGTCCTTGGAGCACCACGTAAAAATGATCGTTAATCCATCCGCCAGCAGCGAAACTTCGGCAGGAACAGTCCGTTTCCGTTGGGACTGCGCCCGGATCCATGATCTGCCGAATTCCACGCAGACATTCTGAAATCCATACGGGTTCCTTCGCATAATAGAAGTCGAGGCCGTCGGGAACTCCCTGCAGATTACGTCCCGCCGTCGCGCGTCGTCGTTTCGAAAGGCAGGTACGTAAAAGTCTTTTACGATCCGCCTGTTCGGCACGCGTACTCCAGAAGTCGTTCAACCACGGCACGGCCTCCACGATGTGTTCAACGAAGTTCTTCCGCGGCGATCGCGGCTTTGGATAATGACAATATCAATCACAACTGAACGTTACGGTGATATTAAACCGTGTTGAAAACTTATTCTCACGACGAAAATAATCCACTAAATCGCGGCGCAGAATTTTACAAGTTCTTGATAGGATCGGTTTTATTCGGGTGGATCATTGTACGCTGCCGTAAAACGTGTTCATTTTCGTTGCTAATGCAGCGGGAACAAGACGGATGGTCATAACCTCACTGGTGTTAACCTATTTGTATATTGCTTAGGAATAAACTTTACCGGACCAAAAATTTTTGCCTTTCTCCTATAAATTATTATCTGTTTGGTATGTAATCCAGTAGATTTGAATGGCGAGAACCTAGGAGTCGAAGTTTCGATCCTGTAGGAACAATGGTTCACAAGTTATGCGCAGCTATTATAAATCATAAATGAAACAAAAAATCACAAGATGAAGAATAATTATTCAACAGTTTCATAAATGATTATAGCTGTAGTACATACAGTGCGAAGTATAAAAATATTCTTTTAGAATAATCTATCAAATTTGTCCAGTAACTAGATATATTTTAGTGTCTCGTTTTCTTGCAGCTTTGTCATATTGAATATATAAAAATGAAAAAATCCATTAGAGTTCTGTATATTTGCAAAATCGATACTCATAATTAACCTGTAATTGCAAGACACAGAAGCTAGACATTTATTTCGTTTTGCAATAATTTGAATCAATTGAGAATACTCTACACCTTTTTGCCCTAAACACGTGAAATCCGCAGTGTACTGGTAATGAATATTACAGCTGCTATCCGTCGATGAAATACAATGATAGAAACAAACACTAAATTATTGACTTTGTAACAATGATAGGTCACCTGATCGTGTAGCGCTTTTAGTATAAAATCAGCGTTCCGCGAAATTATTCCGGAAATTGCACACTAACGAATTCACTGCTATTAACCCCTCGATTCCCAATCGCGATCGTAGCCATTATAACTAAATAGCACTCCTGCTCATACAATTATTACGAGTGCTACATTCGAGGCTCGGCTTACTCCGCAAATTACACGCGTCAGAAATTCTATCGGTTCTTGTGGTGAAATTCTTCGAGTCGCTGAGAGGCTGCAATTAAACGAGGATGAATGCCTTCTGTCTTAAACGAGGAGAAAGACGGGGTGGGTGGGTGGGGGGTTGGAGAATGGGGATGAGAATGGGGGAGGGAGCGTAAATTCGCCGGAGCGAGAGGCTAAGTGTGTCCCACCTTTGTTTCCCCGACTCTAATGATTTCTCTCATTAGGCAATGTTACTTAACGCAGCGACGTGCAATCGAGCTTAATTAATTGTATTTGTCGCTTTCGATTATTCTGACTCTTGGCGACCCCGTTCCTGCCATTCCTCCTTCGTTGTCGCCGGATAAACGCCCAACAAAGCGGCAAGTGTTTGCAGTCGTTCTCCGTTCCATTGTCGACGTCTTGTTAGAGTTCACAAAGCTCCGCGAATGGATTAGGTATCGATAATACTTATACGATGTTCCTAGGTCGGCTGAATTAAGTATGATGATCTACAAAGACTGTACTGAAATAACACTTAATTACCTGTTACCTAAACAGGACAAAGACTTGCTTTAGAAAACTAAACATGCTATATCTAACCTCCTAGTTTGACCATCTTCATTCTCATATATGTTATTACTTGTGTTAGGTTATGTGTGAAAAAAGTCGGCTGAATTAAGTATGATGTCCTACAAAAATTGCAGTAAAACAACATTTAATTACCTTTTACCTAAACTTAAGAGCTGGCTTACCTAACCTACTGGTTTGACCATCCATCTTTATTCTCATACATGTCATTACTTGTGTTAGGTTATGTGTAAAGAGAGTGGTTTTCGGTAGAAATAATATTTATTCATTATACTTTTGTATTATGTTATAGGTAGACAGCGGATCTTCATGCAAAATAAAGATTGTCCACCTGAATTGCAACAAACCGGAGTGACATAGAAATTTATCTTCACTCTTAATATGAAGATAGGTTGAAAATGATGCAAAAATATTTCTAAATTCATCTAATGTTTTTCATGTTTTAAAGTACACCTACTCATTTGTGTCGTAAATGCATAAAATCCGCTGTCTAGTTATACGTCAAAATTCAACGAATAATTTGTTTTGTTTTCCAATTGCCATAAATTTAATATACACGGTGAGCATTTCTTTTCTTAAACGCAAAATATATTCGAACGTTTCCAACTATGCCTGACGGGCGACGATAATCATAATTTACATAATGATAATAATTTACTTTTCAGTTTCTTTGATCTTTACTTTTATGTCATTTATTTCAACGATCTTTGTTTGATATTTTTTTGTTATTTAGTATCGACACTCTCATATGCAATTCATTGTTAGCTGTACAATGTGTTTGACCATTGCAATTATATTAAATTTCTAAATTACAGTTTTTCAAAAAATTTTGGACATGACAACTAGACTTTCGGATCTTCATGCAAAATAAACATTTTGAAGTATAAAGTTCAGGGGCAAATACAATTTAATACGTTGATATTCTTAAAAACTTTTTGTCTTCCCATTGTCTTAAATTTCAGATATTCACTTTTCTGTCATAAATGCATGAAATCCGCAATCTAATAATAATAAACATTAATATTGATATCGTTGTAAATATTCAATTAACTTCACGCATTCTTCATTGTAAAGACCGCACTGACAATATTGTTAATATTATGAATGACATTATTACATTTAAATTTTGGATGTTTAACGATTCCCGCACGTGCAAGTGAAACATTGAAATTATAATGGTCTGCTTTACATAGAATTATAATTACAATGACATCAGATGATAAATAACATCATATGATTTATTTGTGTACCATGATTTTGGGGTTTGTGTATAATCATTTTGGAAATAAATTGAACTTTATAGTCAGATTTAGAACATTGTAATTTAACCTTAATGAGGTTACAATGTTGAAAGTCGATGGAATTATAAGGACAAATTTTAATCCAAAATCCCTAGTAATTACGTACAAGGCAAACGGTATTTAATATTCGACGCTTAAGTTCTTAGGTTCCTATCCTTCACAGAAAAGCTTTCAATACTGAAAGCGGAAGCACGATGAACTCGATCTTTGATCGTGACAACGGATCACTGACGCTTTTATCCCTTCTGACAAACAAACGACGATCCACTCGATAATCAGAAATCGGGGTAGAATATCCAATAACTGCTTTCAGAAACAAAGCCGCTGCAGACGGGTTTGAAGGCGTCAGCACTTGCGAGAATTTAAAACGAATTTATTATGTGATCCTAGCCTTTGACAATCAATCGAATTTATATGAAAAGTTCGATAGATATTCATACTACAGTATCAAAAGAAAAGAAGTCGGGACTACTCCGATTATAAATAGCCCGAGAGCTTTTTAGGATTCTCAGTGTAGCTGTAGCCGACTGACGCTCCTGGGTACGTTTAAAATAATTTTCACTGTAGCGGGTACCTCCTCCGCATAGTACCTCATACGCCCGGCTACCTCCTATCTGATTTGTCACCGATCACTATACACTGTCCTCAACCGCCTTCTGATATCCCAGCGTCTAGTAGGACCTACTAGATAACCCTACTGATGAGTCCTCTAGCAGGCCTAGGGCGATCGCTCCCTTTCCTTATCCTCCTCTATCACACCACTTCAGCTGCCGTCAAATTGGTGATCCCGACAAGGAAGAATGCAACGCAATCCGACGACCGCAGATGATGGCTACAACTAGAGGAGCCAGCAGCAACAAGACGGATCAACGCAACAAGGATGGGTGCTACTGCAAAACCCTACTAACATTTTGGACTAGCATAATTCCCGTTGAAAAATCAACGGTTGGCTTATTTCTGGAAATATGCCACTAATTTATTTTTAGCAGCCAGACCTAATCTTGTAGTATAGATTATTACTTCAGTGTTGTTTAATAGAGAAATCCCCATTGCTATATGTGTTGCTGGTTCATTAGAGTCGCAATTAAATTTCTTCGCATTTCCGATGAACCTATTCACACCGATGTATTTACATACCTTTGGAAAGCCGAGTAAAGTGCAATATCTCTGTTGTTCGATTAATTATGAGCAGTACTATGCCCGGGCATGAACCATCCAGAAGCGAAATTGCACATATATTATTCAGAGGATACAGAGAAATAGTTCAGGGTAGCAAATGGTTGACACACGGACTTAAGATACAAAGCAAACTTGTTTGATTAAAGTTTAATCCGCACGTTCCAAGTTTATGGTGTAGAACTTGCACTTGTAAAAAGTGTAATCCATGATTAATATTGCTGCAGGTAGAATTATGCGTGTGTAAATCTGCGATGGAAACCCACAATAAATACCAGTGTTTAAAAACCAGTCACATACGCGAGGCACATAAGACTTTCACCCGAAATATCTCCGTTGCTTTCAGTAATACGAAAAAATGTTTCAGGAAGAAAATGTTTGGTTGGGTATTTCAAAACCACTGTCGTTTTTTAAAAAATGGAATGACCTATTTTGGTTAGTGTAACATTATAGCTAATGACAAGACAAATTCAACCAGACAACTGTACATTATTACTGTGTGCCCGTGCTGCTATCCAGCGGTTTTATTCGGTAAGCGGCGCGCGATCGTCACTACAAACCAATATGGCGGCGCCCTTACCTGTCAAAAATACTGCAAATTGCTCAACTTTAAGCAGCCATAACACCTGAACCATTGATCCTACAGAATCGAAACTTCGATCTGCAGGTTCTCCGGGTACAAATCTACTGGATTACATACCAAGTACATAATAATTTATAGGAGAAAGGCACAAATTTTGAGTCCGGTAAGTTTACCTTTGATCTTTTATATAACGCTTTTGATTACTGAAAAACTCCATCTTTGCATTATCGAGAAAGGAGAGGGCGCATTCCGCACTCTTGCAATCCTGAAAACAAGTCTACCCCCTTAACGTGTTAAACAAGTTGGTTTAAAGAATTTGCAATGTTAATTAATTGAAGCATTTGGAAGAAAAATCTTCCATGGCGTAAGAGAACCATCTAATATCACGAGTGTTGCAATCGTTATTTTTACAAAAGGTTATCAAGGGTCAAAGCTCCACAAGAATAGAAAGTACTGAACCTATACGCTCAATCTAACCCGTTGTACCGAACCGATACTCCTGAAAGTGACCGCCTATCGAGGAACGAGAAGAAGTCGGAAAGCGTCGGATAGGCAGGATCGTTAAATCCTTTAACTCATAGACGACTTAGCCATCCTCTAAGGTAGAAGAGATAGCGGCCATTCACCAGGCTGAATTAACTCTTGGCCCAGACTGTTTCGAGGTTCGTAGACGTGGCCTTTTATACGGAGAGCACCGTTGGGGGTGACATTTCCCATTAAACTTTCCCCGATCTCGTCACCTCGTCATCGTAATTTTACGTTCCCGGATTACTTTAATCCCCGACGCGCCGATTGCATGTCCGACTCGAGTCTTAACATCGGAAGTTGAGGCTGCAAATGATTTCTGACAAGCATTGGTCGATGCTTTTCGGCTTGTCAGTTCATTTTCGCATGAATGCGGGAATCCCACTGGCTGATCAAATTATTAAACCCTAGCATTATATGAAAGATGCCATGCGCAGGCGAAGATATAGTAAGTGAGATTAGGCTACGGCGAGCGTGTAGCAAAAAAAATGAACAAGCCACGTCGAACAGTGGGACAAAGTGATGAAGTTCAAAGTCAAAGAACTTTCGATAAAAATGAGATAGAGCGATGATTTCTTTTTTAGATTAAAAGTGAAATATTGCAGAGTAAGGGAAAATAGAGAGATTATGGTACGGACGTTTTTTAACTTTGGAAATCCATGTTAAACTTGCAGAAGTACAAGAAAATTGTGGTTTATCTAATACCATGTACGGATTTCCCGTAGATTTTGTCACGCTGATTTCAAATCTGATCGCAAAATTTGCCTACCACCTCAGGATTTTGCAAAAAGTC
Source organism: Lasioglossum marginatum (assembly GCA_028455795.1). Taxonomy (NCBI): domain Eukaryota; kingdom Metazoa; phylum Arthropoda; class Insecta; order Hymenoptera; family Halictidae; genus Lasioglossum; species Lasioglossum marginatum. The sequence continues at coordinate 4,323,313 of CM052249.1, forward strand.
GATTTTTGTGGAAAAAACTAGTGAAACCATTTTTTCGTTGAAATAACGATTTTACAATTGAGTGTGTGAGAATATGTTGTTTCCTTTGTGATGTGATGGATATGTGAAAAAGTCCTTAATAAAAGTAAAATGAAACTTTAGAAGGATAGCAGAAAAAGACAGGTCCTGAAACTGGACTTACGAACAAAAACCAAAATTGAACTTCAGTAGAGAGTTGCGGTTGGCATGGGTCCAATCGAGAAAATCATCCTATCAACTTTGAAGTAACGAGAAATACCCTTCTGTAAGAGGTACAGATGGAGTTAACGGAAGAAATGGAATGACTGAAAACGTTGGAACAATTGGAGCATCCAGTTTACGAATCTCCAGTGGCGCACCACTAATTTCAATAATAGTACATTGCAACAATTTTATTACATTTCTGCTACTCAAGGTCATAACTTAGGTAAGCATATTCAAATGTATTTTCTCAGCCGCTACAAGATGGAATAAAAAATTTTCGTGCCCATTATTTACTTTAAAGGAGAAATCAACCCTTCTATGCTTTTAGGTGCGTGCCTATACATCGCAAACCAGAAAAGACATCAAAAAATGGTTGAAGCAAAAGTTACATCGTCTCTCGGGGCCCATAGATCTGCCCGATAAATTTTTGGAAAAAATTATTTTTCCGAAAATAAAAATTTTGAAAATGCTTTTTTCAAAAAATTGTTCGCACAGATGTATGGGCCCAAAGATACGATATAACTTTTACTTCAACTATTTATTGATATCTCTTATGGTTAGCGATTTAGAGGCACGTACCTGAAATGATAGAAGGGTTCTCCCTTAAAGGAGAAAACCGGCACGGATGAAACACGGCTAAATTCTTAGGTAGGTCTAACGAGCACTTATGCAAGGTCTCGTCAAAATCGGCGTCTATCAGTTGCGGAGATTCCCTTGTAAGTGAATTTTCCAGTGGCAGCTTCAGTTTCGCAAAGTAGCACAATCTAATAATTTCTTCCAGCACTTTTTGCGAACGCTCATTCAGAATTCATCTTAATAACCTGATAAAACTAGTTGAAGCATACGAAGGCTAATTACAAAGTAAAAGCTGGAAACTGTTACGGGTCGTGGAGGGTTACCAGAGAACAGTATAAACGTTTCAGACCCATAACCTCAGGATAAAGCGAGCAACAAACGACATTAAATTCTATCGCACGCTGGGGAGTAGACGGAGTCTGAGCCCACTTTACGCAGTCTCCATTAGCTGGACGTGTGAACTTCCGGTCGGCGCGAACCCGTCGCATATCAGGGCCGACGTAAAAATTTAATTAACCGTAAGAATGGAATCGAAGGTTGACCATAACGGCCGTCTCGAACTGTTGGCAAGAATCCAGCCGCGAAAATCGCCTTAAGTCGGCGACTGGCTTGGGAGAGGCGGCAAGGAAAGGCAGGAAAAGGCAGCAGGAAGAAGGGAAGAACAAGGAGTGAGCGTACGGTTTTTAACGTTGAGGTAGGACAGGTCTAAGCTTTCCACGACCAGGTCCTTGCTCCCCTCGCCCCTTAGTGCTGGTCGTCCTTTTTGTTCCTGTAAGGTCTCGCAGCACAGGCTTCTGGAGAAAGGGGACTGCTTGGAGAAAGAGGAGGGCCAATAAGAACCACCCCCGTGATTTAGTGCACCGCTGCACTGCGCTTCTTACGGCTAGGGTGGAGACGCTAAGATAGAGACGGAAAGAGGGCAAGGAACAGCGTCGGACGACTTTAAAGGGAGATGATAGCTATCCTATATTTCACTTTTTTTCCTCCGCAGTCAATGGGGAAAGTCAGCAATTGGAACTGTATTAACAACCCTTTGTGAACGAGTACCCATCGTTAAATGACCGGCATCAGCTTGTTGCTCTTGCCGTTCACGGTTGTTTTCACGGCAAGCAGATCATTCTTTCATTGTGCTAAAACCTCCAATGCTTCTCTCCGTTTTAACACACTGACTCTGTTCGTCCCAGGCTGGCAAATCGACAGTCCTCATAAATCAATATGATGGGAAGCTTGTCATTTGGCTATGTGAATTTAACTTTGGCTGAACTTGGGGAAAAGGATCCTCCCCTCAGATTTCAATGACCTTGAAATATGTTGTCGAGGTCATCATTCTCAATAACATGTCCCTTTAAAGTTTTTGGCGGTCGGCTTTAGTTTACGACGTATTCGCAAATTATAATACAAACTGGGTCTGGCTTAGATTTGAGGACCTAGATCAAATCTAGATCAAGGACTCTTTTCTACAAGTTCATCTAACTTTGTCAATACCTTCTTTCAAATTGAAAACTGAAGGCTAGATGAGGTATATATATATACTTTCTTTATCGAGATTTGAAGGTCACCTTCATTGTTTACGTCATTGAAAGTCACCTTCAACTCTTTGTTTACGTGACCCGTCACAATGACAGGTGCTGGTAGTTTTAATTCATGATTATCGAGATTGTAACCTCTAAATAATATATAAAAATAATAATGTATAAAATTTGTATACAATAATATATAAAAAGAACGTCTAAAAATTTAGATAGAGATGCATTCTTCCTATTTTTACAGAGTAAATTAAAATAGTCACTTTTAGTGTTTCGTAAACCTAATTATCATTAAGCCTAGCGCAGACAAGCGAATTTGTTTCACCATTACGAATGAAGCCATAAAGGTTGTGAAATGGGTAAGCAGTGAATGGTAAACACCGATCGACAAAATACGTTGAAATACGATAAAATTCACCTGTCAACCGATTTTTATTTATTTAATTCAGTGAACTGTCGAAACATCCGAAAAACTCGCTCCGTCTACAGTAAACCCCATTTTGTTGGCAATCCTAGAGATGGAAAATACGTGGATGTATTATGCAAGTCAGTTCCATGGAAGTACAGTCGATTTTACGCTCATTTTGTTTCTTCTCCCATCATTTTTTATGCGGACTCTCGAAGGATACGTATTAGAGAATTCTCAGTGGAATAATATGCAATGCAAATTTTTTCGAAAATTGAATATGCAAAAATTTTTTTAGGAATAAAATACATATATTGTGTTGAATTAAATTTGAAAATATAATAAAGGGTGTGGCCGGATAAGGGGGTCAAAAGTGCCTCTAAACCAAATTGAATTTGCAATAGGCCATTCGATAACTTATCTAAAGAAAATACTTTGTCTAATTTTCAACCCCATATGTCGACATCGGGGGTAGTAATGGGGTGACAAATTTTCAGAATACAGTGACCCGAATTAATATTCGGACGCACTAAAAAGAACGATAACTTTTTTAATATTCTGCTATACGATTTGAACTTTTTTGAGAAGCTAGAGCAATTAGTTTACTACAGGATGTGAAAAGAAATTTTTTAAAAAAATGCAATTGTTCGGAATTGTAGAAAAAATACTAAAAGTTGTATTTTATAACTATTTTATGTGGACTTATATTGAAAATTCATATTTACCAAATGCAATTTTTAAATTTCCGATATAGGTCCTATAAAAAAAAATTGTATAAAGTTCAACATTTTCACCACGATTCTGAGCAATTGCAATTTTTCCAAAAATATTTTTCATGTTAGTTTGTAAACTAGTCATTTTAACGGAGTCTCGATAAAATACAAGTCGGTTGATCCAATAAAACTATATACAATAATACATTATCGCATAATTAATGCATACGAAATATTAAATTGTTGCATAATTAATGCATACAGAATATTAAATATCTTCTTTGCAATGGAGGGTTAAAACAGATTGAAATAAATTCCACTTAAATTTTAACAACTTCCTTAAGTATCGCATTTATTATGAGCAAAGGGAAATATTGCCGCTAGAAAGACAACTTTGCAGAAGAGCATTAACAGAAAGTTAACGCGAACTCATGATGACCTTCTACTGGTTTTCACGAAATCGTATTTTTTTTTTTTGCTTTCAGCTGGAAGCGATGACACAGAATTTGCCGGAAATTTGTCTCCGCGAAAGCGTTAAGAGGAAGGACGTTAATTTTCATTTGCATAGAGGGAGAATAAATTTGAAGTTCACGAGAAATGTAGCGTGTGGACATTAAATTCATAAGAATTTTAATGTACAGCATAAGCACTGGATCAGCGGTAATCCTGAACCTTTCGCAACAGGAGAGACTGTATTCCCCTAATATTATACTTTACATTTAACTGGTAGGAGACTCGCTCAGCTGAAAATTGCAATATATATCGTTTTACAACAAACAACGTAATCTTCTTTGCGTCGACGACAATTTATTAAACTCGTTGAGAAAAGTAACATTGGGCTTATCTCTTGTAATCTGTGATCTCTTATCTCATAACGGATTTTTCATCGTTAAAGATTTCTTTCGGTAAAACCTTTAATTTGCGACGTATTTATGAAATTTATTGACGTCCGACTTTCTATGGATTTTGAACATTCATAGATATCATGGATTAATGCTAAACTTACCACCGACGGTCAAAATGGCCGGTTCCAGATTTATTATTTTACGATGATTGAAATAATAAAAATGATTTGATAAGAATTGACTGTAAAATACCTTCAGTAGAGCACGTACAGTAAAGTCGCAATATTTTTCTTCAGTGCCTAGCCACTCCACTGCCGGCCAACGTCGCAGAGCGATGATTGATCTCGGCTCGGATATATCGGTGTGAACCACTACTAATCTAATTACAAAACTTCTTTATTTTCCATTATTTTTTTATGTAACTTTAACCAACTTATTTCTGGCATTTTTCTGATTAAAATGACACCAAACACGATATAATTTCAACTGTATTTAGTGGTTTAATCGACGATGAAAGTTTCGGGCGCAAGGGAGGACAGCATATGGGAAAGAAAGAGACACGGACAATCACCGTCGCCGGCACAGTTCGAAGAATTTCCCATACGCTGTTCTTCGTTGCATTCGAAACTTTCATCGTCGATTAAACCACTCAATACAATAGAAATTGTATCGTGTTTGGTGTCATTTTAATCAGAAATATGCCAGAAATAAGTTGTAAAATAAGTATGTCTCATAAAAAAATAATGAAACATACAGAAGTTTTGTAATTCGATTAGTAATGGTTCACACCGATACGCTTCGACCGCGCGATCCGTATTTACATGCTATCCTTTACTATGTTCGGCTTTCGTTTGTACTCTCGGGGCGATCGGTGCGATAGATGCAGTCATAAAAAAAAATGTCTCTACACGATATGCCTCCGTGCAGAACACAGGACGTTGGAAAAATATCGCGATTTTAAATAAAATCAATCTTGTCATTTTTATAAGGGAACATGTACCAGTTACTTTTAAGGTTCGGTAGGTTTAGTATTTTTTGTCAATTTTTTCTGTTTTTCATCAATTTTAAAGTTTACGACCTTGCATGACCTTGAACGACCTTGAACGACTATATTGTTGAAATTGTCTCGAAAAGGGCTACAATCGTAGGAGTTCGAAAACACGTGGTTCCATTTAAAAAACCTAAGTTGACCTTCTAATCTTATAAGCACCTCCACTTGAAAAAAAGTTATGTAGACCACGTAATGGGCCCCTAGATACCAAACAGCTTTTGTCTGAAGCATTTCTTCCTATCTCAAAAAATGTAGAAGTTATTCAGGTGGCTTGTCTTAGGGGACTCACCCTGTATATGAGATATCCGAAAGTTCTATATTTGATATTTCTATTTATGAGTATTTCGTGACACAGTGCACCAAAAAATAAAATTTGTATTTCATATGTGTAGCTTCTTCTCTATAATTGGGCGACACACTTTGCTAACAATGCACTAACTAACGAATTACGTAGACCCGGCCCTGGCCTTCACTGACAAACTATTTTTTTTTCTTCCGCGTTAATTCCACGATTCTGTTTACTGTGTGACCTCTTCTCGTCTTTTTCGCCCGTTGTTCCTCTTGCGAAAAACAGATACAGATACAGAGATGTAGCTCGAAAGCTGGCTCGGATCGTTAAAAGTCTCCAATTACCCGGTGAACCTCTTGCAGGAAGTCCGCCGCCTGCAGCTGCAGCTCGCCCGGCAACCGCGCCACATTTCGCAGCCTCAAACGCAGCTAGCTACCTGTTTAAACTTCCACTTTCCACTGGTACCCTTCATCCTTCTTCCTTGACCGATGCTTGTTCCTCATCGGCGAAGACTGATGAGGTCTGCTCGAGGTGCTAATTGAATATGAATGAGACCGCTTCGAAAAATCCAGAAAATCCAGTACTTAACCCCCGTTCGATAAATGCGAATGTAGGAAGTACCGAGGCACATTTGTTTTTTTTTTCGTCCAACATTTTCCATCACATACACGGTTAGGGTCATCAAATGACCCCAAACACGATATAGTTACGATTACAATTACTCGTGTAACAAGCGAAGCTAAGAATTTGTGTACCTCTACCGTAAATATTAAGTCCGGAGCATCAATCGATTGTTATATAAGTAATCACCGTAATTATATCGTGTTTGGTGTCATATTAATCAGAAAAACTAGACGAATACAATAGTGAAAGTTTCATTGATTAATTTAGAAGGCTTAGCTGGCACTTTTACTTTCTTGCAGTCCCCCTTTCTTTTTCAATCGCTATCTTTTTCTGCGTTCGCACGCTACAAAGAATTGAGTACCTCTTCTTGAACCGTCGCTCAACAAACCCTAAGATACGACTCTACCATTAAGTCACTAACAATAAGAGAATACTGTAGTAGCTTCTAGATATTAGTTACGCATTGAAAATTACTTTGGTAATGTCTCGTCAACTATTAGGTTTAGGACATATGAAGGTCATTACATTCTTACGCAGAATTCGATACTCTACCGATTCGTGGTGCAAAAAGTAGGTCTTTTCATTTAAGAGGACATTACACTTTCTCGGGTCGGAAAAATCAACTTTTTAGAAAGTATCCTATTGGAATGTGTCACATTTCAATATTATCTGAAAGTTTCAGAGGAAAATTCGAAATACTTTCGAAGTTATAGACGATTATAGCAGGCATAGCTGATTGAACGTAAGCAGATTTTATATGTGAAAATTCGTTTGTCAAAACTTTAAACGCGTTTTTCTCAAAACAACGTTTTTGTAATCGGCGTGCATGATAACTTAAAAACCGTTTAACCGATGGGCCTGAAATTTTAATATGTTCTTCTACACAACAATAGCCCCAGTAGAGACTAGAATAAATAAGATTGGTTAATTTTTTCCTCAATTCTTAACGTTTTTATTTACGAAGAAAATGCTATTTGGAGGTCTACCATTTTGTGAATTTTTGCTCGAACAAAATAATCGTAGTGTACACTGAGGCCATAGTCATACTTTTTCTAAGGATAATTCTTTTTTTTCAAACGTTCCAGTGAGCCACAATCGTCAGCAGATCAAAATTTTTAAAATGACTTCCATGAGGCTGCAGAAAACCCCTATAAAAAACGTTTTTTCATTACTTTATCAATCCCATAAAAATTATTTAAATTTTCGACCGAGAAAGTGTAATGTCCCCTTAATACAAATAGGTACAGATTTACGAACCGAGGTTTTGTATCCTAAATTCATTCTTTTGCAAACCAGCTCCAACCTTTTGCAAATCAAATTGGTCTTTGTTTTACGAATTCAGAGACAGGGAGCGGCCGGGGGGCGACCTGTGGGTCGGGTATACCTGCGAACTCCACCACGGTGACCATTCCTACGGGACTTACATATAGTGGCGTATAAAAGGTTTGAATACGAAAATTTCTTTAAATCAAAAATTAAACTTTCTTATTTTTGGTTTTTTCATGAATCAAACTTTTATCATCGCATTCGCCTCGTTTTTCTGATTGAAATGACACCAAACACGATATAATTACGACCATAATCAACCGACGTTTTGGACTTCACATTTATGGTAGAGATATACGATGTCTGTAAATATGAAGTGCGAAACATTAATCGGTTATTATACAAGTAATTATGATCGTAACTATATCGTGTTTGGTATCATTTTAATTAGAAAGACGAAACGAATACGATGGTAACTATGGTGTTTACTATGGTAGTCTATGGTAAAAATTCTCAAAATTAAAAATAAAAGAAAATGACTATCGAATTCGCATGGATTGCCTGGTGACTATCAAAATGCAAAATTGGGATTGGACATCATTCCCATTGCAACAACATAATTGTTTACGTACAAACATAACGGCGTTACGGAAATTTCAGGTACTGTATTATAGTTTCACTCATGTTTAATAGATCCGCAGAATTCACCGCGTGTCGAATGAAACAGCTCTTTCATGGTACAATTACGCACACCGCCAGCAGTTCGCTGTCAATTAGAAAACAATAAATAGAGGCAATCGGTCCTAGAGTCGATCAATTACTTTGGTCCTGCAATTGCTTTGTTACTCGAGATGTAGCGCGTCGAGTTGGTATTTGCGAGCGGACCTACAGTGAACCACGAAAGTATTTGAACGAACTTTAAAACGGTATAACTTCTTTTATGATCGGACCAAACGACCTGACTTTTTTTAGCAATTAGAAGAATTAATTTACCAAATGGCATGCAAAAAAGATTTTGAAAAAAATTGCAACTGCTAAGAATTACATGAGAAAGTAAAAGAGGCACCATTTATAACTTTTTTATTAGAGCCGGTAATAAAAATTTTAAATATGCGTTTTGTAGATGCATGTTAGTTATATACATGCTGAAAATTTCATCGAAATCGGTTGATACAGAAAAAAACTACAAAAAACTACAAACAGTATGATTGAGCACAAACCTGTTTAGTATACAATAATTACAATGTATATAATTATCTCCGTAATTGTTGCAGAGGTCTCTACCATAACTGTCAAATTTTATTACCACGAACCAAGCAGTAAACACGTTCGACAATCGAGCCAGCGAGAGGTCGAGTATCGGTGAAACTCACACTAACGCGTGGGAAGCCAAAGATTGCAACTTTTATAACTTTTGACTTTTTTAATGAAACTCATACCATCGTGTTAGTTTCGATTTTCTAATTAAAATGATACCAAACACGATATACATACAATCATAACTACTTATGTAATGTGCGATTAATGTTTTGCACTTCACAGAACTTTACAGAAATCGTGTATCTCTACCATACATGTGCTGTCCGAAACTTCGATTAATTATATCATGTTTGGTGTCATTTCAGTAATTATTATAAAGTATTCATTATTACAGAATATTCATTATTCATTATTATAGAATAGTCATTGTTATAGAATATTCATTATTCATTATTTATTATTATAGAGTATTCATTATTCATTATTCATTATTATAGAATATTCATTATTCATTATTATAGAATATTCATTATTTATTATTATAGAATATTCATTATTCATTATTATAGAATATTCATTATTCATTATTATAGAATGCTCATGGCAAAGTAAACATTATAAATGCAATGAAGTGAAACATAAAATATAATGTGACAATGAAAAACCAGCACGGCTAATGAAAGAGACGTAGAGGAAAATTGAATCGGAAATTCTGACGATTGCAATGTTTGAAAACATAAACGAAAGTAAATATTTAACAAAAATAAATATCCAAATTCGACGTTGGGAATAGTAATTACGATTCTTTTTCAATTAATTCAAACGTTCAACAACCGCTACATATAATCCATTTGTAAATAACTTGCAGTTGAAAAAGATACAGCTACCTCGAAAAAGGTGAAACGGAAAAGGACAGAACAATACACCAGAGACTAAGCAATATATTTTCCTTTATCATTGGAGCGTGTAATTGCCCAAACAAAATGAGAGAAATATCGGCTTTTTATTCAGAAGGAACATGAAAGTGTAGATAAATAAATAATAAGTATAACGTGCACGAAAATTAATTTTTTTAATTTTTAGGAGTTACGGATTAATCTGATCTCTAATTTATTATGTTAATATAATTTTTATTATAGATATTAAGATATTATAGATATAATTTTATTTATTATATATTATAATATATTGTCATTTTGTTTCAAAGAACATCAATTAAAATAGTATAGTAATGTTTTTGTTATTAAATAAATTGTTTAATTTATTTGCCGAATCCTCAACGTCTGCATAGGGGTTGGCTTTCGATATGGGAGAGTTGAGTTTTTGCACGCTTTTTATTTATTTGCCCAATCTATGTAAAAAACTCATCCGAAACAAAAAATTCGAGCACTTTTAGTTTTGGAAATCATGGGGCCATGGATAAGGTGATAAAAAAGGATTCAAAACTTTTAGGGTAGATAGCACTTATTCATTAAATTAATGAAAAAAGTCCCAATGAACGTGGTTTAAAAAGTTGACCGTTTCGAAAGTTATGAATAATTTTTCTTTTTTTCAAAGCAAGTGGCCTGTTTGGCTTATCTCACACATCTTCACACATTACAAGTTTTATAAACATATGAAACAAAATGTTAGTACAAATAATAATTATAAAGAGGAATAAGAAATTGTTGGTGACCTGAAAAATATTAATTATTATAATAATTAATTATTATAATAAATAAATAAATATTAATTAATAAATAGGATAATATAATATAATAGAATACTACCCATCGTAAAAATGTTGAACCCATTTTTACCATCGTATGCATCTATAGGGTGGTCCACTAAAAATAGTCGCGATAGTTGCGATGATATAAAAAATATTTTGTATATGTAGAACTTGCCTGGTATACATGTATGAATGTTTACATGTACAGTATCTTATTATTAGTGCAATTTGCATAAGTTAACAAGTATTTTTTAAATGCAAGCCTAGCTATACTGATTATATTTCTATAAAGTATTGATATTCGAAAATTGTATAATTGTATATTTAACAACATTATTCGTCATATGAATAATAAATATATTTTTTGTATCATGACTTTTATAATTTGAGCACCTACTATGCCATAAGTGTACATATTTTACAAGTTCTAGCTGATATTAAAATGCATTCAGAAACTGACCTTTAACTAACAAAATTAAAGTGCAATATGAAATTCATTTACCACAACTGAAGAAGAAATTTAAATGGACCACCCTGTATGTCCTGCAGACTCCCAACCATTTCAATGTATAGTTCCCAATATTTAACTTTAAAATATGGAGTTGTCATGAATAAAATCCATCTATCTCGCGATAAAACTTAAACGTCAATTTTCTGAGGAAACTTTAAGATGCTTTAAGAGTTTCCTTATAACTTCTAGCCAACTGAATATAATACGAGTTTAGTTTACAAAATTCGGCTTTGAATTGCAAAGTGAAGGACTACACTGTAGCATATCTTCTATGTCTCCCACTCTACCTTACCCCTTCTACGACACCATTTCCCCACTACCCGGCGGTCACGTGACGCGTTTCATCACTATCGTTCATGTATCACAATGTCACGTGACTGTGAGACCCCTTCTACGTAAGAGTAATCATTGCAACTGAAACAGATACTTAAGTGGCTATTTTTCAATGGGTTCAAAATGGGTTCAACATTTTTAATCAATTTTTTAATTACATTTGTAATATTTTTTGAAGTTCAACTGGAAAATGATTAATATTGATTAACAAACACATTAATGAAAATGATATTATTCCAATACATTATATGTTCTACTAATTACATTGTGACGCCCCAGATAGCACAAAAACATCTCAAAGACAGCTGTAAGACATTTGCCATGCCTGCCGCAAGACATTTGGACGTCTGAAAGACGTCTGAACGGCTTCCGAACGGTTTCTGAAAGTCTCCTGAATGTCTTGTGTTGTAAATGTCAAATAGTACGTCCTAGAGACGTCTTCAGACGTCTTTTAGACGTAGTAGAGGTGTCTTTTAGGCGTCGTTTTAGACGACATCTCCGAAAAGACGTCTTTGAGACGTCTTATTTCAGATGTAAAAACGACGTCTCCCAATAGACGTCTATAAGAGGTCTTTTTGGGACGAAAGACATTCAGACCTAAAAATGACGTAAAACAGACATTTATGAGAGGTTGGGTGCTATCTGGGGCATTACTTACTAATAATAAAGATCTAAATGTTACATAAAACACACTGTTATATCATAAAAATGATATTTTCACAGCAGCAATAATTTAATTTTGAATTGTTTTAGGATTTCCACGTAAATATCTCACCAAAATAACTATGGCTTCAAGCTATCGAGCATCGCAGTGAAAGTGCGAACAGCGAAAGAATGAAGCTTGGGGGATGCAAAGCAACAATCTATTGTCACCTTGGAATTATTGATTAGCAGGGAGAGTTACACGCGAATATAAAGTACATCTGTGGCGGAGAGTCCACGCGCGTTGCTAGTAGACAAGCAGACATGCAGTCTAAACTGAAGTAGTAATATAGGCCGTGCAATATATCCGTGTCAAGTTGACCAATGCCCTGTCCAACCCACCATACATCAACTGCTGTATTGTGGCCACTTCGGATTATCCCGGCTTCGAAACGGGTACGATTTCAAATTTCCACACCGAGTTTTGCCACGTATCAGCGCTTCAAACGTTCTGGTACGCTCGAATCCCTCTGCACCTTTCATTCGGACATGCCAGATTTGTCCAGCAATCCAGAGGGTTGAACACTTTTTTTCCGCGTGGATCAAATTTCAGCTTCTATGAATAAAATGGAACATCTAAAAGCGGTTCATCTGCCCCGCGTAGCATTTCCGAGTTTCGAAATGGTCGAAACGGTTCGTCCGGGGTGACATACCTATTGGATTACTTGTAGAAAGTCACGGGCGAGAAAAACGAAAATGTTGTTAATATAAAAACGTTTTTCGACGATGTCGACCTTGAAAAAACGAAGGAGAAGGTGCCAAAATTAAGTTTTTCATTCGACAATTTTAATAATCTGGGAATTATACATACTAATAATTTATTATTTAAGGAGAATCGTTGGTAGTGGGTTAGATTAGTTTCCTGTCGAGAACGTTGACGTTGTTTTGAAAAGATCCATGACAGTAAGTGATCAGTAGATTGCGGATCTTTATGCATTTATGGCTTACGAAATTTTTTTAAAAAGGCTAGAATATAAAATTCGATAGAATTTTGTATAATATTTATTTGTTTTAGATCTACAAAGGTTGTTTTCATTAAAAACAGGATTTTATTTCACTCCACTTTCTTAAAATTTGTTTACAAAAATTGGAAAAGCAGAAACTTTCGCAGTCTAATCATCGGATTAGATCTTATCGCAATGTCATTGTGATTATTCCGGTATTGGCAGAGGGAGGGTAACTTCTTTCCCTAATCGCGCAACTCTACCTCCCTAGGGATAGAATTGTAACAGTTACTGTAGAGATCTTTTCACAGTTACGGAGAGAATGCTGTATTTTGGAAACCAATGTCGAGCGGCGATAAGATGTACAGTAAAGTCGCGTTATTTCTCAGCGACTGCCTACCCAGAATTTGTCAAGTGCCTGAGGGGCAACACCGCAGGGGCCAAGAAGCTCGAGCTGCCTCGGTCCCCGAGCAATGTAAACATGCAGCGTAATCTGTTCTCGGCTCGGGAATATCGGTGTGAACCATTACCAATCCAATTACAAAACTTCTTTATTTTTCATTATTTTTTTATGGGACTTTCACCAATTTATTTGTGGCATTTTTCTGATTAAAATCACACTAAAGACGATACAATTTCAACTGTATTTAGTGGTCTAGTTGACAATGAAAGTTTCGGGCGCAAGGAAGGACAGCGCGATTCGTGTTTACATGCTTTTAGCGCGTTCGGCGCAGTAGACTCAGTCATAAAAAAATAGTGTCCATACACGATATTTCTCCGTGCAGAACACAGCCGTTTGCAAAATAACGCGACTTTATAGTATAGGGAGTACTTATAGTATAGGGAGAACTTATTCAGGACGATGACGTTGACAGCATACATCAAGATCATTCCCATTCTTTTTATTGTTTAACTCTAAATCTACTACGAGTCTAATAACCCATTTTAGTTTTTTTATTTGACAATTATTGAAATTGTAAAGGTGTTTTCATAGGAATTTATTGAATATATTTTTTTACTCCAGTATACCAGGGTGAGTCACCTAAGACAAGCTACCTGAATAACTTCTACATTTTTTGAGATAGGAAGAAATGTTTCAGACAAAAGTTGTTTGGTTTCTAGGGGCATCAGTCACTTTTGATGGTCGGTAGGTTTAGTGTTAAAGTGAAGGGAGGTTTGAATGCATTACTAGGACTAGGGGATTGTACTTCGGTCAGATCCAAAGGTCAGACATCTTGCTCATAGATCATTCCTACCATAATTGCGAGGCTTTTTTACCATGAATATTTGCCATAATTATTAATGTCACGCCATGAACGCCGCTGCTAATACACATTAGGATCTCCTCAAGATTAAATAGGACCTGGCGCAGTGATTGGCTTCCTCTTCTGAAAAGCTCCATAACTTCCACCTCGACACCAGATCGGCCATTAAGACGACCGCTCGTCAGCTTGATCCACGGAGACTTTCAATCAACCTTTTCACCGGGGCCGACAATAATTCAGTCCGATCACGTGCAACGAGTTCATTTACTTTTATGAAAGAAACGGTACGGAACCGGAGTGGCATGGCGCGGCAGCGACCGAAAAGGCCCGCACCGACTCATCCGCAGGTTCCCGGTGCTTATTGCCCTCCCCACTCCCCTAAGAGCTGAATCCGCCAAGGGAAACAATTAAGGGGCCGCACGATCGTGATACACGTTCTCGTTATCGGTGGAACTCTCTATCGAGGTGTTCGGGAACTGCCATGTGAAACTTTCGTCAATTAACCGGGCGAATCGGGCCACAAAAGGAACAATTGCCAGCTTTCGCGTGACCAATTAGAAAGCCCAATATCACCAAGTGCCGGGCCGGGTTTGCGGCCCGCGATCGATTAATATGGAGCCGTTAACTTTCAATGGGTTATCAAACTCGATGGCATTGGTACATTTCACGGGGCTGAAAGAAAGAGAATTATCGGTTGGAAAAGTTCCGTCGAGTTCGCGATCTCTGTTTGACTTTAAAGCTGCGCAGCCCGATGAAAGAGCTCCGAACTCATTTACGGACCCAGCACCGAAGAAAGACCTATCGACTACTTCCGTTTTCATTGCTCGTAAATATTTTGTTGCTCTCTGGACAATGATCGACTCGCGAGTCTCGAGTTTTTAAGAGTAGTTCACCAAACCGCTGGAATCTTCTTGGAAACCTGCTGCTTCAATTCTTTTGTTTCACAAAGTTCTCATTTTCAAGCATAAAGAAGGAAAAAAGTTGCAATTTATTGCTTTGCTTGCGTTAGGGTGCGAGTATGATGATCGTGTTTTGAGTATCGCTGCTCCATTGTTCTCATACCCTTAGTGTAAGTCACTAATGTGTGACAGTTACGGTAGAGATCTTTTCACAGTTACAGAGAGTTGTTGACGGAATTGTTGGAATTTTTATTTCCACTATTTATTCATTTCGCTGGTCAATCGAAAACCAAAAAGTAAAATGTTCTATTTGTTGTATACCTGAAAATATTTCTATTTGCGACGTGAGCAAATACAGTAGAACCCCCTATAACACGAGAGATACGTTCCATGTTATAGGGATTTTGCAGCACACAAAACCTACAGCGCAGAAAGTTAGCCGCAAAAATAAATAAACTTTTTCCAATACAGAATACTGGTGTGTCGAGAACAACTTTATATCATTGCTGACTCCGTATTTTAAGTGATTTAAATGCAATACAGTAAAGCTTCGATTTAAGTAAAATCCTCGGATCCGTACTGTTTCTTAGATCTTGTGGTTCTACCACAGTCCGTCTATTAACTCTTTGAGACACACTTTGAGACACACTTTGAGGGATTTTAAAGAAAATAAAAACCCATGTTGCACAGAATTTTTTTAAATATCAATATAACTTCAATTTCACTATGCATAAAAAGCTAAGCAAAAGGTGGGACAGTTTTTAACCCACCTAACCCCAAAGAGTTAAACCAGTAAATATAGTTAAAATTGGAAAAAGCAAATATTGTTTAATAAAAATTTCTTTTTAGACTGACTTTTGAGAAAAGTACTGAATCAGTGTCTAAATTTTATGATCATTATTTTACTGGACTTTATATGATGGTATTGACCACAAATGCTATTTTATTGCTTTTATACAGTTATAAAAATAGTTAGAAAATCAATTTTTTGACTGAGCTAGATGTATGAGAACCATGATGTACGATTACAAGGGGAAGAACAGAATGAAGCAATTTCAGAGTGCTTTGGAGGGAGCGTCCTACTTTAGCGTTGCACTTTTGCACGGAGCTTTGCTGGGTAGTTAATCTACAAAACAAGTTTTCGAAAGTCGTAGATTAACCGCAAGAACCGTTGAAATTTGTAGCATTTTTAAGAGGTGGAAGAAATGCGAAAAGCTTTCTGGACTTCTGCTGTTAAAAATATTTCCACGGTCTACAATAAAATGTACTATAATATAATAACAATAACAATTAATCTAATACTAGAAACGTGTTCCCGATCTATTTCGAACATTTCAAGTAGAAGTGATCTGAAGAAAAATTTATTATATTTGTTAGAAATTTTTCACTTCAAATATCTTTGTTGTTTTCAAAGATACATCAAATGTCTTCAGGACAAAGTTAAATGGTAAAATGGGTTTCACACGATACCAAAAAGTTTTTGTTTTTATGTCATGTTTTTTTAGAGATATCATCTTCATTTTTTAAATGGAACTCTTCCTTTTTTAAATCTGCAATAATAGTCCCTTTCATTACGAATTCAGTGACTATCGTTACTCAGGGTCATTCAAGAGGTCACTGACAGAAAAAACGTATAAAACTAAAATATGGAAGCAGAATACCTGTATTTCATACATGTTCGAAATGATGGCCGTCTACGTCGATACATGCCTGTAAACGGGCTCTGAGGGAATGTCCGTGACCTTGAATAACAGTTCCATTTTTTAAAATGACGGTGACCTTGATATCTCTAAAAAAAATTACATAAAAACAAAAATTTTTTGGTATCGTGTGATTCCCATTTTACCATTCAACTTTGTCCTGAAGACATTTAATGTATCTTTAAAAACAACAAAGAGAGATATTTGAAGTGATAACGTTAGGTGACTCACTCTGTATACATATGTATATTATTAGGAATATAAAAAATTTTAGATAAACTTTACTTTACCGGAACTATTTACCGGAAAGGATCGAAACTTCGATCTGCAGAGTCCTCGGGTACAAATCTACTGGATTACATATCAAGTACATAATAATTTATCGGAGAAAGGCACAAATTTTGAGTCCGGTAAAGTAAAGAACAGCCAAAATTTTAATTGTAATAACTGTTTTATCCAATGTATATACAATAGCATTTTCACTGGAATGATACTCAGTATAGAGACATCAATTCGTTGCGATCTCGAAGAATGCATGGAAACATATGAGAGGGACATCTATTCAAGCAACGATCGGCACTAAATTTAAATTCCACCCGTTACATGTCGACGATATGATCCTGCAAGCGTAGAAGACGTCGATTGAAATGCTGATCGACCAAAATGTCGTGGCCCGACAAGATTTAAAGACCTCTTCACGTTTACGTGGTGGACTCGGGCCGAGTACGAGCCAACTTTCGAAACTTTCGAATTTTATTTACTCACAGCAAATTCCCTGGATCGAATAACAATTACGATGAGCTGGTACCCTAGATCAACTCTGTCAACGTTTTGGAAAACACTTTTTCGACGGCACGTTTGTGGATTTCCTTTTCCATAAATATGTTATTCCGCAGGTGTTATTTTTTAACCCTTAGCACTCGAATGGCGATTCTGAGAGGCGCCACTAAAAATTGCTGTACCATTATTCAAAATATTGATTAGATTATTAAATATATCGGTAGCTAATCAATTACTAAAAATTTAGATATTGTATGAGGTATTTATACCAATATTTCACATACATAAAATTTAAAAAATCATAGGGAATGAGAATATTCTAAATCGAAAGAAATGTTTAATTCTCGAGTTAAAATACATAGCTTCGAGTGCAAAGGATTAAATGTTGTTCTTTCTCGAAGTTTTCAAGGTTATCGATGTTTTTTTTATAAAATAATTCATTTTTAAAGAAATAAATAATTTATATTTTTCTTATCTAATAAATAACTACATATATTTTCAAATATGTACTGTGGCATGACCTTCAAATGACCTTGAACTCCGAAGATGAAGGTCAAACTTTTTCGTTTGTAAATCTGTAAAAAATGTCTTTCGTACGTCGTCTCGTCTTTGTTATAAGCTCATTTCACAGATGGAATTGCAATATAATTATTACTTATTCAACTATTGTGAAAAACTAAATATTTCAGACAGAGCTTAAAAAGACAATATCATCGTTTGTTTAATTTTCTATATTTCCAGCTTCACTCGCCGGAGAAGATTATCGGAGCAGTCCCTAATGCAATCTCGGTTTCATAGAATCCGCGGCCTGGAGCGAATCTGGCCGACAGTTGAAATGCCATAATTATCATTATAAGTTAAACTCGCTTTGAATTTTAACTTGCTTTAGAACGATTATGAAATTGATTTAGAGAAGAGAAGCAAAATCACGACGGATAGGTCCGGCCTCGCCTCATAATCAGTTTACATGCCGTTCAACGTTAAAAGTTCCGTTAACTTATATTACAGTGAGCGTTCTTTTTAACTGCAACCGAGCTCAGAGACAGTTTTAAAGTTCATTTCACGAAGCTCAATTGGTTGAATGGTTAATACGAAAATTTTGACTGGAACAACGACATTGTGAAAAATTATGACTATGAATGTCCTTTGCTAATGCATCAGAAATTGTTCGTCTCGTTTTTTTTATTAAAATGACATCAAACACGATACAATTCCGATCACAATTACTTGTGTAACAAGCGATTAACATTTCGCACTTCACATTTACAGAATTATCTCTACCATAAATGTGAAATCCGAAACTTCGACTAATTAAGATCGTAAATATATCGTGTTTGGACTCATTTCAATCAGAACAACGAGGCGAATACGATGGTAATAATTTGAGTCATGAAAAAATGAAAAATAAAAAATTTTTTAGCCGCCACTGTATGTATGACTGACTATGTATGAGGCTTGGTTGAATAACGTCGATAGGAATTTCGCAAAGGATCCGTTGACCGAGTTCTCGCGGTAATTGTCACTACTCTATGAATTCCCTTTGCTAATCCATCAGAAAGGAGCCGATCGACGCGCGGACACATTTACTGAATTACAGCGTCGTGACAGAATGATTCATGAGCGACAATTCCGATCCCGGCCGACCGACTTGTTAGTTCGTTTGCAAAACTGGCCCGGGTACAATTAGCCCTATCCGCTCGCATGATCCGCCATGATGACGCACAATTACTTATTGTTGCTAGCCGTACCCCGGGCATAGTATTTGCGGTCTTGTTGCCGAACAAATAATACGTGGCTACGTATATGTGTTAGAAATCAGTCCGCCTACGTTAACTAACGAACTCGCGCTTCGTCGGACCATTCACGATGTCCACGGAATCCTAAATTTTCCAACAATGGCGCGCCTGTGCGTGTAGAAATATATATGCCCCGCCCGGTAATCTGATTGTTCCCTCGAACGGCGAAATTTAAAGTTAAAGTTAACATTTACGTATTCCCGAAGGTAATTAGCGGACCCCGGATCTTCACGCTAATTTCCATTTTCATGGATTACTTCGCAAAAACCGGAATACGGAAGAACTTCATTTCGTTGAGTGAAACATTTCTTTCGGCGAAACCAGAGTAACTACGACTTCGACATTTTCTTTTTAAATCTGTATTTTTGAAAGTAATTGTTTATGAGCTGTAAACTATTATTTCACTGGTTTCGAAATAGTGCTTGAATTTTTTGGCAGGTGTCATTCAAAGGGTTGCTTGCAACCCGACCTTTAAAAAATTAATTTCTTTTTCTACCCTTAATAATTACCTCACAATTGTGAAAAACATAGAGTGGTTCACATGAATATCTCTTTTATTTGTGATGCCATAACAAATATTTTTAATGTAATGATATCACAAAGTGAATGCATTGCAAATGTTATTTTTTTCTCAAGGTCATCACTATTTTTTTCTTGTAAATGTATATTTTTTCCTCGCAATCCATTGCCTTACAATATCGTGTCCGAAGATTCTGAACAGATTCTGATAAAAATATATGTTAATAATCCCTTTGAACCGAAATAAAATTTTATTTTGGTTTTATTTGTACAACTATTGAAGAACGTATAGGCATTACGATAGATATAAATTTTCTCCTATTTTAGGAAATTATGATCTGCAAAAAAGTTCGGATCACTGAAACCGTAAAATAAATCGTAGGGCAGGGGGTTAAAACGCTTTCAGAGATATTAATATTAGAATTTAAATATCATCTTAACTAATGGTTTTTCGATACGAGAAGGTTAATAATTTTTTTACGGAGAATAATAAACTAGTGTAATAAAAAATAAAGAAAATAAAAATTAGTGTAATAAAAAATACATGGTTCCATTACCAAAATTGAAAGTGACTCTCATCTGCCCTCTACTACTCTATCTACAAAAGAAACATTAACATAGAATTATTCCCTTGTCGAAACCACATAACTTTTTTTAAAAATATTTTTCGATATCATTAATAACTTCAGATATACTCTAGTGTTCCACTTCGAGTGGAACACACTGTATACGAAATAATCAGGAAACTTTAAGAACCAATCATTTTATTACCGTTTTAAGTGCATTTTGTATTCCTAAAAAAAAATTCAAAAGCCGATTTGACCGATCTTTAAATGCTGAAATTCTAAAATTGGTTTTTTCGAAAACCGGTTTTCGTGTAAACCATACAGCGTGCGCCATCAATAGGTTCGCGTAGCACGTAATAATGGTGGGGGGCGTTGCAGAAAATCGAAACTCGGCTGATGAAATATGTCATCCTGGACTTCAGAGCGGCGCGCGATAAAAAAGTTTATCAGGAGTTCCGCGAGTTCCCGCCGCAAATCGATCAGATCGATTCTAATCGACACGGCGCGCGGCGCGGCGCGGAGACACGGCCGTTGAATCGAGGCGCACCAATAGCATGATTCATGAACGGTAATTTCACAGTCACGTAGACGAGGCGACGTCGCGGGGCGTCGTAATTCAAAATTACACGCGCGTTAGAGGGGCAAAATCTGTGGTAGGATCGGCGGGTGTCGTCGCGGTGTCCGGAATCGAACGAAAACCGGATCACGAAACAGCCTCCTGGAATCCTCTTCGACTTAATACGCATTTAATCGCCCAAACTTGGTGATTATCAATACATTATGATTATTTAAACACGTTTAAACCCCGTCGAACGCCAATTCTAGTGGTGAGCGCCACTGGCGCCAATTCATGTCGGGCGAAGATATTTTGCTTTCTGGTTCGAAAAAACGTCGACGTTGCAAACTTCAAAGGGTGGTCTCTCAAGATAAAAGTCTGCTT
Organism: Lasioglossum marginatum; assembly: GCA_028455795.1. Lineage (NCBI taxonomy): Eukaryota > Metazoa > Arthropoda > Insecta > Hymenoptera > Halictidae > Lasioglossum > Lasioglossum marginatum. The sequence goes on from CM052249.1 coordinate 4,344,757, forward strand.
TATCGCGTGGTATATTTCAATTTTCCGCTGGACCCTTATTTTTCGAGATAAATTCAAAAATATCCTCAAAAAATGGTGTAAAAGTGGTGTCTCTCCGTCTTTAATGATTGTTTAAACATGGTTAAACAATCATAATGTATTAATATTGGATATCACTGTATTCGGGAAAGTCTACAGAATCTTTTGTTGTAAAGAACAATCCAATATCTTTTATAATAACATCACAATATTTGTATAAATTTGAGTAAAATGTGTCTTTTTTCAAACTCAAATTTGTCAAAACCTGTGCTTCTAGGAGAAAAATTAAGAGCAGATTCGGAATCAGCGCGAAAAACTCTATAAGACTGGCATAGTGAGAACCGAAACGTCAAAAAAAGTTGAAATTTGTTGGATCGTGTTATCAATAACGCGCTTTTCGATACGCGTCTTTCCTAGTCCTTCCATAGTGTTTCTCCTATCCTACCCCTATTTTGCATCCTCTGAAAAAATTGGGTGAACATTCACAATAAGAAAGTCACCTTCGACTCCGTAATTTTGTAACATTTTGATGTCGGAATACCAGCGGATACAGTAAAGTTTTGATGTAAGAAAAACCCTTGGGTCCGTGCTGTTTCTTAGATCGTGTAGTTCTATAATTTTTTTGGGGATATGCAATGTTCTTAGATTCTATAGCTCCTGTTTTCTATATCAAGGCATTAGAGATGTTAGGATTAGGTAGTTTATTAGCTAATATGTAAATAATTTTCTTTTTAAATTACTATTATTATAAGAAAGGGAAAATGTTAGAACATTCTAATAAAATTAAGTTCTAATTGAAAGTTCTAATATTAGAATACATAAAGTAAAATTAATATTCTAATACTTAAAGTTCTAGTCATATGGTCCAATATTAAAAAGCTTCCTTGAGAAAGTGTGCCAACATTATTTTGATTCAGTGTATCAGTACGTTGAAATCTTTGGAAACTTAAACACGCTTCTCTTGACATTTTATTCCCTCTTCATTGTGCCCTTATTAGGAGTCTATGTGTAAGGGCTCAGATCGACTCGAACAAATTGCAGCACGTTAAAAACTTGATTTTTGTAAAATATTTATTTTTGTAAAAATATGTATTTTTGTAAAAATATTTATTTTTGAAAAAATGTAATAGTTTATTTTTTCTATGTATGTCCAATTTGATTAAAAAAATGTATGTATTGATTTCTTGCGGAATGTGCCCAGAATTAATTTTAGAAACAAATCTCGATTTTCTTACTTCTCTGAAATAAATGTTTAACTTGATTGCGATATAAATACTTATACCAATCCACGTCAAATTATAAAATAATAGAAGAACGTAATAGGAAGCGTGATGGCAGGTCTCAATGGTGTGACTCGTCCTGCATATTTAATATGACAGCACTGGCGTGCAATGTTTTTGTCAATACTGTTATATAAATTCTTTGATTATTCTGATAAACGTATCAATATGATACGACACCTCCAGTCAAAAGCGAAATAAAACTTTAATATTACAGAATTGTTGATTTATTGGATATGCAGTCACTTTGTCGCGCGATATTGCTTAATTTTATCTGAATGTTTTAACATTAGAGTGCTAATTTTTTCCCTTTCTTATAATAATAGCAATCTTAAAAAGATTGTTTACATATTAGCTAGTAAACTAGTGTTAACTTCTCAAAAAACTCAGACTGTTTGGTCCAATTTTTAAAAAGTCGTTTTTAAAGGAGGTACGAATACTATTTGCATCCACTCCCAGTTTGTATTATTGAAAAGCCGTAAAGTGAAATCTTGATTTAAGAAAACGGGAGCTTTAGGATCTAAGAACGTTGCCTATCCCCTCCATTGCCTGACGCCACTCCTGCCACAAAAAAATGGTAGAACTGCACGATCTAAGAAATAGCACGGACCCGAAGATTTTTCTTAGATCAAGACTTTATTGTAATTCGTGAAAATTACTAGTAAACAACAGACGAAATATTAAAAGTGTTCAATAAAAAACATTTGGATATTCCTGCACACATTGGTACTGTCAACTGAGAAGTATTCCAAGTCAGCTCGATCACTAACTTTGTTGGGAATAGAAGACGTAGGCCAATTTTATCTGGAATGTTCAATGCGGACACCGATTTGAGATCACGGCGGACAATGTTGAGGTAGCAGGAAGGGGGGCAGCACCGAGAAAGAATGTCGGTACGAGGCACACCGCGATAGATGACAAAATGATTAATGATACCGGGCTAATAAATATAATATTAAATTCCAGGGCTGCGGAGATTATACGTCAACTCTTGTGTATGTGTGCGACGTGCTGAGTACGACACAGTAGATCGCAAAGAGTTCACCGGGTGAAATAATTAATTCCTCAATTTTTTCCCCAGGCCCGGCGCTGCTCATAATGCGCACTCGGGCTTTATTCGTTAAAAGTTTCTGCGTAGCCTGTTTCTGAGGCGGATTAATTTTTAACGATTCATTGCCGGGAAAAACAGTTTGTTGGATGAGAAGATTAATAAGTTTCGGCAAATTGTACAGCAACATAAACACAGTGAACTGATTAAGCTAAATGGTCGCGCAAATAACATTTTTAATCAAAGAGGACTGCAGGTTTAATCCATTTTCGTTGTACAGAGTCTCATCCGATTTCGACGTATTGATTTTCTCGCTATTATAAATTTGAATGGTGTCAAGTGGAACATATTTTAAAGGTCATATAGAGGTTATTAGTAAAGTCTATGTGAAGGTCAACTTTGTTTATAAAAATAAAATGATGTATCTTTTAATACAATTGATGCAACTTGACATAGGATATGAAAAGGTATTAACCTACTCACATTGGAAAGTTGAAAGTAAGACATCATTAGTATCATACTAAGGTGTTATTTATTACAGAAAAGGTTCAACATAACAATCATTTACAGCACTTTTGAAATCAATAGAGTAATTGTTTCCCTAAATACATTTAACAAGTACATATTCTCCATGATTCAACATTTTTAAAATTTGAGTATGAAACACTTCAAATACAGGAGAGTGAAGTTGAATTAAGATTATTTAAACTTTACACAGATTTCTTTTTAATTATTTGAAACAATCCTGTGGGGTGCCCATGGGATATAAAAGAATTTGTGAAAAAAATTTTCGACGAGGATAAGTAAGAGGAACCCTAATGTATATGATTGAAATTGGAGAATAATTTTTACCGCGGTCAGGGAGCAGATACAGTAAGGTCGCGTTATTTCTCAGCGACCGCTTATCCAGAATTTGTCAAGTGCCTGCCCCCTCCACTGAGGGGCAACGCTGCAGGGGCCAAGAAGCTCGAGCTGCCTCGATCTCCGAGCGGTGTAAACATGCCGCGTAATCTGATCTCGGCTATATCGGCGTGAACCACTACTAATCCAATTACAAAACTTCTTTATTTTTCATTATTTTTTTATGGGACTTTCGCCAACTTATTTCTGGCATTTTTCTGATTAAAAATGACACTAAACACGACATAATTTCAAATGTATTTAGTGATTTAATTGACGATGAAAGTTTCGGGTGCAAGGAAGGACAGCACGATCCGTGTTTACATGCTGTCCTTTTCTACGTTCGGCTTCCTTTGTACTTTCGGCGCGATCGGCACGGTAGACTCAGTCATAAAAAAACAATGTCTCTACACGATATTTCTCCGTGCAGAACACAGCCGTTTGCAAAATAATGCGACTTTACTGTAATATCCTACTGTACGCCGTTGAAAAGCGTTGAACGGGGCCAGCCTGAAAACAGAACGCAGGCTGCTGAGACATCCGGGACGTCGTTCCTCCGTGAAACAATATTTCCTGACAATGAGTCCGGGCCACAGCGGTGTCTACCGGCACGATGCAATTAGCAAAGTGCCAGGAACATTACTCATTACACATTGTGTGCGTAACCGGCACACGAGCTACCGGAATACGCATAACTAATGATTGGAAGTCTGACACGCGCAATGGTTTTTGTCGACTGCCACTTTCGTTCGGTTATTTCTCTAACAAATTTCCGTGTCGGAAAAGAAACTAAGTGTTCATTTTTTTGTTAATTCTCGAGTATTAACCTAATGGTTTAAGGGGTTAGGACACAGTAACAAGTGGGGAAAATATAAGATTTTTAAACAACAGTACAGAAAAAAGTGAATGATCGATTAATATAAGATTTTGTATTTCAGTTTACTATATTATGAACTATAAAAAAATGCTTGTAATGTTTAAAAAATAATTTGTTCTTATGCCTTTCGTCGTCTTTGCTCGGAATATCTTTTCTTCCAGATGGCCAACTGGTGTACAGGATTCCTGCAAATCGAATTAACTATTTCAAAAATCCCAAAAATGTCAAACTGTGATATATTCTCTAGGCATTGAGGATCCCACATTTCAATTAATGTGAAAATTAACAAAATGGCGGATATTTTAAATTTGATGACTGAATTTCGGTAGAAAATTTGTTAATTTTTTATTTATATTTAACAAAATAATGAGAAAATGACAAAAAAATCGATCGTCAATGCCTAATAGATATTATAATGAAGATAACTGTAAAATTTTAATGTAATTGCTAAGGTAGAACTCGAGATATCTTGTACACCGTTTTGAAAAACGCAACTCTGAGAAAAACGCGTTTAAAGTTTACGAATGTAATTTTTCTCGCAGGTATACGAACTCACTCTCGAAACGGTACTTCGAGAAATAATTTGTATTGAAGCCTGAAATCCATGTAAAACCTTTTGCATTCTGTTCTCAAGACTTGAAACTATTATTTAAGACAAAAAGAATTTTCGATTTTTTTCAAAATATCGCTGTGTCCTAACTCCTTAACGCAAAGGTTTAATTAGTAATTTCATTTTATGTCACGAATTACACTCTGCGAATTTTTAAAAGTTAATCGAAGCTCCCTTAGCAATCGATAATGTTTAGAGAAGAACTTTTCAGGTAAGGAATATTTATTTTACCAAGATACGCCATAAATAAATAATGTTTATGTATTCATGGAGGAACCTAGAGAGTGCCTTCGAGAAAATAAAAAGTTTAAAGTTTGAACGCGTAGTTTATTTCTGCTCTCTTCTTCGAAAGAACGATTATCGGAGATTTTAAACTCGTTAGCAAAGTATAGTCATAATCTCCACCCCGATACGCATATTTTTATATTATCTAATAATTAATACACTTCTATTAATCAATTTGTGTATAATTAGCACGAAATAAGGTAATAACCTATAAGCCATCGTGGATCGTTATTTTATTTTGCTTACAAAATGTTTCCTATTTATTATAAATATTGGTAATTTGCATAAAATGTTACACCACACCGATTTTGATAAAATTTAAATAAAACTCAATTGAATTTTAAATATAAAAAATTATGGGCTGAATTGTAATTTCATAAAGATTATAGACATTTTTGTATTTTTCAGTACTTTTCGACCAGATTTAATCCGAAAACGACGTCATAAAAATCGGATTAGGTTAGGTTTGGATTACATTTGGATTAGTTTTTGAGTTAGGTTTAAGTTAGTTTTGGATTAGGTTTGAGACATGTTTTAAAGCCTCAGAAGATCGAAAATTGACGGTGTAAAATAATATCTTCTACAATTTTCTTCCATGGTATTTAAAATGTTTACACTTGATATTGCATACTTTTTCCATTGACATATATAAGTTAAAACTTCTCCCGCTACAGACATTTTTATAATTACTTTTTCCATGAAAATTGAATCCTTTTGTTGAAACACGCACAATTTCGACGAAAATCAATATTTAAAAAAATCCGCTACGTGTTTCGTTAGCAACTGTCATGTGGGAACTTCAAATATTTGGTTTTTCTTTTAGTTCAAACTGTGGCACTGAAATGTACGCCGCGACAAAAAGAATGGTCCAAACTGTTGATGCATTACGATAATACTATTTCAGCCATTTTGTAAAAGGGAAGGGAAAGAAACGAGCACAATAATTCCTGTAAGAACTGTATACAATAATTCCTCGAGAACTGTATACCATAATAAAGGTTACATACCGGATGACTCATGAAAAACAAAACACCTAAATGGTTAGGTTTGGAGATGAAGAAAATGTTAGAGAAATGTTAAAGAATAAAAGTTATACTGTTAAAAATGTTCAGATTGTTGTCTCCAAGGTCTTTTGTTTTCTGAAGATCATCGATGATTTTTAAATGGAATCATTAGACTGCGGATCTTTATGCATTTATGGCATCTGAAAATTTCCAAAAAAGGGTGGAATATAAAATTCGAGAGCTTAGTATAATTTTTATTTTTTTGACTAGGGGGGGTATGGCTACTACCACTGGAAATAAGATTGTATTTTATTCCACTTTCTTAAAATTCGTCTACAAAAATTGAAAATTGCATGAACATCCGCAGTCTAGACATTATATTTAATGATGTGGTACACTATGACCTTCAGATGATCTTGAACTAGAAAATGTATGATAAAGTAATGATAACTTCAAAATGGTAACCTCTTAATACAAGATTAAATCTTATTGAATTTGGTGGATTTAATTTAAAGGATTTTTTACTAAGATTTAATACGGTATTCGGAGGGGGTAAAATTTTGGTTTTTTTTACAATTTTTCTTATAAATTTAATTATTTAAATTATTCAATTCAGTTGTGTAGAGGTTTTTCATATGGACCCGAATCTTGAAATATGCATATGTATATCTTTATTAAAACTCGTGCATCAAGAAAGCATACATTTTTCAAAACTTCGGATAGAATAGTTTTGCTTCTCGATGCAGAACTCGTTCGAGATGAGGAACTCTACGAGGTCCATCCAGTGGATATTGCAGAATTCGTGTCGGACAGTGTGATTCAAGAATCCTCTTCCTCAGATTTCATAAGTTTCGATTTGGATGAAGAAACTTTACTTTATACTTCGTAGTTCAGTAGTCTTATTTCACCGAATGTGTCAAAGTTATCTGCTACCGGTATCTGCAGGTTCTTTATCGAAACTCGAGGCTGTACCCTATGAAGTTTCGTAAGCTGTTTATTTATAAAAATAGCAGACTGAATGTTTTCGAAAGTTCATATCTTATCCATTAAAAACAAAAAATAAATTGGACCTATTTCATTCTTTAATAATCACAATACATGCACAGGTTATTAACGAACTCCGGATTTTATGCATTCATGACAAAAATGAATTGGTCAACTACAAAACTGCGAAGACATTAGAAGAATTCAAGAATATCGTTGGCTTATTAAAATTATTATAAGGAGACGCACATTTTTATTTAATTTCAGTTTCTGACAATTGACCTAACAAATTTTTATTCTGCATAAAGATCGGCAGTCTTGCTATTAATTTTGTAATGTCGTTTAACTATTAGCACTCGAATGGCGACTCCGAGGCGTCATTAAAAATTGCTGTACCATAAAATTTTTAAAATCATACGGAATGGAAATATTCTACGTCGGAAAAATGTTTAATTTCCGAGTTAAAATAGCTCCGAGTGTAAAGAGTTAAAAATGAGAAAATCGCTATTCCCTCTTTTTCTTTTGAAGTTGTTACAGTAAATATTTTATGGACGCAAGAAGGTGTTACACGTTGGATGCAAAAACTATATCCCCTCCACTGCGGGGCAATGCCGAGCAGCGTAAACATGCCGCATAATCTGATCTCGGGTCGGGTATATCGATACGAACCATTACTAATCCAATTACAAAACTTCGTTATATTTCATTATTTCTTTATGGGACTTTCACCAACTTATTCGTGGCATTTTTCGTATTAAAATGACACTAAACACGATATAATGTCAACTGCATTTAGTGGTTTAATTGACGGTACGAACATACATTATGCTTCACATGTGGGTACAGTAAATACGGGCGAAATTATATCCTGTTTGATATCATTTTAATCAGAATGTCACAAATATGTTGATAAAATTTCATTAAAAATAAGTAAAAACAAACAAGTTTCATTTATTGCATGAAGCGGTCTCATCGATACGCTATTTTTTGCTGCGCTTCGGCCGCGCGCGGAATTTGTTTACATGCGCTGTCCTCTTCTACGTTCAGCTCGGTCTTTGAAGCACAAAAAACAGTGTCTCTTTATTAACTATGCAAACGAACCTCCTCGAGGCCCTTGCGTCCATCGAATACTTACTGTAGTTCGAAATCGCTTAACACTAAACCTACCATCACCGGTCAAAATTAGCGGTTCCAGATTTTTTATTTTACGATTATTGATATAATAAAAATACTTTCATAAGAAATGATTGTACAGAGTGGAAATTATAAAGCGTTACAGTCGAAAATCTCCGAAAATATTGATTATACGCAAAAATGTTTCAGTTGAAAGTTGTTCAATACCGAGGGGGACATCATGTGGTGGAACTTTTATTATTCCCGGTGGACACACCAAGGTGAGGTGAAGGTCAACTTTCTTTTTTTAAATGGAATGATACGTTTTTTTATCCACCATCAAATAGTGCGTTTCAAGACGAATTCAACGACCTATGACTCAAGGTCATTCAAGGTCAAACTTGCAGGGAAATGCAGAAAAGGTGTGATCGCTTTATTTGTACTTTACTTCGTGCCTTCGAACTTTCACACCAAAACGAGGACTGTCACATCAAAAACTTCACTACAACTTTCCATACCCCACCTAAGTCTTTCTAAAATTCTTATGCTCCCTATGTAACAAATACATAATTTTTAATATTCAAAAATTGAATTGTTCACTGAAGAAACTTAAATGGTAGGTTTTAGAAAGAAATCATTAGGAAATTGTTGAATTGTCCCCCTTAACAATCAGATTGCCCCCCTGTGACCCCCACGTTGGGAAACACTGGTCTAGTACTTCATCGCCAGCATTCCTTTTTATTTTACGCTTGTTCATTTGTTTCCTCCGGTTACTATTTCATCTGATTTTTTTTTCACGCATCGCAAGCCGAACACATCTCCACCTGGCTGCATCTCGTTCCGTTTGCTTTCCGATCTTCAAGAATTCCCGAGTATCCATAAGGTATTCTGGCCTTGCAAAATATTGCCGCTACTTTGAGACTTCTCACGTGCAGATGCAGTACCATAAATTCCATTTTATTTTCGTCCGGTTATGGCTCTCATTTCTCCTTTTATTAAATCCTTTTTCCATTCCGCCCATTTCCTTAAAGATCGTTTTCTCGTCGGGCTCGTGCAACACCTGGGAAACAATTCCTCTCTTTGGTGGTTTTTAGATCCTCCTTCGCATAAGTCCTAAATTAGTTTCTTTCCTTTTCACGCGCGGCCTTGCTTTCATCAAGTCAATTTCTACACAAGATTTCGATTTCGAGCTTTGGTTTCTCTTTTACCCCGTTCATCCCGCACTTCTCCCGTCGCTTTTCTTCCGCCATTACTGGCACGACCTTTGATGATTTTACTCCGTTAAATAACTCCATTTTTTTCTCGTATCAATTTATTCGAATCGTAGCGGTTTAATTTTTTTTTCAATTCAGTTTATTTATTTGTATGTTTATTTATTTATTTGTATATTATCTGTGAGTAAATATATTTTTCTGAACCTTTGTATGCATTGGGTACTTTGTTATAGAGAGGGTACTTTTGTCAGTATAAACATAGATCGTATCCATTTTGGAACAGAATCTATATCGGTTAAGCTTTATCTTGCGTAACCAGAAATTTCTCCTTCTTCTTATGTAATCCTGTACATTCGGGCGAGAAAATACCAAAAACCCAAGTTTCAATCATAGGAGATCAGTGGTTTAACAGTTATGAGCGTTTAAAGTTGAGTGACCGCTATGTACCGCTTACCAAAGGGAGCCACTAGCCGCTCATTGGACAATGTCCGAGTACATACCAATATGGCGGCGCCCTCACCTGTCAAAAACGCTAAAAATCGCTCAAGTTTAAACACTCATAACTTTTGAACCACTGATTTCCTAGGATTTAAACTTGGATTTTTGGCAATTTCTCGCCCAAATCTTTGGTCACCCAAGGTAAAGTGCAGCCTTTAGCATGTTAAAAGAGGGAATAACCATGAAACCTAGTGTTTATCTAACAGTCTGTACAGAAATACAAAGATCAGCGTGGTACGAATGAATCACCAATCTTTTCTGCCAAGGAAAATCGTAAGAGACCCGCGAGGAACAGACCAAACAGGACCAAAGTGGTCGGATTCTGGGGAACATGTGATCCGAAGAGAGGCGCGAAAGTTGTCGGCAGAAGACCGAACGAGAAAAGAAAGAGGGAATAAAAAGCAGAAGAGAAGGTTCGCAGACAACGGGTGCACAGACTTGTTTGGAAGTTTATCATTACTTTGCACCCGCGCATCGGAACCGAGTTCAGCACCTCGGGTCCGATACTCGCCGACTAATATCATTTTAAAACCAAAGTTTGAGCGAAAACTTTTATTTATTATTTCCTTGTAGCCGGAGAGTGGAGCGCTGCAAGAGAGATAAGAATGTTCGGGAAATCTTCAATCGAACTTCTTTTATCCAGCGCCGCGTTTACTTACCCGGCGTTGTTCCGAAGTTATTGAGCGAGTATCGGAGAACAACGGAATGGAGATCGGATACTAGAAAACGGATGTGACCCCTGCAATGCTAGAAGATGATTCAGTCATTTCAACGACGATGTGAATTATGTGATATTTTATTTCGAGTTCCATTCAAAAATTAATTATCCATTTTCATTTATGGAGGATATGACACCTTTAACCCTTGTACGTTCCTTCCAGGTAAGATCTAAGCTACTAGGTCTATTAGGTCTAGAAATCTTCCACCTTCTTCTTGATTTCACAGAACCAATATAAATATAAATCGGCATTTCAAAATGTATTCTATTTCTTGAAATTCGGTTCCGAAGCTAAAAATTCTGAAAAAATTCATAGAGGTGCGTTCTGATAGCTAAAATATGCCTGATTTTTTTCAGAATTTTCAGTTGATGAGGATTAGAGAAATTGCAGCAGATCAATTATATCAGGACCTTGGACTAACCCTAGAAGACTTATGAGAAGATTTTCTACCTTTATACGGAGGTCTGCTACACGGTAACGAAATTGCTATATTTTAATCGCTTGCATAAATTTCGAAAAATTCAGCAGACATGTCAGGTATATATGCTTTTGCAAAAAAAATTCAAATTTCAGATTGTGACCCATTGACTAGAGACCCATGGAGACTTTCTTCTTTCCCTTGGAGACTTTTGTCTCTCACGGTGAGCACTGTACCATGCAACAACAAAAAGATTTGACCTTGAAGAAAGGGTCAAGGTCAAGAGTCAATTTTGCGGTCCAAACGGTTGTAACAATACTACATTCAGCTTCAGATGGTTTAGGGTTTGAAAATTGTTACCATGTCACATAGCGGTCACCGTTTGGGTGACTATACTTGGTTCCCCTCCCACCGGTAGCACGCGGGCGACGCGCATCGCCAAGGGGGGACAGATTCGAAGTGGAACTGGATTTCTATCGGAGATACGGTACGTCAGGTTCAAACGACAGATTCACCGTGGCCCCGGATGATCGGTTCATTTCCGATCGTTGTCCACAATCAACAATACACCCTTGGACATTCCGGATTCCAGATCTGTCGGCACGGTCGGTTCCGTAAGCGTTTATACATCCGCGGTGTTGCACACCCGCCCGGCGACACACATACAAGTGCACACGATCGCGCAAGAATATATCAGCAGTGAGTCTGTTTGCATGCGGTTGCGTGTATGTACGCGCCTGTCCGTGTGGTCGTCCATGTGTCGGTACATCGCAGCTAGGAACCAGGTTCCCCTTTCGTTGCAATAGAGCTTGTTATCTGGCGTACCCGGCCACGGTTGATGTACCGTTTATTGCTGGCGTAGCAACTACGACAACACTCGACTCATTGTGACTGGTCGTGGCTTTTTGGAACGGACGCGCGTACAGGAAAAAGTAGCAAATGTCCCGCCGTTGTTGTATCGGAGCCCTTTTATCCCGGCCCGGCGAGATATACTTCGTTCCGCGAGATAATTTTCCGCGCCGATGCCTGGCCCCCGCTTTTGAGGAAACGACTCGAATTGTTCCCGTTCTTTTGATTCGTTTCGCGGTCCTTGTTTTGGCCCTCTCATCTGCTATTGTCGTGTTATCGAAAACGGTATTGGAATGGCTAACTTCCCAGCCATTTAAAGTTCAAGACTGGCCAAACCCTCTGATTGGAGATGTCGAGCTAACTCATCATTAGTCATCACCTGTTAAAAATGGATTCACCCCTTGACAATGGTTACTTATTTTACTGATTTAGGGTACATTTATCGCTAATCCCCCAAACTCATAATAGCCTTGTTCCCATATAAGGCGAAGGCTCAGGAACAGGCTCCGCCGTATTTCGGATTAGGGTTGTGGCGGTTACCTCCTACGTCCGCTAGCCGGTAGACATATAGTCAACACCTTCCCGCTACTACCTGATCCGTCACCGATCCCTATATATACTATCCTCAACTGTCTTCCGATGTCCCAGCGTCTAAAAGCCGAATCTCCTAAGCGCGTCTGAACGCAACGTTTTGCGATCCATACTCCATTCATCATCTAAACGCAGATGCCAAGCGATCACTTCTGATGAAGTTGGACGAATCTAATATAAGAGGGCCCAGGATCACAAAATGCTCCGTCCAGACACGCTTAGGAGGTCCCACCTTAAGCCAAGGTCCGCTAGATAGTCTGACGGACGAGAGTCCTCTAGCTTTCCTTATCCTGCTTTCTCACACCACTTTAGCTGCCGCTAAAACTTCCAAAGAAAAAGAGGGGATGGAATTTCCTATTCTCAAATTGGTACCATTCCTCGAAACGGTATACCTAAATGATATGGCGATAAAGCAAGTTCTGAAATAAAAGGGAGAAGACACTTGGGGCTGCAAACTTGATACTCGGCGTGTCTGGTAGCCTAGTTATAGTAGGTTTTTTCACGGGTTGAGTCGTGTTACTATTTCCGTGAGAGTAAGATCGCATGGTTATTCCGCAAGCGTGCATTCACGGTCCCTTCTGATTTATCAATTTTCAATGGCGGGCGTCGTCCTTCCGGTCAGACGAATCTTCTTTTATCATGTTCGAGGAACGGCTGAACGGTTTTCATGTTGGTCTTGGGGATCAGTTGAAAAATGACCGGTGGCCTCGGAGGCCGTCAAGTGCCATTACACCGGACGCGGATAGGTTACATTTTTAATTTCCTCGTTCGGCCGTTTTGACGGAACATCGATAATGGTTATCGTGCCGGAGCCGATACATCGTCGCCCGGGTTTCAGGCGAATTCACTTATACGCTCGATGGGTATGTCTATATAAGCGGAACGTGACACACGATCGAGATTAATGAACGGACGTGCGAGAGAGTCTTGAGGGGATTCGTCGGGCCGCGTGGCTATCGCGAATTTATCGCTACGAAAATAAAGCGACCAGGAAAATGAAATCGATATCGGTCCTGACACCATTCCGGCTCCGGGACTCGTCTAGCAGGAATGCTGATGCATCTGTTTCGTCGCTTCATGAGCGACAAAAACGGACGCCCAAGAGTTGAAATGAATGGGACACACGCGGATGTATATCGTGGGTCACGTGACCGGAACCGCTTCCGACGAATAATACCGGCGAATATCGACGCGAAGACAAATTTATGGCAAGTCGCGAACATCTGACTCGACGCTGCTGTCACTCTCCTAGTTTGCAGGTTCTCTGGACCTAAAAAATCCTGAAAACAGTGATTTTCAGTATAATAGAACCCCGATTATGTGAATCAATTCAAGGACAAAATTGTTCGCATAATGGAAGGACAGGCGTTTACCACTCAAATTATGTAGACAGTAGAATGTGTCCCCACTTTACTTGTGTCACAATGTTTATTCCAGGGCACTACCATCAGCCTTCCTTTCACCTTTATTTAGCATAGAACCTAACAACCGTTAAAAAGTGTCACCAGAGATACACACAGCATTCCGACAATTAATTAAATCACGCCAGGGGCCATACCCCTCAGGAGCGTGCCATCGATGCTATATTTTTGTGTGCCAGATAAATCATTTTCCGCCGGCGTTCTCTTTTGCCTTCTCCCACGAATTCCCCTCGAGGAGAATCCGCGTTAGCTCTGATAAGAATTCCACTCAGCCAACCGAGATCAGGCTCGATTACATACTTTCACGTCGAGATTCCAGCTTGGGAAAAATTAACTGAGTTATGGCAAACGACGCATTACCAGAATTGAGTGTTGCTACGATATAGCAATTGTAAACATATCGCTTGTTTATCTTACCACTGAAGTAATTAGGGGATAAAAAATGATAAACTAATTGTTCCGTCCGAAGTCGAAACAGATGTTTTACTACATATAAATATCTGGATGGCAGACTTTATAACATCTTATCGGATCCAGCTTTACAATGTGTTTTTCAGGGGTGGAGGTGGTCGGTAGCATTCGTTTTCGAGATCCCGACCACCTCCAATTAGCTCAGAGAGGTCACCGTAGATTTTTTAGTGGGTAGGTCTGGCCCTTCTGGACAGACGAGCCCCACATAACTCCGTCTCTCCCCCAAGAGAGCGGGGTATGCGTATATACCCCATTTTTCCTACGAAAAAAAAGGTTTTACCGCGTATCTCAGTAACAAATTGTAACCATACTCCAAGGGTAACAACCCTACGCCGGCCTCACGTGCTACTTGTAGCCATGGCTCGCAACAGGGGTGAGGTCGCTGGTGAAGGCAGCACAAGGTTAGCCATCCCTTGGCAAAGGTAGGCGTTGACAAGTCAATAACCAATCACAGACAAAATGGAAGACAGAGATTTTCTCAACCCATCCACAACGAGGTTAGCTGCAAAGAGACTCGAGCAAGAAGAGTCTAGGTTACTCGGGTACCCGTGAGATATCTCATACATCTTGTGAAATATCCGGATACCCGACAATTTTTGGCTACCAAGGTAAGTTTGGTCTACCCGGGTACCCGGGCAATTTTTGTCTACCCAGCCATTTTTAGCTACCCGGATAATTTTGATCTACCAGGGTACCCTGGCAATTTTTATCTATCTGGGTACCCGAGCAGTTTTTGTCTACCCGGGTAATTTTGGCTACCCGAGTAATTTTGGTCTATCCGGGCACCTTGGCAATTGTTATCTCCCGAGTAGTTTTGGTCAACCAGGGTATCTCACGAGTAACCCGGGTACCCGAGTATCTCATAAATAAGAGATCTAATATCTATAGCTAGTGAATAGTTAACGAGTGTGACTCAATTTCATTATAAATAACAGCTCGACGGGATGGACGAGTCTCAGGATGGTCTGAAGTTAGCCAAATTACGGAATCGTCGAAGATCGTTAATAGTCGATTACAATTCTGCGGGAAGAGGAATTGTCTCGCGTTCCCCTCGAGGGGCTTGCGTTTAGAGCCAAATGAAGACTAAACCGAAAGTCACTTAACGAGAGGATCCCGTAGTAGAGGAGGAGCGCCCGGCCACGAAATAGGGGAAAAAAGGGGCGAACAGGGAAGACAAATTGCGGCGGAGGGAAGCCGTAGTTTCTGGCACGGGGTCCAGCCGGCGTGGGCGTAAGCGTGGGCACGGGAACCGTCGGATGATTCCGGAGACGGGAATTAAAAGGAAATTCGGCCGCAACGGGGAAAATTTTCCCGCAAAACGACCTCGTTGCTCTCGTCGAATTGGACTCTAATTAGAAGGAATCGAACACGCCGGCTAGAGAATACGATAGGCGAGAGAGGATAACACGACGTCGTTCACTTTATCGTCGCGGGCGGTTTATTTCGTTTCATGGAAATTGTAACGAGCAACTCTAACGATCCTCTTCTTCGGCTGAATTATCGCATCGCGAACTCGATGTATGTCGGTATAAACGGTTTTTAGCGTTGTTACTCTGGAACTTGTGCTCGATTGTACTTTAACTTTACGCGATACCAGTTCTAATTTCCAACGCTGATGATTTGCGATTGTTGTGTACTCTACTTAAGGGAGATACATCTAGGAGATCGAAAAGTGAGCTTGATTTTCAGAATATTTTTTATTTCAACAAATGGTTATTTTAATATTTAGTACATAAGTTGTGTCACACTTTCATCTACCAAATACTAAATTTTTGTTGAAAATATCCGATAGAAGTGGCAATTGGATTGTTTCTGTCTGTACTTTCATAATATCAAAACAAAACTATGGCATTTCATTCGAAAAACATGAAGTGACCTTGAAATAACCTTGAAAAAATAAAGTATTAATAGACGCATGTCCTTCTAAGAAGCGATATAAAAGATATTACGAGAAGATACTTTAGTTCGTAACTGGATTGGTTTTAATTCTATTATGCCAGAATCTTTCTCATTAAAACAAGCCCCTTTTGAAATGTGCATGCAGCAATTTTCTTCCGGCTTCGAGCTCTGTGTCAGACTTTACTTTATCAGTGGAACGTTCTCACTTTCTGATTAATAGAATCACGCAACGCTGGCCAAAGCTTTTCTCTTGCCAAGTTACACATTCATAATTACACTTACCACCTAAAAATACCTCTGTTCTGCCCGCTTAAGACAGAGGAGACTTTCCGGTGGTTCTTTAAACACAGACCCCTTTTCCCCGAGATTTTAAGCGCGTTTACCTTCCGCTTGCGGCGCGTATTGTGCTCAATTTTCGTGGGTCTCTCTTATGATTACATTCCGCAATACAAGACCGCCGGGAGCTGCGAGAAAAAAACCGGATAAAGCTAGCCCGGAACGCTTTCATTTGTACCTCCACCACGTACCCGCTCGTTTTAATTCCATCCGGCGTTTAACGGGACACAAGATTACCGCGGGTGCTTGAAGAAGGATCGCGAACGTGTTACGCCCAGCCCGGAAATCCAAGTGTCACGTGTCCCTCCCAACTGGACCGTAGCTATTGTCGTTCAAGGAAATTTACACCCGTAACAAAATCCACTTTAGGTTCTTTGGACGATTCAGAGGCGTTAATAAAGAACTCCATTATCGGCAAAAACAGTGGGTAACGAGGACAAAAAATAGTGGTTACACCAATAATTTTTGGGACAACAATCAACAGATATTGAACTTTTAGATTAACCCTTCCGGGACGACGATGGTCAGTTTGATCCTGTATGGTCAGCGGCGGACCGTTTATTTTGGGGTCCTGGGCTGACAGGCTGTTGGGGAGCCTAATCCAAATTAACTCAAGCACCAAAAATTTTTATATAATTTATTTTTGATTATTTTGACCGCGAAGGGGACCTTGGGGGTTTAACTTTACCCTCGGTAACCAGAATTTGTTGCCTTCTTCTTATGTGATCCTGTGGAATGGTGAGAAAAAGCCAAAATCCAAGTTTCAATCCTAAGGGAACAGTGGTTCAGAAATTATGCGTGTTTAAACTTAAGCGATCTTAAGAGTTTTTGACCGGTAAGGGTGCCGCCATGTTGGTATGTGCTGAGCGTCGCACGTCATCTCACACGCGGAACCGCTAGATGGCAGTACAAGCACGGGATAATGTAGATAACATAGATTTGCATCCGTGTTTTATATTCCACATATACATATTTGTTACGAACGGATAAAATCCGCAATCTAGCGAGCGATAATAAATAATAACATTGTATTACCGACATAATTTATCTAAAACATCTTCACATCCGCATTTCCACGCCCGAAATCTTTTCTGCCACCACTTTTGTCAGTATACATAGACAGAGACTGAGCATACCCAGGTCACAGACTTGAGATCAGTGCAGCCATTGCATGGAATGCATTTTTCTGTCGCCTTTCTGTCCACTGTAGACGTTCTCTGGTTGGTCTGCGTTTTTCGTTAAATTTTTTAGGTAACAAAGCCGAGGATTCACCTTTTTTAAGGAAGTACAATACAAACAAAAATGTGCGTAAAAATAATTGAATTTTCTTTTCCCAAAATATCCACACCAAATATCCAAATATCGAAACCAGAAGTATTTGAAACAATGAATAAACCGAATTTTATGAGACTACAGTTACATTTGAATCAACATAATATCCCATCGCTTCTCTCTCATGCTCCACGGTACGAGGTGTGCTCACGAACCGTAAAATAAAAATCGAAATAATCTCCGAACGTTTCGGTTCTCCTATATGAATAAACAAAATATCCGAAAGTATCGACTGAGAGAGAGAGAGAGAAGGCTTGCGGAAGCCTTCTTGACAACGTAGCTTCGGGCTACGAAGGCCGAATGCGTTCCATCCGAACAAACAAACGGAAAAGCTTAAAGCTCGATGCATCGCGGGATGAAGTTCCCTTCCAGCTTGACGAGGCAATTGAAAAAAAAGAGATTCGAAGGGAAGCTGGCTAAAGTAACTCAATGGGGTATCATTTTTTTTATTGTCATTCCTGCGAAATCGTAAGAAATATAAATTTTTATCGACATTCGATGTATAGCCGGGAGCGAAATTAAGTGGACATCCTTTAAAAACTAACAGCTTTTTAAAATTGGACCAAGTAACTTAAATTTTCTTTAGATGTTAGAAGAATTAGCTTCCTAGGATATGTAAAAAAAAATTTGTTATATTATTGGCCGAAATTACAAAGAAAACAGTGAAGGTCACGATGTTTAACTTTTGATAATTAAAATTAAAATATCTCCCAAAATAATAGTTTTTCGAGATGAATAGGTTCATACATTTTTATTCAGAATACCGAGATGTGCAAGAGTAGAATAGTGCAAAAAATTACATGAATGCATTAAACAAAATAAAGGTGACCTTCATGTGCCCTTCAAGTGTACACTCACAAACAAAATATCGGCACTGGGTTACGTCTCCCTCGAAACAGAAGAAGTTTTGTATTTTCAAGTAACAAATAGTCCTCGAGATAATCGCATTTATTGATCAAACCAGTTTCATGACGTGTATTATACTGATGGAAGTAATTCTGGACACTTTTAATAAAAATATTCTTTATTTCTTTATTTTAATAAATGCGAGATTTAAATAAAAATTTAAAAGTGTCCAGAATTAATTCCACTAGTGTATACTACAGCCCACATAGCACTGAGATGTCTAAAAGATGTCTTTAAGACGCCTGTCGCAAGACATTCAGACATCTAAAAGACGCCTCGAAAGTAGCTCGACGGTCGCTGGAATGTCGCTGAAGGTCTTTTAGACGTCTAATTTCAGCCGTAAAAACGACGTCTCGAAAAAGGCGTCTTTTAGACGTCTTAGAGACGTCTTTTTGGGACGTAAGACGTTCAGACCTAAAACAGACGTAAAAGCGACGTTTAAAAGACGACGTGTGCTATCTGGGAGTCGATTGCCAAAAATATTAATTTCCATGATTGTAAAAAATAGCTCTGTTCCATAGTATCTATTACCTATAGTACTTCATATTTGGACAGTTCCCTCTACTTTCGTTTCAACACACCCGGTATAAATATTTTAGCATTTGTTATCTGACATCTTGTTAGCCGCGCGGAGAAACTTTTGTCCGACAGGCGGCGAGAGAATGAATGGGGACACAGGGCCGACACAGGCGGTCGGTTGGTCAACACTTTCCCGGCCGGTCGTGAAAAAAGGATTGACAAGAGAAGGCATGCCATCGTTCTCGTCGCGAAACACTGAGATATATTTGTTCACCTAATGGACCCGCGGAGGTAACCGCTATATCAAACGAATATTCCGGAAAAATCTGCGTTCGACAGGATGACCACCATTGGGGCCAAATGGGATTTCGAACATTGGATCACGTTTCGAAGAATTTCTGAGGGTCTGAAACCCGGATACAAATTTCGACTGTGCGTACTAACGACGAATGTTTGATACAAACCCGTAGGGAGATGGACGTGTCTCTTTGATGCTCTATTCTGCTGCGAGTGAAAGAGATTTTCACGGATTTTTAAACGGTAAGATAAGGTGGAATGCCCTAAGCCTGGACAGCATTTTCTGCTACCTTTAATTTTATCTGTTCAGATAAACAATAATAATTTTTTAAGAGTTTTAACATAAAATTCAGATTTTGTAAAGTAACTTAAAATCCCAAAATCTTATTGTTTAGATTAATGTTTTAATTGTATTAACAAGAATAATTCTAACCTACAGTTGGACATATTAAATCCAATCTAAGCTAGTACCTGGACAGAAGTAAAGTCTATATCGGGACAAATTGAATTTACACATAATTAAATAATTATATCTATAACATCGAACTTTATTTAATGATTTACGTATCAAAATATTATTATATTAAATTCTATCCTGTTTAATTTTCATTTTTTCTGATTCAGTACATAATTTCGATTACTCTTTTTTAATTTCATCTTTATTTTCATTAGTTTCTATCGACCTTTTTTTTATAGATTTATAAATGATTTTTAACTTATTATCTTTAATTTGTTGTGTAATTATATTTTTTCTTTCGAGTAAATTTTTAACAATTTCCTGTTCTTTTCCTTTTTTAATTTTGTCCCCCTTTTTTTACAAGCTAATAGAAGACTAATTATTAACTCTAAACTTGGAGACATCTAATATTTTAATTATTAATAATCAATAATTACGTCTGATTGCCAATTTATTTTAAAATATCAACATTATTATGCGTGATAATTATTTTTTGCCTAAGGGTTTAAATTATATTTTTTTTTCTAATAAAAGTTCAAACTATAAATGCACATTTTGTATACTGTTTTCAGATAAACTGAATTTATTTTTAAATTTCAATTGATGTCTTAAACAAATAATATTTACAGCTATTTGTTTGATTACTTATAAAATATTAGCAGAGGCCACAGAATATATAAAATAATTATTTAATCTCTTAATAATTGTTTTTACCACAAAAATTCAATTGTCCAGATTTTGGGCATTACTTTTGGCTAGTCCACACTTAGGGCATTTCACCTTACTGATTGCGACAATTTTATTATTTGTTACCCTTGAAATATGTTTGCCATTTGTTAATTAATGAGTACCCGAGTAACCCGACTGACTCTTCTTGTCAAATTACGTTAAAAACCAACAAGTAGGATAAGTAATAAAATTATACTGTAATAAAATAAAGAGTAATTTGCGTTAATCATGTTTTTTGAAACTGCACACAATTTTCTAATAGATTAAGTAATTTGTTTGACTGTAACGACATCTTAAATATTAAATAATATTGTGTAACATTATATTGAGTGTTTAGGGCACGCTTGAAAAACAAATGATCAGACAAGGTCGTCATAAATAATCTCAAAGACATTTCACATTTATAATAATAGATAATAAATGAAGTTACTTTATTCTTGTCAAAATAGAAGTTGTTTGCAATTTAACATGTTAAGATTACAAATACAAGGTGTCCCAAAAATTTTGTATTTCCTTGAAAGAAATATTACAAAGTAATATTAATTTAAGTCAGTGAATATTAATATCACAAAGTAGCCAGGCTGTATTTCAGGATGTATGTATTTCATGTCCATACGTTCCATTCAAAGAAATGTTGTGCGTAATGGGGAAAAGGGTTCTTCAGAGGGAGCAGAAAGAGAGAAAAAAAGCGGTTTCGACTGAAGATTTTTTTTGGCAACCAAATTGTAAAAAGAAATTTCTCTGACGTCTTAGGTTTACAAGCTGAACCAACTAAAAGAAAACTGGTTGTGCCGCAAAGCGGCCGCTCAAAGGAGTTTAAAGTTGAATGAATAACACGGGAACATATGGAGGATCCGAAGCAAAAGAAATGAAGTCTCATAATTAATTAAATTTCCCCAGGATGGAACAATTTCTCTCCGAGCTCGGGCTTAAGCATGAACAGTTCGCTGAAAACTTATATCGTATCAGGAATTTGTAGCTTACGAGGAAACCTACTTAAATTACGCAAGCGGATTTTTATGATTTTTCAGGTTATGTTCAACCCTTCAAGTGCAATAAGTAGAGCTACTCAGAAATATTTTTAAACGAAACCCAACTATTGATAGTATCTTTTAAGTTAGATGTCATCTCAAATACTATAAACAAGTTCTGACAAAAATGTTTTGATAAATATAAATATTTTAATAAAAAAATAAGACCAATTATTTATGAATTACTTGCCTGAAAAGCGTCTACTTATTTAAAATCGAGCTATATAAATCGTAACGAATAATGAACTAATACATAAATTTTTGTTTAGGAACATCAATTTTCCAACTTTCAGAAATGAAATCTTGGAGAGAACTTAATGGGACTCAGACATTAGAAACTGAAGGGCGTTTTTGAAGAACAATATTTTGAAAATTCTTATGTTTAAATAAATTCTCTTAAAATCGCTGAACTTTAAACATCCACAACTTTCGAATCAGTGAATTCCTAACGTTAAAACTTGGATTTTTGGCATTTTCTCGCCAAAATCTACAGGATTACACAAAATTAGTTAAAAATTTCTGGTTTCCTCCCTGGTGAAGTTCATCCCAAAAATTAGCTGCAGCAATCTTCCAGCTATAATTCATGAGAAGTTTGATTTAATAGAAACAGATAAAGGTGGTTGCTAAAACTGATAAATTGCTCCAAGTGACTGGAGCTTGCCAATTACTTAATTAACAAATCAGATATAAGTCTGTGTCCTCTTCAATCGATCTCAGTCAATTATTAGCATACGAGAAGAATTAATTCCACCAATGTCATAGAAACGGTCCACTGTGCGTGGTCGGTGGGTTTGAGTTAGGAGCTATATTTTCGTTGAGAAGAAAAGCGGTATGAAAAGTGGTTTCAATTTCGGCCACAAAAGGTCGCTTTCCAGACGACTCTGCATTGCGAGTTTCCCAGTTTCCCGTCAGAAAAGAATCCTCATGAATGTCTGCGCGTGCAGAACGTTCAAAACAAACGAGTGACGAACGATTAAGTCGCGAAGATGCGGGCGCCGAGGGTGTCCGAAGGTGAATAGAGGACAAGAAAGGGTGCAAAGCTGAGGGAGAGGGGCTCTATTAAAGGGCTGCTTTTTCATTTGCGGCGTCGGCGTCGCATCGCCTTGTCTCCACAGGACAAGGGAAGAGGCTGAAGGGAGGGGACAGGAAAGGCCGAAGAACGGCATCACGAGGAACTTTTTAGGGTTGAAAGGATTATATGACGAACCGTGGCAAAGAATTAAGCCCAAAGAATCGGTCGGTGATAATCACCCTAGTAATTTTCCGAATATTCTCTCTCGATGTCGCCACTCTCTTTCGCTCGCTCTTTATCGCAGACTTTCCTTTGTATCTGTTTCCTTTTTTTCCGCCCTCTCCAGTTCAGCTTCTTGCTCTCTGTTCCTCCGCTTCTTTATGCCTAGCCCGGAATTCTACATATTTATCTAACGACGTGACAGTTCTGAAAGATAACGTCTAAGATCCTCCATTATTTCGTAGGTTCCTGGGACGGCGACGTTTAATCGAGTCTTGAAAGACGTCACTCAACAATGCGGAAATTTCAATATACAGTGTAGAGTGTTCAGCCTTTACGGGAGAATTCGTAACGACGAGGACTCGTTTAAGCAATCTACAAGCTGGCGAGTCGACTCCGAGACATTCAAGATGTTACACTCTTGACCGTTCAATGTTGGCTTTCCCGGAAGACTTCCATCTTAAACGATTAATATCAGCAGAAGTTAAAAAATTCGTTTATGAGAAGTAAGTTAAAAAAATGAAGCCTTATCTTACTTCCTGTGTAAATGAAAATATAATTATGGAAAATAGATATCTAATTTAAATTACATTACAGCCACACACAACAGCCTACAAGTAGTACCAGCGACAATGGCAGCAATTCGTCAAGCGCTCACGAGATTTGAAGTGTTTCATGCTTCGTAAATAACTCTAAACGTTTAAATATTTCATTATGTTTATTTTTATTCGGTTCCATAAATAATAATACAATATACCTTCAAATTAGTGGGTTATCAAATCATTTCAACGAAAAAATGATGATTTCATTGATTTCTTTTCACAAAAATCGATTTTTTGAAAAATTCTGAGGTCGTAGACAAATTTTGAGACCAGATTTGAAATCAGCGTGAAAGAATCTACGGGAAATGATGTGTCGCATGTTAAAAAAAAATTTTTTCCGCGCGTGGTATTGGAAAAATCACAATTTTCTTGAAATTGTGCAAGTTTAACGAATTTTTTCAAGGTCAAAAAGCGTTCGAACCACAATTTCTATAATTATTTCATATTCTGCCAAGTTTCAGCTTTCATTTAAAAAAAATTTTATCGCTCTATCTCATTTCTATCGAAAGTTCTTAGATTTTGACACAGAATTCTTCCGTTTGCCCCATAGTGCAGCGTTGGGATGAAACTCTGTAGAAGTAGGGAGGTGATAAGTATGCGAACTCTCGGTCCTCCAGTCAGACTGCACCCGACTGCACCGTGGATTCCTTTAGTTTACACCTAGATCTCGTTTACCTTAGTAGTAGTAGTAACAGTCTTGCTCTCAACTCTTGCATATAGTGTAAATATAGTCCTTTATAGTACTTTGCTTATTCCTTAGTCCTTCCAAATTGGAAGGTGGTCCTTCGAGAAATTCTTAGCAGGCACCTCGCTGTGCAAATACAATCAAGGCCCGAACGATCACCTAAGATCATCTGTGGGCATATTCAGCTATCATTGAAATAATTTATTTGAAAAATCATCGTTCTTCATCGTTCGAAAAATCATCATTGCCACGACACACGTTCCGGCCTCTACTAGGGGCCGCGGTTCAACTCGTCAGAATACACAATCGTCAACGACCAATATGCAAATGTCGCTTGGTATACACATTTTTGCAATTCAGACGTTTAACAACGGAAATGCTAAATCAGAATTTACATATTATTAATTTACATTCATAAGCCAGCCCGGTTTTTCTGTGAACGTCTACGCGATAGCTGAAAATAACATTATTAGCATGACACGATGTAATTGCGGTCGCGTTTATTCAAAAGTGTATCGGCTTATCGAATACGCTCGACACAAGAGCGCAGCATTTCTGGCCCGAGAAAGAAGCAAAATGGAAAAATCACCTGTTCCATAAAAAATGATTAAATATAAACCGGCGCGTATGCTGGCAGTTCTCTAACGAGGAAATTTATAACGAGCAGCGCTAAAATCGATTTTATATAAACAGAAGAAGCGCGCGCAGAAACAAAGCGCCTGCTCTCGCTCGCAAGTGGAGTCAGAGTTTGTTGTTTCGACGCGGCAAAAAATAACGCGGCAACGTTACGGAAAAACGCGAAAAATCCCGCGTGCTTCGTTGTTCGACGTTGGGCTCGTGCTCGCCATTTTGTACACCTCCGAGGGAACTGTACCGATTATACAGGGACGTGATTATTTTGTCGATAAGGATTGCTTATCGAACAGCACAGTCAATTACCACCCTATTTCTCGGTTTTCGAATTTAATTGATTCGACATCGAATACTTTCTGACAAATAAATAATTAACTTTGTGAATTCCTTCTTTGATCCTCTGGATCATAACTGAAAAATTGCATGTTGGGTTAAACTTCACCTTAAGGACCGAGAAATTTTCAACTTCTTTTTACGTAATCCTATAGATTTTGGCGAGTAAATGCCGAAAATCCAAGCTTTAATGTTCACTGGTTCAAAAGTTATAGGTGTTCAAAGTTGAGAGGTCTTAAACGTTTTTGACCAGTGAGGGCGCCGCCATGTTGGTATGTACTTAGCGTCGCGCGTCTTCTAACGAGCGGAGCCGCTAGATGGCGCTACAAGCACACAATAATGTCGGTAACGTAGATCTCCAAGCGTGTTTTATATTTCACCTATCCATATTTGTTATAAGAAATAATAACATTGTACTACCGACATAATTTATCTGAAACGTCTCCTTTGTTTCGAGGTCCTTTGTTTTGTGAATCCCAGGAATATGTTGTGATATTCGAAGGTTATAAAGAGCGAAGTTTATCGCGTCCCCACTAAACAATCGAAGTTGGATTTCTCGAGTTCCAGTAGGAGGATCGACGCGCGGTTTAATAACGTCGAATCGTTACTATCGGAATCGAAACGGCGGTGATAGGGTGCTAGTAATCTGAAGAAATTCTCGAGAAAAGTTTTAATTAACCGCCCGCGCCCGTTCGATCCACTTTCGAAGGTACATCTGAATTTTCCAGCTCGCGGACCCAAAGGCGAAGATAACTTCAAGATTCATAAATATAGACGATACTCTATCGTATTATTGCTTCGCCGTAAACGGAATTTGTGAAAAGATCGACGTCGCTCTACTTTCCGACCAAATATTTTCTAATCCACTCTAAATTGCGAAATAATCATTTTATAGAGAAAACTAATAAAAATAAAATAATAAGAAGTAAAATAATGATATTAATCGCTCACAAACTCGAATATATATACATGCAAAAATTGGGCGGAAAAAATTAATAACTCGAGGGGGGATATTCGGCATCCATGACAAAAACGAGTAGATCAAATATGGAATACTGAAACCGTTCGGTCATTTAAAAAATCTGATAATACTGTCATACCACTTCTCATTTATTAAGAATTTTTATTCAATTATTTATTATATTAAAGACCGTGGATATTTTATGCATTTGTAAAAAAGATGAATGAATGGGAAACAAAACTGTAAAATCAGATGAATTTAAGAAAGTTGCTACATTATTTTACGTTGAAAAATCAACCTCAATCATCTGCAACTCAAAACATGTTCGAGAAATCAAAAATCCTACGCTACACATTTTAGAATTCGTTTCATTTTTGTCGTAGATAAATGGAAAATAAATGATAAAAAATTTCAATACCATTATAATAAATAATAAATAGGTTAATTTACAATGTTTAATGTTGGAGACTGAAGTGTGGGGGAAAGTTGTTGGTGAAATTTCAACAGAAACGAAAGTGGATGGTTTTTAAGTAAAAAACGTTTCGCGTCGAAACGAAATATAAGCAAGGACTTATGAAATGGTCAAACACAATTTTCCCACAGAGCGCATCTTCTATGGCACGACAGATAAGATGTTTGTACCTTCCGGAAGATGTAACTATGCCCTCCACCCCTTCCCTTTCGCGCACCCGTTTCTATACTTAGAGGCTTGAAAAGCACAAACCTCATATCGTGCGTCGGCAAATATTCATAACTTAAATATCGTTCCTCGTAGGAGGCCCAGGATGAGAATTCGAGATATAACACCAGCGTGGTATTACGTTCCACGTGGAAAATCCTCCCTCTCTCAACATGTGTCAAAGACTATCTTTCACTCTAACTCTTTCGGAGACTTCTGCCAGCCCTCATTTCCAGCTCTCTCCTCTTTTTACCCTTTCCTCCCCTCAACTTTTTTCCAGGGCATTTTTAATCTTTGCCCCATCACTATTCTCATGCAAAGTTATTGCCACCTGTTTTCAATTCGCTCTGTTTATCTCGCGGCCATTTATTGTTGTTGTTAAAACAAAATATACTCATATGAAATAGCTCATTTAATTTAATTCACACAAAAAGATTGCACATCTTGAAGTTATCATTGCGTTATTATGAATTTTCTAGTTCAAGGTCATTTGAAGATCATAGTGTACCACGTCATTGAACCCATCTTGACATCAGCTACAATACTATGAAGTTAAAAATATATGGTGCCATTTAAAAATCAAAATTTTATGTCACCATATCTGCCTCCATTAACAGTACAACTTTTCTCTCTAACATTTTCCTCTACCTTCAAACCAAACGGAGCTATTTAGGTGTTCTGTTTCTTGTGAATCACCCGGTATAGTTGCGTGGGGAAGGTAGATACAAAGATTTATTAAATTTGACCGTGCATTGCTGCGTTACATAGATAAGGTTCAGTGGGTAGGATTAATTTAACGAAATTTATTTTTAAGGATTTTATACCCGAGTGAAAAAATATAAATGTTTTCCAGTTTGTAAAAAATTGTGAAAATAGAAACTGGATTTTATGGGGTTAATAGCTGATGAGGTAATGTTAAATATGTGCTTTACAGTACACAACTATTAGCAAACACATGATTATTGTATACAG
Source organism: Lasioglossum marginatum (assembly GCA_028455795.1). Taxonomy (NCBI): domain Eukaryota; kingdom Metazoa; phylum Arthropoda; class Insecta; order Hymenoptera; family Halictidae; genus Lasioglossum; species Lasioglossum marginatum. The sequence continues at coordinate 4,372,659 of CM052249.1, forward strand.
AGTGTGTATACAATAACCTAAGTGGTGCTACAAGCCGCCCTTACGTTTTAATAACGCTTAAAATTACTCAACTTTAAACACCCATAACTATTGAACCAGTGAATTCCTAACAATAAAACTTGGATTTTTGGTGAAGTTTAACCTCACTTTCAAATAATGCTTATTTCAATATCAGTGATTGTCATGTATTCTTTTTATATGAGTGAAAACATGAACATATTGGCGAAGATAGTATGTGATAAAGATGTGTTATCTAAGGGAAAATGTAGAAATGGCATTGGAAAATGTGTATGAAAGGGAAAGGATTGCACAAGTGTCACGAAAGTACCTACTTATATTAGATTAGATACAAAAATCCGCAGTAATACACGCACAGTGATATAAACTGCCTCAGTATGTGACACGCAGTAATATATACAAGTTTTAACTGTATATTCTTCTCAATTTCATTTTAATTTAGAGATGTACATTCTGTTCCTATTTCTATATAAATTAAACTTTCATTTTTAAAAAGTTGATTATTATTCCATGGAAACCGTACTTTAATAACCGTTTAATACTAACCTTCATTCATATTGTACGGATAAGGTCTAAGTGCCGCAATACGTGAACGGCAGTATGCCTTCTCCATTACATCACACCCCCTGCGCGGAGGTCAGAATTGCTTGAAATTCAACATGCGTGCCGGCACATTGTTCGCGCGAGTACATCTCCGTCGAAACAACGTCAGCATTTTATCCCGGAGTGAGGTGGGGGGAGGGGTGTCGACTCGAAACTCGTCGTCCGTCGAGTATATCAGAGGTGTTTTCGCACGAACGAGAGAGCCACCTCGTGAAATGACTTCGCCCGGTGACTTCACAGGATTGTCGGCCAGGAAAATGGTACGTTTCGAGTTCCTCAGGATCCTGGCCCTGTCGAGCGCTCGAAATTACTCGCGTCGAAATCAACATCGAAATATTTCTTTGAACAACAAACCGCGAGCTGGAACGTGCTCGCACCCTGATGCACCCTCGCACCCGAACGCCAGAAAATTATTTCGCCGAATCTTTCGCCAACACTTGGTCGTCGAGTGCTTTTCATTCGTAACAACCTTTTCACTTGCCATGGAAATATTTGCACATGGAATACGGTGGGGTAAACTTTTCCTTGCGTAACGAGAAACACACTTTTGCCTTTCTCCTATAAATTTTTAAATTCCAGTAGATTTGGACGAGAAGATGTGAGAAATCCAAGTTTCGATCCTGGAGCATCAATGGTTCAAAAGTTATAAACGTTTCAAGTTGAGCGATTTCCAGTGTTTTTGACAGGTTACCGTCACTCACACTGGAAATCGCTCAATTTTAAATATTTATACCTTTTGAACCATTGATCCTCCAGGATCGACGCTTGGATTTCTCACATCTTCTCATCCAAATCTTCTGGATAACATAGGAAAAAGGTAAACATTTATAGGAGAAAGGCAAAAATTTCTGGTTATGCAAGGAGCAACCATAGAGTGAACTAGCTCTTCATAGAGTCAAATGTCGGAGAACTTCGATGGGGTGGTTCCTAACCTAAGGAAGAAGTTACTTCAAATGACCTGAGGAACCACCCCTTTCAAGGCTCTCCCATATTTTCGGGACACCCTCTATAACAGTCAGAAATGGGGCACATGGCACGAGCAAACATTCCGGCAAAGGGTAGCGTTGTTTACGCATTATTCTTCACAAATAGCGCAATCTCTTCTGCTACTGTTCAGCGAGACACTTTCAGCTCTACAAGTGCGAGACACGTACGCGGTTATTGTCAATTTCCTAAATAGCTCGAGCAAATAACAATACCTCGAGCCGAGAGTGTAGCGAAACAGGCACTCGCAACGTTTTCAGAAGTGGATGGAGCACTTACAATTTATCCAAAATGGAATTACATTCCTGATCGCGCGGAGCATTCGACGTTATCTTTATCGGTTCCGCGTGGGACGACGCTACGTTGCACGACGAAGTTGAAATGCCCGTCGAGATATTTCTCCGGTCCGTAGGCTTCAGGATCACGACGATGGCTCTCGCAGACGATGGACGTCAGCGAGTAATCAAAATTTTCGCAGACAATCCAAGTTCCGAGGAATTACTGGAACCACGACGAGGCGCGCTCCGGAAAGGGCAAAAACTGGGTATGCACGAAGTATTGAGAAACTTCCGGCAAACTTTCGCTGGAACGAACTAAGTTTCAAGACCCTGAAACGAGTTTACTTCACCGAGATCCGCCTGGATTAGGTACTGCGTCGCGACTTATGGCTGTTGGGAGTCCACCCCACTGGTGTGCAAACGATTTTTCAAATTATCCTGTCGGACTTGTATCGTGGGCCCACTGACCTACTACTAATTTTCGTGTCTTCATTAACGCCCCAACTACAGGAAGCCAATTAACCCCCAGGCCAGATTATTTCCTTCGCAGCTGCAATCATTAGAACTTCTTCGTCTGCAGTAATGTCCTGTTAGTGCTTGTCCTTGTACATAGTAGTTTATACATTATGTACCGTCCTTTTTCTTCTGATCATAGTGTGCCATGTCCCTACGCTCGTCAGATGGGCAATTAGGATAGAAAGGAATACTATCGCCTACGTTCGTCGAGATGGACAATTAGACACCTTTCCAGCTGTCACCTGATCCGTCACCGATCCCCATACATATCAGGTCGTTAAGTATGAAACTTGAACAAAAAAAAGGTAAACCTCTTGATATTTGTCAAGTTTCATACTTAACGATCTCATATTATCCTCAACCACCTTCTGATATCCTAGCGTCTAAGGCGGAGTTCGTTAGATAACCTTAACGTGGGATCTCCTCCTAAGCGCGTCTGGACTCAGCGTTGTGCGATCCATACTCCTTTCTGGTCGTCTAGACGCAGATGCAAGTTATCACTTCTGATGGAATTTGACGAATGGGGTGTGAGAGACCCCAGGATCGCAGAATGCTGCGTCCAGGCGCGCTTAGGAGGTCCCTCCTTTACTGAAGAATCCTCTAGCGGGCCCAGGAAACATCTAATACCAGGAGCCAAGCAGAGGCCGGGTATACCCGGTAACTCCACTACGGTGACCATCCCACAACCACAGTGCCTTTCAATATCCCAGCGTCTAAGACAGGGGAGCTAGATGGCCTCGCTGACGAGTCCTCTAGCATCACTATGCTCCTATTCCCTTTCTTCCTCTCTTACACCACTTCAGCCGCCGCCAAATTGTGACCCCAACAACGAACGCAATGCAACACAACGACTACATCATGCCCACTAGATAACCTCACTGACGAGTCCTCTAGCAGGCACAGGACGAAATGCTCTTATTCCTTTTCCTCCTCTCTTACACCACATCAGCCGCCGTCAAATTGTGATCCCAACAACGAACGCAACGCAACACAACGACTACATCAGGAGCCAACAGCAAGAGGACGGGTCTACATCAAGAGGATGGTATGCTACTGCACATCACCGAGAATACGTAATCCCTCTCCTACTGTAACCACCCGTCGATCTGCCGCAGACACCAAGTACCCAGAAGGCACGAAACTTGCGGATCTACGACGACGTCAACAGATCGACGGACTCATGGAGGATCAGCGCGCCGAATCCACGTCGTCTTCAAACGACCATAGTGGGATAGCAGCAGCTACGGCTCGATGCGCGACGCGCGCAAACGGCGATGTCATCAATGGGCAAACGATCTACAAGCATCCCATCACTCTCCCTGGATTCTGACGTGGACCATGGTATAAACGAACTTGTTCAGTGTGATAATGTGGTGGCTACCTCCTACACTCGCCAGGAGTGCCACCTGGACAATTAGACAACACCTTTCTCACTATGGTATTCTCTCTGTAACTGTCGTATTTTCTGGTCTGCTAAGTTCTAGAAGAGCTATTACATTGTTTGTAGTGTGTCGAATGTAGAGAAGGATAGCGATTGAAAAAGAAAGAGCGAATGAGCTTCGGGCGATCTGCAAATATCAAAGGACCTTGTGCCAAATCAGATTAATTATTCCCCATTGTTCTATCCATGTAAATTCGTTCGTTTTCAAATATTTGCAAACGATAGAATATTTGTGTGAATATTTGACCAGCGATTTCCTTGAAAGGTGCTTTATATCTGGGCAGAGGTTATAACACATTTTATTGGAGACAGTTCATTTCAATTACGTCGACGCAAACGATGAAAAAGTATTGAAAGTGCTTGTTCAAAGTATTGAACGGTTTACACTTTTTCATATGAATTTTTTGTAACTTTTATTCGAGTCCGTTGCTTCGATTAGATTGCACCATATTACACGTGACAATTCGAACAAGTCCATGCAGCATGAATAAACGATTTTACTTTAATTCGATCGCAACGTATCAACACATTAATCTCTTTTTCAAATTCCGTTGCATTCGTTGAAACGATGCATTGAAAGCGGCATTTATTTATTTATTTATTTTCTGGTCAGGCGTTAATTATTTCTCTATACGTTTACGAATGAAAAATATATCCCACGTATATCCCCTAAACTCGGTTTTTTTCGAGAACGAGGCGTCAAACAAAAAATTTTATTGTTTTTTCAACTCACTTTTACGTGCACAATTACGTCTCAATGGGACCTGTAAATACACTCGGCGACCGAGCCAGCGAGAAGTTTACTATTGGTGAGACTCACGCAAGCGAAGCAAAAGATTTCAACTTTTCTAATTTTTGATTTTTTTTTATGAAACCATTATCATCGTGTTGGTCTCGTTTCTCTAATTAAAATGACACCAAACTCGATATAGTTACGATCATAATTACTTGTGTAACAAGCAAAGTTAAGAACTCGTCTACCTTTATCGTAAATGCCAAGTCTTTAATCGTTTGTTACACAATTAATTATGATCGTAATTATATCGTGTTTCGTGTCACTATACATTGGTAAAAGTTCCAAATGACGAAAAACCAAAAATAAGAAATTTCGATTTTTGAATTTAAAAGACTGAATTGGCATCGGGTCTTTTGATATTTATCGATCGGAGTATTGGAGTATTACACCTACAAATTTTTGTCAAACATTTTTTAACCTCCAAATCTGTTTACTAAACTCGGCTCCCCCGAGTATACCCGAATAGTGTTTCACCTCAGAGCGTGACGGTATGCACCATGTAACGGTCCCTGCTTTGCGTCGAATACTTTCTGCGTGCCGGTAACAAATGACACGGTTGACAAAGTCTGAAGAGTCTGAATCAAACCTAACTCGGGGATAACCAAAAGTACGTATGTTGAGTTTGACTTTCGCATAGACTATGAAGCCGGCGAAGATCGGCGATTGCCCCCGAACTGGGTCAATAAAACTATTAAATAAACCCTATCAGTACGCGCAATAAAAAAAAGGTTTGTGGCGGCTACCTTCTACGCTCGCCACAAGATGGACAAATAGTCAAGACCTTTCCCGCTACTACCTGATCCGTCACTGATCCCAATATATACCGTCCTCAATCGCCTTCCGATATCCCAGCGTCTAAGGCAGGGCCCATTAGATAGCCTTACCGATGAATCCTCTAGTGGTCCTAGGACGAAACGCTCCTCTTTCTTTTCCTCCTCTCTCACAGCTCTTCAGCCGCCGCTAAAGGTTCAAGTACCTAAATTCTATTCAGTTTACTGAGAGGTATCACAATAACAAAAAATCAATACTGCTTCTCATTTTAAAAAATGTTGGGGGCTCCCCTTCCCTGCCCACCAAAAAATTATCCCAAATACACCTGTCTGTTTCTCGTTCGCTCAGCTAAACTCGGCTCCCCCGAATAGCGTTTCACCTCGAAGCGTGACGGATTAGACTCATTCAGTGCCCAGCAATTGTGTACGCGGCGCGCCTGAAGAAGGGCTATAGCCCATTTAGTCCTGTGGTTAGGATGTCTTGTCTTTCGCAGTCAAAGGGCTAAACGGAGCCGTCAAACAAAATCTGTGGAGAGGAATGATATCTGTGACCATCGGATGAACAAGAAACGATAATGGACTCCACACTCGCAGCGATTAAAGCAGCGGGAGTAGACCGGTGAAAGACGCATCATTGTCGCTTCTTGCATGCGCGCCACAGCGAAATCACGGTGTGCCAGGCCGGTGTAGTAGTGAAGTAGCGAAATTCGTAATTGCGCTTCAACCGCAGCAAACGTATTTACGTTACAAAAATTTGCCGGTAACCGCGGAACAAGCTAGGAGAGAGCAAGCGGGTGGAGAAGCGGGCGAATATTACAAACTGTCATGAACCGGCGCAAAACTTGCCGTGGCTGTTGATAAAGTGGACGAAGTTATTCATCCTCCCCGGGACGAGATTATTTCTCGGGATCAGTTGGGTGCCTTGAGCTGCCGGCGCGGCGTACAATTCGTTGCCGAGGCTTGCGGTTATGCTCGAAGCAGCACAGCATCTACTAAAATAGGAAGACCGGAGTTGGTTCAAAAGTGGGGAAGCGCAAAACGTACGTCCTTTTCCCGGATCTATTACCAGGTTTTAATTACGCCGTACCATCGGAATCGTCGGACAACTTCCTACGCTTGCGCCCCACCTCGTATACTTTTACCCAATATCGACAGACATTCAAATATAATATACACTACTTGTTGGTTGGGGAAAAAGTTTCTTCGTATTCTCCCGATAGATGGTGTTACCATGTTATAACTATGTTAATATTAATCGGATCTGGCATTACTTAAGTGCGCCTGAAAGGTGATATAGCATAGAGTAATTACAAACAAGAAATTGTGATATTTGTTTATGTAGTCAAAAGTTATTACGTTTTGAAAATGAGTGAAAACGAAGAAGAAATTCGATACATTTTGAAATTTTATTACAAAAAAGGAAGGAATGCGACTCAAGCTGCTAAAAAAATTTGTGATATTTATGGACGTGATGCAGTATCAGTAAGTGTGGCACAAAGTTGGTTCAAGCGTTTTGAATCTGGAAATTTTTATGTCAAAGATACACCTCGTTCTGATCGACCAGTCACTGAAAAAGTCGATGAAATCATGCAAACAGTTGAGCAAGACCCGCACATTAGCAGTCGTGATATCGGTAAGGAACTAAACATCCAACACAAGACAGTTCTAAACCGTTTAAAGAAGGCTGGATACAAAAAACAGCTCGATGTTTGGGTGCCTCATGAATTAACATTGAAAAATTTAATGGATCGACATCTTTGGCGACCCGTTAAAAATTAAGAGAGCTTGGCTAGGAAGTTCCGATGCATCCACCGTATAGTCCTGATATTGCACGATCAGACTACCGTTTGTTTCGGTCTCTGCAGAACTCTCTTAAGAGCAGAAACTCCTACACTCGCGCGTGACTGTGTATGAGTGCACACACCCTGAATTCTCAATAATGCAAAGACGGGGTCTCTTAGTAGTCAAAATCGCTAGATGAAAGATCAATCTAGAGTGCTATTTGCCTCAAAAGTCGTACTTTTACGTTTACGATGCGTAATTTTCATTATTCGGCAGCATGTCGCAGAGCCGCGAGAAGCAATCTGACAGGCGACAGTGCTGCCGCCTATCGTGGCTGTCGATATGCTGCCGAATAATGAAAATTACGCGTCGTATACGTAAAAGTACGACTTTTCATCTATCGATTTTGACTACTAAGAAACCCCGTCTTTGCATTATTGAGAAATCAGGAGTGGAATCCCGGATCCTTGCAATCCTTGCGTACGTATACGTGGTCTAGCAGTGTGTGCACTCATACACAGTCACGCGCGAGCTAGGAGTCTCTGCCCTTAATGGTGTGAAGTTGACTTAAAAAGAGGCCTCTGAAGATCACTTGTCGCAGTTTTCGCGCAGAAATCACAGAAGTTCTACAGTGACGGGATTATGGTTTTACCTCAAAAATGGCGAAAGGTGGTCGATCGAAACGGCACATACTTGATTTAATAAACTTCATTTAAAATATGGAAAAGACTTGATTCATTTCTGCATTAAAATACGAAGAAACTTTGTCCCCAACTCAATATTTTGTATATTTTCGATAAACTGAAGGTGGTCAAATACTTATGGACGGTAGCGTACATTCTTCTTTGCTTAAATCGTTCCCCGGCTATCTTCGCGTTGTCGGCAAGATATCCTCTCAGGTATAAGTCCGATCCTTCCACTCGGCGGGCTAATGGAAACTTCATCTTAAGGAAACGATGTAGCAGGAAGTTCAGCTTCGGGAACAGGATTCAGTCGGCTGTCGGTCTCAATTAAAATTTCGTCGACGGACCCGGGCTAGACAGACTGCTGTCGGTAATGAGGACTATTATATCTAGAATATTACTTTCAACGTAGATCGAACATCCTGTCGATGATTAAGAATTTCAATACACCGGTAGTCCGAAAGTCCCTGAACTAAACTTCTATCGGACGTGCGATGGCTAAGATTATAATTTGATTAGGGTTGCAAAGATTCTTTGCGGGATGAAGAATATACAGAACTTGAACACTGTGATGAAATCTTTGTTCCGGATAACTGTCACGAAGAAACGAAATTTTAGAATAAAGGATCTCCAGGATTGTTTTAATTAGAACTTTTATATAACAGTCTTACAATCATTTTCGGAACCGATCGCAGCCCTGAGAGTAGATACTAGAAAAGTCAAAGCTGTCTGTAACCTTTGCTCGTTGACCCAGTGTAAATGTGTCAGTGTTCATCGTTTCAATAGAGAAAACAGTTTTGTTCAGCTAGGAAGCTTATTAGCTCGCATTTAACCCTCGGAAAGCGAAACTTGAGTTCACTTTAATTTTAAAAGCCTGTTTAAATTATTATTCATATGAGACCCAATAAGAAGATCAATGTTGGCCTCGAAGAAGCTTGTTAGGTAGAAATATGAATGGGTCTAGTAATGGCTGCCATAAGGTCATCAAAAATGTCCGCGTTGCGAAGGTTAATCCTTGAGATTTATGATGACTAGACTGCGGATCTTAATGCATTTATAGCAAAATTAAGTAGATCAAATTCAAAATTGCTGAAAAATTTTAAAAACTGAAGATGTCAATATATGATTTCTCCTCTATTAAAATCATTAAGGGAAGAAATAACATTCAATTCATGCAGACAATTTTTATTTTGCATAAAGATCCGCAGTTTAATTATGACTGTAGAGATTTCATCGAGGAGAGTCAGCCAGGGCAGAAGCGATGAACGATTATTAGAGGGATGAAAAACATCTTGTTGGTCATCCCTCTCGTGAAGGGTCTATGGGAAGGAAGACGAGGTGTAGATACGGTTTACAGCTATCGATCGAATCAGCCGCGAGCTTGCAAGCCTGTGGCCGAGCCTCGCGTTCTCCTAACCTCAGACGATTCAGCCGGCCGATTGTCTTTTGGTTGAATGCCGTGGCGGCCCCCATCTTCTGGTCGACCGGATGTATGAACCAAGGATCGTTTCGCTATTCGATTTCAACTCTTTGTTCGATTCAGAACAGTCGGACGGTGACGTCGTCGTCGAACGCCACGTCGCGTCACGCCGGTGTCTACGATCGAGAACCCTTGGACAATGGCCTGGCTGACGCGAGCGTCCTTGGCCATTGTGGACGTTAACGTTGCCAATATTATTATCGGGACTCAACTTTAGATCGTCGCGAATCGATACGGCGAGGAGGTTAATAATTACAGTTTTCTTTCGATATAAGATACAATGCTTAGACTGCTCTTTACTTTACGGGACCAAAAATTTTGGCCTTTCTCCTATAAATTATTATCTATTTGGTATGTAATCCAGTAGATTTGAACGAGGAATCGAAGTTTTGATTCTGTAGGATCAATGGTTCAAAAGTTATGGTTGCTTATAGTTGAGCAATTTGCAGTGTTTTTGACAGGTAAACGCGCGGCCATATTGGTTTATAGTGACGGTCGCGCGCCGCTTACTGAGCAGAGCCGCTAGGTGGTAGCACAAGCACGCGGTAATAGATAATAATTTATAGGAGAAAGGTAAAAATTCTTAGTCCCGTAAAGTAAAGTTTACCCCCATTCTTATTTCGAAATAAGTAAATCTCTATCCCCTAGCCGGCCGTCGCGCCAACCAACGCATTACAGAGGATTTTACAAGATTTTTTTAAACGCAGCTCTCTTTATAAGACCTTGACCCTTGAGAAAGTGAATCCCAAAAATTTTTAAGACTTTAAAAAAGAAATATGGAATCTCCAGCAAAATAATCTGCAATTAAAATAAAATAAGTTCCGCAAGTTCAAAAAAAGAACCACATTTTTCGCTAATGTTTTCTAAGAAAAGATAATGAAGACAGACACACTTCAATTTTCAAATTCCAGAAAAAATGTTTGGATTTTGGTCCGACGTTGTTCTCAATTCTTTTTTGAAAACCGTTTGCTTTACGAAAAAAAGTAATAGGGCATAAAAGACACAGCCTGTCCAGATCTACAGGTTTTGTTTAACATATTTTTCGACGAAGTAAATAGTTTATAAGATATTCTAAACCCCATTATCGAGAAATGAGTTGCAATCCTCGAAAAACGGGTCTACCCCCTTAATTCATTTTCAGGAGACAAGATCCTCTGAAAATACTTGCGGCCATGTTCTGATAATGGCTAGTCGGAAGCACAACATCTTGATCCTTATGCTTGGTGGTCACAAGTTGAACCAGCAACTTGAAAGTCCACTGGTAAAACACTTGCCGCGAAGACGAGGCTTTCAGCATCGAAGACGGTAAAGCTCTCTCCCCATCTGAGTCCACGGGGCCTCACAGAGCATCTTCTTTCGCGATAAGAGCTTTCCCTGGTGTTACTCTCTGTCGGGTGTCCTCCTTCGCCCTCCTCCCCTCTCTGTCGCTCCTCTCTCCTCTCTCTTTCTCTGATTATCACATGACGCATCGTGGTAGACACGAATAGGTGGCAGAAAGAGCGAATGGAGTCCGCCTTCACGAGAGCAGCCTAATTAACCTTAATGAATGTGCCGCTTTAATTGAAAATGCTTCCTCCGTAAGCACGACTTTTAGTTTCGGATCGAAGGTCTTCCTGACTTGTAAAAACCCGGACGAGCACGCGGAAATGGGGCAAAAAGGGAATGAAGAATTAGATACGTGCTGCTCGTCGAGGATCGAATAGCAACCTCGATCCTTTCCTCGACTTTTCCCGCACTCTTTGCTTTTTAACAATGCCTTACCCGACGGCCTGAGCGCCCCGGCGCATACTATATAATTCTATATAGTATAATTCGGCGATAATTCTTTAAAACAGTGCACCGAAACAAAACCATCATTCTCACCCTCAAAGTAATTAATTTAACCCTTTCGGTCACGAATCACTTTTTTTCAATATGAGGACAACGTTTACAAACAATAAAATTTACCGAATTTAGATACACGGGCTGGTTAAATTCCAGGTAAATTCCCATTTCTTTGTAACGTTCTGTTGCAATACCATGTATAATTTGCTGTTATTACCAAGGCATTCAATTGATATTAAACAATCTCAATATGACAGTACCTCGCAGATTGTGAAACGAATAACATCGATTGTATTTCTCCTTTGCTAATAAATTATACTTTACAGAACCCTACAGTAATCATGAGCAACATTGATTGCATTTCTGCTTTGTATTCTATCAAACCCAACGCAGTCAAATTAATTACTTTTATTCCAAAGAAGTTCCACCCTTTCCACTCAAATGACGATTTTCGGTTGTTACGCAACTGTAACGAAAAAAAATGATCGCGAATACGTAGTCCACTTTGCATTATTCAACCTTTCCCTCTGACTTTTTTTAGTAACTTCAACAAAAAAAATGGTACGGCTTGTTGAATCAACCTATACATATCGGATCTGGTAGTACAATACAGTCGGAAAAGGAGTGAATATGGATAGAAAAATAAATCGAAAACGTGGAATAAAATTCTATTCGAGGTCTCCTGTTCGATAAAATAGAACTTGGACATTCATCAAGTACATGTTCTATTGTATAGAAGTTGGCTGACGTGTCTGATCGTAACCTGCCGATGCTACTTTTCGTAAATACTAATGCACGACAACCTGTAGAGTTGTCAAAGCCAATTTTCCTTTCTGTAGAACCATCTCTGGCTGTACTACCAGATCGTAAACAATGTGTATGTGTTTTGAACGAAACAATTCTTTAGTTCAGTGTTACACAGTGTAATAAGAGTTGCATCTTACACAAATTTGTAATGTCCGCTGGATGATCCTCACAAAATTACCAGATCTAAGACATGCCTATTTATTTTTTATCGTGGGGGTGATCACTCATTACGGATTGCCGTCCTCCCTGGTGGGAGAGACGGGGATATGCGGGCCTTCCAGGGCGCCCAGAGGGTCCAGGAGGCTGGGTGTACACTACTAACTCTACCATGGTGACCATCCCTAGGCTAACTGGGGATGGGGCCAAGATCATCCTGGGAAGAGACGGAGATATCTGGGGCTTTCCGGGAGGCGGGGCATACCCGCTGACTCCACCACGGTGAGCATAAGACAGGGGAACTAGATAGGCTAGATAGCCGTACTGACGAATCCTCTAGCGGGCCTAGGACGAAACGGTCCCTTCCCTTTCCTCCTCTCTCCAACAGCAACAGTACGGATCAACATCAGGAGGATGAGAGTTACCTGTGGCGGCTACCTCCTATACTCGCCAGGAGATGGACTTAGAGGATTAGATAACACCTTTCCAGCTATCATCTGATCCGTCACCGATCCCCATACATACCATCCTCAACCACCTTCTGATATCCCAGTGACTAAGGCAAGGTTCGCTAGATAGCCTTAAGGTGGAATCTCCTAAGCGCGTCTGGACGCAACGTTTGAGTATAAGAGGCCCCGGGATCGCAAAACGCTGCGTCCAGACGCGCTTAGGAGAAACCACCTTTACTGAAGAATCACCTAGCTTCTCCTAGACTGGAGGAAACGACTACAACTAGGAGCCGAGTAGGGGCTGGGTATACCCAATAAGTCCACCACGGTGACCATCCCATCACCACGCTAGACGATCTAGCGGGCCTAGGAGGAATATATGTGGCTGAGGGTGAGTTGTAGGATAACGATTGAAGTTGCTGTTGTCCACCCCAAATCGTATGGTCCAACATCAACAAATTTATCGTCTTATTAAGAGCGATTGAATATTATTTCGGCTAATTGTATAGAAATAATGATTGCACCAAAGGCGTTACGCTATTCCTTGAAATGCTTCTATCGAAAGTATTACACCGCTGCGAACTTCCACCGAGCTTTTTGCCCGCGTTATTAAATCAACGATGGTTCGAAGTATCTGAATTTCCTTATCCGGCAACGACGGTGTCGTTAGTCGTTGCTTTGCTCCTCGGATCTCCAGCAACTTTCCTGCTGTTTTAGAAAGTGGGAAAGACGCGCAAAGAGCAATAAGGGGGATTCGAATGACTGGGGGGAAGCAAATGAAAGAACGAGGGAGGCGTAGAATGCTAAGAAACACAGAAGCCAACGGTAGAGAAGAGCCAGTTAGTTCGAGGAAGTTTTCGCCACTTACTTTAATACGAGCCACGGGAACGCGATTCCTAAGGTCGGGTCCACGAAACTGAGAGATAAACAAATACACTGTCAATGAGACCTCGACTCTATTTCGTCAAGTTTACGACACCTTTCGCGCACCCAATTTCGGGAATCCTTAGTAAAACGAACCGGTGTAAACAACGCTATTAAAGCGTCGGCGACTTTATGGTTGGCAATTTAACCTGTTGTCTCGGCATCCACAGGAAATGTGTTGCTGCGGGTAGTGGGAGGATTAAACGCATATTTTTTCCCAATACCAGGTCGCCCGAAACGTTCCTGCCGCGTTTCGACGCGCAGAATTCTGGCGTTGATAACAATTTGTTCAGTCGATCGAAAAATATCCAAAGAATTTAGAAATCGCGCGAGGTGTCGTGTAACTGGTACTGCAGCTCGACGCGCGACGCTGAGTACATACCAACATGGCGGCGCCCTTACCTATCAAAAACTCTTAAAATCGCTGAACTTTAAATACCCACAACTTTTGAATCAGTGAATTGCCAACGTTGAAACTTGGATTTTTGGCATTTTCTCGCCAAAATCTACAGGATTACATAAAATCAGTTAAAAATTTCTGGTTTCCCCAGGTGAAGTTCAGCCCAAAACTTAACTGCAGTATTAGTGGCATTAACATGCAAGATCCTTACCTATCAAATCAAATGTCGAGTAACATTTGCAAGAAAACGATTGATGATTTTTTCGCGTAAAATCCAATTTCGTTCGTTAAAACACTGAAATACGAAATATGATAAAAAGCTAGCAGAGATTGGAAACTCTTTTGAGTGAATGAAAGAGAGATTGGAATTCGCCAGGCTGCGTAATGCAATAATGTTTAATTGCAGTACCGTGGCGAAACGAACTTTTCTAATAAATACATGGACCGAGGAATTTTGACTTCGTGGATGCCGTGAAAAGCGAGATGAACGATTTACACGGTGAAATTTCATTGATCGATTTCGCGTATCGAGTTACACGGCCGAGATAGGCGTCGCGCCGCAACTAATTACAACGAAAATTGAGAACACCGTCGTCGTACGTGTCGGGAACGACGTAAAATTTGATGATCGTCGTAGCACGATCCAGCGCCTCGTTATTCCAGCTTTTAGTGAAATTACGTTCTCGGGTTGTTAATCGTGTCTGACGTTCTCAAAGTTTCTCCGTGTCGAACATTCGTCGCGGCACGCCGCTCGAATTTTTCAACGTTTAATTTTTTAATCCACTCCCAGCGCGACGGAACGCGTTCCCCATTCTATGGCTGTAATTTCTACGCGGTTCTAATTTCGGACAATTTATCGCAATAATCTCTCATTTTGAATAATTACGATTCTGCACGACGATTAATCATTGTGTTGCGGCTGCCCTTGATTGTTGAAGTCCATGGAAATTACGCGTGCTTGTGTGCCACGTCAACCTGCATGTTTACACATATGCGAAATAAAAGAGTCATTGTTATAGTGTGAAAAATAATTTCATGGCGTTGGAAAAATCTTTCACCAAAGACACATTAATTTTTCGAGAAAACGGATTTAGTTTTCGGAAATGCCGTATCAAATTCTATTGTATATTATGTTACTATTTACACTATATTTAAACAAAATATATAGCTTACGTCGTTCTTTATAATCGACTATATTATTCCGGAGGTCATTTGAAGCAACGTTTTCCTTAGCAAAAATGTTCTCCGTGGCTCTGTTAAGGAGTTATTAGCAAAAAAACGGGGATCAATCAGAGCGCTGCAAGAGCGCAGTGGGCGGACCCCGCTAAGCGTAACGAGAGCATTGGCCGCGCCAGCCCCCTTTCGCTAGTAGCCGCGAATTGTGATTGGATCACGTTTTTCGTTAATAACTCCGTAACGAAGCCTCGGAGAACATTTTCGGAAAGGAAGAAGTTTCTTCAATTGACCTCAGGAATCACCCCTTTCAAGGATGTACACTTGCGGATCGGCTCATATAATAAAATAAATGGTTCGAAATAAATGAAACGCGAATCCAATCATGAAATGGTTCTACAATAGTACTATCAGGAAACAAGTGCATCGATTCTGCGAAAGTCACGTGGAAATTTATGTGGAAACGGAATCAACGAAAAACTTATTCGGAGCGTAAAATTCAAGATCCATGAGGCGGTGCCATTGATCCCGAGTGTTCCTCGGAATCCGACAATTCGACCGGAGTCTTTTCTTAATGCAATCTGCTGAATGGCAAAAAGAAAGACGTTCACCAAGAAAGGGAACCCCCCGAGGATATAATGAAAGCAAAGAAAACGTGGAATAGATACTTCTTCGTGAAAAGAAAACCGTGTCCGAATTTAAAGATTCAAAGTGATTTTCTTTTTCACTTGCGGCTCTTAATAAATAAAACGACGTTTCCAATTCCTCACCAAAAAAGTCTTCTTTTGGTAAGAGAAAATGAAATCGATTGTTATTATTATTCATATTGATTTTCTGGTTTCCCACTTTTCAGCAACACTTCTACGGAATAGAGCAGGCTTTATGGGGGAATTCCACTCCCCCCGAAATGTCATGGGGTGGCCAATCACAGGGAGGCTAGTGGCGTTCGATTTCGAGATCTTGGGGCCCTCCCCATTTAGTCTACGGATGGTCACCATGGTGGAGTTATCGGGTATACCCAACTTACTGGAGCCTATGTAAAAAGAGGATACCAGTTAAATGGTGGAGGACGCTGGTAGCCACTGAGAACGGGGGAAAGAAACAATGTGAGGCCCATGGGCTGCTACCAGTTCCCGAGCTCTGTTCTACGTTAACTATACCTTCCCTATTTATAGCTTACTCGAGAACTATAAGTAACAATGAAACTTCCAATTTTATCTTCCGCTCATGAAGATCTATTAGAGGCGTTTAGTCAAGGTAACAAATTAGGAAAGAAGTTACAGCTTGTCGAACAGTGTAATTGATAGTCGCATCTCCGACGACAAACATGCAAAATCTCGAAAAATTCTCCCAGGACTTAAAGGATCAGCGTCAGGGCCACCCGGTCATTTATCATCCGTATCTTCGGGCGAGTTTCATCAAGTATCAACGGAAACCGAACGTCCCGGTGGGGAAAAAAGGAAGACTTATTCCTAGGAACGCAGGTACCGCGTGTACGAGAAGAAAAGATCACAGGGACACGAGGATAAAGTAGTCGAAAGAGTCCTGGTGCCCTGTGCGCGTTCGCGAAAGAATGGATATCGACTTGTTCTTCTGTCTCGAAACTTCTCCGCGGAACCCGCCGGTGTTCCGCAATGGTCGGGGCAGATATTGGTTTTCAATTTGCATTCTCCCAATAGCCATGATCCATGTATCATTCCGAGCTACAAACTGGCGAGCCGAGCGAACGCGCTTTTCTAGCTCCTTCTGGCCACTCCTCTCTCATGTCCTCGGCAGGCCACGTTGGTCCTATTACGAACGGAGAATTTTCTCTTCGTTCATACCGATTCGAATCTTTCTAATCTCTTTCCTGAGAATGCAAACCGCCTTAAACCGACCCCATTGCTTACGGGAAGAATGACTATGTTCCAGCTAGATGCGGCTGGACAGGGCATGATTCGGAATAGGGTATTATTCTTCACTGATTTCAAGGACCTTGACATATGTCGTTGGGGTTATACTTCTGAATAACTTCGTTTGTCAGTTATTTGCAAAAAACTGTTGCTTAGAGTCAACTTTCTAACCTATAACAGGATCTAACCTAGCGATTTCAATAACGTTAACATATGTTATTAAGGTCATCATTCTGAATCCAACCTCCCAGCAGCTCCTTTAGGATCGTCTGCGCGTCTATCCAGTGTCTCCAGACCGAGGGAATTGAGGGGAATAGCTACCCCTCTCTGTCATTACTGGACAAGTCATGTGACATTGGGACGCATGCACGACAGAGATGAAACGCGTCACATGATCGGGCCGTGGCGGAAACGTGGGAGTTGCCCACTACAATTGTCTACCTCCTAGTGAATCCTTGACAGCGTTGCCAGCATACAGTCTGTACCCTTCCCTCTCCACTATCAGATTCCCCTCTGACGACAGTACACAAGATACATACCAGTGGCACGAGGGGGTACGCGACTCCACATTATTCCCACTACGAGGAGCATCGAGCCACACTTAGTGGTAGAGGGGAAGCATTTCGAGGGGATTACACACCAGCCTGGTAATGCAGCCCCCCGATTTAGCATCGGGTTCGTTCACAAAGTCCTTCAAACATCCTAGCTGCTCCTGGCATTCGCACCGGGTTCATTCGTGCACCTACTAACAAATTAAATACCATTTTGCTGTATAAATCTAAATCCTGGGCTGTCACGTGCACTACCCTCGACCCGGGCTTGTAACAGCCCGATAAAAAAAGGAATCTGGGGAAAAACAAGTTCCCGAGCAGGCGAAACGTGCCACCAGTGACACGCCGGATCGATAAATATTTGATGGCGTCTGAAAGCAGGTTAATCTCGTACAACTCTGTGTTGGCCGAGACTGGCAGCCGAGCGTGTGTCTGCAGTCTCGCAGGTGTGTTTTGAGCTGAATCCTCTTTCCTGGCGCACTCGGGCTCCCTATCTCGGTTTTTTGCAGTTTCCTCGCGTATAAGCGCAGAACAATGAATAAATAAGCGGGTAAATGGAAGAGCGGATTCGACGCCGAGTCCCGGAATGTCGTCGTCGGTGGACTGGGAATTTCGGGGAACACGGGAACCGGAGAATAGACAGCCAGACAGCCCCGATTAATATTGGAACGATCGTTTCTGGAGGATCGCGTGGCTAATCGGTCCAAATTGACGGAGCAGTATCCAGTGACGAAAAGAATCTTAATTCGGTGATTGCGACTCAACAGAAAGTTCAGTAGCTGGCTCGACTCTTGGGTCTCTAACGAGGTTTGAATCAGTTCTATGAGCACATTGACTATGATACATTTTGCTGTTTTTAATCAAGTTTGAACAGTTTGCCCACTGGAAGTCTATTAACAGCATCCTCAACGACTTTATTACTGTTGACAGGTTGACCATCCCCATGAAGTTCCGCCTTTTTCAATCATAGAAGCCAGCCACGGATCTAGACATGGGCTTTATGGGCTTCAGACTAGGGCCCCCATTCATAGGGGGAGCCCGTCAAAGGGCCCCCTTCGCGGTTAAGAGACTAAGAACAATTTAAATGAACAACTTAAGAAAAAATGAATTATACAACAATTTTTGGTACTTGAGGTAATTTGGGTCAATTGGGTAGACTTCCAAGCTGTCTTAGCTCAGGGACCTAAAGTTAACGGTCCGCCGCTGATAACAGCGTTCAAAGTTATTAATGACAATTGTTAATCATAATGAAGCATTATGATCTAGTTAATTTCTACATTCATAAATTAATATTTAGTGGTATCAATTTTATGATAATCATTGTTAATTCCACAGCGCCCGTGACTGGTGACCAGAGTCAGAGTTAATATTTTATCTTTAAGCATAAAGTTACTTCTCAATCGGCATCAACCGTTGATTTGTATCCAAATGAAGTTTACAGGTTACCTAAGAAGTATAAATCGAAACTAATTGCGAATATCTGCGACTATGGAACTTACTGCTATTTATTTAGAAAGCGATTCGATGAGATGCAGAGTCAGTTCAAATGTTCAACTTGTTTGAAAATCTATTAGATTTCTGTCGTGCATTTCCCGAATGTATGGCCCCGGGTGTAACTTACATAAAATTTTGGAAAGGAGAAAACGTTGTAATTTGTATTAATAATAATTCTTTAACTATCAGGAGGATATTTATAAGACATTATTTCCTTGGAATTATATTGTAAATCAATTGGTAAAGTCCCATCCCTGTAGGGAGAAACGCCCTTCCAGGATAGTTCTATAAGGGAAGTTTTCCTATCCTGATAAAAAAATAATGAAAAAATCAGTCTCTACGGGTCAGGAAACCCCTACGCTGGTTTCAGCATTTTTTTATTAGGATACAAAACTACTATTATAAAACTACTCGAGAATGATTTATCTTAAGGAGTTAGAATGCGGTTTCAAGCAAATAATGTCTCAGAAAAATAGTTACTTTTGAAATTAGATAGTTACAAAATTATTGTTATTAAAAGTTACAGCTTTATATTATATAAATATCAATAACATATAACTAATAAGAATATGTATTTTCTCTACGTGTTTTGAACAACTACCTCAGGTGAAATGAGATCGCTCGCAAGGAAACTTCGAGCACAAAGAAAAAAGGGAAATAAGGAAATTCGTTTTTGCTTCGTTTCTCCAAAAGTCCAGTATTCCAGATCAACAGAGTTCAGTCACTTTGTTCTAAGGAGAGTTAATAATGAACTGGTACTGACGTTCGTCTCTTTGCCGTTCGTTCTCACGCTTTCCGGAACTTTGGAGAATTCCAAAACTTCTGTCCAGTGGAATGACGCCCTGATGTCGTTCGAGAGGACGCGAAAACTTCTTGTTCGGTTGCTTTAAGGTGCTGTATTTTTCTTTGACGAACGCTAGATTTGCGTGAGATTAGTGCGAGGTGTTAATTGAAATTGAATTTATGAAATTGATCTAAGCGATTCTTCAGATTAAACAAATTCCGGAAAAAGGTTGACATCTCTGAGATTGAGGTATTTGGGTAGAAGAGTAATCTGCTAAAATCGTGTTTCGAGACATTCAAACTTTCGTTTATGAAAAAGCGATATTCATATCCATAAAATCGATAGTACCCGAAAATGTCCCAAAAATGTTGTACTTAAAAAAGATGACTTCTGAGGTTATTTGAAGTAACTTTTTCCTTCGCGAAAATGTTCTACGTGGCTTTGTTGAGGAGTTATTAACGAAAAACTCTCTCTCTCTCTCGGACTCAGGAGGCGGGGACAGTCTCGTTGAGCTGCGCGTTGCCGTTGGCCAAGCGGCGGTGCCTGAGGCGGAGTCCGTCCGCTGACCCCTCCCCCTGAGTCTGAGATTATCGTTAATAACTCCTTAATGAAGCCATGTAGAACATTTTCGCAAAGGAAAAAGTTACTTCAAATTACCTCAGCAATCACCTCTTTTAAGTACAATATTTTTGGGACACCCTATATAATGGTAAAAACTACTGTACTGTAGGTCCCAACTGAATTGTACACTGTAACATTCTCTCCAATGTGAGAATATAAAATCCAATCGCATCAATTTCTTATTTATAAACAAGGAAGTTCAAAAAACTAAAAATAATAATAATAATTAAAAATTTAACAATAAGTAATTGCACGTAAATTATTGACTTGCTCTCTCTATTCGGACTTATTTCTACACTCACTTTTTATTCAACGCAGTTAGGCAAAAAAATGAAATAAAATGAAATGACTGCAGCAATAATGAATTACGGTTTGTACGTATGCAATCCACAGATCTGCCGGTTCGTTCACGCATATCTAACAAATTTTTTACCATAAGACTGATATATCGACGGGCAAAGCACCGAATACTGTGTGTAAGTTAGTACGTATCAGATAAATGCTGCAAATGTGTATCCTGAATAAAAAACGGTATCAGAATTTTGTAAAGTTTTATAAACGACGGTTTTATAAACGATGTATGGCACCGTATACGATTCAACAGTAATTTTTTCGTCTGCGTTAACGGTGTTGTCGAAATCGAAGCCAAATAAGTCCAATTATTTCACCGTTTTTGATCTGCTAAATATTGATGCTATATTTTACGAAATTATTTATCTTGAAATTCAATGTTTTAATGTAAAATGTGGAAAACATTGGAGAGTCAGTGAAATCAGTTTTAATAACAACAACAATTTATTTTAATTACAATTATTGAAGACGTTTAAAAGACATTAGAAGGTTCTATGGATTTTTTAATATTATTTTCGACTTTTCAAGATGATTTATTTTCTTAGAATTGACTTGGATAATTTTTATTTTCCATAAATTATCTAATAAAATAATTGATTTTCCTAAAATCTTGAATCTGTATTCAGATTCGTTTTGTACTGGTCATCTAATCAATGTGCATTTGAAAATGATGTAGATGATGATTTTTATATTTTGTATAGTAGGTATCTATATAATCTAATTACCAGTTTGAATAATTTGTGCAGCACTGTATACATAATAATTAGATTTTATGGATTTTCGACAAAATTGATAAAATTTATAATAGTTGGAATATTGCATGATTTGAAGACATTATTTTCAATCTATTAAAATTATTAAAGAGAACAGGAATTTTTTATTTGGTTTCCATCTCTGGCAATTTATGAACATTATTATTTCGCATAAAGATCCACGGTCTACTTGCACAGAGTACTAAATGCTCCAAACGATTAAATAAAAATTATTGCAACATTCTCAAATAACAATTCTTTCACATGAACAATTTTTCTGCCATGTAATTTCGATAATATATTCAGATAAAGTTTCAAAGTCTGATGAAACTGAGTAGTAATTTCAAACAGTAACAACATTAGAAGTATTTGAAAATACTGTTGTATTGTTTTTAACCTATTAAACATATTAAGAAAAAATATAAATTTCCATTTCATCACAGTTTGTTGCAATTCGGATAGACAATTTTTATTTTGCATAAAGATCCGTTGTCTACTGATGAGTAGTCCATGCGCGATCGGATTAATAGATTATCGATTCCCGGTGAAAGGGGCCAAGTTCACGGTGTGAAATCTTCGATGATGGCTGAATGGCCGAACATAGCAAATGCTTGCACTTCGGACCGCTAGCAACGGTGGTGCACGAGTAAATTTCAACTTGGGAACCGAAAATTCACTGGACCGTTTCGGCGTGGTGTCGGCCTCTCTCGACCACTGGTTAAACACAATCTAATTTAATCCTTTTAAACCGTCTAATCTCGGGGAAACCATTCAAATAAATACACAATTGTTCGAGTTACACGGTACGGTTCGCTTTGTGCGACATTCTTTCGCGTCGTTTTCTACTGCTTTCCTTTCCGTCGATCGAGTCCAATGTATACATTTCAGTAACTAACGATACCGGTCTGTATACCTTTCTCTTCGTGTCCTTGGGTCTATATTTTTCTACTGCAATTGGATTTCCCTTCTTCCCATTGTCTAATCTCTATTTATACAGGGTGTCCCAAAAATGTACATCCTTGAAAGAGGTGATTCCTGAGGTAATTTGAAATAACTTTTTCCTTTACGGAAATGTTCTCCGCGGCTCCGTTAAGTAGTTATTAAAGAAAAACACGGACCAATCAGAGCGCGGTTACTACGGACGCGATCCGCCCCAGCGATAGGCCCCGCCTCTTAGCCAACGGTAACGCGTGACAAGTCCCGCTGAGGCGGAGTCCGTCCCTTGTCCCCGCCCCTTGAGCCCGTGTTTTTCGTTAATAACTCTTAACGAAGCCGCGAAAAACATTTTTGTAAAGGAAAAAGTTATTGAAAATGGCCTTGGGAATCACCCTTTTCAAGGAAATACATTTGGAAATGCAATCATGGCTAGATCCATTTGAATCTTCATGTAAGAATTTTCTTTAATAATTCGATGTTGGTTAAAAATATTAATACAATTTCGCTGTGGAGACTAAAATTGTTACAGCTATAAAAAATTAGAGAACTAGGCTACATTGCGAAACGGGTAATAAAAGTTTGACAGCCCTAAAAACTGAAACTTGAGAACATACTTTTTTTTATAATGCAGAAAGGAGATGCAACATATTTTAGTTTACAGATTGTATAATCGCAAGAAAATTTAAGAGAATATTATGTATGAAAATATGAATTCTTAACTTATTCAATTATACTCAATTATATGTGAAATCCCTATTTCTCAGCGAAAAATGTCTCCCATTACTGAAGAAAGATTTTTATAGTTTTCTCATTAAAACTGGCAAACTCGTTCCCGGAAAATGGAAGCAGTAAAAACCCTCTGCAGAAAGCAGTTCCGTAATTGGAACGGACAATCACGGTGACGATAGAAATTTTTAGATAATTTTTCAGAATTTTATTGTCCTGGGTTTACCGGTGGATATTCGCAAGCGTTATTAGAAAAAATAATGGAGAAACGAGATTGCATTTATTGCTAGGAAAAGGGTAATCGGAATTATTCAGCATAGATGGATGGGATATTGAGGGGTCGATATTTTGACGGACAGTTCTGGAGCGAACTAGATTAGAGAGTATATTAATCAAACACAATATCAGTAAGTAGAGTGAGCCATCAATTATTCTAGACAAATTGCGTTATTTCTACTACAAACATTTTCAGAAATCACATGTGGCGTAGATAACACATCGTAATCCACTGAATAATTTAGTGATCAAAGATAACAAAAATACTAGCTATAATTTTAATCAATAATATTTCTTTTTTTCGGCAAATAAAATTCCCTCGTAAACTATTTCATTTTAAATACGTCTAATTTTCCTTCTGCCCCATGAGCAGACTATCCAGCATCTGTCAAAATTCATGTGATTAAATATTTAATTAATTAAATATATTATAACTATAATTTTTAATTTATTATTGAGAAACATCACACATGACGAGACTGTCTCGTATGAAACCCAATCCTGTTTTAAAAATAAAACGCCTTACTTTTGCGTCGACAACCAGTTTCTCCCTCCACTTTGTCTCATGAGTCAAGGAATTTGATGAAGAGATTGAAATCGTGTGGTCCTTGTAACTTACCTGAAATGAATAACAAAATCGTTTTCATTACATTATAATATACTATTTTCAATAGGAGTGTGCTGGAGTACACAAGATAAATTGTTTATTAATAAGAAAATATGAGAGGGGAGAGACAGATACACCCGCTAACTCCACCAGGGTGACCATCCCTAGGGAGGGAGCCAATATCTGGGAACCGAATGCCATTGGCCTCTCTCCGCCACGTCTCGGTTTTTACTCTGGCCACAGCTGAAGCCTGTGACCAACCTTGCTAGTAAGTCCCAGTGCGTTGCGATATTCAGTGACGACTGATGATGATGGAGGTCCGACGGTGTTTTCATCCGGGTAACCTTTTTGCAGCGAGGTGATAGGAATACTCTCAACACTTTGCATTGCTTGGGGGCAGATCGGAGAAATGGGAACTGGGTGAAGGTATCAGCCATCCTCTTCGTGATAAAGCGACGGGTCAGTCAGCTGTGAGGGCTTGCAAGTCTCGTACATGTCTATGTGTCTCGTACTAATTATTAAATCGTGCAAATCCTTTCGGTGTCTTGTCTCCTTTTCCTCGATACTCTCTTTTTTCAAAGTTAGTGTGACCAACGTAGAGTGTGAAGGACTGGACTGATGTTTCAGTAGAGTCCTTTGAATATTGCACGTGGTCTATAATCGAAGGACAACTACTGATGTAGACTGTGAGCTATGTTAATCTGCTGTACCGTATGTACGACTGTCGTGTCTGGACTGATGTTTCAGTAGAGTCCTTTGAATATTGCACGTGGTCTATAATCGAAGGACAACTACTGATGTAGACTGTGAGCTATGTTAATCTGCTGTACCGTATGTACGACTGTCGCCTAGATCTGATCTATCAACCATCCTTTTGGGTCCTCCCCAAGTGTAGTGTGGGGGTAACTAGGCCGCTTGTGTTTTCCAGATGCCTTCCTACTTCCTGAACCTTCGGCACTGGGATTTTACCATACGGTCTCTTAGACCTGGGAGGCTAAATTGAATGCGTAAGTTCAGAAACCTTCTATTGTGCTTGTCACTATGTGCCATATTTTTTCTGCACACCGATCTACTAAAGAAATGGCCATGGCTCGATGCAAAGAAGGAAATGACTGAAAACCTCCCAGATGATCGACCCTACCACAAAGTCATTCCTAGGGTCCTTGCCTTGACATAGAGTGTCCTATCTTTTCGCCTCTGACAGTATTATCCAACAGGGGACAGGCTCCCGGAAGGCGCCGTTAGTTATCCAATTCAGAACATATTCAAAATTATTCAATTTTCTTGATTCTGCCGGCACGGAGCACCGCTTTCACCATGCCCATATAAACTCAGCTAAATTAGAAGTTCGCGGCGAGCGGCGTGCACGTAAAAGAGAGTACCGCTAACAAGAATGAACGCCCAAAGTGTTTGCCTTTCCCTCTTCCGCGTTTGTTTTCGTCTCGCAGTCGGTTCGCCGGCGGTTGCGAGGCAGACGGCAAAAAAAGCAAGGACTCGGGTAGAAAGAAAAACGGTCGCAACTTTTCTGGCTGGCCAGTTTGTAGGCCACTTTCAGGACGAAGACCGCGGCGTGTCTCGTTAACAAGCCGCTGTTAGAGTTTCGGAAAGTTCCGCAGTTTTTTGAGTGTCCGTCATCTCCGCCGGTATGCACGCGACTTAATCCACTTCTTAACACACTGCCCCTGTCCATCCAACTGTCCATGCACGACTGTTTGCTTAACTAGCTAAACGACCGTGAAATCTTTTTAAGTCGGTTTCCAAATGGTTCCGAATGTTTCTCTCTATCTCTGTTCGACGCATCAATGTCGACCATTTGGGCTCGTAGGTATCAACTAGTTGCTTTGATCCCAATAGAAACAAAAAGAGTCTCGGAATACGTTCGGCAGGTCGACTGGACAGCAAATTAGGCTCGGAGAACCTGTGACTTCATGCCTGAAAAACACTTTTTTCTTTTTATTACGTGGTGGTAATCACTCATTACGGATTCACCGCACTTCCTTTGGGAAGAACTGGCTTCCCTCCCACTACCTAGAATACAGCTAGTTTGTTTTCCAATTTCAATAATCATCTCAAAAATGACAGCATCCCACTCGATCATAGCCTAAACCTGAATGACATGTCCAGACAATTCTAGCCACGTTTAGGGTCTTACTTTGGCCACAGCTGAAGCTTGTGACCAGCCTATCTTGTAAGTCCTAGATCAGTGTTCCCACAGTATGGGACGCGTACGCCTGGGGGTACAGGAAGAGTTTGGACGGGGTACGCACTATTCTAATGCAACAATCCTGGTGTAGCGGGAGTCTACTGTTGTGTACAAAGGATGTACACGCCTGCTGCTTAATACTGATTGTATTAAGGGGGGGATACTCGGTGTTACGACAGTTATAGAAGGGGTACACAGATGTCGAAACTTTGGGAAACACTGTCCTAGATCAATGCGTTACGACATTCAGTGATGACTCATGAAGGCAGCCAATGCGCGTATTAGTATGACTGAAACAGAGCGATGCTGTGAGTGGCGTCTGCAGCCTGGCGTCAAGAGTAGGTCTCGCAGATTCCCATGCGCCTCACTGTCGAAATCTCTGCCATCTCCAGATCAGTACACCTCTGTTGATCGGGTTGCCGCATTTCAGGCTGCAAATACGATGAGCTATCGAAGACACCAGCGGACGCGACGAAGATACGGGCTGCACGAAGGAGAGGTTTGAGGGGTCCTAACCCAGGCCACAGGTGCCCAGGCCTGTGGTATACTTCATGTAGGGTAAGTCGAGTAGTGCTCACCTTTTGTAAAACATCGGCACAGTGTAAAATTTGACATATACAATAACAAAATATATTCTTGCTTCAGTTTCTCAACACTTTTTCCTTTTCCAATGTCCTCAAGGGATGCTGAAATTGTAGTGTCCTATTGTATATTTTTGGCGAACGTAGTTTTGCATAAAAGATAGCTTAATTACTACAGATCGCGAATTGTACCATAAAATTTTTAATTGGTAACGGACTAACAGCCGTTGAATATTCATCCGCTGATTATTCATAAACGAATCATAACTGGTTAGTGGAAAATAAACAATGTAATCCGTACATTACATTGTATCGTTGGCGAACATGTTCCTTTCAGTTGCGCAATTTTAGATCCCTTTAGATTCTCCGATTTTGGACAGTCTCCAACAAATAATTTGGCTCGCGCGAACCCGGCGACCGTGTCGATGTAACAAACAGAAAACGTGAAGCAACTATCAGATTTTCCGTACGTTTATCTTCGGTGACAAACACCCCCTATCATCTCTTATTGTTACGGACGTCAGCATAGTTACTGTTATTATTGCTATTACGTAAAGCCTTCGGGCAATAATCGGTAGACTACGGGGGAAGTTTGTCGTGAAACTCCAATTCCGGCACGGACTAGTCACTATGATAGCAGATATCGCTGTTGGCATGATTAATATATACATATATCTGCACGTATCTCAGACGGAACTTCTGCGCGAAGACAGTGTACACAATTCCTGAATCGTAATACCAACGTTCCGATCTATTAGGAATAGCGAAGCTTCAATGGCAAAGTCAAGTCCTCCGTTAATTCTTACAGGAGAACATCGAAACATGAACACTCAAGTGTATTATACAGGATGTTCGACTTCAGGAGGGAGAAAATTTAAGGGGTAGTTCTCGTAAAAAGAAAATGAAGAATAAAATAATTGCGATTTCGGCAACCCAACCAAGTAGTCAAACACTCTGTTCAAAACATGTTCATGGCGTTGTGAGGTTAGAATAAACACCTAATACTTTTTTAAAGAGAACTCGATTAATGAGGGAAAAAATACAATGTTGCTAAAACGAATTGAAGTGATCTTTATTTTTTAAAATTATTTTAACACAGAAAAATACAGAAAAATTACTGGAAAAACTACAGAAAAAATGTTGTGGGTTTCGGAAGGCCTTATAATACTAAACGTAGGCCTTGTAATACTCAGCATAGGGACCCTAAGCAATGAACATTCCCCTAGATGCAAAATCCTAATAAAGCTTTTATTGGAAATGCTGAGCAAAGTGATTCATTTATATCTTTTGAAATAAGTAATTTTATCCATATTACAAAATTCCAGTGCTAACTATAATTTCCAAAAGCGCGACAGGAAGAGATATTTACAACAATCTTTAATACCAGTCTCATATAATAAATGATGCCGATTATTCTCCTGGAATATTGGAATGAAATGTTCAATTTAAAATCGGAAATAGTGAATTATCACTCCCGGTGGTCTGATTGTTATAATTCCCCAAATTGCGCTAAATTAGAGCGTAGAACAATTAATGCTGTTCATAATTTGTCACCCCATTCAGAGGAAGCAATATCTCTCGGACACGGTGCACGCTGAATTCAGGGTGTATCAATCTAAAGATGATAAACGAGCAAGATGCTACTCGTCCCGATGTTCACAATATTACATCTGCTTCGCGTTGTCATCTGCGTCAAGCTAATGTGTAGATGATTATAGTGATTCACGCAGCCGTGACCGACGACTGTTGGGTAGACGCAAATTACAATGTGCAGCGCATGGCGAAAGTAATAGAGGCCACTTTACAAATATTGTAACTAGGAATGCATTTACTACTTAACCCTTGTGTAGTCTATCGGGTACCCGGGTACCCATTTAACATATTTCTTTCAACAATTTGTTAATGTTCCTCTAAAAAAAAATTACAAAATTTCTCTGAATGTCCATTCTTTACTCGCTAATATATTAATTTATAGTCTTATAATGAGAATTTGTGCAAACATGTTAGATACAGAAAGGTTTTAAATAATCTATGCATTTTGGTTGACTACACAATGGTTAATTATGCACCGCAACATATGACTGATTGTAGAGGACAAACTTGATCCATGCAATCCACCACCACTTACGAGAGTAATTCAAGAAAAACCCCACAAAGTCGGACATCTTTCCGTCAATTAAACGTAGCTCGCTGATTGGGCTCACTCTAGGGCAGGCATGCACAACTGGGCGATTTGGGAGCGCGAGATGACTGGCACACGTAGGGTGGGGAGAACTGCAACAGTGTGCCTGTGAACTTGTGCTACACTCACATGCTTAGTGGGTTCCCCTTCCATACGTCCGAGCTGGGTCTTGGCCACGGACTTAAAGGACTGTGCGTAATTCTGCGGGGGTGTCTGGAAAGACGGAAGGGGTATCACCTTGTCGGCCATCTTAACTTGCGCACACTGTGGTGCGTTCTATAGGCGACTTTAAATACTAGTGTAGCGTCTGTAGCACGTGGTCTGTAGAAAACACGCGATCGCGGTACGGCCAGTACGCCAGAACCATTTTGTGCCTGGTACACGTTCGGTAAAATTGGTGAATCGTCGTGGCTTTGTGTTTTCTGCGCGTTGATAGACATTAATTTATAAAAATACCAGTGTGTATTGTGGAAGGATGCACAAATAGATCATCGGCGAAGAGTTATCGACAAGAAGAATAGGAAAAAACAATGAAAATTACTTAAATGTTCCCGCAACGTTATATAGATGGCAACACAACATGGCCGCAATCAATCATTCCTCCCCGCTCGCGTGATGCCCCCTCTCACACAGAAGTCTACTTTACGCTCAGTCTTTTAAGTCCGTAGTCTTGGCTCGTGAGCTGGTTAGCGGCTCACGAGCTGCTCGCGTGCCGCTCTTGGAGCTACGAGTTGTGCATGCCTGCTCTAGGGCAAAGAGAATTAAATTTGCATGTACATTATATGTAGAAGATGTACGGAAGACTTATGCACATCAGGTACAGTCAGTGCATCACAATGGATGGCATACACTCTAAATCAGCATTCTTAGAAGCCATTATCTTAATCTACTCATCCTTATTTACTGGTTTACCTCGGGTCACCCTGAAGAAAATTGAAATACAGAACAACACACTCGATGAAACTGCAACTAAATCGAAGCCCAACGGGCGCCTCCGCAATTGCGAGTCGTCTGATGATCAAGCACGCGCATTAGAAACGCGACACCCGCTCACGTGCGCATCGGTGGCACAGGTAATTAATCTAAAGGTCATCAAACGAACTGGTAGCGAGCCGCCTCGTCGGCGGACGTGACAAATTGCCTGGACGAGCGGCGACGGTGCAGTCAGTGCGGTGTTGCCACACCGTAAGGGCCACGGGTCTTTGCGTCCATTCCGCAAGCGGAAGTTCCGCACGCGGTGAACGTCGATTCGCGAAACGAAACAAACAAGTCCGCGAACGACCGACTGACAACCTCTGTCACGGATATGTCCGCGGTTTTGTTACCGTTAATTCAACTGCGAATCGCGCGCGCAAACTCGGTTACCGGCCGGATGATGATGAAATTCGAACACCAGATCGGACAATGAAATTCGTTCATCCAGTCGGTCAGAAAATTTCACGCCGCTTATAAATGCCCGGGTTTTGTCTGACCGCGAGTTAGGTGTGACTTTTTACTGATGGCTAACACGACGCACGTCCCGAATAATTATAGTAAATTTTTCATTTTCTTCAATTAATGTCTTCGTATAACAATCGAGTCCCATATGTACTCACCACACTCAAATTAAACAAATCAACGTGACCTTAAAATCTCCGAAAGCCTTCAGGTATATACAAAATGTTTCCATCGCAATATTCTTGTAGTGCCATCTATAGGCTAAACTTCCCTTTAGGGGGCCAAACATTTTTAACTATTTTCTTAAAAAATCTTGCAGATTTTAAGGAGAAATGCCGAAAATCCATGTTTTAATCTTAGCAATCCATTGGATCAAAAGTTATACGTGTTTAAAGTTCAGTAGTCGCTCTACATAAAAACGCTTAAGATCGCTCAACTTTAAACACCGACAACTTTTGAACCAGTGAATTTCTAACATTAAAATTTGGATCTTCGGCATTCCCTTGCTGAAGTATCCTGGATGATATATTAAACAAAGTTAAAATTTTCTGGGTCCCTGCAATGAAAACAAATTTGATCTTGAAAATCCAGAAAGAGTAGAATGCGTCTATAACAGCCAGGACCAAACATTTATTCTCGCATAAAGTTTGCGTATTCCTTCACCGTGTCTCCCTTCACGAAAAGGAACATAAAAAACATTTTCTTCTGAAACCGAGATCCTTTCTTATCTGAATATAAATCATTGAGTAAAACAAATCTGGCCTCTGAATCTCCCGGTCACAAACTCGAGGACTTTTACAACTAAATAGAACCATACATACATATTTTTCGTTTCCTTAAACGACACATATCCTGGAACTGCAGCCACAGAGAATCATTCCCACGTCCTCCTTCAAGTTTATTATACTTCTGCGAGCGATCACGATTTACCGAGATCGCAAACGAAGGATCGACAGTTCAAGCCCGATCTCCTCGCGTATCCGGCCAGGTGATCGAGAACAACCACAGTCATAAAACTCGCGCAGCTGTAAAAACTTCGATTGGCACTACCACTTGGCACTTTCCTGCGAGCGGGAATTCGGGAAATTTATTTTTGAACGGATCGGGGACCGAATCAGTTCGAAAGTTCTGTTTGCGAAGTAACTCCTCCATCAAAATGTTTTGTCGCGCCAAAGGCTACTTATCGATCGCACTTCAACCGGCGTTTCTACATGTTTCATAGAATCTTTCCCGACACGCTCGCAGACGGTCCCTAACTCTTCTCCCGTGAACTCTCACTTCTATGGACATCCATGAATATTTTATTTTTATTCGAGGGAAGTAAAGTTGGAACCTTGCATTGTTAGACATTTTATTGTGATAAAGTATTGAACCTGGGCAGAATTCAAATTCATTTTCATTTATAAACTGCGGAGTTTATGCATCTGTGATGACAATGAGTGGGTCAAATGAAAAATAGTGATTACTGATTAAAATTATTCAAACAAGAAATATTCATTTTGCATAAGAATCTGTTGATGACAAAATCGATTTACTAGTGGAATAATTAATCATTTAAATACGCGGTGCTAGTAAATTTTCCATCGCAGTTGATCTTAAACGACCTTGAATGACCTTGCGTCCTATATCACTGTACGCATCCTAAAACGCCCTATCAGATAAGACATAGAAAAGTATATCATTCTCATTTAAAAAACAGGATTGACCTTGATATGTCCTCTACGCGTCCACCTACAAAGAACCTATTAACCTGAAATCATACCACCCTCGAACCACGCAGTTTCCTTTTTCCAAACTAATTTCTCGATAATGTATATTTTCCATCGCAGTTGACCATCAACGACCTTGAATGACCTTCCGTCTGTTACGAATGAAGAACAGATTCCGTTCGACTTTCTCACGGGAATCTCTTCAAGATCGTCTTTGGCAGGAAGCGTCCGTAACGATAACGTTTCGTAACATATTCGACCCTCTTAACGAAGACCCGATTTAATGGAAAGTGACAAAAAACGAGAGTCTGGCCCTACGAGATCCCAGATTATGAACAGACCACCCCACTCATTTCAGGGGTATATAAACCCTTACATTTTTACTCTCTTCGGACTAGTACTAGCGTAGTCACGAACCGTGTCACGTCATGCTGCATCTCGTAGAGTCAACTTTCAGTGAGATCGGGCCAAAGTTCCCTTTCATATCAAAGTTAAAACTTCATAGATTCCGCATTGGTTCGGTATAAATCTATCTGGCAGAAAGTTATTCCTCGAAAGTTATTCCGAAACCCGGCATTGCACATTGTGCATTTTTAGGTAATAATATTTTCATCTCATTTTCTTTCAATTCCATCTTACACAGTCGCGATAATTCCAATTGTAAGACATTTCTTATAATCAAAATATATTTGAGTTAATTGGTAAATTCGTACAAATCATTAAACCCATAATTATCGTCCCAAAATCCTAATCAAGTAATTGAACGTCCCCACACAATACAATCTTATCGCTCGGATTGTCGGAGTCCCACTAACAATCCTAGCGACTCCTTCATTTCGCATCAGGTTCGTTCGGGACATACCAATCGTCCAAACAGAGATTTGTCCAACTTAGTGACTCCCCAATTTCGCATTGCGTTGGTCCACGAAAACTCCATCCTAGCGGCTCACTGATTACGCATCAGGTTCGTCCATGCTAATATCCAACCTCCCAGCGGCTCCCCAGTCTCGCATTGGGTTCGTCCGCGCTGTTCTACAACCTCCTAGCAGCTCCCCGGATTACGCATCAGGTTCGTCTGCGCTTGACTCTATTCCTAAAAGCTCCCTGACTTCACGTCAGGTTCGTCCTCGCTGTCTATAATCCTAGCGGCTCCCCAATTTCGCATTGGGTTCGTCCGCGTACCTTAGCTAGCAAATTGAGATCATATTCTCAGGATAACAACCCTTCACCGGTCACTCGTGCTGTTTGCGACCCTGGCTCATGACTTCGTAGGTCACTGAACGCGTCTTAAAACGCCCTATTATATGGCACGCATGTTTCTTGCGACACCAACAGCCAGCGAGTTATTCAGATGGTCTGCTTCAGGTTCCTCACCCTGTATATTTCCCGTTCAATACGATCTGCTACTCTCCCATTGCTAGAAGAACTCCTCGTGTCAAGCATGCGGCATCGATACAAAGAATCATGCGAAGATGAAAGCGAAAAGGAGATCGGCGGGAAGCGACGTCGATACCCACGACTATTGGCCTTTTTCTGGCCCGGTATTGCCCGTTTTGTGCGCAGATTATGCAAATCTCCTGGAAAATCTGGTCGAGATGCGGACCAGCCAGGCGGAGACGTAGCAATAGGAACTGTCGGGTCGAAGATAGCTTGGTACACCTGTCCTGATAAAATCGTACGTCTGGATCTTCTTTGCCGACGGTGTTTGCATCGTTCTCGAAAATTACATCGGCCAAAGGATCACGCGGCTCTTGCTCTACCGAAACTGTACCTTAGAGTCCTGGATCATAGATGTATACTTATAGACCCGGCTCTCTTCAGATAACATGCAGAGTTGCAAGATTACTTCATCTGCCAGATGATGGATTAAAATTGTAATTTTTGGTCTAAAGATAATCTCCATTGGTTCAGAGAACATAATTTTCAAGAAAAATTTACTATAAACAATATCTCTTGATCAAGCCTTTTCTGAAGTCAAGATAATCTAAAGGATATAGTATAGTAGGCCGTTAAATTCGTTTTTTAGAGAACGTATAAATATTGAAAGAATTAAAATTACAGTTCATATATAATATCATATTCAACGGTTTCCCAGCGATTCATTTCTATGTAAATAATGCCACGAATACATCAAAGAGTAGCAACTTTGACGAGTGGGTGGTCCACCTAAATGTAGCCACCGAAATATCTCCTTTATTTGTCACAACTAGACTGCGGATGTTTATGCATTTTCCAATTTTTGTAGACAAACTTTAAGAAAGTGGAATGAAATAAAATTCTATTTTTAATGGAAACAACCTTTGTAGATCCAAAGCAAATAAAAATTGTACAAAATTCTGTCGAATTTTATATTCTAGCCTTTTTTGAAGATTTTCATATGCATAAAGATTCGCAGTCTAATCATGACGTAATGCAATATAAATGGTATCACAATGTGAATGGTTTGCAAATGTTATTTTTTCCTCAAGGTTATCTTTTCCGGAGTCGTTAAGGTCGTCGATATTTTTTTCTTGCATTCTAGTATTCATCTTGCGATTACGATTACATTGCATTAAAAACATTTGTTATGTCATCAAAAATAAAGCAGATATTTAGGTGGCTACATTTAGGTGGACGAGGCAATATACGTGAACATAGCCTCGCGAGTGCAACAGAGTTGACGATACCATTCTCAGGTAGGCAGAAAAGGAAGCACGCTATTACTTTACTGTCTCGTCTCGTTGGACAAGATAGAGGCTTGATCAAAGCGTGTTAGTTCGATAATATTTTTCGAATCTCGCATCGCAGAATATCGATAGAGTGTGCTCGGATGAAGATTTAATGGCATAGTCAAACAAACGTGATCGGGATATTCTAACAAAAGTATACATATGGGGGAAGATGATAGGGCACGTGCCAGAGTTCCACCTAAAGTCCGCAAAATTACAATAGTTCCACGTGTGACTTTTTCGTAATTTTTATTCAATTTTAAAAATCAAATACGATTTAATTATAAATGTAAAAAGACACACACACACACACATACATTGCGTTACTTTATATTGTATCAATTAGAAGGAATAGGATACGAATATTTTCCCAATCATTCAATTAACGGAGATCTAACCGGGCAAAACGATTCTCTCGTTTGAAACATTCTTGTTTCAAAAATTGTATAGTATTTTACGCAGGTCAATCCGGACTGTTTCTCAAGTTTTATATTTGAATGGAATTTTTTAAAAATACCAACGTGTTATTTTTCTATCTATGTTCCGTTCGAATCTACACGCTTTTACCGCCGGATAGGCAATTTTTTAAACTCCAGTATCATAGAAAATAGAGGGTTGGCCCCGAAGCCAACCGCTTTTCGTTACTATTGGAACGATATCCTCCCAATGTTTGTTTAAGTGATCCAAACAAATGATGATCAAAATGTTCAACAATAGTCCAATGTAGTTTTTGAATTTTATCACGTTTTTTTCTTGTGTCCTAATGGCTACTCTATACAAGATCTATGCAAAATCTTGCTAGATCTATGCAAGATTTCAATATATTTTGCACCTTCCATAGTTAAAAATATGATAATAATATGTTATATCATTCATCGCTCCAATTACAGTATTATCTTCGTAACTGTTGCGGGGATCTCTACCATAACTGTGCAAATTATATCCCCACCACTGGAGGGATTATTTTTTTTATGAAAAATTTACCATCACATTCTCTCACTTTTCTAATTAAAATGACATTAAACACGATATAATTACGATTAGAATTACTAGTGTGACAAGCAAAGTTAAAAATTCGTGTACCTCTACGATAAATGTTAAGCCCGAAACTTGAATCGCTTGTTGCACAAATAATTACAAAAACAAGGAACTTTGATTTCTGAATTTAAAAGGCGCAAAAGGTCTTTTGATGTTTGCCGAACGCACGAACCTCGGGCTCTCTTTCTATTTCAATCGCTGTCCTTTTCTACGTCACATCGTAGAAAATGTAGCACGTCCACTATAACTGTCGCGTTAAAATACTTTTAAAGAGAGTATTGGAGTGTTTTTAAATTCTTCTAATATTTCGACTGTTTTAAATTGCACCTACTAAATTTTGTGAAAATCTTGCTCTTCAATTAAAAACATTTTTTAACCTCCAAATTTGTTTACGAGTCTGGTTCTGTTTTAGTATTTACTATACCTGCCATAAATTCCCTAGTGATTCGAGGCTACGGATTCACCTCTGATCACGAAGCAGGGCCAACTAATGGCAAACGCTGGAAATTTTTTGGGCAGCTGCATCGATCGATCGTGGGGGCGTCGAGCGGGGAGTATTTTTAAAAAATGACTGTCGACTAGTTGTACTGTTCCGTGCAAGCGGCGCACGAACGGTACAATCATACGCGCAATCGGTGATGAACGTAGAAACGTTGCAGGTGAACAGAGAACGCCATGTGACGTCGTACCATGAGTCGATTTATCAGACGACCATGCATCGAGTCTCGCCGTTGTTGCTGCGACGAGACCCTGGTTATTTGTAATTACTCGCCTCGCTGGGAAACACCGTTTCTCAAAGCAGACAGATGAACAGCTCGATAAAGCAGTCTATTGGAATCGGATTCACCTCTTCGCATTAGCAGTATCGGATATCTGCTGTGCCGCGAAAATAACTTAATCTTCTAGAAATAACGACGTCACTTAAGTGTCACACCAAAATTCACTATTTTACATAACTTTATAAAAATAACGAGAATATTTCCATCCAAATTTTTAGCCATTTGTTTTTATATAATCTTTAGAGTGTCCCAAAAACGGGGCAAGTGCATTAACTGGTTATTTTTATTATAATACGAACGAAATTTCTCTAGCTTGTATTTATTAATGTAGTATAAGTTAATATGAACTATTCGATATAGATGTCGCCCAAGAACAAAGTTTTCCTCGCTTAAATCAACCAATGCCAAACAGTCACGTGAGAGGTACACGTACAATTTTGAGATTACCCTGAACATGCAATAGTTTACAAGTTATTAATATATTCTGTGTTGTTATTTTAGGTCAGTACAACAAATATTGATGTAGGTTTACATTAAATAAACCGTTTTTATTGTATTTTTTAAAATTTATTGAGAAAAACACTAAGATGCACTTGCCCCGTAAATATTACTACACGGAGCAAGTGCGTACTATCACGGTGGGGTAAGTGCGTACTATACAAGACAGTTCATGTTCACTATTTCAGTTTATTTTTTGTACTATAATCCTTAATGAAGAGTAAGTAGGGTATTAGCCTATATTAGTAGCGACAAAATTTTTCTAATAACAAATATCATATTTATATTTTAAACTTTGTTTTAATATCACTGTATCCCCTTTCATATTCCAGCATAAAAGTACTTGTTTGTTTAAAAATGGATAACTATAAAACTAAACAATATAATGCAATAAATTAATGCAATAAAAAGCATTTTGCAGCAGGCTTGATAATAATTCTTTTCTTGCCCCGTAGCACTTGAAACAAGGTTTGAAAGCATTTTTAACTCTCAGAGACGCATTTATCCCATTTTCGGGACAAGTGCATAGTAGTTGACAATATCGTATCAAAATGATAATTTTCAAGTAAAATTAGAATCCTACATAATACTAATTCATCAGTAATAACTGTGGCAAGAGTTTGATACCAAGAGCGTTAAGTTTTTAGATACCAGACTGAAAATACATCGGTTTAAAGTCCAACTTTAAAAAACTAGTGCGCACTTACCCCACTTCACCTTACTTTATTTTTATAAAAAATATATATTCTATCTCAGAAACAAAAAATCAAATATGAAACACAGTAAGTTTTGGAAAAGGATTCCGATGTTTAATCGAATAGTTCTGAGAATATGTTTTATTGCGGATTATCTAATACTTCAAATGCAATAAATCAATCATTGTACAATACAATTTCTATATAAAGATATTGTTTGTCATTATATCTTATAATGAGACTAGGGAGCTTTATGCAAAATAAAAATTGTTTGCATCAACTGCAACAAACAAGGGCCAAGTAATCATTTCTTTCATTCTTTTATAATGTTTATAAGCTGCAACTCATACATTGATGTTCTTGAATTTTTTAATTTCTTCACTGTTTTAAATTTTTGTCATGTAAATGCATAAAATCCGCAGTCTACTTATAATTATACCGGGTGCTTCTTTCTTTTGCACAGTAGTGTATGTATAGGAAAAAGTTGTTCAGAATGTCGAAATCTATAACATATTTAAATTTCATCCAAATCGGAGGAGTGGACCGCTTTGCAACTAATTACATTATTTTGCCAAAGCGCGCTACCATCTAGCGACTATTCGCTGCTTCCAAGTCTATCGCGAATAGAATATTACATATTTTTTGTTGAGCAATAGTCCTCGTTCGGTCATCATATTTTCGGAGTTTACATCCTACAAATTTCCCAAACACAGAACACTCGTCTTTGTTGGCTCTATACCGATCAGCGACACATTGCGATGCGTTGCAGACCTCGTCTGCACCCGAAGTTTCTTTTCTCGGTCTTTTCCTGCTGGTGTTTTTTGCTGGAATCAATGACTCCCTACTACTTTCTGTCACGTGATTCTGTTCCGTTCCAGTCTTTTCTGCTCCCGTTGGTTTGTCCACATCAGTTGACGAAATATAGTAAACTTCCACCTTTTCTTCAATGCCAACATCATCTTCCATATTGTCTATAGACATTACTGTATCTTTGGCAGTATCATCGTGCTCGTCTTCAGAAAATTCCTAAAAATACAAATGCAGTTGCGACTGCACTTTACCTTGCGTAACCAGAGACTTTTGCCTTTTTCTTATGCAATCCCATAGATCTCGGCGAGAAAATGCTAAAAATCCAAGTTTCAATGCAAGGGGATCAGTAGTTTAACAGTTATGAATGTTTAAAGTTGAGCGAATCTACTTGTGCTGCCATCTAGCTGCTCCGTTCGGTAAGCAGCGCGCAACGATCACAACATACCAACATGGCGGCACTCTTACATATCAAAAACATTGAAAATTGCTTAACGTGGAACACTGATAACTTTTCAACCACTGATCTCCTAGGATTGAAATTTGGATTTTTGGCATTTTCTCGCCAAAATCTAGAGGAAAACATTTTTTTATCTACTAATCGATTCAGCATTGCATTTTATTTCAAAAAGTATGAAGTAATTTTACTCGAAAATTACTTAGTTTAATAGTTATAACTAGACTGCGGATCTTAATGCAAAATAAAAATTGTCTGCATCGATTGCAAGAAAGAGGAACTAAATTGAATGTTATTTCTTCCCTTAATGATGTTCATAGAAATGTTCATAGAGGAGAAATCATATATTCTCATGTTCAATTTTTTAAATTCTCCAACAATTTCGAATTTCATCTACTCAATTTTATTATAAATGCATAAAGATCCGGCAGTCTAGTTATGACTTTTTTCCCGAACGCCCATATGTATACTCGACACACTACGACGCGTGACATAACAGGGGAGGTCCCCTCCACATAGTATTCATCGAACCGAGGTGACGAGCGAAAGACTGTGGCAGACTGTGGCTCGGTTCGAAGAGTGCGGTGTTGAGGGGACCTCTCCCCTTACGTCGCACCGGATGAAGTGGTGGCACGGACTTCGTACGGCCCGTGAGCCCAGTGATGGGATACTACACCGTTCTTTTTTTTCGAATGCGGGTTCAAAAGCAGTAACGTATCTATCAGAGAGGATATGAGTGCTCACGCCCGGGGTCCTTTCTGAATCACTTTTGTAAATACAGACAGAGACAGACCCAGGTTTAGCATGGAACAGAACCTATACTCACTTTTAATCCTTCGCACTCCTATGTCGAATATGATTCGACATTCTCTTATTTTTTAGTTAAAAACAAATATAATTTCCACAAATATAAATTGCAATAAATTTTGAGAACTATGTTTAATATATTTAATTAGTACCAAAAATTGTTTAAAATAAGTAGTAGTCAAGGAACTGTCCTTTGAAGTAAATTTCATATAAAACACTTAAAATAGTAGGGAGTTGTTGGCAACAAAATTAAAAAATAATTCAAAAGGTTATACAGTACAAATAGGAGTACAAAAGGTTAATATGCTAAATATGGGTTCTGTTCCATGCTAAACTTGAGTATGCTCTGTCTTTGTTTATATTGAAACGAACCTTTTGTTTTTATAACCTTTATTATATAACCTTTGTTTATATTGAAAAAAAAAACATTTCTTCTCTTTATCTATATCGTGGAGAAAGTAGTGGGGCACTATTATTGGTGGGAAAGTACCGGAAGAGTCCAGGACGAGACAGGCATGCCACGAACGTTTGGTAAATTATTATTAATATTAATATTTGAGTGACATACACATGTCGTACACTCCTTTTGCAAAATCAAATTATAACTAATTTTGCGAAATTATACGGATTCTAGTATTGTAAGACAAATATGAATAAATTTCACCAACGTATTAAAATACATGTTACAATTATGAAAAAAATAAATTTGTTCCACGATCCATTAGACCGCGGATCTTTATGCAAAATAAAAATGTTTTGTTCTGATTGTGGAAAGCAGGAATTCATAATTGCATAAAGCCGGCAGTATAGTAATAATTAGACTGCGGATTTTATGCATTTATGACAAAAATGGGTATGTACATTTTAAAACGGTGGACATATTAAAAAGATTTAAGGCCACCAGTGTATTAGTTTTACCTTAATAGGATAATTAAAAGAAGAAAAAAATTTATATCTGTGACTTGCAATTAATGCATATATTTTTTATTTTGCATAAAGATCCGCAGTCTAATTATTATTATTATATACCGAATCTATGTACACATACTTACTTCAAGCATGAAAGGGTCCTTCATGTTTTTCCACTTATTTCTCTCCTTCAAAAATTGCATGCCTTTAAAGTGTATCCAGTGGCTCGTAGAAGCTTCGTCTGCGGACGCTCCCGATTTCATTTTCTTCTCTATCTTTTGTCTTTCTCGCCGGTATTGCGAAAGAATGACCTTCATTTTCCGTTGTATTTCACCAGGATCACAATCCAGTTTGTCTGCTATATTCGTCCATGCATCCATTTTTTGGGCCTTCAATTTATACGCTAGGCATTTACTATCCCACAAGCATTGCTGCTCGCGATACAGATCGATTAAAGTAGCTATTTTCGATTCGCTCCATTCCATGGCGGCGATGTTCTCGATGTTTCTCCGTAATTTGTGCACGGACTTGATGATTGATCTTTTAGACAGAGCCCGACTCTTATGGGACCTTCCTACGTATAGGATCGAACTCTGTGGCGTTGTTACAACCGCGTGAACACAGAGACCTTCAGCGAACAGATCCTTTAATGTACTGCTCAGCGGGCGAACACTGTTCGCTGTTGCAGACGAGCAGCTCGCGAGCTGTTCACTGCAGTGTCGCCAACTGATGAGATATTGGTCGGATGGACTCGCGCATGCGCGCCCAGAACAGTAACGTATCTACAGGGTGTACCCGTTAAGTTCTGTCCCCCTTTTCCGTAGCGCAATTAAAAAATGTTTCAGACAAAATTTTGTCTAACATCCTCTTATCAATTTATCATTATTTAGGACCGTTTATTTCGAAAGTGGTGCAAGTCCATTTTTTGTTGTTTCGAGAAAATTAAAGGTTAGCATTTTAGTCAATTCAAAAATATAATTTAATTATGTCAAGTCTGACAATGTTTCTACTAATTTATCAATACGTAATTTGATTATATTTTCTTTTAGGCGAATTTAACTAAAATAATATATATTTACGGGCTGTAAATGGACTTACACCATTTTCATAATTAGTCAATTGTAAAAATCATTCAATTTCAATTATGAAAAATTAAATACCTTACTTGGACGTCCTTGGGACATACAGAGGTCCATCGGACATCCGGGTGCTATCTGGGAATGAACGGTCCATTTATTTTATCATTATTTATTTTGTGAAGGTCACCTTGACTATTTTTATATGGCAACCATATGTTGTGGACGTCATAGAATTTTTGCTGACGTCGAG
The DNA here is from genome assembly GCA_028455795.1 of Lasioglossum marginatum. NCBI lineage: Eukaryota > Metazoa > Arthropoda > Insecta > Hymenoptera > Halictidae > Lasioglossum > Lasioglossum marginatum. The sequence continues at coordinate 4,414,872 of CM052249.1, forward strand.
ATGAATTCGGCAGTTGTTATATACTATATGACCTTAAAAATTATTTCTCACAAAATAAATTAGGTTATATCAGATGTTCGAACTGTGATTCATCTTCTATGATACAGAACTACGCTCTTCGTATTCGATTTTCCGCTGTCGCTATAATTAGGGCGTCTAGGATTATGTTACACTAATCCTAGATTAATCCACTAGATTAGATTTTATGCAGTTATGACAAAAATGAGTAGTTCTAATCTAAAACATTAAAAGCATTAGAAGGATTTAAAAATACATTGTTACATTATTATCAACCTATTCAATATATTAAGAAAGAAAATAAATTTCCATTTCGGTCCAGTTTGTTGCAAATCAGGTAAAAAAAATTTATTTACTTTGCATAAAGATCCGCTGTATAGTTATTACATGAAGTTGTTATGCGACTCCGTAGGTCTTGAAAATTATTGATTGGTGTGTCGTATACAGCGTAGAAATAATTTTTCATTCAAATTACATTTGCACAAAATTGTCGAGTTTAAGGTCATAACAAGGTCATAATATAATACACTGTTGAATTCGTTTCGACTTCAGCAACAATCCTATGACGTCCGAAACATATGGTGGCATTTGGAAAAGTCAAGGTGACCTTCACTTTTTTACGTAGAAAGCATTTTTTAAGAATATGTGAATATGTAGTCCACCAAGTACTGATAACAATTTTTTCTGTTGAAATACAGAACTGTCCCCGAAAATACAGGGCGGATGGTCGCCGAACCAATACGCCAGATCAACAGCGAACAATACAGTCTTCATTAGAGAGGACTTCTCGCGACATGTGATATTAGTCGGGAGCATAGTTATCGACTGTGGAAAATTTTTCCGGACGATTTATACGACGTTGCGGCCAAATTGAATTATGATCCACTTATTTCCCACTCCATTTTCTCTACTTTTAAATTAATCACAGAAGAGAGCGGACGGACTGTCAGCATCGCAGTTTGAAATTGTAACGGCTCCCGAAATCAATTAAAATTTAATAACGCCCGTATAATTTATCAAAGTAAAATTGGAAGGAAATCGAGAGGAGGTGGTAATTGGGAAAGCGCATTCCAATTAATGCTTAAAGCATACCTTCGGAGAACAGGAATGAAGATGAACGACCGCCTGGTCATCCCTTAAATGATCGCAATCAACGATGCGATATATGAAGAGGCCGTAATACGAATATTGCACATAGTGAATGTGAAACGGAGGGGATGGTTTAGGTTTCCATCCATCTCTTCTCACCCCTTTCCCTCGTTTCTCTTTCAACCCCTTCCCCTGACCGTCCGAACGGGTTCTAATACTTTGCCTTTCTCACCAATAGGGGTATTATACTTTTATACAGGGTGAGGCACCTAAGACCAGTGGCGCACTCAGGATTCAATTTCGGGGGCGAGTTGAACAGATAACATTTTGTGGCCTGGTGCAAGAATTGCCAATGTACATACAGTGACTCCTACTAATATTTGGACACTTTTAAAAAGACGATAACTTTTTTAATATTGTACTATATGATGTGAACCTTTTTTGGGAAGCTAGAGCAATTAGTTTGCTACAGGATATGAAAAAAAGATTTTTTCAAAAATTGCAGTTGATCGGAATTGTAGAAAAAATACTAAGTCGCATTTTACAACTTTTTTATGTGGGCCTATATTGAAAATTTTAAAAATACGTTTTGTAGATCTGTCCGAAGAGTGTCCGAATATTAGTGGGTATCACTGTATATCTGAATTCCTATAGAAATAGTCGAGACGGAATGGTGACTTTGACAACCTATTTCAAGGAGAGGAAGAAGAGGAATCAAAGAGAGGAGTTAGCATATCGACGAGTGTACCAAACGGAACTCCACTATACATAAAATAAATATGAAAATTATAAATACTTTATGTTAAGTAACATAGAATACAAATTAGTCAAAAAAAGGATCTAGTTAATTAGGACAAGTTATTCAAACAGATAAAAGCTGGCGTATTTGCGAGGGTAGCACTCGATATTCAACTCTATTACGAACAAATACTCTCTGACATCGAAAACGCACGTTATTTATTGCACGACCACTTCGAAAGGTGTCGGTGTGCTCCACTTTCGCTTCCGGAGCCGTGCGATCCGCACTTAAATGGTTAATCATGAGCAATCTGGGCACAATCCTGGTTGCATACGCCCCAGTGTAGGGTGGCAGGATGCCGGGAAGCGGGCTTGAGATTGTGTCGCAGTCGACGCGTCAATCAAATATGATATCATCATTGCCAGTGGCCGCTTAGGTAGTGACAAGAAAGCACCTCCATTAATGTAGTCCCGGTTTGAATAAGTACTCTAGCTTGCCGATCATTGGGGAATTCACCCACAGGCGGCGACTCTATGATAACGCTGGATATTGGGATCCAATAAAAATGTTTCATTTCAACCGGTTACGCACCTCCGGACCGTTGAAAAATGGGAAAAATTTAACCATTTTTTTTAATATGTGACACTATGTTTCTCTTCGAAAAATCAATATATCTAAGTAGTATTTGCTGAAAAATTGAGCTGAATATTTTAGACTCACGTGACAGCAATTTTCCCAAAGCCATTTCTGCGAAATATTATATTACTTAATAATACTTAAATATTTATACTAAGTAATACATTACCTACCGGTGATTATTCCATAATTGTTGAAAGTCTATGGTTCATGGCTGATTGTTTAAAAGAATCCTTCAATAGCAACAGCAATTTTAATCATAAACCAACAACTCACCCTCAATAAAAAAATCCAAAAATGTATAACAATAGTCGGTGGCTGTTGAAGTTCTTCAACCACAATCCGCATCGTCATTGATCACTAAGTTTCGTATACACGGAAGTACCGACGTATGGCAAGCAGAATTCTCTACAAGTTGCTTCGTTAGGATAAACTGCAACTCCGACTCTAATTTTCTGAGCTCGGAGTCGCACACACAGAGAATGTAGACATAGACACGAATGGCAGGGATCGTGCAAAGCATCGATTCCGCCGATAGCTGGCCAAAAACTGATTCATACTGTTTGCCCATATTCCCGGTGTTTACCAACCTGTTACTGATTCTGGGTCAACCTCGTTGGACGAGAATTTCGTGCTTTTGCGGTTATTAGTGGCAGGAGTCGTTATTAAGGATTCAGGCCGTCCTATTGGCTCGCCGATCCGCTCATGGATCGTGAATGAGAGGTGGATCGAGTTTTTGCCGCGGTAAGAGCCCCGCGGTGAATTGGATTGACGGGCGTTCGCGTCGATGACGGTTTTCTCGAAATGATCCGCCGGTACCGAACGGATTTGTTGAAACTCTGTTTCTGCAGATGAATCGGGGATTGCGGCGGAATTGTAATTTGATCGTCGATTAAAACAGAATTTAGAGCGAGGTCCGCACCCTGTCCTCGTTCGGTTTCGGTGTGTGTACGTAACAGGACTTATTTAATTTTCACCAGAAAATAGTTCGCGCAGTCTCGATCGAAAGCGCAACTCGTTGGGCTTTAATTTGTGATTAGACCCCGGATTTTATACATTTTTGACCAAAATGAGTAGGTGCAATTTAAAACTGATTGGAAGAGTTTAAGGGTATGGATGAAATTCTGAAAATCGGTCGAATCAGATTGAGCTCAAATTTTCTATTAAAAACGTGATTCCCAAAAGAATTGTTGGCGATTCGAAAAAATTTGTTTGATCATTTTAGTGACATTTTCTACCTTACCTTGAAAATAATTGTATTGGGGCGTTGCAAAAGTCTTGATACGATCTTCGGGGTTTATCTTCAATTTGATCTTTATTACAAAAACAATCAACGTGATTTTCCATGGCTTCTAAGGACCGTAAAATGTTTTCAATTTAAACTGTTTTGCAAAAAGCGAAAGAGGTAGAAAGAAGAAGATTAATAATTCTTATGGGGGATAAAGGACCACATTGATTAGCGTATTAAAAAATAATGTTTCCATTAAAACAATTGAAAGTGACCTCCATATAGAATTCCCATAGAATTATGTACCCCTTGAAACCATATCACTTTTGTTTGAAATATTTTCCGATATCACTAATAATTTTAAAGACACCTTTAAGTGGTCCACTTCAAATAGAACACCTTGTATATTAGTGATGATGTGGGAAATCACTAACCGTGATTTATCTCTAGACAACGGATTTTATGCATTTATGACCAAAATGAGGAGGTGTAATTAAAAATAGTAAAAACATTAAAAGAATTTAAATATACTGTTATAATATTATTTTAAACCTATTAAACATATTAGGAAACAAATTAATGTCTATGTCACTCCAATTTGTTGCAATTCATGTAGACATTTCTAGTGACATTTACTACCTTACACGTGTTTTAAGGCGGAGAAGAACAGAGCCCTCTCTATGGACGTGGTGGGAGATCAAAATCAATATGAATCCTTTAAATATTTCTGTTGTTTTGAATTTGTCGTGAATGCTTAAAATCAGCAGAATAATTCCACCACGGTGATCATCCCTAAGGTAACTGAGAAGGAGAGCTCAAACCGAACGCCACTAGTCTCCCTCCCACCATGCGACTGGTATCCTATGAAAGAAATACAGTAAAGTCGCTTTATTTCTCAGCGACCGCCTACCCAGAATTTGTCAAGTGCCTACCCTCTCCACTGAAGGGCAACGCCGCAGAGGCCAAGAAGCTCGAGCTCCCTCGGTCTTCGAGCAGTGTAAACATGCCGCGTAATCTGATCTTGGCTCGTGTATATCGGTGTGAACCACTACTAATCCAATTACAAAACTTCTTTATTTTTCATTATTTTTTTATGGGACTTTCACCAACTTATTTGTGGCATTTTTCTGATTAAAATGACACCAAACACGATATAATTCCATCTGTATTTAGTGTTTATGTGCTGTCCTTTTCTACGTTCGGTTTCCTTTGTACTTTCGGCACGGTCGGCGCGGTAGACTCTGTCATAAAAAATTAGTGTCCCTACACGATATTTCTCCGTGCAGAACACAGCCGTTTTCAAAATAACGCGATTTTACTGTAGCGTACAATATCGTGGAAATACAGTCAAGCTAGTAGTGGGACTGAAGAGTAAGAGACCCTCTGATCTCAACGATACTAAACGGGATTTTCCATACCACCCGTTATGTAGTGAACGGGAGCACAGCGGCAAAATAAAGCGACGTTAAGATATACTTATAATGAGGCAGGTTATGCTTCCATTTCGTGCCTCCAGCAATATTTAGCCCGGTAAATATAACGCGAAAATCGTCCACTGGATATTGTGTTGATTTTTCCATTTTGTACGTGATTTTAACGTTAAAGTACGGGAACGGGAGTAAATCAATATGGAGAATGGAATACTACAGTACAAAAACTATAGACATCGCTTATTGCTGTTATCGGAGTAGAGAAAAGACGTTAATTCTTTCATTTCTTCAACAATGTAGTCTCCATAAAAACGCTCTAAGGGACTTGGATTCAAATATTAAAAATAATATAATTCAGGTCACGAAGTACCAAATCAGACCTATCCAAGGCTCGTGATCGTGTCGTTGGGATTGTACTAACGTGCGATCAGGAGAACCTAGCTACCGTCAAGAAGTTCCTTCGCTAACTATTCCTCTAAACTTAGATCCTTTGGAACATTGCAGCTTGAAGGTCCCTCATTATCAGGTCGAACTGCCAAGTTTGCAAGTCCCCTATCTCGTGCGTCTAAATTATGAATCTTTACAATTTATTCACTCCGTTAAAGTGCCACACGATGTCAACTCTAGAGAGTGCAATATACCTTCTTTAACATATGGTACCAGACATTTTCGTCTCTAAGAAATTCACAGGACTTTCCATTGCATCATTGTCCTCTATGTCCTAAACACAGAACTACCACATGTCGTAGAGCATTTTTTTGAGATGTTGCAACAATTAGATTACTAGATTATGTAGAAAAATAATTTATTATATTATTGCTCGAAATGAGGAAGAGAAAAGTAAATCAATATTAATATTAACCCTCGCAAGGTAAGGTCTAATAACACATAAATAGTAAGGTGGGGCGTCTCTTGGACTCTGACAAATAAATTTCATAAATAGCCTCATTTTTAATAAATTTGGTATAAAGAATAACACAGGATAAATAGTAAACAAACAGATTTAATTTTATTCATATAAAAACTCTTTCCAAAAATCTGAAGCAGGGGTCTCTAAGACCCCACATTACCTTGTGAAGGTTAAAATTTCTCCCAAAGTACTAGTTTTTCGACATAAACAGGTTCATACATTTGGATTCAGAGCGTTAAGATGATATGTGGTCAAGGTTAAGGTGACATGTGGTCAAGGTTAAGGTGATATGATTCCGATCAAAGAAATAAAGATGATCTTCACGTGATCCAGATAGCACCCGACGCGACGTCTCATAGCACATAGAACATAGTCTGTTTTAAGTCGTTTTTCAAAAAGACGTATTTAAGACATCTCAAAAACGTCTATTTGGAGACGTCGTTTTTACGTCTGAAATAAGACGTCTTAAAGACGTCCGAATGTCTTGCGGCAGGCGTCTTACAGCTGTCTTTGAGATGTCTCTGTGCTATCTGGGAATCTTCATGTGTATACTTTCTGGATCTTATATTATAGAACTGACGAAAATGCTCTGATTAAATTTATTGAATCAATAAAGCGAATCAATTCACACAGAAGCAATCTTCTATGTCTTTAATCATTGTAAAGCGGCGAATCCGGGACGGATCAATTTCACTTCTCTGACAGTTCCATCGTTAGGAGACACCGCGAAAAAACGATCGGCTAGGAAAAAAGCAATCTACTCTCTAATAGTAACATTTTTGCTTCCTGTTGGCGCGGAGGGACATGATATGGGAATAGGTATATGGGAATAAAAAAAATGCTCTTGACAAAGCGTAACTTTTTCAGCCGGTGGGGTGGGCCCGCGTCGATCGGGAATTCTATTCAATCGGCGATACGTTTAGCGAATCCAACGAAAATTATTCTCGCGGCTCACGTATTAATCCCCCGGTACACGGCAATGACCGTGCAAGCGGCAGAGTGCTTGCTCTTCCATTTCGGTAAACGTATCGTGGCAAAATCTGTTGCGCGGCGTGTTGTCGTCCCGCGGACGTAATCACGCTGTGCGAACATGTAAATCCAAAACGATCCGCCGCTCATTCCGAAACGCTAACATCCATTACGCGAGCCGCGTCGCGCGTATTTACGCTCCATACCTTTCGGAAGTCGTTCGATCACTTGTATCTACGCTTCACTCTACTTCTTCAATTCTTAAGGCAAATGTAGGGTAAACTTTACTTAACCGGACTCAAAATTTGTGCCCTTCTCCTATAAATTATTATGTATTTGGTATGTAATCCAGTAGATTTGTGCCCGGGGCGGCTGCAGATCGAAGTTTCGATCCTGTAGAATCAACGGTTCAGGAGTTATGCTTGCTTAAAGTTGAGCATTTTTCAGTGTTTTTGACAGGTAAGGGCGCCGCCATATTGGTTTTTAGTGATGATCGCGCGCCGCTTACCGAGCAGAACCGCTAGATGGCAGCACTGGATCGGTGGATTTGTAAAAGAAACTTGCCGCAAAATTGTTTATGCCAAAGAAAACTGTTGTTATTTATTCCAGAAAGTAGATGATCAACAAATGAAAAACATGATAAACATAGACCCTCATTTCATTGAAACAGCCAACAGCTGGAGATCACAGTGATATACATATTTCATTTCAATATTTGTTACAATAGAAATAAATAATTAGGACAACAATGCATACAACTCCATGAAAAATATATTTATGTATGTACAGGGTATTTCAAAAGTATATGTCGTGATCACTATAGCGTGATTCTGCACCTCAGGATTGGTGGAGATCTGTTAAAACAGTGAACCGCAATTTGACCTTAAGCCTTTTCTCAAAGTGTTCGTTTTTTTTTTAAATTTGTAAGAACTTCAAGATGCAGGAAAGTTTATGTTGATGATAAAATCGAAGCGCTCGAAACATAACCTTAAAACTGATGCGTCGATCCAATATAACGTCTTGAGCGAACTTTTGCTTAACGTTCCCATTTCGCAGCCCCTTTCCCTATTACACTCTATACGAGCAAAAAAATTTCGACATCGCCGGAAACATCAACCACCCGAAAGCGTGGCGTTTATCGGGCATCATGAATTAAATATTCATTGGAATCGATTCGAGTCCGACCGTGTCGAGCCACGGGAATTGTGATACGTTTCGGGGACCCGTCGCCCGTTTCTCCAACCGGCATCTAAGATTCATGAATTTATTCGATCAGCTGAACATCTATCGAGCCGACACGGAACGCTTACGGTAAATTTTCACTTCAGTTTGTTTGTATATGATCTCACGGTGAAATAACGCAAAACGTTCCCGAAAAATTTTCGATCTGCCTGAGTCTGTGTTTATTCAAATGGTTAAAACGTACCGGAGAATATTTCCTTTCATACAATAGAATTACAAGACCACCAAATTCTTTAACACTAGGTTTACGGAGCTCTAGAGATAACTATTTTACAGTATTTTATAAACATAACAAGAATGTGTCTATCCAAATTTTTGGCCATTTTTCGAATAATATACATATGTATACCCAAAGAAATAAATTTGGTAAATAATTCCTCAGGGAAGCATCTTCACAATCTTAACCCTTTGCACTCCGAATAATTTTTCAATTTTGTTGCAAACACTCTAAAATTAATAAATTTTTATTAGTTATAATATTAATAAAAATATTAATTTTTAAGTTTTTTAAGTTTTATTTGAGAATACTGAAAAATGCTCAACTTTAAGCAAGCATAACTTCTGAAACATTGATCCTACAGAATCGAAACTTCGATCTACAGCCGCTCTGGGTACAAATGTACTGGATTACATACCAAATACATAATAATTTATAGAAGAAAGGCACAAATTTTGAGTCCGGTAAAGTAAAGTTTACGCTGAATACGTATTCAGGAGTGTTGGAAATGCGCTCATTCTCATCGGTACTCAGACATGTGCGTTGCTTCGTGACGCATTTCACCCTCACTTGTTTCTGCCTCGCAGCCGGCGTATGCGCGCTACTACTCCGTAATTGTATTTTTACCGTTTCATATTAAACAACTCGATTAAGACTCCATTTTTACTGTTTCAATATAAGCCCTACAGGAAGCAGAATAGACGCAAATATTTTTCATTCGATACTTCCTATCGGAGGTAAAAATAAAAATTGTTCGCATTGTCCGAGTACATCTCTCTCTCTCTCTCTCTCTGAAAAAAAAACAAGTACGGATTCTATTGGTGAAACGATCACTTTCGAGTAAATTGAAGCAATAGATTGAAGAATATCGATCGGGGATGAAGCAATGCAACATAATATTTTCATTTTCTCGGTGTTTGCGGACGAAGGAATAAACCAACAATGTTTACAATTGCAGTGGAAGGAAAAAACATCATCTAAAATACTCGTAATATCGTGCTATCTCGATTGCGTATTCTGTTTTCATGTGTCTATATGTCTTCGCAAATTGTTCCAATATTTACCTCGGTAAGAATCCGCGATGGCCAACAGATAAGTGGTCAGTAATAACAGCGAACGAGGTAGGTAAACACAATAGTTGTACCAGCTGCTACAGGTACTGCAGCAGCTACTGGTTCTTTAAAAATAATTGTATTGGCTCGTTGCAAAAGTCTTGATACGATCTTCGGTTTATCTTCAATTTGCTCGTTATTACAAAAAACGAAAAAAAACGAAAGAGGTAGAAAGAAGAAGGTTAATAATTTTTAGAGAAGGTTAAAGGACCACATTGATCAGCGTATTAAAAAATAATGTTTCCATTAAAACCATTGAAAGTGACCTTCGGATACCCCCCACTCTCCTATATACAAAAAAACGTCGTGATTTTAACCTAGAGTGAATTTGCTCACCGTCTTTTTAAATACATCTTTTTTTTTAATACATCAATTAGCTTGCATTAAAATAAATTTAATGTTAATTTAAAATTACATTACGTTTTCTGTATAAAATGTAAACTTACTTCATTTCATGATAAAAATAACAAATATTCAGTTATCTTTTCCGTACCCTATTCAGTATTCAAAAAAGAAAAAAATTAATTTTACTGTCAGTTTCGAAGTCGTAATATTTATTGAAATAGTATAAAAGTGTAGACAATTTGTTTTATGATTATGTATGTATGTATATGCTATGTGAGGCGTTTAGTATAAAAATCAGCTGAATCCATTTTTATAAATTTTTCAGGAGAGACAAAAAACATTTCACGCTCTGACCATTTATTTTTTCCAAAAAAATTGATTTTCGTTTGGACAACCTTTGGTCTACGATTCCAAATCTTTTTTCTTTTTTAAATTAACAAAAATAACTTGGATTGAGCTGGTTTTGAAAAAATGGAGTTTTTTTTTCATCCTTCCTTTCAAATTTCAATTAAATTCATGTGGCATCTCAATTTTAAGCCACGTATTAGCCTGTAAAATCAAAAGTGTGATTTGATTAATCAATTTATCATAATAATGTTGATAATTAATTGTTATTCTGAATATTCAGTCATAATAAAGAAAATACCTAAATAAATTGACAAAAATTACAGGAAAAATCTCTAAAAAAAATTATTAGTATACCACTGGTGGTTTCAGTGGAAGCATGGATTGAGCTGGGTTTGAAATAAAACCGGTTTTTGACCGGATTGAGCTGGATTCGTTCCAAATCGCTTTGTAGCGTGATAGTATTGACCAAGAACTATCAAATTACGAAAAAAACTTGAAAATTCATGGATTGAGCTGGTCTTGATACTAAACGCCTCATGTACGAAGTTTTACAAAATACCAATGTATTATTCAACAATTATAGGAAATGCAAATGATAATTTATAGATTGATGTATTTATGACAGAAATGAATATATGTAATGTAAAACAGTAAAAATATTGGAAGAATTTGAAAATATTGTTATATTATCTTCGACTTGTTAAATGTATTAAGAAAGAAAATAAATTTCTATTTCACTCCAGTTTGTTGCAATTTAAGTTGAAAATGTTTATTTTGCATATAAATCCGAGATCTATTCATCAATAGTGGTCTTCCAGCAGTATAAAAATTTCTAGTAACTTAGCAATAATTTCAGAAATACTTAATTAGCGACAGTTTGCCTGTCCTTCTATTTGGCTGGAACTGTCCGCAACAAGGGGAAGTACATTCAAATGATGAAAAGTTTTTCGCGGAAATGAACATTTCGTTTTTTAGAGCGGCGCAGAGCTCCGGGGGGGCTCTGCAATATTCTGCATGATTTCACAATTATGAGGAATTTATGCAAGGCGTAAAGCGGACACGGTCTTCGCGACTTTGCAGGTTAAAGTCCCTCCACGGCGAGGGTTTTAGAGCTGAACGACTTGCTTGGTACCGCAGTTAGTTTTAATTAGACCGCTTGAACGCTCTATCTTCGGGCATTCCAGGGTGGAGGAGAACAGCGACTTAGCAGCAATTTTTACTCATTAAGACTCGGGAAAGAGTCCCCCGAGACACGTAGCCTGGGTAAAACCAAAATTTCCGTGCAACCGCGTTGTATCTCTCCCGAAAAAATGGATCATAAGATACACGCTTCTCCCTTAAATAGAACTTTTACTTTCGAGAAAGGCCATGTATTTTACGCAATATTCCAGTTGAAACTCTAGTTAACACACAAATTAAATGTTTTTTTATTTTATGTTGTAGCTTGTGGCACACAAATGTTTTAAGTCAAAAGTAGTTTCTTCTAACTTAATTAGATGTATAGTGAAAAAGTCTCCGTACACCCTATAGGCAATTGTAAAATAATTATCTCATCTATCTTCAAAATTGTTTCAACTACATTTTCGTGTATATTGATTAATACGAAATGGCAAAACCCATTGGTCTTACGAATTGGACGAATTGATGTAACGTTACAGCCAAAAGAATATAGAATTGTAAATAATAATTCTTGTATTATTTACAAGTGCTAGAGTGCTTATAATTTTTATTGCCTTATAAAAATAATAAGACAGTATTTACAGTCTGCATGACTTTAATTACATTATACAGTCGAATAACTAATTTATTTAGTGATTTTTCACTAAAACATCATTATAACCTAGATAATCGTAAAGGAAAATTGTTTTATCTGGAGAGCATCGTTTCTTAAAAATGTACAAAGTTGATGATTTGTATGCACCAATGGTTTAAATGATAACCAGCACTCCTCGGGGTATTATTATATTAATTTTCCACCACTCACCCTTCGACTGTTGCCATCCTTTGGGTTCAAGCTGGGTTCTGTTGTCACGGTGCCAAAAATGGTAGGCTGTAACAGAAGAAAGAATATATTTTTATATCCCTTTTGTTTTTGTAAATGTATAATATATGTACAATGTACAATGTATATGTACATACATCTAAGATAATAATACTGGGAGCGAACGCATCTTCGTGTCTCACGCACAACACCTTATAGGTTGTTATTTAACGATAATGTCAATTCGAGTAAGGTATTCTCCATAAAAGTAACAATTCTGTGGGATGCCAAATAACTCTTTTTCTTTAACTTCGCCATGCCATTATAAACCGAACTGACCAACGCATACGACTAAAGGCGGATTCATACGTAGATGAAAGGCATTATTCTCAACTTTTCACAATTATTCTCAACAAATTCTAATTCATTGACTGATATTTACTAAAAAGAAGTCGAAACCTTGGTCATAAACCCTTTAGCTACTGTTATGTATTTACAAATGTGTCTGTCTAAACGGGAAACAAAAAAAAAAAGAAAAGTTGTACAAATCTCGATAAAATAAATAAAAGTCAATAAGCTTATTGACGATGGCCATGTCTCGCGAAAGTTTCGTACCGTCGTCTATTGACGACAGCCGTAGTTAAAGGGTTAAAATATGGCAATTACATTCTCTAGCTTTTAGCCGTGCTGGCACTGACTTTTTGACACCGATCGACGAGTTGTCAGTTCGAAATAGAGACATGATTTCCTCGCGTGAAATCGTCCGGATGTTACGCGTAAAACTACGAATCCCCGAAATGCTGCTGTAAAAGCTGTCGCCTCGTAAATCTACGGAATGCCGTCTATGTAGTCCGGCGGCTGCAGTCACGCCATTAACTGCCCCTGACCGAGAAAATGCGTTCGGTGTTGCATCAAATAATGTGCGAGCGTTACCGAAAAACGTGTTAAATGAATCACAGCCAAGATATTATCGATGTTTGATCTGCTGTAACTTCGCGTATCAATTTTTTAAATGAGAAATAATTATTTAAATAAAAAAATTGTAATATACCACGTTTTCAAGACGGACTAAAAAAGTATAAAATAATTTTTCCTAGCCCCATACAGATTCCGAACCTCATACAGATAGTCCTGAAAATTTGTGATTGTGAATTTTTAATAGCTATGAAAATACTTGTAAGATTTAAAACGACAAACGTGGGGCGCACGCAATAGATAATTGATGCATGAATAGTTCACTTAAGTCACTAACAATTTTATTGCACTGCAAATGATATGAACTGCTGTGTGAGTTTTCTCAACGGCGGCTACTCTCTACACTCCTTATTATTATCTTGCGCCGCACGTTTTTCGATTCAAATCTTACAAGTATTTTCATAGCTATTAAAAATTCACAATCACAAATTTTCAGGACTATCTGTATGGGGCCAGGAAAATTATTTTATACATTTTAGTCCGTCTTAAAAATGTGGTATATTAAAAATTTTTTTTTATTAAAATAGTTATTTTCTGCTTTGGACGAACAGACAGACAAGAAAGCGAGTTAATATTGCATTGTCATCCAGTTCTGAGCTATGTTTAAAGTTTCAAGTCTCTAGCTCATGGGGAAGTTAGTTTAAAATCAATTGCAAAATTCGTACGGAACAGACAGACAGACAAGAAAGCGAGTTAATAAAAACGTGGTAAAATGACCTTCAATGTTTGAAATGGAATGCTATATATTTATTTATATCTTATTAAAGCGTATGTCAAAACCTTCAAGGTCACACAAGTTCAGGAATCGAAGAAACGTTTTAAAATACGAAAAGACATTCGAATTTTTTCATGTATAAATGGTTCAGTGTTTTGTAATGTAAAAATGGCTTATTAAAGTGAGAATTACATATGATGAATATTATTAAATCTGTATTGACTATACAGAAAAAGAACAAGCATAATGATCGAAAGTTAAAGTTACCTATTTTTCGGAAAAAATGATCTTATTATTCCTGAGAAATTGGTGGATAGTACCGTGGTTCAATTGACTCAATCGATTCCATTGAGTTTGGTCGCGAATGCAAAAAGTAACTTCGCAGCGAGGTTAATTAGTCGATCTATTTTCTCCCTCTTTCGTGGAACTGATCAATACAAGTAAGTTCTCATTCGATTCATAATTAAACTGCACATCATTGTGCATCAATGCCGTTCACAAAGTAAAATATAAGTAAACTGTAAAAAGAAAAAGAATTTCCATTGAAAAGCATCGGTGAAGTTTCTGCTTTACCTTTTATCACAAGAAATCAAATAGTCAGTAAATTAAACTCCCGCAATCAGGTTTTTGTAAGTTCTGTAAGAACAGAGTTTGAATACAGATATGCAGTTCTCTTGTTACTGAATCGGAACTTTCTAAACCGACAAAAAATTGAATAACTGAGCCATTTATTCTGAAAGAACCTTTCTTCCATTATCGAGATATTTTTATTCCCAAAAATGTCTTCCTTCAAAGGGGTGATTCCCAAGATCATTTAAAATAACTTTTTCCTTTGCGCAAATGTTCTCCGCTGCTTCGTTTCGGAGTTATTAACGAAAAACACGGACTCAGGGGGCGGGAACAGCGGACGGGCTCCGCCTCAGCGGGACGCGTCGCGCGTTGGCATTGGCTGGCGTAGCTGAGGCGGAGCCTGTCGGTAGTATCCGCGCCCTGATTGGTCCGTGTTTTTCCTTAATAACTCCTTAACGAAGCAGCGGAGAACATTTCCGCAAAGGACAAAGTTGCTTCATATGATCTGAGGCATCACCTCTTTCAAGGAAGTACATTTTTGGGAAATTTGGGATTTTTTGTATACACCGACTTGGTTCACCATTGAAGCAGTCGAACAGGAATGTAAAAGACTGAAGAGCAATGCTAGGCGGACATAAACGTCAACCATGAAGTTCACGATAACGATATGATGATAGAGTATAGTGCTTTTAATTCAAATCAGAGAATCCGCAAAGAGAATCAATCCAGTGCACGCGGAAATGGCCGCGATAAATCGTAAGTACCTCTTCAGATCAGTCTATAATTCGGCGACTGGAAAGAGCACGAACCAAATGAGTTCTATTTAGACGACACTGCTGTTCGACGAAGCATTTCGATGAACCGGAAAACGGATCTGACCCGTAAAACGTTCTTTTATTTCCGTGATAACAATTCCGAGAGGAGATACTCTTAAACGCCTGAATTAAACAGCGCAGGACAAATACTACAAGACTGTATGTGCATCTTACGTGCACCGATTAAATGCGTCGACGTCAGGATTTCCGGTTTACGCGACGATAAAGAAGGGGAAGGGTGAAAGGCCCAACTTTACAACGGTAATAAACAAGTAAAAGTGACAGCAACAGTAATAAACTATGACGCGTGGTTAGTATTTTCTGAAACTGATGCTCCCATAAAAAGTTGAGGCGTTCAGTGTTCCATGAATTATAAACACCTCTGGAAAAATGTGTTTAAACAAACCAAACAACCATTTATCATTATAACTAGGGGATCAATATGCAAACTAAAAATTTTTTTAATCGTATTGATCAATTAGAAATAATATATTGATTTAATTTTTTCTATGTCTTCTATGTTTATTTTCTATCTTTTCTATGTCTATCTACAGTAATTCTTTTATGGTCGCAAAATGGTTGTACACGTTGAAGGCAAAAAAAATATCTCCCCCACTGTGTTGAAATATTTCAGCAGTTATTATTGTCATCTTTATCATTCGTAGAATTAAAAAGTGATACCTTGTCATGCTACATGAATTTTTTTACAATCTTCACATATTGTTGAATAACATATACTTGGAAAAAGGACAAGAACATTTATCACTTTGTTCATATTCTTTAAAAATATTCATTCATTTTTAATAAATCTCCAAATAATTTTCTCAACAATTATATTCACGATTTTGTTAATAAATGGTAAAAAAGTTAGAGCACCAGTAGTTTTCGTACCGGTTAAGCTCTATTGCAAAAAGTGCTGTGGACCGAATCAGAATAACGAACAAATAATTGTAGTCCATTCCGTTAAATCAATATTGCATTTCCGAAAGATAAATATGGCCGCGGTGGATGTTCTGTATTCTGCGCGATGAATCGAGTTTACAGTTATGGCACACACGTTATAGCAATCATGAAAATTAATTAAATCTCTGCGACACGTTTAGTGTTATTTATTCTTCGTTTAAATGGTCTTCACGATATGTAGGTCGACGCCATAAATATACGTAATTGCAACACGCTCAAAACTATTACAATGAATATTTTACGCTGAACATTTAATGTCTGCGGATTTTTATGCAAAATAAAAAATTTTTTGCCTCGTTTGCAAGGTACAGGTGCCGCATAAACATTTATACAGGGTGTCCCAAAAATTGTTGGGGAACCATGAAGGGGTGGCTCCTTGGAAGTAATTTCTCCTTTTACGAAAATCTTCTCCTCAGAATTGATAAAATTTTAATAAAAATCCCCAAAATTATTAAAATAAAATTAAAGTGACTGTTGAATAATTTTAGCGCTAATATTATTAAAATAAAATAAATTTTAGTGCTAAAATTATGAAAGTAAAATAAAATTTAATGTTAAATAATTTCAGTGCTAAAATGATTGATATAAAATCAAATTTTGTGCTAAATAATATTATTGCTAAAATTATTGAAATAAAATGAAATTTTGTATTAAATAATTTTAGTGCTAAAATTATTGAAATAAAATAAAATTTTGTGTTAATTTTTTTTAGTGCCAAAATTATGAAAATAAAATTAAAGTGAGTGTTGAATAATTTTAGCGCTAATATTATTAAAATAAAATTATTATAATGACATAAAATGTAGTATTAAATAATTGTAGTGTGCGCGAGACGGCCTGAAGCGTTTTTCGCAGAGATAGAGAGACTCCTATTGTCGTTCCAGAAAGCCCGTGAGGTAATTGCTAGCTACTAGCCCCAGGAGGAATCGATACAAGCGTTTTCAGAGCACAAAAACTCACTCAAGATAATTGTTATCAATATGGATAATGTAGCTGGATTTGAGAACATGATCGGCTGAAGGGAAACCGAATAAAAGACGCAGTAAATGGAGGCTTCTCGAACCAATACATGATCTTATCAATTACCCAGAATTCACGGTAGAGGCATTCCTTCTAAGCCCCTCTCACAGCGCTTATAAACATAATGGTAAATACCTATTCGAAGTATAAAAGAATGCTCAATACAGAGGAATGTATACTCCCGTCCATAAGTATTCGGATACCCCAGCAAATTCATATGAATTTTGTGTTTTTGATAATGAAAATAATGTTAATTAAATTTTATACATTTATGAGAAAAATGGTGAAATACAAAACAGCAAAGACATTATAGAAGAATTTAAGGGTAAACTTTACTTTACCGGACTTAAAATTTGTGCCTTTCTCCTATAAATTATTATGTATTTGGTATGTAATCAAGTAGATGTGTACCCGGAGAACCTGCAGATCGAAGTTTCGATCCTGTAGGATCAATGGTTTAGGAGTTATGGTTGCTTAAAGTTGAGCAAATTGCTGTATTTTTGACAGGCAAGGACGCCACTACTGGATTACATACCAAATACATAATAATTTATAGAAGAAAGGCACAAATTTTGAGTCCGGTAAAGTAAAGAGCAGCCGAATTTAATAATATCTTCATATTATTTTGAAAATATTCAAATTATTAAGAGAGGGAAATAATATTTATTCATCGTGAATTGTTTATGATTTACACAGAAAATTTACTTTGCATAAAAAGCCGTAGTCTAGTTATTATACACTATGTCACAGAGGATATAATAATATTTTTTGTCTTTTATTTCTGTCTACATATATATTCTCCTTTCCGGGACGCTTAATCCTGTTTTATCCAATTCATTCCACCGGGAAAAAAGAATGGACGACTGCCATAATCGTCCAGGCTTAATACGTGCCCTCGTCGTAATCTCAATTCTTATATCATCCGAATCAAAATATTTTATTAAATATTCTGGCTAAGCATTAGTTTAAAGGATAGTTTATTCCATTATTAGTTTGCTTGATTGAAACAAATGTGTTTTCTTCTCGTAAATAGAAAGTAAAAGTTCGACCTCGGTAATTGGAAGAAATTGTCTGATTTCACGGTGATATCGGACCAGGATTTTGATAGCAGTTAGCAAACTATAATTTATGACGTAACAGTCAGGTAGAGCGCCGCCGCGGACGAGAAAAACAAGTTGACCTCTGCTGCGGAACATCCGCAACACGGAATCCGCACTGAATCGTTTCTTCCTTATCTTTATCCACTTCGACGGATCGGTCAACAATCGCATCCCTGATTCAAAAAGCCGACGAGGAAAAGGGTGAGGCCGTTCGGTCAGCTTTCTCGCTGAAATTTCTTCGCTAACTTTCTTCTTACATCCGCGTTTTCTTCCTCGATTCGTTTTCCGATGACTAATCGGATTTGCAACATTTTATGTTGTATTTCATCATTCTATGCTTCGCAAAAATTAATAAAATACAAACTTGAAGAAAATTGAGGATATAGAATGTCTTTCAATTTTTCTGTAGGAATATTAACTTTTATCTGCAAAATTATATAATAATCTTTTGATAATTGAGTTAGGTACATCGCAGCGACGGATCTAGGCATGGGCTTTATGGACTGCAGCCTGGGGCCCCGTTCAGTCAAAGGGCCCCATTTCGTGGCCGAAGAAATAAAAACAATTTAGATTGAAAACTTAAGAAGTAAATTATACAAAAAATTTTGGTACTTGAGTGAATTTGGGCTAATTTGGGTAGATTCCCAAACAGTGTTAGCACAGGGTCCAGTTCATTCACAGGGTCCCGCTCGCGATAAAAAAAATAAATAGAAGAACAATTTAGATTATTATAGATATAAAAATGTTTGATACTTAAGTTAATTTGAGTTAAGGGCCCCAAACAGTCCTGGCCCAGGGCCCTAAAATTAATGGTCCGCCGCTGGCTAATAGCAACTATATGTCTACTGCATTTATCTTTCGCTATATGCATATTGTTAAAAGGTATGAATAATATTTAAAGATAAAATCAATATATTGATTTTTCATTTATTTACTGCTAGTTAGATATTGCATTTGGTAACATTTTTAATTGCTATAAAAGTTTTAGATTATATTCCCTGACAAGAGGTGGAATGGAGTAAATACCGGAGTTATGACGAAAGTTATAGAATCCGGAGTATCATATATCCATTAAGAAACTATTAGCAGCAAAATGAAAAATATTTGACTAAATTGTTGAGAATCGTGCCTGATAGGAATGATTAATACCAATACAATTATAACAATATTTCCTATTGTTTTAAATTAAATTATAGATCAAAGGATCGGAGAGAATAACAATAACAATGGTACACATTTCACAAAAATTTTTCTGGCTATTTTTAATGAGAATTCTATTTATTTTCTTTTTAATTTGAACAATGCGTTTGTCGACATTCTTGACGAAATATCAGACTTGTTTTCATGAAACTCTAACCCAAATAAAACTACATAAAAGACGTAAAGGATAGATATAGAGTCGTTATCAGTATCGATCCAATTTCGAAGTTCTCTGTTTGCCCAGCGCTGAAACTACGTACAATATCAAACTATTGAGCTGTAAAATGCAGAGAACAAATAAAAACAAGTAATCGGAATTTTAGTTCTAAAACTGATTTCCGATAGGAAAACTCATTTGGCGAATATGCAAATTAATTTCGTGCGTTAGCCAATTAATTCTTTAAAAGATGATATTCCATCTTACACGAATAGAAAGCCGAATTAAACTCTTGCCCTACAATATCGTGTCACACTCGTGATGAAGATTCTGAACAGAGTCTAATAAATATGCGTGTTATTAATCTCCTTTAAACCGAGATGAAATTCTATTTTGGTTTTGTTAATGTAGTTAGTTATTGGAGGTTATGTTAGGCATACAATAGATACAAACATTCTCCTTTTTCAGGAAATTACGAACTACAATAAAAGTTCTAATCACTGAAATCGTAAAATAAATCGTAGGGATAAACTTTACTTTACGGGACCAAAAATGTTTGCCTTTCTCCTATAAATTATTATCTATTTGGTATGTAAGCCAGTAGATTTGAACGAAGAGAACCTAGGAATCGAAGTTTCCATCCTGTAGGATCAATGGTTCACATATTATGGTTGCTTAAAATTTCGCAATTTGCAGTGTTTTTAATAGGCAAGCGCCCCGCCATATTGGTTTGTAGTGACGATCGCGCGCCGCTTAACGAGCAGAGCCGCTAGGTGGCAGCACGGGCACGCGGTAATATCGCTAACATAGAGGGAATATCTTAGAAAATGTTTGAGAAGAAATATCTTGGAAAATATTTACAAAAAATATTTACAAAATTCTCAATACATAGTCGGGCCGGCTTAACGGTCGGCCCTTACCGGCTCCACCCGACCTAATCATCAACCAATTAATTAATTATCGACATTACCGCGTGCTTGTGCTACCATCTAGCAGGTCTGCTCGGTAAGCGTCGCGCTCCCGTAAAGTATAAAGAGCAGTCAATGTTAGGGCAAGGGGTAGAGATACCAAATTAAATTGGCACTTCCGTTGGAAAATGTATGATGAGTAAACCGACTAGCGGAGAATGATCTCGCACCAGGTTATAGATCGTTTAAGTGGTTCTTTGAAACGGATATCTATGGCCAGCTCTCCGAATCCTTGTGATCGTTAAATTATTCCGTGTTCCCGACGCAGGATTCCCTCGAGAGGCCGATTAAGAAATCCCTTTGAGAATAAAGTAACTGATGTCCACCTTATTTACAAATTGCTCGAGCATCTATACTAGGGGGGTGGGGGATGAATGACGAAGGCGACATTTTGGTGACGTGTAAATCAACCCGGAATCGTTAATCAAAATGAAATACTATCCAATAAAAGTTTCCATCTCGACTTAAGAGTGCGAGTCCAGTTATTTGCAGTTCCAGCTGTAACTCACTTTTATATCGCCGAAAGTTTCTTCTGTTAATTATTCTTTCTCGTTCTCCACTGTTTTTAAATGTTATTCGAGAAAAGTTCGCCAGATATAAAATGGAAGGGACACGAGCGAACGAATTCGACAAATGCGCGGTATCAGGAAGACGGTGTAATTAAAAGAAACGAAATACCGGGATTAACGCGCACACCATAAAGAAGGGCCGAGGGGAAAATGAAATTCCGATATTAAAGATAACGGAAGCACAACGCGAAAGAAAACATTTGCCGACTAGAGAAGAAAAGATAAGAAGAATTTTTCATAGAAATAGTGGGCAGTTAGAAGTCTTATATAGTTTGTGTTTTTGAATCTTCATATTTATATCACAATTTTTAAGTACAACAATATATGTTGCAGTATCTAAGCTTCGCCATATTTTATTCTTGATATGTTTATAGCAGAGTTGTGATAATTCAAATACATTGTAATTGAATTACGTAATTGAATTACATTGTATTTCAATTATATAGTAATTCAACTACGTCGTAACTGAATTAGATAATTCAAACCTTTCAATTAATTCAATTACTAATTATTTGAATCAGATGTGTAATTGAAATACAATATAATGAAAATACAGCTCTTCAAATTATAGCCCAGAACTTTGAAAAAGTGCGATATATTTTTATGTTTTTCTTTCACATACTTGTTTGTTGTCGATGCGGCGTATTTTCTATTCCTTGTTCTCGTAATTCGTAATTAATGCAATTTAATTGCAAAGTATTTTATAATTGTACTCCAATTGCAATTACGAATTACATTGTAATTTAATTGAATGAAGATCTGAATTATAAATTACAATATGACTGAATTACAATGTAATTCAATTACTTTGTAATTATAATTCCTGGAGTAATTCAATTGTAATTCTGCACAACTCTGGTTTATAGCAAGCCTGCTTGAAAATGAGATGAACAATGCCATCCATTTCTCGTATAGTTGTTATGTGCTTTGTGGAGTTGATCAGCTTAACTTCTGAGAAATTCAATTATCTTTGAAACTTCATATTTATATTACAATTTTTAAGTACAACAATGTATGTTGCAGTGTCTGAGCTTCGCCATATTTTATTCTTGATATGTTTATAGCAAGCTTGCCAGATGAGCCGACAATTTCCCCTCGTTAAACAATTTCGTATGAAGATCCACAATCTACCAGTAACAATTATTAATTAACACTCTGTTTATAAGTTCTCCCAAAAATTGCCACACTGTTATTTAAAACAATTGTTTTACGTGGTAGTAATGGCTAGACAGCGGATTTTATGTATTTATAACAAAAATGAGTAGGTGTAATTTAAAACAATAAAAACATTCGAAGAATTTAAAAATACTGTTATATTATTTTCAACCTATTAAACATATTAAGAAAGACAATAAATTTCCATTTCAGTCCAGTTTGTTGCAATTCAGGTAGAAAATTTTTATTTTGCATAAACATCCGCTGTCTAGTAATGACTTATTGCCGATTGACGGGGGTCAGAGAGAAAAGTTGTACTATTGAAAGAGGCGAATATGGTGATATAAAGAAATGTTTCGATTGTTGTCGTCATCAAGGTTTTTTGAACGTCATCGATCATATTCCGATCATATTTACGTGTGTAATGGACAATTAAAGTTTCGGGCGCAAGGAAGGACAGCGTTTGGGAAAGAAAGAGACGCGGAGAGTCGCAGTCGCCAGCATAGTTCAAAGGCTCGCCGGCGACGCTGTCCTTCCTTGCGCCCGAAACTTTAATTGTCCATTACACAAATAAATATGATCGGAATTATATCATATTTGGTATGATTTTTATTAGAAAAATGCCACAAATATGTTGATCAAAGCCCCATAAAAGAATAATGAAGAATAAAAAAGTTTGAAATTCCGATTAGTTATGTTTGCACTTGTCGGCGACCGAGGCCTCTCGAGCTCGGCTGTCCTGCTCTACGTTCGGCGAAAGTCAAAGAATAGTATCCCTGGCGTATAAATGCCCCTGCGCAGACCCGCGTTCGGGACTTATATCGATAAAATACTGTATATGGCCGCCACTGTATCCTTGAAAATGAAAAAACCATTCGTCCGCTAATTTTTTGATATTCTCACGTGGGAGCACATGGTCGATTCTTTGGAATTGTTCGCCAGCAGTTTTTAATGGGTCGTAACGAGGTTCGCTGTAGGAACGCCTACGAAATCGGTCGCTAACTGTGTTGGGATCATCGTTATTCTCGAGACTCTCGCTGTTCCGAAAGTCCTGACGGTTCCTGCAGAAATTCTGGTGGCGAACCACTCATGACAATGGACGAACGTTTGTCTGCGGATACTTTCCAGTCCTCTCGTTTTTCTTTTCTTCCCTTTTTTTCTATTTTTCGCTTATTCTCCCGTCATCCCCTTTCGCATCCACCCCCACCCTCTCATTCCTACATCTCTCTCTCTCTCTCTCTCTCTCTCTCTCTCTCTCTCTCTCTCTCTCTCTCTCTCTCTCTCTCCTCTCGAAGACCTCATTCGCTCTGCGTCGTCGTAGGATCGACGTTCTGCATGTTTCCTCAAGGAATTTCTAGAGGCGGATTCTTCGCGCTCGTGTCCCATGAATCGTCTACGAATTTTTCACTCCCTTCGACCTCGGTCCTGCAACCCGGCTTTCACCGTGAACATCACAGATGGATTTTACATGCTAACGCCTTATCGGTCGATACAGGTTGCCACTATTAATCCCCTCGGTGTTTAGACCGTACGAGAGCCAAGCTATTTAATTTTTGAAAACATTGCTGTATTATTACACGGTCCAACAAATTTCAACTTTTTTTTACATTTCGATTCTCACTATGCGATTCTTATAGTTTTTCGCGCTGATTCCGAATCTGCCCTTAATTTTTCTCCTAGACGCACAGTTTTTGAGAAATTTGAGTTTGAGAAAAGGACATATTTTTTTTCAACTTTAAACCAATATTGTGATGTTATTATAAAAGATATTGAATTGTTCTTTACAGCAAAAGATTCTGTAGACATTCCCGAATCCAGTGATATCCAATATTAATACATTCTTCTTTGCCAGTACGCGGACCAGTCACGTGAACACGTAGAAACGTAGAAGGGGGAGGGCACAAATCTTAATCTGACGATTCTGCTGCCATCTCCCGATGGACGAATAGTACTTCAAACTGATTCGCAAAGAAACTCTTGAAGTTTTGTTCTTTCGCAACTTTCAGATTTTCGATCTGTTCCCCGCAGCAGGTTCGTTTTCCCTTCTAGCAGAGTTGGAGCAGCATGTCAACACTCTCCATTTGTTTATTAAATACTCCCGGTCTTCTGGAACTTCGACTTTTAAACAAATATCCGGTTGTTTTCATTTTCGAATGTACTGTTTCAAAACAAGTTTGAAACTTCCGTTGTACAACAACAACGAGACCGACTATTTTATCAATCACGTAAGGCAATAGTGGAAACAAAATGTTACCTTCCGTTGAATCGATTCAATAAATTAAATAAATTACCGAATCGCAATTCAATGATGAGTGAAATTAAATTGAAAATGAAATACGAAACAATTTAATTGCAATTCGATTGGTTCGTTGGAAAATGTATTTTGATTATGTATTTTGATTTAAGTTAACAAAAATGAAATTGTTTTGTATTTATGATAAAAGAATAGAATAATATTATTATAAACGTCGCGGTGCTATGAATAAAACGAAGTACCGGAGGTATTTCATTGTAGTGAGGAAAAATGTATCATGCTTCCGTAAAAATCCGCTTGCACGGCAGAGCAATAAATCTTTAGAACTCGTGCTCCTTCCGGCAGAAAGATAAACAAATTTTCGATATTTGGCATTGATGCTCCTTGCCGAATGTGTATTCCGTTACTATTGTATTCACCTACTTCAGAAATTATTTTCAGATGTTAACCTCTATTTGAATAATTCTAATAATAATTGAATTTGCTAAAATAAAAACGCTATATACGAGTATTATTTACATGAAACGACTTCCCTATGAAATAAACTGTTATTAAAGGTTTATAATTTTTTAAAAAACACTTCATTTGCAAGTACACAAAAAAGTACTTCCGTCAAAGGGGAGGTTCCTGAGGTCATTTGAAGTAACTTTTTCCTTTGTGAAAATGTTCTCCAAGGCTTTATTCAGGAGTTATCAAATACGGAATACACGGACCAATCGGAGCGCGGATACAGCTAAGCGTGGCGTCGGCATTGGCCGTGCTGCCCTCCGTTCATAAAAGCCGCGCTCTGATTGGCCCGCATTTTTCGTTTAAAACTCCTTAACGAAGCCTCGGGGAACATTTTCGCAAAAGTTATTTCAAATGACTTCAGGAACCTCCCCTTTGACGGAAGTACATTTTTGGGACACTCTGTGTTTACTAATGTACAATATCTATGAGTAGACAGCGGATCTTTATGCAAAATAAAGATTTTCCTGAATTGCAACAAACCGGAGTGACATAGAAATTTATTTTCTTCCTTAACCCTTTGCACTCAGAATTATTTTTCAATTTTGTTGCCAACAATTCCCTACTATTTTAAGCGTTTTATTTGAAATTTACTTCAAACGACAGTTGCTGTGTTGCTACTTATTTTTAACAATTTTGTTTACTAATTATATTAAATATATCTCTGAAACTTTGTTGTAATTTATATTTGTGGAACTTATATTTGTTTCTAACTAAAAAATAAGACAATTAAATAAATAAAGGAAGAATCAAATAGATATAAAACCCGTTTTATTAACATTTTTCTTTCTCTAATGTCGAGTTACACTGGTCATGTTATGTTTTTAATGTTTTAAATTACACCTACTCATTTTCGTCATAAAATAAATCCGGCATGAAATAAAATTTCTTCACTTGCCACATAATCTTTAGACTTTCTACTTCCGCAATTCAAATTGAGCATCGTAACTTATTATGCAACTAGATCCACTGTCGATTCACCTTTATCGCCACTTTGTCAGCTCAATTATGGCCTTTTCGAACCTAACAACCGCGATAACGCAGTGTTCTGCATTTCTGACGTATCTTTGTTCTTTTTACGAACCGGTCGTTTCTCGCTTGCAACAATGAGAACCATAGCGAAGGTTTGTACGGAGACGACCGCCAAGGAAAAACCCTGTTGAAAATAAAACGTTGTTCTGTCAGGATAAGCCGCGAAAAGAATCGTCTCTAAAGTGGGAATCCCTGGACGCGGCAATAAATCCGATGGAAACGTTCAAAATTTGTCCCAGGCGTACGCGCCTCTTTTTTTTCTTCTGACTAGCTTCAATGCTAGCTGTACACGACATGCATAGTTTTAGTGAAATATGTTTTCGTCGAAAGTATTTAAGGGATCTTCCTACAGCGATAACAATCTCATGTAATGTTGCGCGTTTGGACAGTTTTCGAAACGAAACGAAACTGCTAAACGTACCGAATCAAATATTTGTTGCTTCGTTCGATAATCTTTGAATATTATATACTATACCTAGATAGCACTGGTCAAAAACACTGGAAATTGCTCAACTTTAAGCAATCATAACTTTTGAACTATTGATTCTACAGGATCGAAACTTCGATTCCTATGATCTCCTCGTTCAAATCTTCAGGATTGCATACCAAATAGATAATAATTTCTCGGAGGAAAGCAAAAATTTTTGGTCCCCTAAAGTAAGAAGCAGCCTAAAGAATTTTTTATGAGTAATTTGTAATATGTACTGTGACATGGCCTTGAAATGACCTCAGAAAATGAAAGTCAAACTGAATACTTGGTCCTCGAATAGGCAAAATGAAAAAGAAAGATAAACTTAATTTGATCACTATTTCTACGATAAATATTATTTTTGTTGAACATGACAGTGCAGGCTTCTTGAGCGATTCTAACACTGTAAATCTGTAGAAGGTGTCTTTCGCGGCAATTCTTTTCACACGACATCTATGAAACTAATCCTTCTACGTTCTCCGAAAGAATTCAAGTTCTGTTCAATTTTCGAGAAATGATCTTCCCATAAAAATCTGTTTTTCCTATGTAACCATTTTGCCAGGATTGCTAACAATTCCCGTGGTATTCGGACCGATTCGAACGGAACACCTTGTATGAAAAGAGTCCTGCCGCACATATTCAATCCCGTCATCCCTCCACGAGGAAGCCACCCTCTCTCTGTCTGACAGTGTCACGATTCTCAACACGCTCGTATAATCGTAAGGTTTGCGAGTCGAACGAGATGGGTTACGAGCCGCGAACGGAAGACACGTTTCTTAATAGATAGGGGGATCGGCGTCATGATTCTTTACGACATCACCGCAAGAGCTCGAAGGGTTGGAATCTCCCGGCGCGGCGCGGCGCGTGAACCGAAGGGATGATGCCTATACATTTCCCATGGAATTCGAAATTCTGAGTGCTGTTCGCGAGTAAATACCGTCGCCCGAGTTTCTCCATTATATGGGTTTAAAACGATTTTTCTCCCGTTTCCGCCCTCTCTCCAAACCCCTCCACCTCCCCCAACCCCGTTTCTCCCGTTGCTTTCGCTAAATCGACCGCTTCGAGCGAGAACGTGTTCATCGAACGCGTCCGTGGGTTTTCACTCCCCGAAACCGAGTCTTTGTAGGCATAGTAGACAGTCTTTTGATAGAATTTTTCGGGATCGAAATTCGGTTGCGGATTCGCTGAATCGAAACTAGGATAGGGAAGCTTCCGCGGAAAAACTCCCCGTTGAATCGGTTTAAATAAATTGTACCAATATATTCGGCTAGCGTATTGATACGGTCAACGAATGACGGAACTACGACTGATCCAAAATTGGATAGAAAAAACACCTAGCAGTGATACATTCAAATGTTTGTGTTATTACTTATGGTCGTAATTTCGAGCATTTAATTGAATTCGAATCAAATGATTGTGATTTAATACATTTTGTTTAGGAAAACCGTCCGTCTCCAGTGATTTCCATCGTGTCGAATTTCGCAGGGCTTCCCGAGCACCAAACCCATATTTCGTGGCTCGTTTGATCCTCCAACCCAATGCTCGTCGGGGAACGACGTGATAAATCTCCATGAGCCGGACGGATGTCTATTGTCGCGGCGATCGTGATGAGGTTTTGGCGTCGACGCCGATATTTCGGGCAGACGCGTTTCCTACATTGTTTGCCACGCTCTCTATTAATTATTAAAGTGATAACGCCGGCGCAGCTTGTCGTCCGTCGCTGCTCTCTGCGACTTTGTGCTTTAAAATGCAACTACCGGCCTAGCAACCGAGCCTTAACTACTTAGCCGTTTGTTGCCGAAGTACGGTAGTACCCCGTATTATACACTGGTGGACAAAATTACGAGATGCTCCATGTAATTCTCGTTATCGTGTATATATATGCATAGATTTAACTAAAAAGGGAACGTATTTTCAGAAAAATGGTCCAAATATAACTGTATAAAGTGATGTTTGAAGTATGAGCT
The DNA here is from genome assembly GCA_028455795.1 of Lasioglossum marginatum. Classification (NCBI taxonomy): domain Eukaryota; kingdom Metazoa; phylum Arthropoda; class Insecta; order Hymenoptera; family Halictidae; genus Lasioglossum; species Lasioglossum marginatum. The sequence goes on from CM052249.1 coordinate 4,443,572, forward strand.
GAGGCTTTCATATTACCCAGTAGATTTTGGCGAGGAAATGCCAGAAATCCAAGATTTAACGTTAGGAATTCACTGGTTCAAAAGTTACGCGTGTTTAAAGTTGAGCGATTTTGAGCATGTCTGACAACTAAGGGCGCCGCCATGTTGGTATGGCCTCAGCGTCGCGAGTCGCCAGCGAACGGAGCCGCTAGGTGGCAGCATAAGCGCGTGGTAATGTCGATAACTAATGTAGATCTGCAAGCGTGATCGAGCCGAAATTATTGAAACCATATTGCACTAACCATTAGCACAATGGTGACTCTGAGGCGACACAAAATATTGTTTATTGAAATTATTATATTCAAAGTATTGTATGAGATATTATATCAATTTCATATCCATAAAATTTAAAAAATCATACGGACGGGAAATATTCTAGCTAGGAATAATGTTTAATTATTTAGTTAAAATGGTTCCGAGTGCAAAAGGTTAAAATACAATTTCAGTCTTACTCCAATCGTATTAAAAACACGAGGATAAAGTTCACACCAAGATAAAGATAAATATATTTGTTAATAAAATATACATTTAAGAGCCATTTAGAAATGCTTGACCTCCTTTAATAATTTCAGCAGATTGGAAGTAAAATATGTATACACAATTATTTAAATTTTTTATTGCTTCGAATTGCAGCCACTGATTTTTGTCATAAATTCATGAAATTCTAGTTATGAAACTGGCGACTTCGTATCAGTTTTTATTTTCCATGCACTGCAGAAGGTATATGCGAGTTGAATTTTTCAAATCGACCTGTGTATCGAAGTTTCGTCTCTTGACACACGATAGGAAGGCCATGTTCTACTTGTTTTGATGTAACCTTCGTATCAGTGGAACCAATATTCTGTGACAGAAGCATCCATCCTTTTGCGCAGGCAGATTTCTTCCCTATTTCAGCTCGCAGTCATCGTAAATGCACACATAATACACGGAGCAACTTTGCATAAGGATGTCGTAAGATTCTCACAGACTTCTGTGCCATTTTCGGTTTACGAGCGGCGATATTTCACCGAAAATAGACCGTATTGTGAGATTCTAGTTTATGTGTCCGCTATAGTAGTCGAACATACTCGTTGAAACGAACGTTGATGGCTAAACGGATCAATGTTTAATTAAATGTCTAGCAGTGTGTTTAAGCTTTGAAACTAAACATTGTAAACTTGTTTTCATCCTATTACTACATTTTTTAAACCTTAAATCATTCATTTATTTTTTAGGATATTTGTGGATGATAAAGTAAGCGGAAAACTGGGGCACATTTCTGGTCGAAAATGCTAAAATGTTAAACTTCACCTGAAGAATCCAACAATTTTTAACTTTTTAACATGCAATTCTCTAAATTATGGCAGGAATATGTCAACAATCCAAATTTTAATCTTAGGAATCTACTGGTTCGAAAGTTATGCGTGTTTAAAGTTCAGTGAATCTCAATTTTAATATTGATCAGTTATAAATAGACTGCAGATCTTTATGCAATTATGACTTTGAAAATTTCCAAAAAATGCTAGGATATAAAATATGACAGAATTTAGTATTTAGTACATTTTAATTTATTTCAGATCCAAAAAGGCTACTACCACGGAAAATAAGATTCTATTTTATTCCACTTTCTTAAAATTCATCTAGAAAAATTGAAAATTGCATAAACATCCGGAGTCTAGTTATAAATTTTGTAAAATAGTTTTGGACCCACTGTTAACTATCAACTAATTGCTTTTATATAAACAGATCCGAATAAACCTCCAACGAAGTTCCATGTTAATTTATTTGAGAACGTTCCTCACACAAGCGCGTGCTTATGCTGCCACCTAGCGACTCTGCTCATTGGACGATGTCTGAGAACATATCAACATGGCGTCCTTACGAGTCAAAAACGCTTAAAATTGCTGAACTTTAAACGCCCACAACTTTTAAACCAGTGGATTTCTAAAATTAAAACTTGGATTTTCGGAATTTTTTCGTCAAAATCTACAGTATTATATGTAAAAAAAGTAAAAAATTTATGGTTTCCTCAGGTAAAAGCAACCAAAAAATTTTTTTGGATGAATCTATTACATATCTGAAGATGAAATCTTCCTTTTTAGGAAAACTGTTTAAAACTTAAGCTACCATATTTTTAGCTGTTTTATAGAATATAAATAACAAGTTTGGTCGTGTAAGTAAGTCTTTCGTCATGGAAAGGCAGCTTTCAGTTCCAAGTTGCTCGGCTCACGACCCGTTAACACGGCACGGAGCAGAAGTGTCTCTAATTTCGTTGAACGTCGTGGTCCCCTCGTTGAAAATTGAAGCAAAGCACGCACCGTCACCTAAGACTCGCAGCCAAAATAATAAAGGGACGAAACGACTCGTATTAGAGAGGCCGCCGCGCGAGGAGTCATTAGCTGGTTCGACATGTAAATTGGTTAATTGCTCGTGCCCGCAGCAGGAAACGACATTTTACTGACAAAGACTGCGGACGGGAAACACCGCAGGCGTGAACTGGTTGCCAAGTACAAGGCAAAAACAATGCGCCGCACGAAAATGAATCGAGCCAATGCAAAGCGGGCTGGTGGTTTTTTTCCAGAAGAAAAATCTTGTCTCCCTACCGAACGAGCTAATTGTCGTCATAAGTCAGAAGAAACAGTTTGACGTTGGTTAACATATTTGTTTAGCGAAAAACTCAGAAGCGTGATTATTCAAACTACCGTATTTGCATATTTATCACAATTTCGAGAGGTATACAGACAGTATACCTCTCCCCAGTAAAAAGTGTTTTGGCATTCTTCAAAAGACGATAACTTTCTTTACAAGTGTACCAAACGACCTGATTTTTTGTCAGCAATCGTGTACCAACATGGCGGCGCCTTTACCAGTCAAAAACGCTTGAAAATGCTCAGTTTTAAACGCGCATAACTCTTGAACCATCGGATTCCTAACATTAAAACTTGGATTTTTGACATTTCCTCGTCGAAATCTAAAGAAATGTATAAAAAAAAGTAAAAAATTTCTAGCTCCCTAAAATGAAGTTTACAAATAGGCTGCGGATCTTTATGAAAAAAAAAGTTTCTGCATCAATTACAAAAAATAGAAGCCAAATGAAAAGTTTATTCTTTCTTCAATGATTTAAGAGGTTGAAAATTGTACATTGATATTCCTATGTTGTATTATTTTTCCTGTTTTAAATTGCAGCTAACCATTTATGATTCCATAACATATATACATACCATAACCATAACAACTTGCGACATAATTACTGTATTTTCAACATGAGGAGGGCATTACAAATGTTTTTATGAATTATGTTTATTCACTGAACAGGTCACCCAATTTTGACGTGATTGAAGATCCTCTCCAAAGAAATGGATGGTCACACAAGATCGAAGAGAACTCATTCTTCGTTCTATCGTTCCTTTTTCGTAGAAACTGGTAGTAATCATTGAAACGCGCCCTCGTATTTACATAAATTTGGAAAGGCAAGTATATTTGTTCTCGAGACGAATCTACAAAAAGCTGTTTAAACTCTGTAGAATCGTTTGAAGTAAAATTTCAAAAGAAAAGAAACGGCGACAGTTGCTCGCTCCGTTTTCTAACAAAAAAGGGAACTTTGAAAGGACTGGATTTAGAAACGTGAGGTAGAGAATATTCCCTTGAAAATGGCCACATGCAGATTATTTCAAGCCATTTTTATACGTAGTTACAGGAGTTCGCAATTTTTTGGTTATAATCCAGTGTTGCTAGGATCTCGCGCGGAGTATCATGGCAAAATGCGAGGAGGAAAATGAAATCTTAATCCGAATGACAGCAAAGAAGTCACGTCCGTATCGCGAGCCTTAGCTAAACTCGTGTATCCCTAACAAGCAGTACTATCTTACTTATTTCGGCAGTTGTATCTACAGGGTGTCACAGCTGAAGGAGGCCACCTAAATACCTTCTTTATTTTTAATGGCGCAAAAAAACACTTTTGACCTAATTTAAATGGTATCGAAGGAGGAATATCATAGAAGAACAATTTTGAACAGTAAGTTCAAATGTAATCCTAATATTATCCTATAATTTTATCACATTTTTTGGTACTCAAGGTCACCTGAAGGTAATGACTTAAGCATATTCAAATGTATTTTTTCCAGCCACTACAAAATGGAATAAAAAAAATAGGTTTTCCCGATAAAAAATAACAATGACCTTGAAAAAACTATGAAAAAATGACTGGACAAAAAAAATTGTTCTTCTTTGATATTCCTCCTTCGATACCATTTAAATTATGCCATAAATATTTTTTGTCCAATTAAAAATAAAGGAGATATTTAGGTGGCCTCCTTCAGCTGAGATACCCTGTATAGTACGTTCGAGCATCGAACTGCTCAAGCTCCGCTCATGCTTGTTTTGGCTCGAACGAGCTCGAGTTTCAAGCAGATCGAACTTTAGATGAAATTGCAGAACATCTACCTATCCGATTTCGATGGTTTTTGCTTGTTTGTAGAAATCGATATTTCGAACAACTTTTTCAGTGGTCTAAAATCGTAAAACCCTGGACTGAATTCATAAATTTCGTAATTATACAGAGTACGGTAAGCATGAATATGATCTTCGTACGTTAAGTTATGCTTTTTTTAGAATAACTCCTTCGAAGGTCATTTGAAGGTCAACATATTATAAATATATGGTTGAATTTGTCTTTTCATTAGCTATAATGTTACACTAATCCAAATACGACGTTCCATTTAAAGAAAACGACGATGACCTTGAAATATCGGAAAATATGACCCAGAGAAAAAAATAATAGTCCGTCACAATAATTGCCTCACTGAACCAAACATTTTTTTTCTGAAACATTTTTTGGTATAACTAAAAATAACGGAGATATTTTTGGTTGGAATCTTAGGTGCCTCACCCTTGTACATACAGTCGGGGACAATATTAAGTAGACATTTAAAAACCGCATAACCTTTTTAAAATTGGTCCAAAATTGGTCCGAATTGAATTTTTTAAAGATATTAGACCGACTAGTTTGCTAGAGAATGAGTAAACAAAAAGTTTTGTTTACATTGCAATTGGTAGGAATCATAAAAAATTTTAAAAATAATGTTTTTCCAACTTTTTTATCCGAGTCTGTAAAAATAATTTAAAAAGTGTGTTTTGTAGATTTCGGTAACTTATATGCATATTGAAAGTTTTATCAAAATCGGTCAACATTGCAATAAGCTACATACGTTTAAAGATCAGAACTTAAGGGTGCCATTGTTGGAGAATTTCGCCCTTATATGACCATTGTTTAAAGTTTAAGCCCACTCTATCTCCATGTCTAAACAGAAGATAAGTAACCACCAATACTAACACGTGTTCAGTATGGACGCACAAGTATAGCCCGAATTCACTGAATTGGTGCGGACAGTTTTTTGCAAATATCTCGAAAACCGAGCGGGACCGCCACTAATATGCGAAGGCGAAAGGAGATTTATAACATATCCAAAAATCATCAAAATCGGATGGTTGGTTCTGCAGTTATGCCGGAGTTTATATCCAAAGTCCATCGCAGCCATTGAACTGCCACTAGCAGAGCCTCGTGATCGTTTTATATCGGCGCATTTGCTCGAAGATTTTTTGTCGTATCAATGGAAAAATGGTGAAACTAGTCACGGTTCGGCAAAGGCGATTAACACTGCTGTATTTGAAAGCGTGCGAGCGGAATGGCGCGAATCGATCGGATGTCGACTTCGCAGCTGGATTTGGTCGACCGTGGTCGACATCACGGCACACGGAATGAATTCTAAATTGGCATGTCGCTTACACACATGTAAACCTTATTTGACCGCCGATAGGCGATATCGGGCAAGAACAAATCGAGCTTCACGCATAAATAATTTCCCGTTCCTGGAAACAAGAAACAAACTACAGTAAATATTCTATGGACGCAAGAAAATGTTACACGCTGGATGCAAAAAAAATATCCCTTCCACTGCGGGGCAACGCTGCTCGAGCTGCCTCGGCCGCCGAGCAGTTTAAACATGCCGCGTAATCTGATCTCGGCTCGGGTATATCGGTGTGAACCGCTACTAATCCACTTACAAAACTTCTTTATTTTTCATTATTTTTTTATGGGATTTTCACCAACTTATTCGTGGCATTTTTCTGATTAAAATGACACTAAACACGATATAATTTCCACTGTATTTAGTGGATTAATTGATGGTATGAACATATATTATGCTTCACATGTGGGTACAGTAAATATGGGCCAAATTATATCTTGTTTGGTATCATTTTAATTAGAAAACTGTCACAAATATGCCGGTAAAATTTCATTCAAAATGAGTAAAAACGAACAAGTTTCATTTATTGCATGAAGCGGTCTCATCGGTACCGTATTTTTTGCGTTGTCTTTTTCTACGTTTGGCTCGGTCTTTGAAGCATAAAAAAATAATGTCTCTCTACGAACTATGCAAACGAATGCCCTTGCGTCCATCGAATATTTACTGTAATCGGTTATACAGAATGATTAGTGTCTATAAAAAATGGCTCCTCCCACTAGCTGTATGAGAAAACGATCAATGTATAGGGTGCATACAAATTATATGTCGCGACTATCATAGTAAGATTCTACACCCTCGGTTTGGAAGAAGTTGATGGACCTTGAATTTCAATGTCGAAAGGTCAACTGTATTTTTTTATTGCATCGTATTCCATTCATCGCAAGGATAAAAAGTGCACCACGAAAACGTTCCCTTAAAAAATTATGATAAAGTTTTTTTATCATCAATCTGATTTTATTTATATTACTTTTTTATTTCTCAGTCAAATGGAGTGATGAAGCCGTTGAAAATGATTTCTTTGCGCGTGAAATATATCTGAAATATAATATAAATAAAATCATTTTGATAATGAAAAATTTTTACCATAATTTTTTAAGGGTTCGATTGAGTTTTGACCCATGGATTCTGTTGCACTTTTTATCCTTGTGATTAGTATAGAATATGTATAATGTAATATAAAAAATTGACCTCTTGACCTTGCAATTAAGTTTGCGGCAGTTTTCCTGTCCCAGAACCCCACGCGCTCTGTCAAGGATTAATTTTCTAACGAGATAACAACGATTGCAATGAAAGTTTCTTTCAATTTTCGAGCGTAAGAAAAGGGAACACGGATCAAGCATCGCCAAGGGCCACGGAATCGGAAATTCTGGGATATTCCGTCAGATAAACAGAAGTTCCGCGATGCTGGCTGTATTATTCGCGATGAACGCGAGGCGGAGGGAACGGGGAGCTAGGGAAACGGATTCGTCAGCGATGGCGGAAGACATTGAACGAATCGCAGCTTTATGCCGTTTACCGATATAAATAAAACTACTTCGAGATATCGCAGCCGAAGTTCGATCGTAAGGACGCGATATCACGCGATGCTCCGATGCTCGGAGAAACTCTTCTCGCGGATATATTGTCCTAGATACCGGGAACGCAGCCGCGTTCCACTGGTTTCTCCCTTTATTTTCCACGCGTCAAGATACGGGAATACGTGCTCGTGATTTGGGCTAAATTGCCTACGCCACTGCGTGTCGCCGTAATAAAAATTCCGATGAAACGCAAGCATTCGTTTGAGGCAGAGGAGAACCAAATATAGAATCGCCAACATACAAACAATATTTGAAACTCAAATGAACCGTTATCCTTTTTATAAGTTCTATTCGAATTTCTGTTTTGTGTAAGAACACATTTGTCCCTGTGGAATACTCATGAAAAATATATGTTACCCTTAAGAACTTTGGTTACACTTTACCTTGGGAAACCAAAAATTTTTAACATTTTTTTTATGTATCTATGTAGATTTTGATGAGATAATACCGAAAATCCAAGTTTGAACGTTAGGCATTTACTGGTTCAAAAGTTGCGTGTGTTTAAAGTTGAGCGATTTTAAGCGTTTTTTACTCGTAAGGGCGCTGCTATGTTAATATGTTCTCAGACATCGTCCAATGAGCGGAATCGCTAGGTGGCAGCACAGTCACGCGGTGATGTCTATAATGTAGGGCGGCTACTGAAGTTTAAACACGCATAACTTCTGAACCATTGGATTCCTGAGATTAAAATTTGTATTTGCAGCATTTTCTTGACAAAGTCTACAGGATTTTATAAAAATAAGTTAAAAATGTTTGGTCTCCTAAAGTGAAGTTTAGTCTATTGATATATTATCGTAGTATTATAGCTTATAAAAGTTAAGTGTAACGGTGTAAATATGTTGACCTCCATATTTTGTAAATATTATTTTGAATTCTGTTAATTTGGAATGGTGCCATAGCGTTGCCATTCAATTGTACAGAGTTAAAAAGTTCTAAAATATATTTGTTTCTACAGTATAAACAATACACTATTTATTTTGTATACAATGCAATAATCAATGGATGAACTGACTAATCATTTCGGGATCATTTTATTTCCAGATAAATAATCTTGAAAAAGTTTTTCTATTTTTTAGGATCAAAAAACGTATTTTCTATGTTCTACTATATATTTTAGAAGTATAGTATAATATCTAGAGAATGTATAGAGAATATATAGAGAATATGTAGTATTTACTCTTTTTTGTGGATCCTGTGAGGTCAGCATATATCCCGGACCAGTTTACATCATGTTTCCAAGAGAGCCATACTGGGTTTACTTGTCCAGGGTCATGTGCTCTATTTCTCAATTGGATTAGGCTTCTCCACTCTAAATAGAATACTCGCAGAAATCCTCGAGGCTCGTTAGATCTCTAGTACCGAAGTCTGCGTAATTTTAGAGTGGCTAAGAATACCATAACATCGTTCCAATAGCTAACGTCATTACTCGTACAGAGCTAGCATTTTCAGATGATTCTAATGATGAAACATCACGGTTTTAAAAAATTTTTACAATAGAGACATGAATGTCCCTCCAATTTTTTAAACGAGATCTTTTTAAACGCCTACGGTGATAGTCGCTTTCAACGATGATAGTCCCGTGTAAGACTATCCTTTTTAAAACATCCATGATGATCCCTTTCATTAGGAAATCAGTGACTATAATGACTCGATGTCATTCAGGGTTACTTTCTTAAGCATCCACGGTGAAGATTCTTTTCGTTAGGAAATCAATAACCATAGTTACTCAGAATACCTGTATTTCATAAGTGTTCTTTGTAATATTTTTAAATTTTATACGATTCTACTGTCTGTGACCTTCAATGACCTTGACTAATTATAGTCACCGAATTTCTAATGAAAGGGGAACTATCATCGTAGGTGTTTAAAAGGGGGTGGTTACATTTAACACAATGAAGATAACCTTGAGATTTCTAAACATAAATAATATATTATATTTGAAAATACTATACTTGAAAAAAGTTATGTAGATCAAGTAATGGGCCCCTAGAAACCAAACAACTTTTGTCTGAAATATTTCTTCCTATCTCAAAAAATGTCGTAGTTATTCAAGTGGATTGTCTTAGGTGACTCACCCTGTAGAATGTGAAGTATTTACATTCTCCCTATATAAAACATGATTTTCTCGTTAAAGGTCACATGAAGGTCACGTGAATGTAAGCTTAACGCACATCGTTGAATTTGGTTTCTTATGAGCTATAAGACTGTCGTAATGAAATTATATAGTCCTATTTAAAAAAACATTCGATGGTCTTGAAATGTCGATAAAAGTGACCTCGAGAAAATTTTTTTGCCTATCACCTGATTTGCCCCTTCAAATCCTGTTTTCCTCTGACCTTTGATGTACTGAAACGATACTTATTATAGTCTTTTGCTTCTTTTTTGCTTCTTTAAAATCCTGAAATGAAAAAAATAATAAAACAATGTAAAAATTTGTTACATAATAGATCGATGCCTATCTAGAATGGCGTCGGAGCGTGTTTTAGTTGACATAAAATTCAACACTACAATCACTGTCAAAACTGTCAACACAGTATGGTGCCTCATATTTCTAGCTCACCTCATTATCGCACCATTTCCTCGTGTATATTGGCGCTCACGAAATAATTAAACTTATACGTAATAAGCGACGTCATATTGAAAATGATGCCTCGATATGTATTCACTTTTTTGCCACACATTTTACTGTTAATTTTATTTTTGCACTTTTGTGTCTCTTCATGTCCTTCAATGGAAGCGAGTGTTCCTTCTAATCTCATAAGCACCTCCATTTGAAAAAAGTTACGTAGACCAAGTAATGGGTCCCTAGAAACCAAACAACTTTCGTCTGAAGCATTTCTTGCTATCTCGAAAAAGTTATTCTATACATGTTTATTTAGCATGAAGATCCGCAGTCTAATTATTCTAAATAACGCAAACAGCGAAGGTAGACAAAGTTATTGTCAGCCGGTGATTACCGAGAGTGGTGAAGATCAAGGTCTGCCTATGGCTCTCGTCGGCTTATCTAGCAACGTAAATGGAATTCGAGCTCCCACCTGTGACTATTACTGCATTAACGCACGCAGGTACGATCTATTATCGCGCGCGCTCAGTTACACTATAACACCGCGAACTGGTGATAATAATCATATTCTAACTCTGCGTGTAGCATTGCGTTCGCCTCTAATTACAGACAGCAAACGATCGATGCCCATAATGTACCCCATAATATCACGTCATTATGTCATTACGATAATGGTCGGGGACATCACGTATAACCTCCTGACGCGTCCGTTCGAGTCTCTATGTCGCGGTGATTCCCCCCAGCCTTGAGGAACGGTTAGCTATTTCTCGGGGTGGCAGACACCGACACTTGCCGGTGTCTTCGAACTTAGCTCCCTACTAACCGACTACCTCGAAATTATCTCGGTTTCGCTTCTTCTCGGCTCGAGATTAATTGCAGCTGGTCGGCTCGCGAACGTTTCGAATAATAGTTTGCGGCAAACGTACAGAGCGAGTTGCAAAGCCACTATTAAAATTTCGACGTGGCTGATAATTGACGTTAATTAGCATCGCAGCTAGGGAGATTGCGATAGAGCTTGCGTTAGAGACCATATTAATATCGGACCAGCAAAAGTATCGAGCAAGTTGGATCACACACTGGGGTGTGTTGAATCTATTGATTTAATGAATACTGGTGATAATGGTGTCTGTAATTATTTTATTATTTTTTTAGAAATGAAGGTGACCTTCAGTTTTCTAAATGGAGTGCTGTGTATTCTTCTATGTCACATGAAAGCGTGGGACAAACGAATTAATTCGTGTACGACATAATCAACGTGATAGAACGTCTAGGTCATTCAAGGTCATACAAGAAATGGGAGGTTTCTTATTGTTATAGAAACCTTCTAAATATTCTTGTTATATTACTAACAAGAAACCTATATATATATATAAAACCTGCTATAGAAACCTTCTAAATATTCTTGTTATATTATATTACTAACATTGCTATAGAAACCTTTTAAATATTCTTGTTATATTATGTTACTAACATTGCTATAGAAACCTTCTAAATATTCTTATTATATTACTAAGATTGCTATAGGAAGCTTCTAAATATTCTTATTATATTACTGACATTGCTATAAAAACCTTCTAAATATTCTTGTTATAGTATATTACTAACATTGCTATAGAAACCTTTTAAATATTCTTGTTATATTACTAACATTGCTATAGAAACCTTCTAAATATTCTTGTTATATTACTAATATTGGGCTAGTACAAGCATTGAGCAAGTTGGATCACATACTGAGGTGAGTTGCTTCTATTAATTTAAGGTGTCTATAATTTGTTTATCTGCATTGTTTATTTAGAAATGATTACTGATTTTTATGAAAAATAAAAATTGTCTGTATTAATTGCAATACACAGGAGCTATATATAGACACTAGTTTCTTGTGTTAATATAATTTTACAAAGCTAAAAACAATACAATAGTATTTTGAAATTCCTTCAGTGTCTACCATTTTGCCATTGATCTATTTATTTTTGTCCTGAATGCATAAAATCCGCAGTCTATTTACTACACAGAAATTATTATTATTTATATATTGCTTCAAACCAATAATAACTTGTGTCGATAGTTTTAATAACATATTATTATTAGACTGCAGATCTCTATGCAAAATAAAAAATGTCTGCATCGATTCCAAGACACCGAAGCTACATACAAATTTCTTTCTTCTTTTAATTATTTTCTTAAAATGGAATTAATATGTTGATGTTCTTAAACTTTTTTAGTATGTCCACTGCTTTAAATTGTACGTAACAATTTTTGTTATAAATCCATAAACTCCGCAGTCTAGTTATGATATTCAATAACACCAAATTTTTATGCGCTCGGTGTGCATAAATGTAATGTATGCAATCGGAAGTGCATACGAGATTTTCCACACACTCCCACCATAAAATCTGCGTATTATAACAGAAATGCTGCTATGGGTTAAAATGAACCTGCATTCGTATGCCGGCTTCGACCCAGACCATCCGCCTTCTGCGAGTTAATTAATGCACAGATAAAACAACATGCTCCATTGCGGATCATGCTGATTTTACCTAATTAGATGTGAACATGTAGCTTCCCACTACCGACCGATCTCTTCGTGGAGCCCCTGCTAACGCGTTGTATCGTACCTCCGCTAACGACTATGCCATTACGCATAATATCGTAATCTGATAGAGTGACATCATTGCCCCCCAATACTTAAATAACATTTACACACAAAATTTACTCTTGTCCTGCATTTGCAGAACATTTCACAATTACATTCAAAATTATATATCGCGACTACAGCAAAATGACCTTGACCCTTTTTTCAAGGTCAAACTTTCGTTTTTATTGCATCCCACAGTACTGATTGCGAAGAACGAAAGTCTCGAAAGAACTATGGGTCTCGGGTCAATCGTCCTCTTAAAAAACAACTATTAGATGATTGCATAAGTTCGTGCCCGATTTTCATAGATGTCGCAAATGGTACTGCACGGCGGAGTGTAGAAAAGAAAATTATATGGTCACCATTCTTTTCTAATGTAGAAAAAAAAGGTGACTATACAATTGATTAATAAAGCTGTATTCTTTAAAATTTAAGCATTGCATTTTATTTTCAAATCGGGCACGAACGATGCAATTATCTAATATAAACTTTCGCACAGTAGAACCTCGATTAACCGGCTTAATCCATTGCACTCCGAATTATTTTTCAATTTCATTACCAGCAACTCCCTATTATTTTAAGTGGGTAAACTTTACTTTACCGGACTCAAAGTTTGTGCCTTTCTCCTATAAATCATTATGTATTTGGTATGTAATCCAGTAGATTTGCACCCGGGGACACTGCAGATCGAAGTTTCGATCCTGTAGGATCAATGATTCAGGAGTTATGCTTAGTTATACTTAATTTATATATACTTAGTTATATTTAGTTATACTTAAAGTTGAGCATTTCTCAGTGTTTTTGAAAGGTAAGGGCTCCGCCATATTGGTTTGTAGTGACGATCGCGCGCCGCTTACCGAGTAGAACCTCTCCTGGATCATTGATCCTACAGGATCGAAACTTCGATTTGCAGGATCCCCGAGTACAAATCTACTGGATTGCATACCAAATACATAATAATTTATAGGAGGGACAAATTTTGAGTCTGGTAAAGTAAAGAGCAGCCTTTTAAGTGTTTTATTTGAAATTTACTTCAAAGGACAGTTCCTTGACTGCTACTTATTTTAAACAATTTTGTGCACTAATTATATTATATAATTATATATAATTATATTATATATTGTTCCCTTGAGACTTTTGTTTTCCGCGATGAATACTACTGGATGCAATAAAGAGAAAGTTTGACCTTGAAGAAAGGGCCAAATTTTAGCTCATTCCTTTTAACAGATCTCCACCTATCCAGAGGTGCATATTTATGCTATCTACTAAATGAAAATCAATAAATTAATAGGGCGGCCTGTCTTTTTGTCCGTGACTGTATACCGACATCCGCCGCAAACAGCATAGAATTGGCGGGGACCGGTCGTCAACAATTCACAGAGGCAGGCGCGCGATGGTGTGTTCTCGAGTAAATCATCCGCCAAAGGAGAGGGGTAAAAAACTGCATTCCAAGTTTCATCGAATCCCATATAATCAACACCCACTCGACAATTTCGCGCGGCCGTTCAACGAGCGCCAATTTTCGCGGCGATCGCGCGATTCACGGGGAATTCCTGCCGGGACGATGAAACAATATCGGTGATGCAACACAACGGCCGAATACTTCGTCAGTTTTCAATCGCGATCAAGGGATCCTGCGTCCGTGAGAGATCGACGAACCGATGTGATCGAAACAACAAAAAAAAAAGAAAATATATAACGATCTCCCTTTTCGCGACTCGCCGAAACGACGGATTTCCTTTTGCACCGACGATGACGCGCGACGGGGGGAGGTTAATGGCTCTTTGATGCGCGACTGCTTTTCCCGACGTGCAATCTGCACTTTATCCCCTCTCCGTGTCCCTCTGCTCCTCCCACCTGTTTCTATCGGCCCTTTTTCCCCCTGGCTGTTTTTTTTCCTCCCTTCGTTCACCTGACTCGACCACAGCCATAGTCTGATTGCCGACCGAGTGTAACGAGGGGCTACGCGTAAACGCAACCGCGGTCTGCGTCGAGTGGTGAACGCACTCTCGTGGCCCGGATCGAATGGAGTTTCCCTGTCCTCCCGGGGATCCAGCGGCCGGCGATCGTTAACCGAACAATTCATTCCTTCGATCCACTCTCTCGTCGCATCGCGTCGCCTCGTGTCGGCCCGATTGGGCCGAGATTGAGAGGAAGAACTTGCCCGTACTCTCGTCGCTCGGTTCTCACCGGCATTCCCATCTACGGATCATCACGGCTTTGTCCTTTATTCACCGTGCAGGTATTATAAATGGTTTGTCCCGGCTGGAGCCTCCCAACATGACGAAACTGTCGATAAAGTCCACGGGTGTAGAACACAAAGTATTAAACTGCCAATTTCGTTAGCTGGTTCCTCTCCGGCGGAATTCATCGTAGCTTCTGGCACGCTCCGAGATGTTCCACTGGTAAGTAGGGCTACCATCTGAGAAATCTATGGTCCAGGGAGCATTCAAACATGGTTCAGAATCTTCTAAAACCCTGTTCTCCTGCAGTTAGCTACCAAAGTTCGGTGTAGAGGCTTGCATTGGGAGACGTTTTATGGCAGGGACATCGCTATTGAGCATTGCGCCCGGTATGTGATGTTTTGTAGTTTGACTAAGGCGAAGGTTTGAATCGTCGCTATTTAGTATCTGGGTATCTTCGATGCAGTACCTTGCCATAAAACGCCTAAAATTGTCGCCTCTTGGGTTTAGTGCAGCTAGGTACTGGAAGCTACAGCGCGTATAATTTCCAGATGTCTGGAATATCCAAGGTTCAGTCGTCAAGCATACGTGGCTTTGGCGAATCCATGGGACCACCCCAAGCACCTAGTTTTAGTTCCGCCCATCCCTTAATCTCCGAAAGGAGGAATCAAACCCTCAAGAGGGGTCCTCCAGCTAGACTGCACCTAGACTGCACATAGACTTCAACTAGATTTAGAAGTGTTTCAGGGCACATCTAGACCTACTACCAGCAAAGACATTTAAGATCGCGGACAATAACACTCGGGAAGAGATCATTTCTTTAGTAGGGGTAAATAATAAAATAGGATACGAATCACCAGTTCGGGACACAATCCAAAAATTACTAAAAGTAAGCCTCTTTGGCGGCGACTGATATTAGCTTACCAGCCACGGTAGAGGACTCATCGGTAAGGCTATCTAGCAGGCCCTGCCAGAAGCTGAAAAAATTCATGAATATTCTACCCAATAGCACACATGACCGTGAATTATTCTAGAATTTTTGGTTGCAAAATCGATTTTTAAAAAAATCTGTAACCATACAATTGCCGGTTTTATATTGAAGTTTTCAGAGTACCACGTTCGTATTATTACGTTAGTTGCGTCTCATCGTGATTATCAATGTGTAAATCTCCAAACATTCTAAGAAAATGCATATTTCGTACTGAAGTAATGAGATATTGTTGGAACCATTGTTCCTAATTTTTTCAGAATTTTGTATGTAGTGCATCGTAGTTAAGAAAAGTGAAAATTAATTTTCTCGATGTTCCAAAACATGTACTCCAAAATCTGGTCGATCTCTGTACCCATCCTCTACATTCGCGGTGATGCAAGTCCCATATTTGACGGACCAATACGCCGCAATATACGAGCAGCAAAATTATCGATCGCGGGAACGTCCGGATCTCGACTATCGCGTTCGTCACGATCTCTGGAATCGCAACGGTCTAATATAACTGGCCATTCGAACATAAGTTAACCCCAACGGTGGTCTAGATGAAACAATCCACTCGCATCTTAATTACATGGCCATAATTTAACCAGAACAGAGTCTCTGCGCCAATGTTCGTCGAGTCTGCAGATTATAGTCGATGCCGCGAATGCGAGCGACGATTATCGCAAACAATGCCGACGGTATTGAGTGGCCCGAGCAAACAAGAGGCGGCCCAGGCTCTTAAGTGGACGTGCCGAATGGCGCTTTGACTTCAAATGCGGAAATAATTGTCGATTTAACGTTGTTCCCCCTCCATCGAAGAAATTATATTCCGCTCAGCAATCAATGAGCGATGCCAAACAACCGAAATCATTTAATGGTACTCCTTAAATAACAAAAGGGTTCGAATAATCTATTAGGTTATCCCAAAAGTGTCCCCAATTTGTATAACATCGTTCACGGGTTAACACTGTACAGTAAAGTCACGTTATTTTGCAAACGGCTGTTTCTGCACGGAGAAATATCGTGTAGGGACACTATTTTTTCATGACTGAGGAAGCCGAACGTAGAAAATGACAGCATGTAAACACGGATCGCGCTTCCTTGCACCCGAAACTTTCATCGTCAATTAGTGTGATTTTAATCAGAAAAATGCCACGAATAAGTTGGTGAAAGTCCCATAAAAAAATAATGAGAAATAAAGAAGTTTTGTAATTGGATTAGTAGTGGTTCACACCGATATATCCAAGCCGAGATCAGATTACGCGGCATGTTCACACTGCTCGAAGACCGAGGCAGCTCGAGCTTCCTGGCCCCTGCGGTGTTGCCCCTCAGTGGAGGGGATAGGCACTTGACAAATTCTGGGTAGGCGGTCGCTGTGAAATAACGTGACTTTACTGTATATATAATATTAACACTATACTAGCACTATATATATTAGTTTAAACATTACAACAATATGATAACATGATAATATGTAATACTGACCGGACGCATTCTTGTTTGTCATGCGCGACACCTTCTAGGTTATGTCCAACTTTTAACATGCTGAATATGCGGATATAGGTTTTGTTGCATGCTAAACATGGATTAATTCCACACAAAAGTAAAATATGATTTCGATGAATTACATTTATGGAATTACACAAAACTACACTGACGACTGTATGATTATGTGATTCGATAATTCCGCTGTTAATTTCCCTCATGAATTATTATGATACTACCTCGGTGTTTATTTAATTCCAATCAAAATTTATTACTTACCGCAATATTATCATTATTTACAATAGGGCATTCCTCACAGATTTCAATGACCTTGAAATATGTCATTGGGGGCATAATTCTAGTAACAACTAGAGTTTGTATAATCATTTTGAACGAATTTTGGTTAGGTTTGGGGGGTGGGGGGTTCATTCTGCAAATATTTCGCAAACCAAGGAAGAAGTAGTTCAGAATGATGACTTTAATAGCATATTTCAAGGTCATTGAGATCGATGACGAATGCTCTATTGTAAATTATTGCATATTTTCATTCCAACATTTTTTAATTTATTTTTTCTCAAACTTTCGCCCGTCGTCACGTCGATCAAATAAATCTAGGATAAAATGGATCGTAACATTAGCGTTGAAACTATTTATTTAATGTATTCTAGAATCACTGGTACAATCTCGTATAGATAATTGCAACGGGCTTACCCACAAAATGTAGCCGACCACGCAAGTGAGAAACGCAATCATGATTCCATAAACTGTCGGCAAAGTTTCCTCGCTGGACTTTTCCTCTTCCATATTATTACACCATCTCGAATATTGCAATCACAAACTCTATAAAACGCTCGGCGTATTACAATAGAATACGCTTCTTCCTCGATAATGGAAGACGTCGCACTACCGTCTTTAAACGATTTCAAACAATCACTCCATTAATTATGTGGATCTCTTTTCTGCATAAATGAAATGATAATTTTAAGATTAATCTAAGGAAAACAAAAAATTAATAACTTCACCGTGACGGTTTATTCAAATTTATACTTGTCAATTTTAAGGGATTGGAATCGGGAGGAATCTACTTTCTCGCGTAAATTATTCCAGTAAAATGAAAATTAAAATTTGTTGAAGATTTTTATACATTACTAGTGCATAAGGGGTCGTAGTCTAATGATGAGGAATGAGCAGAGGTCTTAATTTAGAAAATTATGTTATTATGAATAACATTTTGGAAGAATTTAAAAAATACATTGTTCGGCATGCTAACTTTAAGAAATTGATAATGAATTTAAACGATCTTCGTAAATATAATACACCCTGCTATTTTTAAACTACAGAAATATGTATTGTATGCCTCAATATACATATATATATATATATATATATATATATATATATATACACAATATATATATATATCATTTTTGTAAGTGTAATGACTAGACTGCGGATTTTGTGCGTTTATGGCAAAAGTGGGCTGCACTGTACCTCCGGAAACTATAAATTTTCTACTATTTTTATGTAATTCTGCAAATTTTGGCGAAAAAATATTGAAAATCCAAATTTCAATCTTAGGAATCCACTGGTGCAAAAGTTATGCGTGTTTAAAGTTCAGTAGCCGCTCTACATTACCGACATCACCGACATCATGCGCGATACTGACAATGAGTCAGAGAAATCTACAGAATTAAACAAATACAGTTAAAAATTTCTAGTTTCCTAAGGTGAAGTCCAAAAATGGGTAAGATAAAAAGAAAACCAGAAATTACGTCGCTTCCAATTTATTAAAATTATAGTAATAATTACAGAAATCGTATTGTGCACAAAGATCCACAGTCATAAGAAGACATTTACATAAAAAAATGAATCTCTTCGTGATTTTAACTTTTCTGTTCTAGAATGTAATTTGTAAAAAGGAAATATTTCTCATTTCATTGTACGAGGACTTAATATCTCCGAATGGCCGAATCGATAGAAGTTGAATACAAAGAAAAATATTTTCTTTTGCATTTTCTATATAAAATGGTATAGAGAATTAGCGAGTGAACGCGCGCATTGCAATAAAAGCAATATTTAAATCGCTACAGAGGGGACCAGCAGAAACTTTAATCAAGGAAAGTTTCTGCGGAGTTTAACGCAACAGCAACTGTCGCGGAAAGATAAAGCACCCGAAGTTAGGCGCGGCAATTTAAAATTTCGAAAGAGTTTGGGAATTATATAAACTTGGAGAAAAATCAATTTAAATTCACTTCTGAGGGACGGTGACTGTCCGGGACGGAACGAGGCCTCGAAGGCTCCCGGGATACTCGGCGCGCAGATCCTCTTTACCGGAAGGAAACTTTCATCTTCAACAAATAGCTACATGGATCTCTGTTGTCCAGCAGCAGTAAATCGATAAATCTGCTTCCGTGCAGCTATTTGCCGGCAAAGCGTTCGACCAGGAAACAGGAGAACCGTCGAACCATCGCCGTGGGAAGGAAAAGGAAGCAGACGATTCCCGTTGGCTTTCGAGAAAGAGATTTATGGTGGTCACTTATCGTAAGTGACCCCATACACTTGATCATTTACAACCTCTAGAAACGAGCATAGCTCTTGTCTTTTTGTTTGTTTTTTTTTTCAACTGACTTTTCTTTCGTCGAAGTGTTTCCCTTTCACCGACAACCATATAACTTGGTTGTAACATGACCTTGACCTTCAAAGCATGACATGATCTGACCTTTAAAACACTCATTACTACCCAGATAGCACCCAACGTCTCATAGACGTCTGTTTTACGTCGTTTTTGGGTCTGAACGTCTTACGTCCTCTTAAGATGTCTTAAAGACGTCTATTTGGAGACGTCATTCGTTATACGTCATACATCGCCCTTCATTCGTCATGAAGGGCGTTGTCACTCATAGTTATTTGAAATGACCTTAAGAATCACCCTTTTCGGCGAAGAACAACATTTTTGGGACACCCTGTACTCGTCCCTCGAGGAAGTAAATAACATAGAAAATTTGTCAACATATTGTTTTCGTTATGAAGGGCGTTGTCACTCATAGTTATTTGAAATGATCTTAAGAATCACCCCTTTCAGGGGAGAACAACATTTTTGGGGCACCCTGTACTCGTCCCTCGAGGAAGTAAATAAAAGAGAAAAATTCGTGAACATATTGTATCGATCATGAAGGGCGTTGTCACTCATAGTTACTTCAAGTGACCTTAGGAGTCATCCTTTTTAAGGAAGTACAACATTTTTGGAACATCCTGTATTCCTGGAGGAAGTAAATAACAGAGAAAAGGTCAACACATTGTTTTGGCCATGAAAGGGCGTTGTCACTCTCAGGAAAGCCAAACCAAGGAGTCGCCTAACACCGTTGGATGGAAAGCACTTTTCAGCAACCCCTCTACCGGAAAGGGTGTTAGAGTTCACGTTTCATGGAACAAAACACGGAGGCTCACACTGTTCGGTCATCGACGTAAACGATAGTTTCACTCACTACCGGCAAACTTCTTGAAAAAGGGGAAGATTCGACCCTCGGGGGAGGTGGTGGGGGGTGGCAGTAGGGAATCGCTTTTCCGCTCGACAAACATTGAACGTGGCAGTATAACGGTAACGGTGGGTTGGCCTTCGATGACGAGGAATCGACACTGACTGATACCCGATAATAGCTCTCTCTCTATTTCGAACACGCGATGGTCAAAGTCAACGATCCCGATCGGACACGAATGGGCCGGAAGTTCGGAAGAAAGAGCATCTCGCGTGAAAGGTACGCCTCGCCGGACGAGGCTCGCGAGACCACTGGGCTTCCCGAGCCTGATTTCTGGTTCCTCGCAGACTACTGGACGCGGAAACGCGTATTAATAGTCCGGTGGAAATGGAATCTAGGCGAGCAACGGGGAAACAGCGGCGGACAAGCTTACCTACGGGCCTCGATGATCGAGGGTGAAAACATATTCGAGCACGAGCCGATGCCCGACGATTTATTATTGTCCAGCAGCCGGATCAATCGATCCTACACATGCGAAACACGTGTTTCTAGTCGTGTCTAGACGAGAATTTAAAAGTCGCGGATCGCTGACTTCCTCTTCTTTTTTTTTATTTTTAGCCGAAATAAACTGCCAATGCGGCGCAACGCCGAAAATCCACCGAACATCTGACTCGCCTTTTAATTGATCGCGTACACCTAGAACCGGCTGTATTCTGCCAGTCCTTTTCAAAATTGTTGTCTGTACTTTTCTTTCAAGGTCGCTTCCATCCCCGATTTAACATGTTTTTCTTATAAAGCAATATTGTAGGGGACATCAAGACGAGTTCAACGGTATACAACATTATGACTTTGAAACGACCTTGAACATCTGACTCGCCTTTTAATTGATCGCGTACATCTAGAACGGGCTGTATTCTGCCAGTTCTTTTCAAAATTGTTGTCTGAATTTTTTTTCAAGGTCGCTTCCATCTCCGATTTTCAAGATCGTCGACATTTTTTGCAGATTAGCTTGGGTTTCTTATAATTCAATGTTGTAGAGGATATTAAGACGAGTTCAACGGTATACAGCATTATGACCTTGAACGACTTTGAACATACTCGAAAATGCCATGCAGTGAATGAAATTCAATGAATTCAAAGTCGTTTCAAGGTCTTAGTGTTGTATACATGTTAATTTGCGAAAACATCACAGTTTAGCATGCTTAGCGTGTCTATAGCCATGCAATTTGCAAAGCGGGCACAACTATGGAAATAAAATCGTTGAAAAATAGATAAGCATTGTTAATCCTTATATATTTATACAGTGTGAGTCATCATTAGACTGCGGATCTTTATACATTTATGGCTTCTGAAAATTTTCAAAAAAGTGTGGAATATAAAATTAGACGAGAGAATTTAGTACAAATTTTATTTTTTGAGATCTGCAAATTAAAATTCGTCTACAAAAACTGATAATTGCATAAAAATCCGCAGTCTAGTCACCTATGACAAGCTACCTGAGTACTACATTTTTTGAGATAGGAAGAAATGTTTCAGACAAATGTTGTTTGGTTTTGAGGGGCCCATTACGTGGGGTGTACATAACTTTTTTCAGGTGGAGGTGTCAAGGAGATTTGTAGGTCAACTTAGTTATTTCAAACGGAACCACATATTTTTGAACCCCTAAGTTTGTAGCCCTTGTCGAAACAAGGTTATTTAAGGTCATTCAAGGTTATTGAAAGTCACTCAAGGTCATTTAAGGTCATAAACTATAAATATAAAATATAAATTACTAACGAAATCAATCGCTTTATTAACGAAATGCATAATTCGATGCTCCATTGACTTTTGCAATTATCCAATAATTTTAATGCTATAAATGGAAATGGATATTTTGTTGATTCTGCACAGCGAAAGTGAAGACGTGACTGCACCTATTTAAAAGTTCACGAGCACGGTCCTGGTAATAAGATAAGCGAGTGAATAGAAAACTTAATAAAACAGTTGTAGTTCGTGCGTCAAATATTTCTCGGCTCGGCCATGAATATGTTAATCTCGAAACTGAGGAGTTTCGTTCAGTTTCGAACAAAGTGCCATCTCCGTAAAGCGAAGTTGTGTCATTTACGTCTTCCATAAGTATTCAGATGCAAATTGAAATCCGTTGAAAATCTGTAAGAACGCAGAAGCTGGAACGCGGACCTGGTACAATTTCAATGATTTATATCCCCGACACCGAACTAACTCTCATTCTTAGAAACGTATCTTTTATATTAATTTGAAGCGTTAAATTATTTTCCAACCATTTTTTTGTTTTCGCAATGTCAAGCAGAAATTCAAAAAAATGTTGTTTTACAACATATTAATGACGAACTTTCTTTGCAATATTACCAGCAAATTTTACTGAAACATTGAAGGTCATTTGAAGGTCAACACATATCGCACATCGTTGGATTGGTTTTTTAATAGTACCTATAAAACTGTTGTAATTAAATTATGTAGTCACATTTGAAATACTTCTATAACCTTGAAATCTCGAAAACAGTGACCTTGAGAAAATATTTTTGCAAATGACTTTAATACCCAATATATAACAAATGACTATAATTATCTCGTGAGTTTTCCGAACTACATGACACCTAATTAATTGTAGAAAAATTATTAAGAAAATTATAGAAAAAATTTATTTGCATTTCAGTATTATCCTAATCCTAATTATTATTACTAATTTATATTATTAATAATTATTACTAATTTATATTATTAATCATTATTACTAATTTATATTATTAATCATTATTACTAATTTATATTATTAATAATTATTACTAATTTATATTATTAATAATTATTACTAATTTATATTATTAATAATTATTATAATATTATTATATATATATATGATTATTATAATATAAATTATACAGATAATATAAATTATTAATAATAATTATTAATAATATAAATTAGTAATAATAATTATTAATAATATAAATTAGTAATAATAATTAGGATTAGGATAATACTGAAATATAAATAAATTTTTTTTATAATAATATATTTTATAATAATATCAATTATTAATAATAATTATTAATAATTCATATTTCTGTTATTTCTGGTATTGATTAATCCTAATCATAATTATCAGAAATAATCCCTTTGGGATTAATAATTATTTGAGTAGCGTAACTGCAACCGATAGCTATATTTAATAATAATTACAAATAATGGCATCAGAAGGACAGCTAAAATGGCAAAAGCACATTTAGATCATGGCGAGTGCCAAATAACCGTGTCCGCACTAACCATTTGTTTCACGGAACATCCTCGCAATTTTGTAATGTTTTATTATACGAAACAATGATGATCACCGGGGGGGTGGCAAAAACGGAGAAAATATAGCGTACGCATTTATGGTGAAATTTCATATCGTCGTGCGATAAGTTATTCTATTATACCTGCATTTTAATTGTGGGAGGCGCTTAACGATTAACGTAAACTGTAACAACGATCAGATTACCTGTATCTTCATTCAGCCGAATTCGAACGCAATACCGACGGTATCGAGAATAATCGGCGGGCTGCTGGTGAAAAAGTTATCAACGCGTTGGAGGCAATCACGAATCCAATTACGATCGACACCTCGTGCACAGCTTCTGCGTTGTCGATTTTCATCCCCCCCCCCCCCCCCCCCCATCTTTTTTTGTACAATGTACGGAATTGAGCAACGAAAAATATCTGCAAGCGAGTTGTTTTTTGAATTATCAATCACATGGTAAATTGTTGTTAACTGCGTTATATATTAATTTTGTATCCCAATTATTCCATCTTATCTCAATACATACAGGGTGTTCGACTACAGGTGGGAGAAAATATGAGGGATGGTTCTCCATGACAATTTGAAGGGAAAATGGAGATGGGGAAAATTGTATCCTTCAAACTGAAACTGATCTTTTCGCCTTCACAGTCATTTCAAGGTCGTGCTGTTAAACATGGATGACAACAAAAAATACAACAACAAAAAATGTGTGTATATACGTAAAAAACACGAGTGACCTTGAAAAAACGATTAAAAAATTACAATTTATAAAAAATGATTCTTCCATCTGATTCTTTTGAAACCATTTAGATTACGTCAGAAACATTTCTTGTATTTTCAGAGATAGAGGAGATATTTAGGTGTCCTGTTTTAAACGAAACACCCTGTATAGTAAACTGAAATACAAAACCTTGTATTAATCGATCATTCACTTTTTTCTGTACTGTTGTTTAAAAATCTTATATTTTCCCCACTTGTTAGTGTGTCCTAACCCCTTGATAAAATAACGCACGAGTTAAAGAAGCTTAGGCGTGCCTTGTTGGCTTATAGTAAAACACGAAGGGAGGCGGTGGCGTAACCGTGTGCCATCCGGCCGAATACATGGAATTGTATATCTGTTTGGCGAACCGCCGACTTCATGGGGAATTGTTGCAACAGATTGTGGCTTCCTAAAACAGTTTCAAGGATTTCCGAAATAAATCGTGTATCATAACGTACCGCTACGTTCAACGCCATGCTACAACACGAATTGGATTATTGCAGTCGCGGAAACTATCTTGTTTGCTGAAAACAACCCTGCAAAGGATGAGAGATCCTCTTCTTCCCCTCTTTATGTTTAAATAAACGCAGCACGAACTCTCTCAACCGTGAAATTAATTTCCCCGGTACTCCCCCGCGATAAAATAATCGCCGTTTTCTTTTCATCGCTTTTAAGTCGCACAATTTCCTGCACAATTTCCTGGGACGTTCCAATTCTAGAAATAATAGTACGAGATGAAAAATCCGTACATCGCTAACAATTTCTGTCATGTTTTCTCGAATCGCTCGACTACAGGAGGAAGAAAATGTGAGTGGTGGTTCTCCGTGACAATATAGAGAGCATTCTTTCTATTGTTAATGTATAAAATTGCATCGATTGTAAGCGTTCATTTGAAAACTCTGAATTTCGCGACGAAATATAATTGTCAATAACATTCCAATAAAAGGCCGCCATTCACTCTTAATTAACTCTCACGTACTACCCGGAAATTGTTGTATACATTCATTTCCATTTTACATTTTACTACAACCAATTGCGTTCCGTTTCCAATTTCATATTTTTAACGAATCCATCAAATCCTTTAGCAATTGTAAAAAAAGTAAGTGCTTATAAATCGTAACCGACAAAAAGTATCAGGAAGCGGTCGAAGTAAAAGTTATATCGTATCTTCGGGCCCATAAATCTGTGCGAACATTTGTTTGAAAAAAATATTTTCAAAATTTTTATTTCCAAAAAAATAATTTTTTCGAAAAATTCATCGGTCAGACTTATAGGCCCCAAGATACGATGTAACTTTTGCTTCAACCATTTTTTCATATCTTTTGTGGTTTGCGATTATATCGACACTTTTTATTATGGTCCATATTTTATAATATTGAATAATTATCGTTGTATAATGGTCCATATTCTATAATATTGAATAATTATCGTTCTATGATGGTCAATATCCTATAATATTGAATAATTATTGTTCTATGATGGTCCATATTGTATAACCATTAACATCGACAAAAACATAAGAAAAGAATTTGTACAATAGCCCAGTACTTTCCGAAAAGAACAAAAAAAGATGTAGCTCAATCGGACAAACAGTTCCTGCGATAAAAATTCCTAAGTGAGGCCCATTTTCGCGAAGATGGGCAAAAATTGCAGATTTCGAAGGCCTGTCATTTCTAAAAAAAATTCGAGGCCGGTAAAATGATGACTTAAACCCCCCCTAATTTCACGTGGATTACAACATATTTCATTTAGAACAAAATTTGGCAAGGAATGACCCATAGGGACTTTCTTGTTGCAAAGGGAACAAGGTCGTTTTATATCGGAAGGAAACCTTATTTAAACAAAGCCATTTCAATTACTGTTTCCGACCCATTTTATCCGGAATGTATCCAGCTCCGATCGGACGTCCGAAGTGTTCGTCTCGTAAATAAATTGGCAATTAAGCTAAGCTCCGCGTAAATGATCCCGAATCACCGTGCGCGATCCGCGGGGGAAAAAATGCACATACGTAACCGAAATTATCAAAGCACACCTAACCGACAAATTGCAAAAACAAACAGCCCGTGCAGAGAGCATGGCTGGCTCGCAACGGCATGGCACCAAGATGGCTCCCGATGAACGCATCAGGGGCGTCCTTCGGTCGCACATAAAATGCAATTTGGTGGGTGTCAGACGGCCGTTACTGTTGCCCGCTCTGCTTCCCCGGCCGGACGCGTTACGAAATTTAATTGGATTTATCGATCGGTTTTCTGATTCCCATTTCCCGCCCCCCGAACCAACCCCCCCCCACCCAACACCCATGCGTCCTTCCCCGCTGTCCGCAGAACCACGTGAAAATCCGGCCTGCGCTGCCAGAGTGTAATCGACATCGTAAACCCGACGATCGGTGATTTCCTCCACCGTTTGCGAGAAAATTTTTCATGCAGTTTGCTCGATACCCTTCGATCCACAATGGCCAGCAGTTTTCATACCCTTCACGCGAATTTATAGCCTACAGTTGATCTAATACGTGTGGGACTTGCTTTTTTCACTGACCCTGACGATCCAGAGCATAGGTCAGGGAGTGGGGGCCCACAATTTTCAAAATCAGCATGATATTATTAATGTTAGGACACATACAATGGCGGCCATTTTCTTAGATACGATACTTTAACCCTTAGCATTCGAATAGCGACTCTGAGGCCCCACTCAAAATTGCTGTACTATTATTTAAAATATTGTTTACATTATTAAATGTACCCATAAAATTTGAAAAATCATAGGGTATAGAAATATTTTAGGTCGAAGGGTTAAATACCAAACGGCTTGTACAGAGTCTCCCTTTAAGGAATGTTATTTTAAATCATAAAAAAAGCAGCTGTTTTAAAATTAACAGTTTTCACAATTTTTCAATTTTACAATACTCTATAGACTCATGATACAAAAGATAGGTCTTTCCATTCAAAGAAATCAAAATGTCCTTGAAATCTCCTTGAATCGGCTTCGCAGATAAAAAGTGTTGGTAATTATTTATTGTACAAAGATTATTTACACACATTTCTTATTTTTATGAAAAATATGTTATGCAGCTACACATTTTGAACAACTTTTCCCTCATGCTATATATAGCATATGTTAAATATATGATAAATTATAAATTATGCTTCACATGTACAGTAAATATGGGTCAAATTGTATCTTGTTTGGGTTAGGTTAAGATTTTTTCATATTATTAATTATGATTTCCTTGTAGAGAGTCAAACTAATTTACTCGTAACTTAGATGATAGATAGGGATCATAGTCTATAGTACATTTTTGGCTCATAATGACCAGGAGAACATGATGGAAAAGTTCGTTAGCTACCTCGCGGGACACGTTGTATAGAGTTTCAAGACTTGAAGAAGGGATCAAGGGTGATAGCTTGCTTATGAACCTTCCTTATGTTGATCTACCAAAGTTTATAACCTTAACTATCAAACCTTCCTTAATTACTTACCGTCCTCCAGAAACATCTTTAACCCCGGACACTTTGCCAACTTTCTGTCGGCTGATTTACTACCTATCCGCAGATTAAACATCTAATTCAAATAAATATGAAAAATCATAAATAAAATACTTTCAAGAAAATTTTCTTTATTTCTAATATTCATTTTTCACATTTTAACGTTATTCAATTCGAAAGGGGTGATTCCTGAAGTCATTTGAAGCAACTTTTTCCTTTGCAAAAATGTTATCCGCGGCTTCATTTAGAAGTTATTAACGAAAAACACGGACCAATCAGAGCGCGGCTGCAGCAGACGGATTCTATAGTCGCGCTCTGATTGGCCCGTGTTTTTCGTTAATAACTCCTTAACGAAGTCGCGGAGAAATTTTTTGTATAGGAAAAAGTTATTTCAAATGATCTTTGGCATCACTATTTTTAACGAAATACATTTTTGCGGCACCCTGTATATTAAGATCGCAAGCCTAGAAATAATAGATTATTATTAACTCCTTTTTAAAAAGCGTTCACTACTGTTTTTTAAATAATCAAACTACTCTTCACAACATTCTGTGCTTATTATGTACGAAATTATTAATGTTTAATTACGTCTCTATCATTTTTAATTTCCAATAAAAATTGAATAAAGTAATTTGATAATATCTCAAAGTGCTCATTTTTAAGAGTAAACAATTTTTTAAAAAAAAGTGTACAATTTTCTTTTTAGAACGAAAAAAACTTCATGAATAATTCTATATTATTCTACACAACAAATGAAACGAAATATTTATCACCGTCTCTCGGACGGACAGGTATTATACGTTCCACAAAAGATCCTTTCCTCGGCCGAGGTATGAGAGCAGAAGTATGACAGTCGGATCAGATCAGGTTCGCATCGTAAACCATAAACTGACGGATAGGTTTCGTCAAAAATAAAACGAGCACTTACGTATTCTGGAATATTTATGCAGGAGGATCGATAGCGAGGGAGCATATCGCAGAGATGTACGCGAGGAACACCCGAGTTGTAAGTCGAGGTGAACGTACGGTGTTCAGGAAATAATCCCATTTAAGATGGCCGCGCACGCTGATCACGTTTTGAGGCTGTCATGTACTAGTCATTTTAGAATTCGAGTGTTGCGATACAGTCTACAGTCTACAAGGCGCGGCTCTCGAGTATCAGCGACGACGTGCTTTTGCAAGACATGCAAGAAAGTGTGAGGCAGAAGTAGATGCTGGAAAATATCTTCGCCAAATAAACACGAAGTAACATTTTTAGAAAGAAAATTACTGAATAGCCAGACTTCGTTCAAATTTGAAAAATTAAAGTTACTGGAAAAAGCGTGTCTAGCAAGAAGAGACTTTAATTTATCATTAGACATAAAAGATATAAAATAAAACAATAAAAAAGACTAGAAAAATTTAAGAATATTGTAATGTTGTTTTTAATGCAGCAAAGTCATTAAGGGATGAAATCAATTTTTATTTTACTCCTGCTTCCCCCAATGAATGCAGAACATTTTTATTTTGCATAATTATTTACCTGTTATTTACCTTTTGCATAACTATTTATGGAAAAAAGACGGATATGGATGGAAAAAACGAGCCGATATAATGTTTATCAATATAACACAACACCATTTTTTAAACATACATGTAGAAATTTTGTTTTATACAAATGTTTTGCCTATTTTCAATGTTTTTATATCCCTCAAGTTCACCCCTTTCCTGGTTATGCGAAATTCATTTTCTCTCTTGATATGGTTAATAGGTTGAAAATAAAATAACAGTATTTTAAAATTTTTCTAATGTTTGTACTGTTTTAAAATACACCTACTAATTTTTGTTATAAATGCATACAATCCGCTGTCTAACTACAGAGATACTACTGTAGTCCGCCACCGGGTATATTTAAATACTGACTATAGTTTCTGGACGCCGATCATATTTTCCCATTATCCTTTTTCCATTTGAAATTAAGCGGCATGCGATTGAGTCGCTACCGAATATGTAATCGGCCGATAAAAGAATTCTATAAAAGGATCAATTTCCTTTCAGAATTGCCATTCTTCGGACAGCTCGTCTTTTCATTCGGAAAACTGAGTTATTGTTCTACGGCCGCGGCAGTGAACGAGGCGTAATTATATGCCATGCACCGGCTTCGAGGCACCAGTCGACTCGCAGAACAATAGGAGATCCTTCACGACCAGCGCGATCATATAGCGTAATATCACGCGAAATTCAAACGTTTCTAGTCGCGCCAGAGAAAAATTCCTTCATTTGAATTCGTACTCTCCGCGACGATTTTATCAATCCGCTGATCTGGTTTCACTGATAAAAATAAGACCACACGAGACTTTCTCTAAAGAAACTTACTTAAAAAATTATTCAACATCAATGGGAATTTGGTATCAACACATCACTCTCTGGAATGTACTGCAATCATTTCTTCCAGGATCACTATTTAAACTATGATTTTAAAATTTTTCTTTAATACGAATCAGTCATTGAGAATAGTATTAATAGGCTCCCGGAGTTAAATGTGTTAATTAGATAAAGAGTATGTCTTATTGCTGACTTGAATTTTGTTTTGCATCCATCCGATCTTTGCGATATCTAGGCACGAAAAGATACGCAAGTTGCCTTCCTTATCTGCTCTTACCGATAAGCGGTGACCTCCTTTATCTACACTACCGATAAGCAGTCGCCTTCCTTATCTACCCTGCCGATAAGCAGTCGCCTTCCTTATCTACACTACCAATAAGCAATCGCCTTCCTTATCCGTCCTGCCAATAAGCAGCTACCTTTCTTATCTGCCCTGCCGATAAGCAGCTACCTTCCTTATCCACACTGCTGATAAGCAGTTACCCTCCTTATCTACACCAGTCGACAAACAAGTGCCTTCCTTATCTACCCTGGCTGATAAGAAGTTGCCTTCTTTATCAGCGGTGGAAACATGGGGGATCTATTTACCAACATTAGATAATACCCAATCTGATGTTGGCAATGGTAACTTACCGACTGTAGACAATTTATTATAAAATAATAAGATGACAGAATTAATTTCATTATACGGAATATGTTTCAGGAACTATTTATAGCTTTAGATCATCAAACAATACTTTATCAATACACGTAATAATGCATATAAAACATTCGAGTAGACTGTTATAGTTGGCAGGCTTTTTAGGATTGAAAATTTATCGATGCAACGCTCCCGATTCAATTCGATTACATGTCTAAGGTCTCTAAGAAAACGGTAAAGAATCCAACCAGGAAGGAACTAATTCTATGCAAATGAATGGGGCGTGGCAATGAATTCCTGGATGTATCATTATCATCGGCCCGATATATTACGTCCTACGTGCTGCCATCCGATTACAGGTGCATAGGACTGTGTCCTGTGCGTACAACGCAGCGTACATGGATAAAGATTTCCCGACGATGCGTTTAAACGGGATGGAACAATGCGATGCGCATGGGAGACTTATCATTTGGAATATCTGATCACAAAGATTTTCACCGACTTACAATAGACCTTTAACAGGAAAGCCACTGTGATATTGAACATCTACTCAAATCATGAATTATTAATTTCACGACGTCGTTTGTACACCTGTTTGTTTTATAAATATACTACGAATTTTATGCATTTATCACGAAAATGAGTAGGTGTAATTTAAAATAATAAAACCATTAGAAAAATTTAAAAACACACAGTTACATTATTTTCAATCTATTAAACATATTAAGAAAGAAAATAAACTTCCACTTCACTCCAGTTTGTTGCAGTCCAGGTACAAAACTTTTATTTTGCATAAAGATCCGCTGTCTAATTATAAATATACTGCGGATTTACAACGCAAATACAAAGCAATAAAATCGTTATAATTTTTAAAGTATTTCTCGCAATCGATACAGAAAATTCTTGCTTAGCATAGAGATCTACAAGTTCGATTATAAATAATAATAAAATCTTCAGCCTGTCTCATAACGCTCTTGTTGCGGTCAACTTATTTAATTCGCGAGGAAAATTATTTAAACAATTACCGCTGGTAGTTTCGTGGAATGAGTTACAACAAATTACCATTGCAGACGGTTTGATTTGTAATTGATTTTTAAAATACATTTCGCAAGTTCAATGTGCCTTGCCAAGCATTGAAATCGCCGAGATCTGCTGCGGATGATATCAATCAACGTCACAGAATAGCTATACTGATACTCTGTAAGAAAATTTCAGTTAGAAACATTTTGTAATCGTAAGACTGCTAAGCGTAGAATAGTAGCGCGAACTCCGCAGGTGCCGATGGAGGTTATAAATTTTACGAAATTGCGACGCGATGGCATAATGCGCTCGCGAGATTACAGAACGCGGGCCGGCGCAATTTTTCAATTTACACCGCGCGAAAAGGAATTTCCGGACTAGGGAAGTTTCCTGCAATGTATCTGCAGGAGTTCTCGGCGAGTGTACTTTTCCGTGGAAGCCGCGAAAAGGAAAGTTTACGACGTAAAACTTTCATACGCCGCACGCGCGCCTGAATGTAAATAATATAATTTCCTTAACTTTCTTATCGTGAATTTTCCCCTCGAGAACACAACAATAAATTCGCGGTTCCCTTGTGAGATTTACTTGGCCGGAGTTGTGCGGAACGTTGGAATATTAGTCAGCAGAAATCTTATCGCAGCAACCGCATCTAAAAAGTCATTTGAACTTGCGATTTTAAACAAATTCTTCATTTTAATTTGAACTTCGCCTTAGGGACCCAGAAATTTTAAACTTTCTTATTGTAATTCTGTAGATTTTGGTGAGATAGTGTCGAAAATCCAAGTTTTAATGTTAGGAATCCACTGGTCCAAAAGTTATGGGTGTTTAAAATTGAGCGCTGACTGATAAGCAGATAGGTGGCACCACAAACACACGGTGATGTCGCTAACGTAAATTTGCAAGCGCAACATGATTTGTAACTACAACCAACTTGACTAATCAGTCAAAAACGCTTAAAATCGCTCTATTTTAAATACCTATAACTTTCGAACCAGTGAATTCTTAACATTAAAACTTGGATTTCCGTCATTTTCTCACAAAAATCTACAGAATTACATAAAAACAGTTTAAAATATCTTGGTCCCTAAGGTGAAGTTTAGCTGTGTCCATTGCTATAGGATACTTCACAATTTCACAAAGTCAAATAACCAAAGTATAATGTTGATTTAAGTTAATTATGGGAATATTGATGATTCTCCACTTGACATAGGTTTTTAATATTGTTCATTTAGACCGTAGAATTATAGAAGAACGTAGAATTATATTTTACAGGTTTGATAGTTCCATTCAACGGAGTATAATAAATTAATTTTTCGCACAGGAGCTAGTCGATGACAGGCAAATCGATTGCTTGATGATTTGTTTGTCAGAACAATTGTGCTTGTTAGTGCGACCACAATGAAGCGATACAATCGACATGAGTGTGCATGCTACGTGTCTGACATGTTGAATAATGAACTAAGCACTCGCCTCGTACAGAAATCTGAAATGCTGGCTAAAATATTTCCTTTTTCTGCCGTCGTCGCGTTGATTGGGTAGAAGCGAACCGACAACCTGGACAGCAATTAATCGATCACGACGGAATATTTTAATTGATTGGTTTCCTCGACATGCACGGGCTGGCTAACTCAATCGTCCGACTGGACCAACTTTCGGTTCGTTTGCGTTGGTACTTCGTTGAAATATTACATTACGCGATCCATTTATTTTATACAATGCGAAAAATGCTTTGAAGTGGCGCACTCTGGCGTTCACAATATTTCGTCAATTATTGACAAATTTCATTATAAGTTACTTAAAATAATTCTCTCTTTTTTAAAAATCGATTATCGATTTTAAACAAATACGCTGAAATTGTTGATTTGCACAGAAATGAGTATTTTAAAAGAAGACATTTGTTGATTAATCATAGTCCCCACTGCTTCTACAATTGTCTCTCAACGTTTTATTTCGTAAAAACTGCCTTGTTTTAATAATATAATATACTGATCCATTCACCCATTCAAGAGTTATTATTAGCCAGCGAATCTTTATGCAAAATGAAAATTTTCTGTCCGAATTGCGACAACCAGGGGTGAAGTAGAAATTTATTCTTTCTCTTAATATGTGTAATAGGTTGCAAATAATATAATAGTATATTTAAATTCTTCTAATTTGTTTACAATTCTAAACTACACCTATTCATTTTTGTTATAAATGCATAAAACCAAAGTTGACCTTCACATGACCTTTACGAGTCCACAAAAAAAAGAAAAATATTCCATATAAGCAGACAAGGTTGACCTTCATATGACCTCTACGAGTCCACATAGAAAAAATATGCGATTCCATTTAAACAGGAAAAGACAAACAAGAAAGACATCTACATACGTCCCAGATATCACCCGACGTCTCATAGACGTCTGTTTTACATTGTTTTTAGATCTGAACGGTCCAAAGAGACGTCTCGAAGACGTCTTAGAGACGTCTATTTGGAGATGTCGTTCTACGTCTGGAATAAGACGTCTTAGAGACGTCTTTTCGGAGATGTCGTCTAAAAAGACGTCTGAAGACGTCTCTAAGACGTACCGTTTTGTAATACAAGATATTCAGGAGACTTTCGGGAGCCGTTCGGGAGCCGTTCGGGAGCCAAATCTTCTGGAGAAAAGATAAACTTTTTTCGATTCTCCAAGCGATTATCGATCATCCTAAGCAACTACGGTTGACGGGTGTGTTTAGGAGTGGATGAAATTTTTAATCGCTGAGCCGGTCGTGAGGAGAGGGAAGGTGTCTTGCGATCGTCTCCGAGATCCGGAGTGATCTAAAGTCAGCGAGCAAGGGTGATAACTTTCCGTGCCAAGCAGCCGACAAAGCAGCTTATATGGCAACTTACGCGGCAACTCGTTTCGCCAAAGCGGTTCCCTATCTCGCGCTATTCGCTCCTATAGAATGCAGAAGGACAGCCGAGGCCTGTCGGCTATATTAGTATACAGCTTGTACAAACAGGCTGAAGTTAGTGTGAAACCAGTGAAAGAGACGACGGAATACGCAGAAGCGGAGACGCCGGAGAAAACCTGTGCTGGTGGAGGGTGAGCGAGATCTATCGAAGTTGCCATCAGAACCAGAGATAAATCAATAGTCTATGACTATGAAAAATTAAAACCTTCCTTTGCAATGTGTCCAGGGCTAGAAACGGTTACGAAAATAATTGTTCAAAATTGTCATATGTATAACGATTTAGCATATTATTAGAACACTAATGTAGCTATAACTTTCAAACGGGTTAAGACACATACAATGGGGGGCAAAATTAAGTGGACACCCTTTAGAAAATAATAACTTTTTATAAAATTGGATCAAACGACTTTTTTAATTCATTCGTATACGACATAATGGCCTTCAAGGTCACACAAGGTCAGAGATGTCCAAGGGACAACATTAAATGGACACCCTTTAGAAATTAATAACGTTTTAATTCATCCTTGTACGATATAATGACCTACAAGGTCACACAAGGTCAGAGATATCCAGGGAACAACATTAAATGGATACCCTTTAGAAATTAATAACGTTTTAATTCATCCGTGTACAATATAATGACCTACAAGGTCATACGAGGTCAGAAATATTTAGGGGTACCCTATCTATTCCTGCAGGGGGCACAATTAAATGGACACATTTTAGAAACTAATAACTTTTTAGAAATTGGACCAAACGCCTTGAGTCTCTTTTAATTCATTCGGCATAATGACCTTCAATGTCACACGAGGTCAGAAATCTCTAGAGTCTTCTAACTACTCCTAGAGGGGATAAAATTAAATGAACACCGTTTAGAAACTAATAACTTTTCAAAAATTGGACTAAACGAGTGTTTTTAATCCATTCGACATAATGACGTTCAATGTCACACAAGGTCAGAAATCTCTAGGAGGGTAATATCTACTCCTGGAGAGTAATATATGTAATAATGTTGTGGCGGCGCTCAACTTCCGACGCTTGCCACAAGATGGACAGACAGTCAAGTCTATCCCTATCCTTTCTCGCTAGTACCTGATGCCTCACCGATTTATACATATACAATACCGTCCTCAACCGTCTGCCGATATCCCAACGTCTAAGGCAGGACCTACTAGTTAGCCTTACTGATGAGTCCTCTAGCGGATCTAGGACGAAACGCTTTTCTTTTCCTCCTCTCTTTCATATTTCCTTGGAGCTACTTCTCTACTCTTCCACATTTATTTAGAGTTCCCACAATGTTATACACAAAACCACGCTGCATATTATCCGCACTTATCCCATACTTTTTCAGAAACCAATTACTCATCCGGGAACAGCTTCCGTTGTTAGTGTGTAACGCAAACACCTGCGATAAATAAAATGGGAGATAGCTTACCGTGGAGTTAGCTGTCTGCACAGGCGCCTTGGCCCCCAATCCTGTGAGTCCCCCTAGACACCTACGCGCGCAATCGGGATCGTTATCCTCGCAAATCGGACAGCCCACCGTGGAGGACCCACCACCGTGTTCGCGTAACACGTGATTGCTGCTAGTGTTGGTGGTGTATCCTTGATCCGAGCTGGC
Organism: Lasioglossum marginatum; assembly: GCA_028455795.1. Classification (NCBI taxonomy): domain Eukaryota; kingdom Metazoa; phylum Arthropoda; class Insecta; order Hymenoptera; family Halictidae; genus Lasioglossum; species Lasioglossum marginatum. Next base: position 4,480,411 of record CM052249.1, read on the forward strand.
ATTCGAGTTCGGCCTGGACTCGTCCGAGCTGTCGAACGGTTTGATGTTCCGAGGACGGTGAACGATTCCCACCGGCTCCCATATTTCGCTGGTCGACGAGGCGTAGTAATTGTTTTCCTTGGTCTCGCGGCTTCTCTCGTCGACGACCTTTCCGCCCCGTGCCACGGTGACCTCCTCTTTCGTCACGATGGACGATTTTACGCTCAAGGATGTCTCGAGCCGTACCGGAGCCCTTCGTAATTATTCCTTGTTAGCAAGTATCATCGTGGATGCATCCTCTAACGCTCAACCTCAACAACCGACCGACTCGTTCCTTGCGAATGACGGAACTTTGCGTTTATCGGCGTTACATTGTTCGATTCCAACCGCTTGCACTGCGATTTATTTTACGGTTATCGTAGTATCTCATATTCTAGTAGTAACTGTCCAAATTTTATGCCCGCTACTATCCCTCTGGGTCCCTATGTCTTTTTCAATCGCTATCCTTCTCTACGTTCAGCACACTACAAAGAATACAGCAGCTCTTCTATAACTGTAGCTCAACAGAACCGATGACACGACAGTTACGGAGACAGGCAGGCCTGGGCAACTAGTGGTCCGAGAGTCGATGACGTAGAATCGGCTACCCCCACCGCGATAGTGGAGTCGATAGTGTGAGTAGCGATAGTGTGAGTAGCGATAGTGGGAGTAGCTGATTCTACGTCATCGAGTCTCGGAGCACTAGTTGCCAGAGTTGTCTACTGTGCGGAGCACGAAAGAATTGTAGCGGGAAGGGAACGGGGCAAGAAGTCTGACCACTCAGATTGCCTTTCCGTTCCTCTTGCCCCATTCCCTTCCCGCTACAATTCTTTCGTGCTCGGCACAGTAGGTCTGCTTGTCTCCGCAAGCAGTCAGTGCTGAGATATTGTGCAAGATTTCTCGCGCATGCGCGTCCAAAACAGTGACGTAACTATTATGATGAGGAAGTAGTGGAGCCCTGGGGCAGTAATATTGGCGGGAAAGTACCGATATTTTACGGGGTGTTCAAGGTACCCCATTTTATCGAAAATTTTACTTTACTGAGGCTAAAATCGCTGCACATGCGCGAGAAATCTTGCACAATATCTCAGCACTGGTTGTAGTGTGGCGATCGTATAGAAGGATAGTGATTGAAAAAGGAAGTGGGACCAAGGGGATAGTAGCTAGGCTAAAACCCCCACTAGCGGGGATAGGATTTGGACAGTTACGGTAGAGACCTTTGCGACAGTTACGGAGATAATACTGTAACTGTAAAATAACTAGTTGCCCAGGCCTGTACTATTGTACGGTGATTACAAAAGAAAGAATGACTGTGTATGACTGTGTATTTTACAATGGCTGTATATCGACCATAACCAAATAGAATTCTATGTCAGTTTAAGAGAAATTATAGTTATCATAGTGCAAGAATGACACTTACTGCGTGCATCTATGTGAGGAGCAATGTCACGATTAAATGTACGGAGAGAACGTTGGAGTAATTGACCCAATCATGGAATATATAGTAACTCAACTACAGTCCCTGAACTTGGGTCCATTTTGACCCAGTCTAAATTTGAAGTTTTGTGTAGCCAAATTGTATAATTAACTATTTTCACTGGGTCCAATAAGAGGACCAACGCGATGATGATATCTCAATGAATTTAAATTAAATAAACTATTAATTTTTTCGATGAGATGAAAATGACCGAGGATGATATCAGCGGAAAACGAGAGATACAGTTATTACAGGACTAAATTTGAAGTTTCGAGAAGCCAATTCGTACAATTAACTATTTTCACTGGGTCCAATAAGAGGACCACCGTGATGATGATATCTCAATGAACTAAAATTAAATAAACTATTAATATTTTCTGTGAGATTAAAATGACCGAGGATGGTGTCAGCGGAAGACGAGAGACGCAGTTATTACAGTACCATATGTTCGCTATTAGGTCTAAGCGAGGAGTATCCACGACGATATACCTGAGGATTCCTGCCTTAACGAGGATCTGATTGAGCAGATCACACGGTGGCACCTGGCCGGTTATCATGGCCTCGCGAATGGCAACGCCATCCGGCCCCTCGAGAGGAATCGGCACACCGTTTATCAGCAACACTTCCTCCTCTCTCACGCTAGACTTCTTTTCGCAATCGACCACCTTCACCCCGGGCCCGAGGATCGACTCCACCGTCGACTGGATCTCGTGATCGTCCATGCCTGTGAACGTATGGTACGTTGGTACGCGAAACTCGTCGCTGATTTATTGGAACCTTGTTCGAAATCGATATGGACGTCGTTGCGGTTTCTTCCGACAGACTTTCATTTTTTCAGCTGTGGCCCAGCAGTGGGCAAAATTTTATTCCGATGAGAGATAATGAATAAGAGGAACGAATATAATTTTATTCGTCACTATTATTGTTCGGATAAACATTTATTCGAGGAAGAATTTATTTCCTATTGGACTTTATTACAACTATACGTTATCTACGGCGCTCTTCCCAGTCACAGAAATGCTTCAAATCGCTCAACTTTAAACACTTATAACTTTTTAACCAATGATTCCCTAACATTGAAACTTGGATTTTCGGAATTTTCTTGCCAAAAGCTACAGGATTACATTCTAAAAAGTTAGAAATTTCTGGGCCCCTAAAGTAAAGTTGAATTCTTTGTTCTTTTCATTTTGTCTAGCAGTGTAGTCACAAGTTGGAACCTATACATTTCTTTCGAGAGCTTAAATAGTAACAATCATTTGGGTATAGTTCCATTTTAGAAATCTTAAAATTTATTTATTTCATTTTACGTTTTTAATGTATTAATGTACCATTAATCTTATTATTTCATTTTCCGTTTTTAATGTATTTAATGTACCATTAATTTTATTATTTCATTTTACGTTTTTATTGTAATTTATATGCTACTTATTATTTCATTTTACGTTTTTAAAACGCAAATCCAGACAGAGTATTAAAATTAGTAAGTAAGTACTTGACAATTAGGTTAGTTAGAACTGTAACAATAACATCGCAGACAGGAAGTTTCCCGAAATCAATAACCGTTCTCAAGTTGCAAATCTCTTCAACTTCCTCAGACAGCGCAGCATTCGAGGAAACTAATACGCGATAGAAGAAACGTTCCTCGTCGCAGATCGTGCTACAAAATGCTTCTTGCTCTCCGAAGCGACTTGGATTTCAAAAGGTAGTTTGTAAATAGGCTGAATTGGACAAAGATATAATTATTACTATTGTTAGACTGTAAGAAATAAAAATGAAATAGAAATATTTTATTTAATAATTCTAATAAATCTAAAATAGTGCAGCAACATTCATAATTTCTTTTAATATCTTTAGAGGTTTGAAATTGACCTATTTAATTTTATTATAAATGCATAAAATTCGCAGTCGAGTTATTATCATGTTATCAATTATACAGAAGTTTATTAGGTATAATGTTTGCATTTTGTGCATTTATAACAATAAAAACAGACAAATTTTAAAATATCATAATGTAGCTCTCAATTTATTAAAATTATTAAGAACAGAAATGTAAATAAGTCGACATTTCTGAAATTGATTCAGAAAATTTTATTATAAAAAAATTCATAGAAACACATTCAGCATGAATTCTAAGCTGAGTAAATAGAAACTCATCCGTTCAATTAATCAGTAAAACAATGACACTATTGTATAAATATATTACAATACATATTTCATGAACATCCAGAATAATTTCTGATATTAATATTATGAATAAAAATTGTCTGCATTAATTTCAAGCCGAATACAAAATTCCCTACTTTGTATAACAATTTCAACTGGTTGATTTCAAGGTTAAATTAATCTTTTAATTCTTAATTCTTAAATTCATCTTATAATTTTTAAAACAATGACACTACTGTAAAAATATATTACAATACATATTTCATGAACATCTAGAATAATTTCTGAAATAAATATTATGAATAAAAATTGTCTGCATTAATTTCAAGCCAAATACAAATTGTCTTCTTTGTATAACAATTTCAACAGATTGATTTCAAGTTTAAATTACTGTTTTAATTCTTAATTCTTAAATTCATCTGATAATTCTTAAATTCATTCCATCTTTTTTCTATATTAAGTTTTACTAATTTTGTCTTATATCTAATTTATAAATATCTTACTAATTTAATCTTATAATTCTTAAATTCATTCTTTTTTCTATATTAAGTTTTAATAATTTTGTCATAAGCGCATAAGCTTTGCTGTCTACTGATGAAACACAATTCTTGCTCCACATCAGCCATTTTTTGAACTTAAATCACCAGGTGCACAACCGTTCTGCAAATATTTGATGCATCATTAATTAATCAAAAGCGGCGCCCAATGACGTGGTCCATCATCAACGTTTAATAGCGGGTTTTCGGTAGGAGTATGCTCACATTATGAAATTAAATTGCTAGAAGCCGTCGAGACGACGTCGTCGCAGCGGCGGAACGATAGTTCGGGGAATACTAATGTAATAATTTGCACCTGCCCGATCCGGTAAAAGACGAGTCACGCTAAAACGCGTTCGAAGGGGACGCCGTGGAATCAGCTGCACACTGAATTGCAAATGAAGCCACAGCGAAAAAGAAAACATAACGATACAGATTGCGGAATACTGGTCTTCGGAAATTTCCAATCAATTGCAGTCCTTAATGCAGAACGTTCGTACGATTTACAATATTTTTCAACTCACTTTAGTCGTTTCTCGCCATAGGTTTAAACAAATTCAATGTTTTATAAAAAAGATTGGGACACTTGGTGAAACTACCCTAGTAGCACAAAATATTGTTTAAACATTTTTTTCAGATATTAAAATAATATTTTTAAGCCACACTTTTTAATATGAAAAAAATATTAGATGAGATATTATATACGGATACAGGAAATATGAAATAAATGTTAAAGAAATGTAAACTAAATATTCATCAAATATGAAAGAAATATTTAAAATGTGTAAAGTAAATATTCAGAAAATATACAATCAATATTTAAAACATGTAAAATAAATATTTCTGTTATATTTTATGAATGCTTAGACCGTATTTTTTAAACATTTATTTTACTTTATTATTATTATTTATTTAGGTGGCCTGTTTCTCGTGAATCACCCGGTATTTAAATATTAAAAACAGATTGGACCTCTTTTTAATACCATATGAATGTCCATACAATATTTTGTGCTACTAGGGTAGTTTGCGACTGCCCTGTACATTGCTGAATATAAGAAAACCTAAATAATTAAATAATATTCTTATAATGTAAATTTATATCGAATAAGTGACACGCACAACATATATTCAAAGTATATTCAAAGTAAATATTTTACGTTTAATATTAGATAAGGATTTATTCTATATTTGAAACCCATATTTTATTCATAATATGAAATGTGTATTTGTTCCATAGTATAGAACAAATATCGTTTTATGATAAATATAGAATATTTCTTGAAAATTAGGGAAAAAATATTCTGTTTCTAATATTAAATAAAGATTCATTTTATATTGAGAAAGAAATATTTTTCTCATAATGTAAAATAAATATTGTACGTATATTTGAATATTAAAAACAGGTTGGATCTCTTTTTAATAGCATATGAATGTGTATACAATATTTTGTGCTACTAGAGTAACTTATAGAAATATTATTGAACATTCATACGATTTACATTAATCTTTATCGATATAGGTTTAAACAAATTCAATGTTTTATAAAAAAGAAATATTCTTCAAGTTCACTTATAGCATCATGCAAATGTGTTGGGCTTATATTGAGACAGCAAATCTTTAGTGTTAATTGAGTTATTTAATGTGGAACAGTAAAATTACAATTACGGAGTAGTAGGGTAAATGTACCTATTACTGCTGGTGTACGTTTAACTGCGGTATTTTTTCCCAACGAGATTAAAATAAGTATTTTGCCCTGAATAAATTTGTACAATTCAATTCTCATATTTTTATAATCTCAGAATTTGAAAAAAACATTCTTATCTCGATAACCAAAGGATTGTTGTTCACATGATTGTACATTCTTTATATTGCTTTAATTTGCATAAAAGAAACATTTATTACTATTCAGATACCTACTTCGATACAATAAAAATATAAAAAGAAACTTCTCTTGCTTTTTTTTTTTTTAATAAAAAGATTAAGCCCTCAGCATTACGTACATATTAAAGTGAAGGAGGAGCTCATTACTGCAGCACAAAAATCATTACCAATGTCTCTAATACTACTCAAATATTTGTTATATGTATTTAGAAGCTAGATATTATTTATTCTCTCTCTAATAAATTCCAATATATTCTGTCCGATACTATACGGTGGCCCACAGTCTAATTATCACGTTTCAAGAAAACAAAAACGAAAAGAGCTTTAATAAGAAGAAGCTGGAATTAGCGAGCCGCGCAGCTGTGGGCAGCCGTAATCAGGACAAATGCGTTTAAAATGATTCGTAACGAAGCTACGAGAATCGCGTGATGAGTCAAGAACTGCTGGCTGGATTCATGAGCAGTCAGGTAATATCCACGGAACACCTGCACACGTGTATCTCTCCGTATCGGAGCCATCTGACCTAACCTAGCACTTCCTGCACGGAACCAGAGATCCAACGCATCTGTATTAAGCATCGGTGCTCGAGCGCATAATCAAGATTACTTTTCTTCTAACTCTGCTATCACGTCCACAGCCATTGATCTCTCACACACATACTAACTCCCATGGGAAATAAGTCATTACTAGACTGCAGATGTTTATAGCAATTTTCAACTTTTGTAGACAAATTTTAAGAAAACGGAATCGTGTGAAATCTTATTTTTAATAAGAAAAAAATCGTACTAAATTCTTTGATATTTTATATTTTAACAATTTTTGAAAATTTTTAGAAACCGTAAATGCAGTCCAGTCATTACAGTATATAAAACAATTATATAACAACAAATATAATTGCAATTACACCTCCAAAAATATGTATAAAAAATTGATAAACAAAAAGAGATTTGATACATATCACAAAAATTGTTGAATGCAGTTGTAAATTGTTCAAAAGATCATTAACTTCGTGGTTCTCAACAATGTCCATGATGTATGTACGATTAGAACAGGTGTGGACGCCTATGAACCCTTTTCCAATTTTCTTTAAATTAAGGGAAAGATATATGATAAATATTAATTTATCAATAAATGTGCTTGGAATAATTTTGTATAAAAAATTAAAGGACACACGTCAAAAAGAATGTACAAATGCGTACAACACAGTAATATATACAAAGTGTCCAATGTGGATTTCATTTGATGATATTATACAGGGTGTCCCAAAAATGTACTTCCTTAAAGGGGATGATTCCCGAGGTCATTCGAAGTAACTTTTTTCTTTGCGAAAACATTCTACGTGGCTTTGTTGAGGAGTTATTAACGAAATGCCGACTGTGCCAACACGTGTCTGGGTCGCGCTCTGATTGGTCTGTGTTTTTCGTTAATAACTCCTTAACGGAGCCTCGTACAACATTTTCGTAAAGGAAAACGTTACTTCAAATGACCTGGGGAATCAACTGTTTCAAGGAGGTACATTTTCGGAACACCCTCCACTTTAATGGACTAAAAAAACAAGCATACCGAGGGAAAATGGTGTTTATCGAAGCTGCCAAGGTTTTTCAAATTACGGAAGTTCCAGACTAAATCGCGATTTCGCCGGTTCATAATGATGATTACATCGCGACACGTGATCCCGAGGATCGACAAAAGGATCGTTCGCGTTTCACAGTTCGTGCCTGATATCGATTTAAACGGCACTTCGCGTATCAGATGAAGCGGTCGGGTGTGTAACGATATGGAAATGCGTTAATGACTGGTTCTAAGTATCAAAGCGTCGAGGATGATTCAGTGAAACGCACTGTGGTAGTCACATAGTTAGGCCAAGATACTGGTGTAATGTGTATAGTAGATTGTCACGCTTGTCGAGCAGCAGTTTTTTCGCGGGTTCTTTGCCCACGGGAGCGATGAATATTATCTAGATTTTCATTAGTTACATGCGAAATTTTGCTCGCCGAAAATGTCTGATCGCGTCGGTTAATTGAGGCATTTAGAAAGTTGCTGTGTAGCGTGAAGTTGTTTCATTCCCCACATTCAGAAATTAATATACGTATCTTTTTTCTCCCGAATTGGAAATAATATACATATACAAATACAGTAAATATTCGATGGACGCAAGGGCCTTGGGGAGGATCGTTTGCATAGTTCGTAGAGAGACACTATTTTTTTGTGCTTCAAAGACCGAGCTGAACGTAGAAAAGGACAGCTCAAGAAATACCGTAGCAAAGCACCGTACCGGTGAGACCGCTTCATGCAATAAATGAAACTTGTTCGTTTTTACTTATTTTGAATGAAATTTTACCGACGTATTTGTGACATTTTTCTAATTGAAATGATACCAAACAAGATATAATTTGGCCCATATTTACTGTACCCACATGTGAAGCATAATATATGTTCATACTATCAATTAATCCACTAAATACAGTGGAAATTATATCGTGTTTAATGTCATTTTAATCAGAAAAATGCCACGAATAAGTTGGAATAAAGTCCCATACAAAAATAATGAAAAATAAAGAAGTTTTGTAATTGGATTAGCAGTAGTTCACACCGATATACTCGACCCGAGATCAGATTACGCGGCATGTTTACAGTAGTTTACACTGCTCAGCGACCGAGGCAGCTCGAGCTTCGTGACCCCTGCGGCGTTGCCCCGCAGTCGAGGGGATATTTTTTTGCATCCAACGTGTAACACCTTCTTGCGTCCATAGAATATTTATTGTACTTTAGTGCAAGATTTGGTAAATTTCTCCTCTCCGATTTCAATGACCTTGAAATATGTCATCAAGGTCACCGTTCTGAACAATATTTCCCTTTAACGTTTTTCTCGATCGGCTTTAGTTTACGAGATAACTGCAAAAAACTTCACTTGTCCTTGAATTGTCCTTGACAACATATTTCAAGGTCATTGAACTTTTTGCGTAAACTAAAGCCGATCGCCAAAAAGTTTAAAGGGAAATGTTGTTCAGAATGATGACCTTGACAACATATTTCAAGATCATTGAAATCGAAGAGTAGGTAGCACTTACTTTTTATTTTTTCTTTATCAAATTAATTTGGGTGTACGTCTGCTATAACCACCACCAGAGCCGGAACTAGCCGCTTCGGCGCCTGTGGCAACAACCTAAAAAATTTGGCGTAGCGCCCCCACGAGACCTATGTGCATTGCGCCCGTTGCGCCCCTACGACCGTTGCGCCCGTGGCAGGTGCCACCTTCGCCACGCCCCAGTTCTGGCATTGACCACCATTTGTACAATCAAAGAAATATTATTTCCATTAATACTATAAATGATCTTTGAAAATATTGTTACGTACTTATTGAACTGTTGTTTAATAACTGCAGCATATGCATTATCGAATCTCCCTTTGAGAATCAAATACATGCGCAGCTTTCACTTCACGCGGCATTGCATTATTCATGTCCCGACGCAGTAATAGGCGCGACGCATTTCCATCACAACTAAGAAGATTTCTGCGAGATACATCAAGATCTTTGGCTCTGACCTCGGCCGCGAATGGGGTTAAGAACATTGCGGGCTGATGATGCGAAGAATTTACCGTCATGATTTACGTAATGGTAGACGGTGTACAGCGAGGAACAGCATTATTTATAGTAATATACTCTTTGCATTTTATAGAGTCTATGGTCTTTTGTGTGCAGAATTTTTCTTTGTTTTAACGTGCTCGCCAACAGCATCGCGTACTTTGTGTAAAGAAGGTTGTTGTTCAGAGAGCTTCCTCTATCATATCATATCAAATGTTTCATAAAAAATGTTATAATACTTGTTTATTAGAATGACTGTTCTTGTTATGTCTTGGTTTGTCCAGTTTTTCAAAAATGGTGTATTCGCATGAACAATTAAAAGATTTATACAGGGTGTCCAAAAAATGTTGAAAGAGGTGATGCATATTTTTAACGCAAATTGGAAGCAATAATCTGCTCGATTATTACTATAACTGAATTATTTAACAATTTATCAACCATGATAATAGTTTGTAATTTCATTCTGTAATCTTTTTTCTAATTGAAATCAGTGTAAATCCTTAAAAATATAAACTAGAATATAATATTGATTATACTCCTCCTTTATCGATTTTAAAAATAAACCATTCCCGTGTGATATTTCATCCATATCCGGTATACAATCTAATTAACGCTCAGACTTTATTAATATCATTAATTATGTATACAATTATTAATATATATAATATATATATATATAATGTATAATTATTAATATCATGTTTCGTTGAAAATTGATAATACAATGAATAAACGTTAGTAATCTATTACATCATATTCTAAAGTAACAATAATCAATCTTTTTCATCATATATTTTACAGTATATATTGCAGTTGTTTTTTACAGTTTATGTATTTAATTATGAAATATTTGTGAGATTTACATTACTACTAGTTTTATTATTTTGTAAAATAATTATAGATCCCAGATAGCACCCGACATTTCATAGACGTCTATTTACGTTGTTTTTAGATCTGAACGTCTTACGCCGCAAAAAGACGTTTTTAAGACGTCTTAAAAACCTCTATTTGGAGACGTCGTTTTTACGTCGGAAATAGGACATCTCAAAGACGTCTTTTCGGAGATGTCGTCTAAAAATACGCCTAAACTACGTCTAAAAGACGTCTCATGACGTCTCTAAGACGTACCGTTTTGTAACACAAGACATTCAGGAGACTTTCGGGAGCCATTCGGAAGCCGAAAACGTCTTTCAGACGTCTTAAAGACGTCTATTTGGACACGTTTTTTACGACACGTCGTTTTTACGTCTGAAATAAGACGTCTTAAAGTTGAGATGTCTCAATGCTATCTGGGGAGAAATTATGAGAAAAATGACAAGAATTAATTTATTTAGTCTTCGCGCGGTTCATAATTTACGGGATTGTCAGGTTGGAGACTTTTCGTTGTTGGAATTGAAAATAAGAATTCCGGCCAAGGTTTCGGCGAGGATTTCAGCGATCACGCTCCAAGAAAGATTGCTAGTCGGATCAGTTGACAAATTTTTGACAAATTTTGCATGCGTGCTTGTCGCCCACCACGGAGGGAGCAAAGTTTGCCAGGAACATTTCGCGATTCGAGACATTTCACGAGACGCGTGTTACTCGGCGCGCAGCGACAGCTCGTGGCATGTAATTTGCACACAATTGGGACTGGCGCTTTCTTTATCTGACGCGATCTCTCGCATAATTTTCATCCGAATATCTGCAAATTTATTCGTATTTGCGCACCGAAAGTATAAATAAGCTTACCGAGATGTTCGAGGCGACAAAACGCCGAACAACATTGTGATAGAGCTACGCAATTGCGTTCCATTCTCGGTCTTAATTGCCTCACGCGTGCCTAATTAAATATCGCCAGACAATTAGTTCCCAAGTGCGCACTATCTTCGAGCTCCAGAAGTTCCGAGCGCCGAAAAAAATCCGTACACTTACGTTTACAGTTCTAATTGAGTCATTTATCGAAACACGCGAATCAGTAACGCTGCTAGCCAACAATTAGCGCTCTTCTGAGAGGTTATAATGACGCGCACTGCAATATTTTCTCGAAGTCACTGTTCTTCCAATACCGTTGTTTACATTCTATATAGATTAATATACGGACAACCACAAAAGTATTTGAACGCACTTTAAAACAGTATAACGGTAAAACAGTATAACTTTTTTATAATTGTATCAAACGACTTGATGTTTTGTAAGCGATTAGAAGCATTGGTTTACGTTTAAATGATCTGCAAAAAAGATTTTCCAAAAATTACAATTTACAAGGTTGCATGCAAAAATAGAAGAAACATGTTTTAAAAGTTTTTAATTTGGGCCCTTAATGAAAGTTTAAACTATATGTCTTAAAGACGTCGTTTTTTACGTCTGAAATAAAACGTCTTTTCGGAGATGTCGTCTAAAAATACGCCTAAAAGACGCCTAAACAACGTCTAAAAGATGTCTGAAGACGTCTCTAAGACGTACCGTTTTGTAACACAAGACATTCAGGAGTCAACCGATTTCGATGAAATTTTCAGCATGTGTGCAACTAATATACATCTACGAAACGTATATTTTAAATTTTCATTACGGGCTCTAATAAAAAAGTTATAAATGGCGCCTCCTTTTACTTTCTCATGTAATTCTTAGCAATTGCAATTTTTTCAAAATCTTTTTTGCATGTCATTTGGTAAATCAATTCTTCTAATTGCTCAAAAAAGTCAGGTCGTTTGGTCCGATTATGAAAAAGTTATATACTGTTTTAAACTACGTTCAAATACTTCCGTGGTTCGCTGTAAATATGATTCGTAGTTTCCGGTGAATCGTTAGTACTAGAACAGAGATTTATAGCCGTCTGCTCATTATGATCTACAATCATGCACAGAAACTTGAACAGATAGATAGACCAAAAATAATTAATCCCGAATGCTTGGAAAAGCAAGTCAGTAATTTGCAATTGCTGCATTGGGTTGGAACGGGAGTTCGTAGCGATTTTAAATTGAAATTCGAAGATAGATTTACAAGAGAACGGTTCATTTTCGACCCATGGTTATGGATGCTTTGAGAAGTATGTTCCTCTCGTCGAGTAGAACACGATACAATCATTACAAAGATTTGACCTTGAAAAAGTCTGTGAAGGTCAATAAAGAATGTTTAATGTTTTCGGCGCAAGGGTTCGATCGTTTGTTACTATATTCTATAAAGTAATTTTGCAAATTGTTAAATAGTCGACGTTTCGATCTTCGTTTAGATCATTTTCAAGATTAATTAGAATTGCGTCTGTAAAATATTATATAATTTTGAGAATACATGATGAAACTAATTATAAATTCATTGATACTGTGAAGCACATGTTAAGCACATCCTGGTTATCGAGACACTGAGGTAGAACGTAAACATTTGGCAAGAACGTATCAGATCAAAGATCGAAGTTTGACCAATCAATATTTGACGGTAAATTTGAAATGCTTTAGAACGTAATTATTCGGAAATAATTAATAATTAATTAATAATTCGGAAATAATTCTTTACAACCACTTTTAACTGCCTATATACCTTATCAATATAACTTGATGGTAATTCTTCATTGACATTCAACTTTCACAAAACTTCAACAAAAAGGAAGTTTATAATTTGGAATATTTGTGAAGGTCAATTATGCAAATTACTTTTTTTACGCCTATCCTAAGGTGTAGAATTACGCTGTAACCGTTTTTGCACATCTTGACACCCTGTACAGTCTTCCTGAAGTGAGCTTTTTAATTTTTACTTTCTCTTTTAATCCGTCCTCGTTTCACATTTTAAAACGTCTGAAATTTACGAATACGTTTAACACACGACGAGCATACTCGCTTCGCACAATTTTGAGGTTAATTGTTCTCCGGATGAAGAACACTAGGCGCCTGAAGATTTATACAGGGTGTTCAATTCGAAGCGAGCCACTCGAATATCTCTGAAACTATTAATGATATCGAAAAATTCAAACAAAAGTTACACAGTGTCGAAGGGAACATACCTGTGATTCTACGTTAATGGTTCTTTTTGAGGGTGTAGAAGTAGAGGACATATGAAGGTTACTTTCAATTTGTAAATGGATACATTATTTTTTAATGCACCATTCGCGATTTAGTTGATTATATAGAAAATAATTAATCTTCATATTTTCATGGTGGAATTTTCACTTTAATCATTGCTGAAACTTGTGTGAGTATCCATAACCTAATGTTAGATTATTTCCTTCAAGGTAGACTACCCTAACCTAACCTAACCTAATGTTAGATTATTTCCTTCAAGGTAGACTGCAGAATAATTGTATTTAAAAATTAACTACGTGTTCAACACTACCAAAGCACAAAGTATCTTTGAAATGGACTAGTCCCGCAAGTTAAATAATGATAATTATTCACTTTTAGCTGCGTTTTGATACCACATTTTCCTCCACTTTCGGTTAAGGTAACTGATGGAACCCAAATGAACTAGCTACGAACCTGGTATGAACAGGTCCAAACACGTCCAAACATTCGTGTTCGGTTCGCAGCCGCGAAGGCAACGCGATTAGGACTAATGAAACTCAATGGAAGTCGCCCGAACTCGGAAAGATGCAAACTGTTTCGAACAACTTGATTTCCCTATTCCCCAGCGCACCCCCGCGCAAATACAGCGCTCACGACACTTCGTTTCGTACTCTTAATTAGCACGCCGGGAAATTAATTAGCCCTTCCGCCGCGCAGCTTGACGTACTTTTCAGCGGCTTTTGCGCCACTTCCTCCTATCTTTTTCCTGATCCGTGTTTTCTGCTATGGCTATCTTGTTACGGATAAAAATAGAACGACTGCGCCATGGGATCGTAACTTTCGTCGCAGTGATTTGTAGGTGCGATTAATTGTCCGGTGCCCATGGTGCTGACGGAGTCGCATCAGGGCCGTCCTAACACATTACCGACCGGTGATTATTGTATAATTTTAAAAAATTTATGGTACATGGCTAAACACTTTTCAATGGAACCTCCAATAGCAATTTTATTACCACGTGTTACTTAGCTCGTTTTCTTGTCTGTCTGTTTCTTTGTTGGTTTGTTTGTCTGTTCGGTACAAATTCTGAAACTGATTTTAAACTAACTTCCCGATGACCTAGAGACTTGAAACTTTAAACATAGCTCAGAACTGGATGACAATGCAATATTTTATCGGTTTCTCGATCGAACGTTCTACATCTATTTAGTTCGTTTGAATTTTCGTACGTTGAGGTAAACGGTCTCAACGCCCGCTGTTCGTTCTCGCAACCGCTCGCGTTTGTTTTCGATATGCCGCGGTCGCAATACCGTCTGATATCTACTACATGTCTCTGTTATAATCTCATAAAAATATTTAAAATCGATTGAAAAATTTCACACACGCAAGACTAAAATACAGAAAATAAAATTGTTTAGATAAAAATAAATTTTTTAAAAATACCACGTTTTAAAGACGGACTGAAAAGTATAAAATAATTTTTCCTAGCCCCATTCAGATTCCTAACCCCATACAGATAGTGCTGAAAATTTGTGATCGTGCAATAACGTCATCTAATAGTTTTATTTAAGATTGTAATGTAAAAGAAAATTTCTATGCTTTCTTTTGGTACAGCAAAATTATTGAAAATCCTATTAACCCTTAACTGGTATACTGGGGTCTCTCATGACCCCAACGAAAATTCCGTACCGTAACTTTCCCTACTATATTGTACCAAAATCGTATATATCAACACTTTTTAACTTAACTTAAGAACATTTGGATTAACATTAATAGCAGTGCGCAGAGAGAAGATCAAGGTTAATACGAGAGTAAACACTAGGGGTAGGCGGATATACGAAAATTTAAAAAAATTCATTTTAGGTCCCACTTTGTATAATATTTTTTTACGCAGAATTTCATAACTTATCCGAATATCAAAAAAAAAATAGTAGACATTCCATTGAAAAAACTGACGACTACCCTCGTATCTCAATAAAAAAGCAAAATAATAAAAAACAGAACAGTTTTTAACTTAAAACGCTAGATATTCCATAAGAAAGTAATAAAGATCGATTTTAGTCACTATTTCAGATGCTTAAGTAACTTTTATGCGTTGCTATTACACATTTCGCAAGTATCCGGATACTTTTGAGCGGTAGTGTACACAATACGATACCGGATGATTCACGAGAAACGGAGCAACTAAATAGCTCCGTTAAGCTTGAAGATAGCAGAAAATATAAAAGAGAAAAGTTGTATTATTAAGGGAGGCAAATATGGTGATATAAAAACATGTTGTCGTCGTTTTCAAGGTCGTTTGAAGATCATCGATGAATTATTTATAAATGGCAGCATACAGCTTTAATTTCATAGTGTTGTAGCCGATGTCAAGACGAGTTCAATGATGTGGTACACTGTGATCTTCAAATGACCTTGAATCTTTTTGAGAAATTTAAAAATCGGTTTACACAACAAAGAGATTTGAATTAACCGTGGCATTACAACCTGTTACAACAGACGGCGATTCTATCGCGAATCGATCAGGAGTGGCTCGAAGTCTGGTGCAATTAGTGAGCACGTAGTTTAATTAATGCCTGACGGTAGACGCACCTTGGATCCTTCTCGGACTGTTAACTTTTCCCCTTTCTACATGTCAGAGTCACGACCCACGGTTCTCACGAACCGCGATTCAGAGGCATGCGATCCGCATCTCCTCGGACCGGAATAAATAATAAGCAAAATGAAGACCCGAGTCGCCCGACGCGACGGTCTCTATTTTATTATCACGTGTCCGGTTCGAGGCAGAGGAGCGGGACTGAGGACAGACAGGAAGACAGCGAAGCGAAAACCGGGGACCCCAGTTGCGGAGATCCGCACGCTTTAATTAGTAACCCAGATAATAAATATTACGGCTAAATGACCAGGAAGCGCTCGAAAGACGAGCCAATTTAATTTTTGCTCCTTTGTTGCATTTTCAACGGGGCCCGCCGGCGATGTTCGATGCGGAACGACGAGGAAAAGTGACTGTTGAATCGATGATGTGCCTTCTTGTTGTCGAGTCATGAATAACGGCTTTCCTTTTCCTTTTTAATTGCTTCCGTTCGAAATGACTGACATAACCTCCATTCGGCTTTGTTATGGTACACTGTCAACGGTGTTCCAATGACCGGTTTCACATTTTTTATTTCATGATTATTGAAATTACGAGGACGCTTGCGCTAGACATTATAAATAAGTTTCTCCGTTCAAGCATATATTGTTATAAAAATCAATTCGTCTGTATCAATGTACAGACAGAAGATAACACATTTAAATATTTAAATAATACATAGTAGTATATTCTACGTATATTTGTAGTAAATTTTAGTATATTCTACTATATTGTAAAATATTCTAATAGCGATTTTAAATTAAAATTCAAAGATAGCATTTTATTTGAACTTTAACGTTAATTTTTAAGAGAACGGTTCATTTTGGACCCATGGTTTCTTTGGGAAGTTTGTTCCTCTCGATGAGTAGAACACGATAGAATCATTAAAAAGATTTGACCTTGAAAAAGTCTGTCAAGGTCAATTGTGCAAAAATGCTTCTTTTAACAGATCTTCGCCGATCCTAAGGTGTGGTGTCACTTTCTACAGCCACAGTATAACTTTTCCCCCTCGATTCGAGTCAATTCCCCTCATCCGGCGATTTTGTCCCGAACACGTTCCCGGAGCACTGTTCGTCCATTTAGGATCTCGTACTATGCTGCGTAAAACCTGTCCGCGGGGACACGGTCCAATTACCATCAGCCACGTGTGGGGTGGCACCAATACGGCCATTGTCGCCCGAATATTAGCTGGTATCGGGCAATTTATGCTGTGCTTGTCGCGCCGATAAAGAATCGACTGGCGAAGTAGCCGAAATTCCCGCAATTGGCTCGGTGATCGCAATGAATGGCACTCGTTAAAACGCGATGGAATTCTGAGCGAACGGCGTCGTTCTATCGAAAGTATTTTTACTTACGGGGAAAGACATTCACGTCGGGGGACGTTAACCCGACGTGAAATACTAGACCGAAGAAATTCGATCCTCGAACAGAAGGAGCTCCGTTCGACGGGGGTTTCATAATTCAAAACACCGGTAATTGGTTCTGCGCGGGGACGATTTTACTTCCCGATTGCTAGAGGATAATATTGAACGTTGATTTATGACCGGGCACACTTCGCTTCCTCTCAGTAAGAACCGTACGTAACGAGCAAACACTTCTTTCTTGGCGGACCTTTAACTTCTGTTTACTGTAATTTGTATTTTCTAATTGTTACTTTCACATTCGCCGACGTGACGAAACAGTCGGACATCATTACAGGAACAGTTTAGACGCTGTGATTTGTAATTCGTGATTTATTGCTTTCACATCGTCAGACTTGAAGGAACATTAACCTGTCGTTAGTGCCTGTCGAGAAATTCAATTTGTGCGGAAAATGGAAGATGGAGTGGGGACATATAGCTGGATAAGGGGTTCAAATTTTTTACAATTTAACAGGAAACTCTTCGTTGGCAAGTTTCAAGTCGACACCCCTTCCACAAGAATAGGAGGTGAGCACGGTTTGATGAATTAGGCTCTATTGCTTCTGTTCTGTCCAACAAAAAATTACGAAAATATTCATGAGCATTCTACCTGATGTCGTACACAACTATAAATATTTTCAAAATTTTTGATTGAGCTAAACTTCACTTTGGGGGTCCAGAAATTAACTATTTTATAGGTAATATATAGATTTTGACGAGACAATTCCGAAAATCCAAGTTTTAGTCTTAGGAATCCACTGGTTCGGAAGTTATGGACGTTTAAAGATCAGCGATTTTAAGCGTTTTTGATCTGTATCAGGGCGCTGCCATGTTGATCTGTAGTGAGTCTCGCTAAACAGTTGAGCAAACAATCATTATACGGTATAAAGAAATACAGAAAATGTTTGTGGAGTGCGACAAGGATCAATTCTAATGGCATTAATACAAATTCATACAACAGCCTCAGTTTGCACGATTTGCATAGTGCTGTCGCCTAGGAGCAGAGGGACTGTTTTATTCAGCGAAGAGGTGTGAAACTGTCCGAAGTATGCTTTAAATACCAACAGAATTATGCCTCAAACTTATGCAGTTTATTTAGCTGGAAGACAGCCAGGAATATTCTCTTAACGCATTTAAAATTGAAATTGCATCCACTTCCATTGTAGCACTGTCTCTTTCTCGTGGAATGCAACTGGGTTGAATCGTTCCGACGTCAAATTACCGAGAGGTAGATCAAGTAACAGCTACAAACCGGTATTGGTTACAGTATTCGCAAATTACACAATTAATTCACTATTCAATGCACCTATGCTGATACAAAAAATCTTTCATCTAGAAACAATATCTTATCAGTAAAAATAACAATTTTCCAGTTCTGAATATGCATTGCTTTATCTTTAACAGTCAATTCCCCTGGTCTGGAATGAATATATAAAATCTTTCACCAAGAAAAAAATACCTTATTAATAAAAATAACAACTGTCCAGTTCAGAATATGCATTGCTGTATCTTTAAAAGTAAATTAATTCTTAATATCCGCAATTATTTTTAACAACGTGGATTAGGTAATTAGTCATGGGCCTTATTTTAAATAAAAGCTGTGCAACTGCCCTTCAGAGACTGCATGTTTATATAAAATTTCCAAGTGCTCTAGAAAAAAACATCTGTGACACTAGAGGACTAGAGTATCCCCTAAGTCTACAGTCTACAAACTACAGTATCTAACTTTTCAAACCTACAAACTTTTCCCGCGACTCTGTCTTGCGCGACCTTGTCTCCCACTCCACCCTTCCCCTTCTACGACGCTATACCCCCACGCCTACGCCCAGACATACTGGTTCACGTGACGCGTTTCGTCTCCGTCACGAAGTCACGTGACTAAGCCGGTAGTGGCAGAGAGGGGGTGACTGTATTCCCCTCAATTCCCCTTGTCTGACACTGGTCAACGATAGCGATTTCGTCCGCAATTAAGAAACCGATTTGCCGGCGATTCGACCGGCTACGAAGCGGTGAAAATCCTGTCCGGGTGTTTGATTTTTACGCGAAACGTCGGCGCCAGAGCCCGCCCAGAAAGTGTAATACTGTGAAATTAAACAGCGGGGGGGAGGCGTGTAGCAGGGTACGGAGAAAGGATACGGATGCAAAAAGTGTGCCGGGTACGTGTTCCCAGACGACGGCGAGCGGAAATACCCAGAGCCGGAGACGTTCGCGGTACGGTTTCCTTACGGGAGATTCGCGAGCGAGGGGTGTGTATCGGGAGGGTGGCCGGGCCGGGATTTGCATTGCAGAGTGAAATAAAATAGCTTCGTAAAAACTGGCTGCGCCGCCGTAAGGAATTTGCAATGTTAACGAAGCCCGATCGCCGCGTTTCTGATGCGCACGGCACCAGCCCACGTACCCTCGTTTGCACGTTAATTCGCTACAGCTTAAGTCTACACCTAGAACTTTTTTAACTTTCGATTCTCGCTCGGTCCCGTCTAATGAAACCATCTTTGAAATGCATGGCGTTTAACGTCCTGCTCCCACCTCTCACCCCCACCACCCAAAATACAGTAAAGTCGCGGTAGTTTTCTGCGACCTTCTACCCAGAATTTATCCAGTGCCTACCCACTCCACTGCCGGCCAACGCCGCAGGGCGGCGATGATTAATCTCGGCTTGGGTATATTCGTGTGAACCACTACTAATCGAATAACAAAACTTCTGTATTTTCATTATTTTTTTATATGACTTGCACCAACTTGTTTCTGGCATTTTTCTGATTGAAATGACACCAAACACGATATAATTTCAACTGTATTTAGTGGTTTGATCGACGATGAAAGTTTCGGGCGCGAGGAAGAACAGCATACGGGAAAGAAGGAGTTCAAAGAATTGTTCTTCGTTGCGTTCGAGAAACTTCTGGGGAATTAATGACGAACATCTTCATCTTCGAGCATTGGACCACTAATTGCGTTACTTTATCACTTGTTAATTAATTGAGACCGAGGTGGATCGGAAAATCGAATTGTTCGGATAATCGAGGTTCCGCTGTACTGTATTTCAAATGTATATGCAGTATTAAAAAACAGCTTGTTTTTCATATATCAATTCACCTGCACAGTATAATAAAAAAAAAATCGGTCGGTTTATTCGTCGAGAGATGTACAGGTAAACTCAAGTAATAAATTCGAATATCGGTCAACGAGCATATCCATCGTATCACTCGTCGGGGCATAATCTGAAATGTAATTAACATTCCTGGTTTTCATTTGCGGCGATATTCACCGGCGGAGATGTATTTTCTTATAAATGTACAGCAGCATGCGCGTTTGTTTAATAAATGGAATTAATAACGTTGCACGTGAAAGGAAACGGGGACGCAGAAGATTATCTGACTGCGAGATGCAATTACACTTTTATATATGCATTACACATGGAGTCTAATTCTTGAAATTGGTATCGCACAAAACAATAATATAACTCGGAAATTCGAAATTTATAGAGAACAAACGTAAATATTCTAAATTCTCTTAGAACTTTGTAATAACGTATTAAACATATTAAAATAACATATTAAAATGCAACAATTTGCAATACTTTCTGTTCACGCGATACATAATGTAATCGACAATGCTGTGAAATGTATATTCGCAATTTATAATTTGCAATTTGTATAAAAAATAAACTTTTCAATTCGTATAAAATAAGAAAAATTCAGCGTAGCGTTTATTTAAAAAGTGATTGTTTTAATGGTAGCTTGTTAGTTCATCTCCGCATCAATAACATGAAAAGTGGAAATTTTGGGTTATGTCCACTATTGTATCGAGCGTACGATGATAATACTAGCATCGTTTGTTCCATCCGATGTGGATGTTCCATCCACAGAAAAATAGACAGAGGGAAACAGAATTCCCGTAGTCAGATTTCACCTAGACAATTAAGCTTCGATCGTGAATTTCAACGCAGACCCGTTTATTTCCTCCGTGGAACGATTCCGCCTGAAGTGGAATCAAGCTTTTTGTGCGAGATATGATAATTTCGTTGCCCCAGTTTTCCGGTAATATCGAGCGTTCTTTGATCCCTCTTAAATGTTCATGCAATCTCAGCGGTTAGACGCATCGGAGCAATTTTTTTGCCTCGGCATGAATTAAAAACGAGAAGAATATCGATTTAGGAATATATTAGCATCTTGAACATCTTGGCCGAAATTCGACAATCTTCTATTTCCTACGTGTATTATTTCTTCATTCTATTTCTTTAGAAATACAGTAATTTATTCAGAAATACAGCAATGTCTTGATCTAAGAAAAACCCTCGGGTCCGCGCTGTTTCTTAGATCCTGTAGTTCTACTATTTCAAGTCGTTTGGTGCTCAAATAAGTCATTCTATTGTTAAGAGTGTCCGAATGTTCATAATAGTCAATGCACAATATTAAATAGACTACAGTCCCCACTTCACCTTCCCCTTCTACGACCTCATTCCCCACGATTCCGCCACGACCCGGTCACGTGACGCGTTCCATCTCTGTCGTGCATGTGTCACGATGTCACGTGACTGATCCGGTACTGGCAGAAAGGGGGTAACTATTTCCGCTCAATTCGAGTCAATTCCCCTCGTCTGGCGACTGAGAGAGTCCTGAACACGACCACGATTACAACACCAATGACGACGGCAACGGCCACAACAATGACAACGGCAACAACCATAACAAGACCACGACCACAATAGGGACTACAGCAACAACCACAACAACAAGCATAACACTACTACGACCACGATAGACACATCGGCAACGATCATAACACTACCACGATCACAATAGGGCATAGGGACAACGGCAACGACCACAACAACAATGACAGCGACAACAATCATAACACGGCAACTACCACAACAACAATGACAGCGACAACAATAATAACACGGCAACTACCACAACAACAATAACATAGGGACTACGGCAACAGCCACAATAACAAGCATAACACTGCTACGACCTCGATAAAGACATCGGTAACGACCATAACGCGACCACGACCACAATAGGGCATAGGGACAACGGCAACGACCACAACAACAATGACAGCGACAACAACCATAACACGGCAACTACCACAACAACAATAACACGGCCACGAATACAATAGGGACAGCGGCAACGACAATATCCAATGACAATGACCTTGAAAGACCACAACAGTCACTTTCATAACGATCACAATAAACAACAACAGATTTGTGGTGGTAATGCAATATTGTTAAACCACGAGAAGTGGAGGACCGTGATCGTAGGAACGCTACAAGAAAAAGCACCTCCAGTGGATCGATGAACGAATGCAAGCGTTAAGGCAATCGAGCAAGAAGTTAATCAAGCTGTCGACTTCGCACGGCCACGGCCTGCCGCCCATGGCCAGGCGAGGTGGCGAGGGAGAAAGTGAATTCATTAATTTCGTTGCGTACACGCGAATAACCGAGTTCCGGCAACAAGTATGTAATAGACGTCACATTTTGACGCCCGCCACGCTGCGCCGCTGCCGAAGGTCGGCCTCGTTTCCTTTTTGCTGAGATCAGTTCGCCGATTAACTGGACGGTTACCACTTGCATACACGGTGGACCGAAATTTGTGACACGGACCTTGAAAGGAATGAACCTATGAAATGATACGATTGTTTTCTTGCAAAGTATCATTAAAAAAGTAGATTTGCAAATGGTACTGAAGTAGTGTTGGCCCTACTAGCCTCCTTTGTTAGTTTTGTGGGTAAACTTGTTGATGTGCTATCTCATCTTCGGTTTCGGTATGAACTTGAAATAAACAACATTTCCCTTTAAGTCCAACCTCTGCATTAGCTTTGGGGATCAAATGCAGACCTTCTTCTCTTTGTTCTCTTACGCCGCTTCTTCAACTGCTAGGTTACTAAGCGACGGGACCTACAATTTTTATTTTTAAGGTGGGTTCCGAACCATCTTGGGCACAAGGGTTTTTTTTTATTCAAATGCAGACCTAATCCAGACCCAATCCAAACCTAGTCCAAACCTAACTCAGCGTATGATGTTTCTACCGCACAAAGCGGTGTCCACTACCAAGGACACCCATGGGTTTTTGCGAATATCTCATAAACTAAGGTCGACCGCTAAGAACTTTACAGGGAAATGTTGTTCAGAATGGTGACCTTGAAAATGAACCTTGAACGGTCATTGAAATCGGATAGAAGGTAGCACATTGACTCGATGGATTTGCAAGTTTTTTGCGAGTATCTCGTCGATCCAAGCCGACCGCCAAAAACATTACAATGAAATGATGTTTAGAATGGCGACCTCAACAACATACTTCAAGGTCATTTAAATTTTTGTATATTCATTCGAGGAATAGTATAGAAATGATAGAATATACCTCTAAAATGTGCAATTCTTGTCTTACAAATACAAAAATAGACAAAAGTATGAAGTATGCGTATGTCCACCACTGTGTTTTACAAAAGATAGGGTATGTAACCGATTAAGCCAGAAAGCGCCGCAGTGAAAAGGTTAAACAGAAACTCATTTCATTATTTCGAGACGTAGTGTCGCTGTCCCACATTTGTATCGGAGAGTTTCGAACAGCTTTTATGGTGAAGCAGCTGGTCCGTCCCCCGTTTCACGAGCACAGCCCTCTTAGGGGGTTTAAGGAGTCGATGGGGTGAGTCGGGCCCCTATCCGATGGCCGGGGGATTAAAATGGAGCAGCGTGGTTGATGCGCATGCATTATGCAGTTAAACGTAAATACAACCCCCCGGACGGGTTCTGAACACCCGACGGAATTCATTCGCGCGCTCGTAACTATAAATGTAGCCGACGACACGCAGGACTTCCGACGGCCAAAAGGACGCAAAGGACGATGGGCCGCAATTGTGCGGAAAGTAGGCTCGTCAAAGCCGCGCGCGCGCCATATTTGGCCGGGATCGTCGATCTTCCTCCAGCTTGTCAAGTTTCTTCTAGCTCGTACTCAGCGACCCGTGGACGTTTTGCTATTTTTCTTGCCGTTTTATGGGCACAGATCGCCAGTTTAAAAATGGCGTGGCGGACGAGTTTCCAGAGGCGCGGCCTGACGACATCGGCTACACACTTTTCTAGAATTTTACTGGAACTTGAACAGGCACGTATCAACAGTTTTAATTAATTTTTACAAACAAGTTGTTTAACCTCTTAGCTAGATGTACACAGGATGGTAATTTAATTTTAATTATTGAAAGTAAGAAAAAATGACTAAATAGAATGCACATGGTTTTAAGGTCACTTCAAGGTCGTCGTGTGTAGGTCGTTGAACTCATCTTGAGATACACGCCTTAAAACCATGTACAGGAAAGTTTTTTAAAATGACACCAATTTTTGGGGCATTCTGTAGAGGTTCGACTGTACACAAAAATATTCAGAGGAAAAACTTGCCAGTTTATGGAAGAGTATCCGAGGTTCCCCCCATCAGAATTCACAAGGACGAACATAAACAATCAATGTTTCGTCTGGTTATAATCCTGTACAGCCATGAAATTTCAAATCGATACTCCGAGAATCTGGGTTCATCGAACCCACCCCCACGGAAGCTGCAGCACAAACAGTGAAGCTAGGAACCCCCAAAATATTCACCCTTGCAGAATCACGGGCACACGGTGGTATTACGGTGTGCTGTGTCCATGGGGATGAGCGAGAGAGAACCCCGGTGTCGCGGGACAAGAGACGAAACGAAGTCCCCTTTAGCGGAGGCGGATTATATATACAAGAGGACATTCATCGACGTAAGAGCGAAATTTCAGCTCCCCTGTTGCAATTGCGCCGACGATTCGCCCGCAAATTGGTTTATCGTGTTCCCAGTGACGCGATCGAATGGAAACAAAATGTCCGCCGCTTCAGGAAAAAGAGCTGCTCGAGTGGCTCCTATTGGCCGATCGATCAATCATTCGCGAGCCTGGCAATTGACAACGACTTGTAGACACGTGACGCTTGAAATAAGGAAAAACTTCATTCGCGATTATCACGTGAGCTGCGACTGATTAACGAGAAGGGTACCGGGAAATAAATTTAAATGGCGTCTTGAGAACAGCTTACATTGACCTACACTAACAGAAATAATGTTAGGTTCGCTTTAGGTTAAACGTGCCTTCCCAGATAGCACCCGATGTCTCATAGACGTCTGTTTTACGTCGTTTTTAGATCTGAACGTCTTACGTCCCAAAGAGACGTCTTTAAGACGTCTATTTGAAGACGTCGTTTTTACATCTGGAATAAGACGTCTTACAGACGTCTTTTCGGTGATGTTGTCTAAAAAGACGTCTGAAAGACGCCTAAATTACGTCTGAAAGACGTCTGAGGTCGTTTCTAAGACGTACTGTTTTGTAACACAAGACATTCAGGAGACTTTCGGGAGCCGTTCAGACGTCTTTAAGACGTCCGAATGTCTTGCGGAGGCATCTTACAGATGTCTTTGAGATGTCTCAATGCTATCTATAATACGTATGTATTATATTATTTCTGTAACAACAAAGCACTTTCTACAGTGTGCCTCGAAAATGTTGTGCTTCTTAGAAAGGGACGATTCCTAAGGTCATTTAACCTCATTCAATTCGCACTGTTCTAGAGTTTACAAAGATAGTCATACGTTATATTTATAGTCGCCAGATTAGTGTCCCCATTCTAACTTCCCCTTCTACCTTCTCGTCTGTGTCGAGCATGTGTTACAATGTCACATGACTAATCCGATACTTGCAGAGAGGGGATAACTTATTTCCCTCAATTCGAGCTCCCTCCCCTCATCTAGCAACTATGGTTATATCTGATCCATGGGAATGGTAAAGAGAAATTTGAAAAATTGAATAAATAAATTGTGTCAAACTGGAGTGGGTAACATGAATAAAAATTAGTTTATGAAGGCAGGAATAATAACAAAAGGTGAAGTAAAAACATTTTAGAAGTAAGTTATAACAAGAAAATTGTTATGAAAAATGAATAAAAATTAGTTGATGCTCCTTCCTCTCATCTGGTGATTATGGTTATATCTGATCTATGGGAATAGTAAAGAGAAATTTGAAATAAATAGATTGTGTCAAACGGGAGTGACTAAAATAAATAAAAATTAGTTCGAGCTGATGGGGATTGTAAAGAAAAAATCGAAAAATTTAACCCTTAGCACTCCAGTAGCGACTCTGAGAGGCGCCACTAAAAATTGCTGTACCATTATTTAAAATATTGTCTACCTTATAGATACGTTGGTATCTAATCGACTATTAAACATTTAAGTATTATATGAGGTATTATATCAATTTCATATTCACCAAATTTAAAAAATTATAGAGGATGGAAATATTTTAGGTCGGAAGAAATGTTTAATTTTCGAATTAAAATAGCTCAGAGTGCAAAGGTTAATAAATAAACTGTGTCAAACGGGAGTGAGTAAAATTAATAAAAATTAGTTTCTGACCCCTCCCCTCGTCGACTATGGTTATATTTGATCCATGGGAATTCTAAAGAGAAATTCGAAAAATTTAATAAATAAATTGTGTCAAACGGGAGTGGGTGAAATGATAAAAAATTAGTTTATGAAGGCAGGAATAATAACAAAAGATGAAGTGAAAACATTTTAGAGGTAAGTTATGACAAGAGGATTATGAATGCCGAGCAATAAACTCTGTCTAGCAGATAAGATTGTGTCTTGGTGACACAGGCGAGAATGCGATGTGACTCACGCTGTGTATTGATATTGTAGCACTGTAATCGAGCAGCATGTCACGCCGGGATAATTGTGGAGACTTGCGGAGAGTGAAAAATGAGCCGGCTCTTGTGACCAATGCAAAATGTGTTAACTAATCCGTGTCAAGAACGAGACGGCGGCGGATCGTCGGGGAAACGCGTTTAAGCAATCGTCTTACGGGATGTAATGCATTTCAGCCAGTTAAGATAATCAAGAAGAAACTGATCTCTGCAACCGGACGATTTCGAATGCACGACTTCGATTTGAACAAGTTTTTCGGGGGCAATGGGTAATAAATCATTTTAATTGTAGTGTCGTGTTCCACAAAATATAATAATTATTCTAGAAATAATAATCAAAATATGTTTATCTTTGTTTTTCATTTTGCCCATTCGAGGTCCAATTTATTTAGAAATGTAAAAATATTTTTTCTTAACACAATTGACAGGTGTTGTTCAGTTTGACCTTCATCTTCTGAGTTCAAGGTTATTTGAAGGACATGTTACAGTACATATTTGAATGTACTTATTTAACAATTTACTATTTAACAAAAAAGGTAGAAACCTGTATAACTTCCCAATATAATTTTTAAAAGTAATATTTAATCTCTACTCGCAAGTTTTTCATTTTGTTTATTCATGCACCGACTTGTTACAAAATATCGTTCCTCAAAATTACCTTCTCCGTGAGAAATATTTTACAATGAGTGAGACTTACTTTGCGAAAATATTCTCCGCAACTTCGTTAAGGAGTTATTAACAAAAGACACGTACCAATCAGAGCGTGGCTATGGCGGATGGGTTCCGGCTCGGCCAATGTCCACTCCGCGCTCAACGGGGCTTATCGTAGCCTCGCTCTGATTGGTCCGTGTTTTTCATTAATAACTGTTTAACGAAGCCGCGGAGAAGATTTTCGGAAAGGAAAAAATTACTTGAAATCACCTCAGGAATCCTTCAAGTACAACATTTTTCGGACACCCTGTATTGTTAAAAGGACACAACCATAATCGTTTATATTTCTGTAATTCCAGAACATCTTCACCTAACGTCTTCGATGCGCGATAGGAACCCGTTAACTGCCACCTGATAAGATCTAATTAAGATTAAAGTCGACAATCGGCGTCCTCTCCTTATAAGGCTCCAAAGCCGAATGAAAGTGTTAGCTCTCAAGACTCGAAATAAATGGCGGCATTCCTCGTGAAAAAGTTTCCTGGAGCAATGGCTCGGGGCGTAAAGTAATTTCGTAATTACATTTGCCCCGTTCTTTATTTATATGACCGTGGTCGGTCTTGGCGTACGTGCCAGCGTGTTTCCCCGTTGTAAACGGTTCGCAAATGAACCCCATGGAATTCCACGTTCCAGGCCGCAGTAGGATAACGCGTTATCTGGAAACAGCAATTACACTTGCGGAAACTGATACTCCGATTTCTCTCTTTCCGATATCGATTGGCGCACTCGGATATTCAGTGTTAAACGGTGTTCAATTTAACCGACGATCGAAACTATTTGCCGATGAATTAGGTCATCAGTTGGCATCTCCAAAGAGGTTGGCAACACTGCCGATGAGGTAGAGGCACAGCCTACTCTAGTACTAGCCGCGCTGAAGGTAAAAGTGGCAACACTGCGAGAGTCCGGCTGTATATATATATATACAGGGTGTTTCATTTATCTTTGAACGGAAATATCTCGTAACGCACTGAAGTTACAAAAAAAATTTATTTACAAAAATTGTTCGGTATGAAGGGAATAATCATATGGTGTCATTTTTTCGGGACTATGATGGTGGAGAGGGGGGATTTCAAAAACAAAGTAAGTTTTTTAAATGGAACCATATATTCTTTTTGTCATACCACGATAGCATTTTCCGAGACGAATTCAACGATATATCACATTATGTTATTTACTGTTACAAAACATTAGAAATTACAGGGTGTTTCACGCAAATTGTTTCAGGCCATAACTCCGTTATTAATGCATTTACGAAAAAATATCAAAAGAGAAAGGTAAATGGTTCGGAGAGCGCTACATTCGTAGGCCCTTAGATTTTTTCAGGTATAACTGTGCATGTGCAATTAACAATTGCAACATTTCTTTAAATAGATTCTCTGTACAGTCTACGTAAAAAATTATTAGGGTACCGGCAAAAAAATTATTTGTTCTCGAGGTATTTTCAAAACATATTTTTTTGCCCTGTATATCAATATACCTAACTTAAAACTTGTAAAAAAAAGAGTAAAGTATGGTAAGGAAGTTTACAACAATTACAAAATTATCCTTTAAGACGATTTTATAATATATGACCTGCACAACTTTTCCTTTCAGAGTAACTAATTATCCAACCTCTTTCGAACTTAACCTCTTTGACTTCGTGACAATAATTTCGTCTATTTCAGGTTTCTATTAACTTATATATCTCTTCATTAATTTTCAAATGTTGCATTTTAATTCAAAGATGATTTTATATTACTTCATACTTATATTTTCTTAAAACCACTGTAAATATTTCAAATGTTATGTATCACAACATCAAACTATTCCGAGAGTCCACAAAATGTATGCCGCATTTGTAAATATTCGTATACTTTAATATCACTTCCATTTATCATAGTTATAATATTTATATATTGCTTATACATAATTAATAAAGTATTGTGTATTTTGACATTATTTTCTATGAAGGAAAGCGTTAATTATAATCCCAAACACAAGACTCCCATTATTGAAAATAGGACTCCCGATCGGCACACAAGCGGTGTTGCTACGTTATTAGTAATTGGTTAAGATTAGATTGCGAATTTTATGCATTTATGACAAAAATAGGGACGTACAATTTAAAGCTGTGAATATATTAATAAGATTTAAGGACATCGGTGTATTAGTTTTAACTGTATCAGATAATTAGAACAAGAAAAAAATTTCTAGGTGGCCCCTGTGTGACGCTACCAGCATAGTACAGAATTATTTTCAGCGATTCCAATCAGCGTTAGATATGTTGTCAAGATCTTAATTCTGAACAACATTTCCCTTTGAAGTTTTTGGCGGTCGGCTTTAGTTTATGAGATATTCGCAAAAAGTTCAATGACCTTGAAACATGTTGTCAAGGTCAATTCAAGGACAAGTGAAGTTTTTTGCAATTATCTCGTAAACTAAATCCGACCGCCAAAAGCTTTAAAGGGAAATGTTGTTCAGAATGGTGGCCTTGATAACATATTTCAAGGTCATTGAAATCGGAGAAGAGGTATTTCCTAATGAGCAATAATTCAACACACCCTCGTCTTTCGACGTTACGTGCATACTAGAAAATTATTTTGGACGTGCTCGATTTTCTGCCTTAATTAGAATGTTCATGGGAAGTGTTGGTATAAGATCGGTATAAGGTTGGTATAACGCGGCCATTAAGGGTAGAAATATTGGCAATTTGCAGAATTCGTGGCGCGACGCGCGCCTCGCATTCCTCGTGTTCGCCCACTTTCTTAAAATAGCCGCGAGACAGCTCGTCGAGGAAATCTTAAACGTTGCACCGTATTTTCGTCAACGGAAAATGAATTTTCCCTTCCGAATACATGAGTCGGTTTGATGTTAATTCCTTTCAGCACCCAATTGAATTAATTCGCGAGCTCGCTGCGAGGAACTGCGACAGATCCTCACCGAGGTTAACTAGGAGCAACTTTTTCCTGTGAAACTTTTGACATGTCGACCTATTGCATTTAGCACGAAACATGTTACCAAATATGAAAACAGTAAAATTGTATGTTAACACTAAACCTACCACGAGGGATCAAATGACCCATTTTAGATTTTTTATTTGACAATTATTGAAATTGTAAAGGTGTTTTCATGGGAATTTATTGAATATATTTTTTACTCCAGTATATATTAAAGTAAAAATCGCATATAATATAGATAAATTTAATCTTGTTATTTTTATAATACTATATACATCAGTCACTTTTGATGGTCGGTAGATTTAGTGTTAAATCGATGCCCATTTCCGGAAATCAGTAAATTACAGATACATTCCTAACATTATTTTGAGTAAATTATGGCTAGTAAAAATTCTAACAATATTGCTACGACATTATATTATTTTAATATATATACAGACTGGTTTACAATTTAGTCCCTACGATTTTTATGGCACTTTCAATATTCTGACAAAAGATGATTCCAACAAAAGTTAACCAGTTTTCAATGGTCTATAAATTGGGCCATTAGAAATTCGAAAGAAGTTTCATTTCACTCAGAAATCATTAAGTTAATTTAATGACCTACAATACCGTGACCTTGAATTAAAAAATTGGTATTAAATAGCAACTGTTCATTTGTTCAAAGAAAATTGAATGTTTCTTAATGATGAGCAAAAAGATTGTTGATAAAGATACTTAAAAATTTCTGTGACCACTTTCCTGTAGCAATACGCGTGGTTCCTATTGTTCCCAAAGGACAGATCCACAATCAGCGAGCAGCTCATTAATTTCAATTATCCCTAATCGTAAAATATTTATGTTCAACTATTTTACGCCGTCCCTGGCCGCGAGTTTAATTATTTCAGAAAACCGGAACCGGCTTTAACTGATATAAACTTACTTCAGAAAGCCAGTTACCAGGGCGGTCATGTTGAGCAAACTTTACGACGTTAGATTGGCCCGTTACACCCCGGTTATTTGCCTCCGCCACCATGGAGCATCAACTTATCTGGTTACATTTGTCGCTTGCTGCGTAACCGGAAATACGTTCGGCTTGCTCTTGGTTTAAATCCGCCGCGGAAGGTTTAAACCGATTATACTTCCGAACTACAACCTACCGAACAAACAATATTTCCCACTAAACAAGATAATCCTGGCTTAGGAAAAATACGAACAAATAGCAATTTACTATATCGCGTGAAATAACGTTCTATGGCGACGCCTGTGAAAGATTGAAAAAAGCACAGACTGCTGCCGAATAATGAAAATTACGCCTTGTACGCGTAAAAATAGGACTCTTGAGGGAGATGGCGGTCTAGATTGATCTTTTATCTAGCGCTTTTGACTACTGAAAAAGCCCATAAACACGATATAATTTCAACTGTATTTCAAGTGGTTTAATTGACGATGAAAGTTTCGGGCGCAAGGAAGGACAGCGCGATCCGTGTTTACATGCTGTCCTTTTTTGTGTTCGGCTTCCTTTATACTTTCGGCGCGGTCAGCGCGGTAGACGCAGTCATAAAAAAATGTCCCTACACGGTAGTTCTCCGTGCAGAACACAGCCGTTTGCAAAATAACGCGACTTTACTGTATATCGTCTAACAGACGCCGGAAATGTTGCTGCAACCAAAAACACGCTATATTCCAAATTGATTTCTTCTTCGTATTTCCGAATATACTCACAATTTGTCATTTTTGGGCGACGGTTGATCCGTCACAGTTTTATTGTGGGCAGCCTTGGGATTTATTCATTTCTTTAATCTTTCCATTTTCCAAGGAGGACGCCAGGGGTAGTGCTGATGTAGTATAAGGAAACCCTTTTGGGTTTCTTCAGAATGGGCCTTCCTACTTCAGATATTTTCATTTTTTGTTGACGTATCTAGTAGTCTAGATCATAGCATCTACGTACAAGACATCTCTGTAGGTTCAGCCCCATGTAGGGTATCAACTTTTCTCCTTTATTCCCCAATTTTTACCGCGGAAATACAACATTAATATGTATATTATTTATGATATATCATAAAAATAACCGTAAAAGTGGAAATCAGAAGAGTAAGTTAGTGGGTCCAGTTGGCTGTTCGTATTATAGTAACGTTGGCCCTTCGTTGGCCCTTCAATACCCCACCGAAGGCCCAACAAAATGCCAACCATAAATGCTACTAGGGTACGTACAAGACATCTCTGTATGTTCAGCGGTAGGGCATCAGCTTTTCTCCTTTTTCCCCCAACTTTTACCGTGAAAATACATTGTTAATATGTATATTATTTAAGATATACCATAAAAATAACCGTAAAAGAGGAAATCAGAATAGTATGTTAGTGGGCCCAGTTGTGGCTGTGCGTATTATAGTAACGTTGGCCCTACGTTGGGTATGATCGTTGGTCCAACTGCATAAAGAGACGATATTTCTGACGGTTGCCCAACCAATACCCTAACGAAGGCCCAACAAAATGCCAACCATAAATGCTACTAGGGCCATCTTTGCATTAGACAAGAACAGGAGTGGAGTAGTTCCGGAGATGCAAGTCACTGGAGTAATGTGGGCAGCGGGTCACAGGATTTGCATTATCTCCGGAGAAGAGGGAGGCGAAAGAAGTTCTTGCAAGGGTCCTGGACGGTGGGATTTTAGTGGGTATGGCACGGCCCTTTATCCGGAAACCGTGTCGAGCCCCACACTACCCCCAACTTCCATCTGAGGGGGGTGTACGTAATTGCATTTCCCCACCGCCATGAAACAAAACCAAAAATGGTCATCTTTGCATTATCGAGAAATGAGAAGGCGCATCCCGCACCCTTGCAATCCTGGAAATCCTGGACTACCCCGTCAATGGGTGAAATTGATTTGCAAAATGATGCATTCGTCTTGCAAAAGGTTGAGTTTGGGGGTAGTACGTAAATTTAATAATTAATAATTAATTACGTTAATTTAATAATAATTATAATGTCAAGCCAGTTTCGAGGTAGGGCTGAAAAGGGTTAAGTCTGCCTGAAAACAGCAGGTAATTCCATTTACTTACATGGACGCGTGTCGGTGGGTACGCGATGATGGTTGCACGCTCGCAGTTGGCCACCGCAATTGAACTGTCCACGCATAACCGACCGAGCAGATACATCGCGCGCAATTACCGTCCGCCAAATTGAATCACGCGCCATCGTCGGATAGAACTCACATTTCACCCTTATCGGTACGCGAGGTTGGTTCATTATTTATCTTTCCTAACGAGATTGTCTGTTTTTTTTCTCCGGACCCGCCGAGGCAGGATACCGAGGAGGAAGGGAGCGAAAACGAAACAAATAAAAAGCCGGGGAAGCACAAAACCGGAAGAGAAATTCCGGCTTGGTTTCAGCTTCAGATTCAACGGCGTAAGGAGCAAATAATTTTAATTACAGCCAACCAGCGTGAGCGTTCCTAATTGCATCGCGGATCCTCGAGGATCCTTTCATGTTTGCGAGTGGGCAGCGAATAATTAAAAAGAATAACGGTCCATCTATTCTGACGGGGAAAGCACGTGATACTGGGCCATAGACCTATCTTCTTGGCGCACGCCTCTGTCTGCGAATCAACGAATCTTCACTCGTCCACAGAAAATTGTAATTAAACGTAATATTGTTCGCACTAATTCTTTTCATGATAATAATAATAATCGTTATAACGTCATTACCGCTCGCAACACAAGGAAGAGAAGAATAGCGAAAATAAATAAAATGGAAATAATATGTAATTACTACACTGCGGATCTTTATGCAAAATAAAAACTTTCTACCTGAACTGCAACAAGCTGGGGTAAAATAAATATTTAATTTCTTGTTGTATATGTTTAATAGGTTGAAAATAACATAGCAGCATATTTAAATTCTTCAAATTTTTTACTGTCAGAAATTAAACCTACCCATTTTTATCATAAATGCATAAAATCCGCTGTCCAATAACACTGGCTATTTGTTTAAAGTTGAAAAATGTGTTTTTTTCCAAAATCATGTTTCTCAAATACTGTGCGTCTAGGGGGAAAATTAAGGGCAGATTCGGAATCAGCACAAAAAACTCTATAAGAATCACCAAACAATAATTGTTGAACAAATTTGGTGTTGGACAGTGTAATCATTCTTACAATTTGTTCTACATCAGAAATAACTGTAAAAATTTCAATGCAATTTTAAGAATACACGAAAACATGATTTGACAATTAAATAATTTTATACAATCTAATAAGAAGTAATTAGACAACTATTTTTAATTACAGCTTATTTGAAATGGTCTCCCTTGTTACCCTGCTCTCCTATAAAATATTACTGAATAATAAAATCTGAAAAGTAATTGAAAGTAAGTAGTTGAAACTCTTACTTCTAAAGATTAAACCCTGGATTGCGAATGTAAGTCTAGCAGCAATTGCAAAGCACTACGAAAGGATTTGTCCCAGTTCGCTCTCGCGATGATTGACCAGAGTTCTTCATTTCTATGAAACAACTGATTGCTATACTCTACTGGATCGTTTCCAAGATTTAGAAAATGCGACGAG
The DNA here is from genome assembly GCA_028455795.1 of Lasioglossum marginatum. Taxonomy (NCBI): domain Eukaryota; kingdom Metazoa; phylum Arthropoda; class Insecta; order Hymenoptera; family Halictidae; genus Lasioglossum; species Lasioglossum marginatum. The sequence goes on from CM052249.1 coordinate 4,515,973, forward strand.
TTGGATATGAGCTTTCTTCCTCCACCAAAAATATTCTTTCGTTTAGTAGAAACTAGCATGCGATTTACTTAGATGTCTTAATGGAATTAAGATTAGACTCGTAATGTGAATGCTAAGACCTCTACAAGTCTGTCATTATTGAAATAAAAATATATTTTAAACTAATGATTTTTTTGCCATAAGTGACTCAAGGAATGTGGGGAATAACGAATAGCATCGAGTGGCGCATTAAAAAATATACGGTTTCATTAAAAAAACAAAGTTAACCTTCGTATGACCTCTACACGTCATATCAAAATCTTTTAAACTAATGATTTTTTGCCATAAGTGATTCGGTACTTTTATATACATATATGATCAAATAGGTACTTACGGGTAGTAACATTCTCTATGGCATATAGAAAAAATGTATAACAAAACGATAAATTACTGCTTAAATTTTAATACTAAAAATAAGCGTATAATTTCACTCGATGCAGTCTAACGATTTGATAGTTCAGTTTCACGTCTCTGAAGGTACTAAATGAATTTCTTCTGTGACTCTTAGAAGAAATAAACATTTTTGAGTTGGAGGTGTGGGTTATCTCTGCGTGTGTTTACATAACGTTTTCCCGCCTAGAATGCTCATTCAGTCCACTACCGCACTGTGTTACAAAAACTTTAAAAAATTACGGCAGGCGATTTAGCACTTGTTAGCAGCTGATTTTTGTCAGAATCTCTTCTGTATAGTTTGAACTTAATGCAAAAAATAATTTCCAGACCGTTCTCAGCCGACTTTGCTAGTTCTGGTCTATTAAAGTAAACTAAACGACATAGAAAACTGGTACTTAAACAATGTCTAAAAATTATTGTAAAGGACTTTACTAACGAACTTTGTGAACAGTAATGTAAACATTTACTTATATTAATATAGAAAATCGTGCATAGAAGCTTAAAGATTCTTATTTATTGCTCTGACACAATTTTCTTTGTGTCGTAATATAAACGTACGATTTCGCCGTATTACGGTTCGAAGTTTTCACGTATTGATTTCTATGCTTACATCGCTGTTAAATGAATTATTATGGGTATAATTAGGGTCAGTAAACATTCCCAAAGAAGTATATATGAATGTTATATCTATTTTCTGACATGACTTTTTTCCACCTAAAATGGCCATTCGTTCCACTGTGGGTCGGCGCGGTAGACGCAGTCATAAATCAAAACTAGTATCCGGGTACGATCACTGTCCGTGCAAAACACGGCTGTTGGACAGTACAGGGGCGTTTACTGTATTCCTTTTAAACAATTTACGACTAGCCTGGAGTTGCTTATCAATCACAAAGCATCATTAAGTCGAGCCACAGTATTCCAACCGTGGAACAATACTCCTAAATAAGGGATCAGTCCGTTGATTACGGAAGAATGGCGGAGTTTACGGACGAAGTGTCTCGCTAAATCAACTGGGATGATGAAAACAGCGATAATAAACGTCGGGGAACGGGTCGGACGAGGCAAACGAGGAAGACGCGAAAGATTGAAAAATACCGGGAATATATATGATGGGGAAACCGAGGGGGAGGGGGGGAGGGAGCAGAAAAAACGGAGGAAATAGTGAAAGGTACCTAGGTAGAAGGGAGGGAGGAAATGGCGGTAGCACGTGCCCCGACGAGCGACGCGACCGGTCGAAATCGGTTCGACGATTCCGGACAGGAAACGGGCCCGGCTTCACGGTCGATGGTCAGATCGTATCGATGAAAATTGCAATGGCCTCGCCGCGGTGAAACGTTCCAATTTCGCGAGAGAACGACATGCTGCGCGCACATGCACACCGACGCGACGCAACGCGACGGCGTACACGGGGAATCGAAACACGTTCGATTCCCGTCCATTCTTCCCCATTTCGCATATCGCAATGGATACACGTAATACAGAAGAGGAATATTTACGGCCGGAGTAAACTGTTATCGCGAGCCGGTCCCCGTGTATGCGGTAATTATTAGACTGTCGGCTTTTAGACGACCAAAAAATTGCCAGAGGTCGTTGCAAGATCGTTTCGTATTTATACACCCCGTAGCAATATTATAAGACACTAACACCGTACACGTTGCAAAAAGGAATTTCTTTTTCTTGTGTACTAAGGTGAAATGCCTCAAGCCTGGACAGCATTTTTTGCTACCTTTAATTTTATCAGTTTAGATAAACGAAAATGATTTTTTAAGAGTTTTAACATAAAATTCAGATTTTGCAAAGTAATTTAAAATCACACCATCTTATTGTTTAGATTAATGTTTTAATTGTATTAACAAGAATAATTCTAACCTATCGTTGGACATATTAAATCCAACCTAAGCTAGTACCTGAACAAAAGTAAAGCCTATACCGGGACAAATTGAATTTACATATAATTACTATATCTATAACATCGAACTTTATTAATTCTTTAATTTCATTTTCATTAGTTGTTTTAGATCTTATTTCTATGGATTTATCATTGATTTTTAACTTAATATCTTTAATTTGTTGTGTAATTGTCTTTTTCCTTTCGTGTAAATTTTATTGATTTCTTGTTCTTTTTCAATTTTGTTTCTCTCTTTTTACAAGTTAATAGAAGACTAATTATACGTACATTTAGTTAAATAATTTGCCATTTACGTGTAAAAACAACGAGATGATTTTAGTCGCAAACACGTGTCCGGCTTAAGGCGTATGCACATCGAGTATAAGCTTATAGTTGGACAGCTACTGCCATCGCGTCCCAGTATGGAGTACTTATATTTCAAAGCACACACACACACAGTTCTAAACTTGGATATCTAATATTTGAATTAATAATTATTATTTACGTTACGTCTAATTGCCAATTTATTTTAAAATATCAATATTATTATGCATTATAATTATTTCTTTGCCTAAGGGCTTAAATTATATATATTTTTTTCTAAAAAAGGAAAGAGTAGAGAGAAAGATAGGAGATAGATAGCTCAAAGCAAAATGTATGAGTAGGTCCGGAGATGTGTGGAAGGACGAGAGAGTTTAATTAAAATTGTAAACCGAGTCCCCTTTTTATATGGGGATATACAGTGACTCCCACTAATATTCGGACGCTCTAAAAATGACGATAACTTTTTTAATACTATACAATACGATTTGAACTTTTTTGGGAAGCTAGAGCAATTAGATTACTACAGGATGTGAAAAGAAATTTTTTCAAAAATTGCAATTGTTCGGAATTGTAGAAAAAATACTAAAAGTTGCATTTTACAATTTCTTATATGGGCCTATATCGAAAATTTAAAAAATATGTTTTGTAGATCTGTGTGAATTAAACATATTCTAAAAATTTCGTCAAAATCGGTCGACGTTGCAATGAGCTACAAACGTTTAAAGATGGTAAGAATTGCAGATTTTCACGATTTTCGGCCTATAACTGCAGTAAATCTAAGGATTCTTACATCTTTCAATGTCTGCCGTTCTTTCCCGCATCAACCGATTTTGACGAAACAATGCATATAATTGACACAGATCTACAAAACTAATTTTTTTAATTTTCAATATAGGCCCACATAAAAAAGTTGTAAAATGCAATTTTTAGTATTTTCTCTGCAATTCCGACAACTTGCAATGTTTTTCAAAAAGTTTAATCACATTGTGCAGCAAACCAATTGTTTTAACTTCCAAAAAAATTTCAAATCGTATAGTCCAATATTAAAAATGTTGTTGTCTTTTTAAAAGTGTCCGAATATTAGTGGGAGCCACTTTATATTCTATTCTATATCTTTTTTCTAATAAAAGTTCAAACTATAAATGCACATGATTCCAATGAAAATAGACTATTTTGTATACTGTTATCAGATAAACTTTGGAATTTATTTATTAAATTTCAATTGATGTCTTAATCAAATAATATTTATTCCTACTTGTAGCTAAGGCTTCAGAATATATAAAATAATTATTTAATCTCTTAATAATTGGTTTTATTACAAAAATTCAATTGTCCAGATTTAGGCATCACTTTCGGCTTGTCCACACTTAGGGCATTTCACCTTATGTGTTACAGTCTTACAAATTGCGTTATCAAATTGTTTTTATATACAGCTAGATTTTATTTATTATCTTAATCATATACATCCGTGACAATACTACAAGTAGCGGATGTTTATGCTGTTTCCAATTTTTGTAAACAAATTTGAAGAAAGTGCAATGAAACAAAATCCTATTTTTAATCGGAACACTCTTTGTAGATCCAAAACAAATAAAAATAGTACTGAATTCTATCAAATTTTATATTTTAGCACTTTTGAAAATTTCCATAAGCCGTAAGACTATAAGACACTAAAAAACAATTTGTTTTTTTTTTTGTACTGTGCTTGAGAAGACATTTCTCAACGCCATATTGTGACTAATAGAAGCTAGATCGGAATAGCCGATTACAATGAATTTAAGGAAACAAATTGTTTTTGCATAAAGCAAACGAAAATTGTTGGTGAAAATACTCCGGGATTCGATCAGGTATAGCAAATTTTTCGGTTTATTAATGTCAAGTACATACATAGTGCGTTGTTACATGTAAACAAATGAGGAATACATCATCGTAATTATTCATATTTCCAATGTTTAAACAATTTCAAAGGAATAATAAAGGTAAGCATAATGATCAAACTGGTCGTATATAATAAAATATCAAGCCTATAAAAATATTAGATAACTAAATAAAATGTATATAGAATAAAATATTAAATACAAAATCGTAAGGGGTATTTGATTTGCTTTGCCATGCTCTCTCTCTCTCTCTCTCTATATATATATACATATATATATATATATATATATATATCTTTTGTGCCATTAGTAATATTAAGGGGACATTACATTTTCTCGGATCGGAAAAATCGACTGTTTAGAAAGTATCATATTTCAATAATATTCTCTGAAAATTTCAGAGGAAAATTCGAAATACTTTCGAAGTTATCGACGACTATAGCAGGCATTAGCTGTGATTGACGAGTATACTCGTCATGGAGAAACATAAAATATATTCGTAAATTTCAATATGGTTAGGATATTTGGAGGTCAAGACGAAATAAAACGAACAACTAAAAAGTATAAATAATTTGAGATAGTTTCATGAATCCCTATAAAAAATCATTTACAAAATTATATAAAAATTTTTTCTTGTATTTAGAGACTTTTAAGATATATGTCAAACAAAATTACGGACTCAAAAAATGTTTTTTCATTACTTTCTATCAGTCGCATAAAAATTATTCAAATTTTCGACCGAGAAAGTGTAATGTCCCCTAACAGTTATCGCTTATTGCCCTTTTTTATTGTCTCAAGTTGACAATGCGTTCCCTCCTTCATGCTTGTGACGGAAATGGCGAAACAAAGTAGATGGCGCTATCCTCGCTCTCTCGCTTGGAATGGGTGTACAACTTTATAGGTTTGTGTATATTTTTCTAATCTGATACGCAAGTAGAATAAATGTTCAACATATATATCTATACACATATAAGATAATATACTCGAATATAATATGATAAGAGGGCAATTAATTAATACGATTCCTCCAATTACCAATTAAGACAATTTGCTCCTTGCAATACGTAGTTCGTGTTCATCCTTTTACGTAGATGTTAAGCCGACCGAAGAATCGTCTAATTATTGGTTTTTAGGCACCACTGGCAAACAAACCTATTACCCATGGTGACCGAAAACGTTCAAGCAGACACTGTAGGACATCCTAAAATAAGTATTGACTTAACCTTTCACGGTTAAACTAACGATACTTCCGCTCCGCCTCTCGATTCTCGTTCAAAAATATGTACATGATCTTGATACATCGTCCTTCATAGAATATTTACACCGGATCTCTCGTTCGGGATAGTCTCATTGAACAGGAACGCGATCGGGAAGACTCAGTGCGGTATAGAGTCGTCGTCCAGGTCACTAAGTTCTTCACTTTTAACCACATAGCTCAATTGCATTGTATCCGGCCACTGTTGAACATTCGATTGCGTCGCCTCCGTCTGCGTGTTGACGGTGGCTGATGAATTTACGCGGTCGTAGTAGCCCGTGTCAGCCTTGAAAAGTATGTCGCTAATCGAGTGTTGAACAGCGCTCCGCGTGCAGGCAGAGTAAGTTCTCGATTTATTTGCGACATACATGCCGAAACATTGGCACTCGTCTTGTGCGACGGTATGACACGAATCCAACGGGGTGCTAACCGGAGGCACCGGACTATGATGGACTTCCGGAGTTGAGCTGTGGATTATGTTCACGTTCACATATTTCGGCGCTTTTGAGCTTTTCTTAATTTGTTTCAGCTCTACCCTTTTTGTTGGAGTCGTGAGGTTGTACGTTTCATCGTTAGTTGTGTTCAGTTTTACAATCTTCGCGCCTTTTAGCGTTCGTCCGATGTCTTCCGTCACTCTCCTCTTCCGTTTAGTGCCGAAACTATTTCTCGTCCATCTCGCGGTTTGTGTGGTCTCGCCTATCGGTGTCGCAAGAATATTCGTCTCACTTTCTTTGTTCAGCGCCCCATTTGTAGCTGGTTTCGCGTATCTCTGGATCATTCTTGTCATCCTTCTCGGCCGAAGCATAGGCTATGAATATAGTATACTAGTTAAAGTTAGTTTACCAGTTTCGAGTATTTCGATCGCAAAGGGTCTAGCACACTAAGAATGGTCCAGCGACCCCACCCACAATTTTTATTGATATTATGTGGGAAAACAATGGTTTTAGGTTGAAGATAAAAAAAACGAAAATACTCGAACTTACCTCCTTCATACCATATATTTTTTTCACAATTGTGATCAAATTATTAAGGGTAGAAAAAAATCATTTAATTTCTTAGGGGTGGGAATTGCAAGCAACCCTTCGAGTGACCACTTCCAAAAAATTCAATTTTTTCCGTGAAAAAAATATATGATATGGAGGAGGTAAGTTCGAGTATTTTCGTTCTTTTTTTATTTGAATATTTTAATTAACAACCGAGAAAAAAAATTATACAGTCAAGGGTATTTACCCTCATATCATCCTTATATGAAGGATTAGCGACTTAAAATTTTAGGGGGATATCTTTCAACCTAAAACCATTGTTTTCCCACACAATATCAATAAAAATTGTGGGTGGGGCCGCTGGATCATTCTTAGTCTGCTAGACCCTTTGTCCAATCTTGCATTGTGACTTTCTCATTTTATTAGTTATTCGTCAACCAATTCATAACTCTACTATAGACGAAGAAATTCTTTTAGTTGTATTCTATGGAACGATATTTTAGTATTAGGGGTCTTTCAGACGTCTGAATGTCTTGCGGCAAGCGTCTTACAGCTGTCTTTGAGGTGTCTCTGTGCTATCTGGGTATGTAGGTGGCAGAAAATCATTGATAAGGATGGTGACTATTTCACTGATTTACTACTTTAATTTTATGAAGAAAATACGACATTACTTTCCGGTCGCCCTAATATTTGCCAAATAAATTATTAAGCATTCATCAAAAAGTTTAACAATTGTCATTCGGTATTATTCTGATTGTCGAATATGTAAGATCGAATATGTAAAATCATGTTAATGCTAAACGGACACGACCCTTTTACCTATTAATGAATCATGACTGCAGATGTTTATGCAATGTTTATAGAGGAATTTTTAGAAAGTGGAAAGAAATAAAATCCTATTTTTAATGAGAACAACCTTTGCAGACCCAAAACAAGTAAAAATCGTACTGAATTCTATCGAATTTTATATTCTGGCATTTTTTGAAAATTTCCATGTGAGCCATAAATGCATAAAGATCCGCAGTCTAATCATGAGACTATAATGTGTAATCTAACGAACGACGAGATGATGTTTTACAAATTTGCAAATTTTGCACATACTTACCACAGAGGTCATAGTTTTTGGTTTCAACAGTGAGACAATTGTGTTCTCGAGAAAGGCTAATTCACCATAAAGAGACCAATTAGATATAACATCCTCGCCTTAAAGAAATTATAATAAATGTTACAGACCTACAATAACTCTGGATCATTTGAAATAATTAATGTCCACTTTATGATCACTTGTTTGACTCTCATCCGTCCCTCATTTCACGAACTGAGTCTCTCGGTGTCAAATTGAAATAACAACGTAAACAATTATTTTTCGATGTTTTTTTATTCAAATCGATGAGTTAACATTTACATCTTAGGTTTTTCGGCTCATTAAAAGAATAAAAGATACGCAGTTTTGGAAAAATTTACCTACGAATAACAGAACAGTATAATTTATTTCGGGAAAACTGTGTCAAATTGACACGAGGGGCGGATGAGGGTTAATGAAAACTGAGTGATTTTTTAGTCACGGAAGTTGTGTACATTTTTTTACGTCAATTGTAATTGTATATGTGATTGTAGTGACGCGTTCTACGAATTTCAATTTTACTAGAATTAATGTTGGTTTACTATGAACAGCTAAGAATAGTGAATTTTTGTAATAGTTTTGCCGCATATGGTATTTTTCAGAGAATTCGGGTAAATGGAGTGGTATTTAGCATTGTTTGCATAGCCAGGCTGTTTATTTGCGAATTTTGTGTGCGAAACGCGCATGGCTGGCTACAAACTATCATTAAGTTGTATACAAACATAACTCCGTGAAGCGAGAACATGTACACCTGCAAAATATACGCAGCGGACATTTTGAAATCTGATAGTCTAGACCAGCGGTCGGCAAACTGCGGCACTTCCACGAATTACGTGTTTAAAATAAATGTATTTTATTTTAAATTTTATTTTATTTATCTTGAATTCGTCTGTATTCTATAAATTGTAAAAAGCTCAACTGTTGTATGAGAAAACAGGTTCAATTCAATGTGCACAATGTAAGAAAGATTACATATTGGGTTGGCAAAAAGGTAATTTCGGTATTTTAAGGTGAAATAAAACCCAATTTTGTGGGAAAATTTTGAAGTTTCATGAGCGCACAATTATCAAGCTACCAGAAAGATGGCAAAAGATCATCGAGCAAAATAGAAAATATCCTATTCATTAAAGTTCATTGCTTGAATAGAAAAATTGGCTTTTTTATTTATTATACAAAATTACTTTCTTGCCAGCCCAATAGAATAAAAATGATCTGGGTTGAAAGAAATGTCTTGATTTTGAAATTAAAATTACTTCGAGTTCAAAGGGCTAACAGTATTTTAATATGAACAATTTTAATGTGCACTTAATACAATTTTAATTATTAACCCTTAGCTGATAGGCACCACTAAAAATTGCTGTACCATTATTCAAAATATTAAATAAACAATTTAATGATATCGGCGCTACAGGTTCGATCAATTGTTACTCACAAAGCAATTTTGCAATTTAAATTGTTCTTAACGTTTCAATCCCAATGTGGATCATTTTCAAGAGAAATTTTTGTAAAAAACTGTAAGTTATAATATTCGTTCAACAATCCGGATAATACCAATAAAACTTTAACATACTTGCTAAGTGTAAACGGATTATATATATTTAATGATGGAGCTTTTGAGAAAGCTAGTTAACATTATGCCGGTGGACGTTAAACTGAAACCATGTGGCCGTTAAGGAAGAACCAAAACGTCAGAACAAAGAAGCGACGTATATTGAACGTTAACCAATCAGAACACAGTGATCAATGAGTTCCCAAATCAATATTTGGCGGCAATTATGAATCATGCCCGTTACTGTTATTAAAATCAGCAATTATGAATCATGCCCGTTATTAAAATCAGATAAAGATAATACGACTGTCCTCGTAGACAAAGAATTTTACATTTCAGAAGTCACAAATATGTTGAATGATAAAAACACTTATACAGTTAGTAAGTTTCAATATACCAGCACGTTTGAAAGGGAAGCTAATTCCATCATTACCAAATTGGTAAAAAAAACGTTGAGAACTATTTAAATTGCAAAATTGCTTTGTGAGTAACAATTGGTCGAACCTGTAGCGCCGATATCATTAAATTGTTTATTTGCACTATTTACGATCGACATAATTGAAAATTTATTTGCATTATTAATTATTGTTTGCATTATTAAATGTGTCAGTGTCTAATCAATTAATAAACATTTAGATATTGTATGAGGTATTATACCAATTTCGTATCCATAAAATTTGAAAAATCGTAGGGAATGGAAATATTGTAGGTCGGAAGAAATGTGTAATTTTCGAGTTAAAAGTAGCTCCGAGTGCAAAGGTTTAAAAACAGGGTTCTTGTAAAGTAATTTGGCCCTCAAAAGAAATCTAAATCATTGCTAATAGTAAACTTAATCGTATACAGGATGGGACAGCAATAACTACTATGTCCACTTTGAATATTGCCGTTATTTATAATAATATGAAAAAATATTATATACAAAACTTATACGGTATAGAGGGGGGCATATTGTGACACAAACATTTTCTGCATGGGTGGAGTCATAGACGAGATTTCAAGGTCACCTTGATTTTTTTTTAATGGAATGTCCTATTTTTTATACCACAGATCGATAGAGTATCAAATTCTGAGTTCAAAAGTGTTGACTTTCATATGTCCTAAACTTAATAGTTAACGAGATATTATCCAAAGAAGAAAGAAAATTATTTCGATAATATCTCGTTAACTATTAGATTTAGGACATATGGAGGTTAATACATTTTTACTTAGAATTCGATAGTCTATCGATTCATGATACAGAAAATAGGTCTTTTCATTAAAAAAAATCAAGGTGACCTTGAAATTTCCTCTATGCCTCCATCCACGCAGAAAATGTTTGTGTCACAATATGCCCCCCTCTATACCGTGTAAGTTTTGTATATAACATTTTTTCATATTATTACGGCAATATTCAAAGTGGACACAGTTATTGCCCCACCCTGCATATATTTCTATATATTTTGATACTCTGGGTCAGAATAGACCCGGACTCCGCCGTTGGAGGGTTAATGTCAGTTGTCGATTGAATCAATCGCCGATTAATTTTTCCATTGTAAGAACAGTGACCAACACCGCGCCGCAATTTATTTACTATATATTATTTACATCCGTGTAGTCGATGCGGAACAAACACGTCGCGTTTTGAAAAAGTATGAATACTGTATAAGGGAGTTTTTTTCACATGTCAAGTGTGACGGTGGTTGTCGAGGAACGAGGGTTTGAGGAATGCACCTCCGCATCGTTGGTGCTCGAGGGGTAAGTAAGTATGTGTGTCGGGACGAGTGTTCTTGAGCGCAGCCAGTGCGTCGTGGGAGCGGATTTGCGGAGAGAATGGCAAACCGGAAGAAAATCGCGACGGTTTGCTGAAGAGAAACACCATTCCGTTTCCGTCATCACGAATTTAAACACAATTCTTATGAAAACAAAACGATTTAATATTTCAGATATTTACATCAATAAACTCGAGTGGTGACTCAGACTCACGGGTCAAAATTGCTGTACCATTATTCAAAATATTGTTTACATTATTATTAACCCTTTGCACTCCGTTGTCGCCGATAATGCGACATTTGAGATGTGAACTTTAAATCCATTTAATATTATTAATATAATTAATTATTAATATTATAATTATTAATATTATAATATTATATAATATACTATTATATATTACGTATTATTAATTATTATATTATATAATAATATTATATATAAATAATATAAAAATTATATATAAATATTATATAATATATAATAATATATAATATTATGATATAATATTATTAATATTATGAATATTATCAATTTATTATACTCCCTCTGTCCCATAATAATAGTATGTAGCAGAGTCGGGCAAAAATTTTATTTAAATAAAAATTTCGAATAAAGAATTTTATGCCACTTGAGTTTTATGTGTGGAGAACTTTGAGAAGGAGAATGTTTGTAAAACAAGAATAAATAATTGAAAAGAATTGCAACAATCTGGAGTAAAATAGACATTAATTTTCTTTCTTAATATGTTTAATAAGTTGAAAATAGTATAACAGTATTTTAAAATTCGTTCAATGTTTTCACCGTTTTAAATTACACCTACTCATTTTTGTCACAAGTGATAATGATTCACCGAGATGAAACAAAACACAAATGAACCTCGTACAATAATAAATTTAATTTTGAAACACTGTCAATCTTGTATTGATAAAGACGACAGACACTTTGAAATGGAACATTAGTTGCATCTACGAGTTTAGTATTAAAATTAGTATCAGTGTTAATTGTAGAGTCAGAGAATTAGATCTTATATAAAAACAAAATCAATATACATCGTTGCAGGGCTGGGAAAAATTGGAAATAATTTGATATAAAATTTCAGTGGTGATCTGACTTCCCAATTCTGGAATCAACACGACACCAATACCGTTGTATAAAATATTACTATTCAATAAAATATTATTTTCTTATATTTGAATGGAATACCTATATCACAATAGTATTTCTACGAGCTATTATTAAAATATATAAATGCTATTTCCAAATATAACTCCTATTTTAAAGGAAAAAGTTGCCAAATTCTGTATCGCATGACAATAAATAAAAATATTTATAGTCTATTTACTACAGTCGAACCTCAATACCTCGAATCGCAAGGGAAGAACTAAAATCTTCAAGTTATAGAGGTTTTGACTTATCGAAGTCTTCGAACAAGGGAGATTTACCCTACAAAAATTCGACTTACGGGGGGTTTGTACAAGAGTTAATAATTTGCTGATTGTAATAGTTTTAAAGAAAGAAAATATAATCTACTAGGCTCTTACATATTTAAAAAATCTATGACTTGACTCTGCGTTAACACGTTAACACTGCGTTATTGCCTAGGACGCCAACTACGAGTTATCTCGTAGTTTTTATATGATTTAAATTAAATTGGCTTTTCACATTGGAATCCTGAAAAGTACCGTGGCAATCAACGTGTTAATGAATTAACAGATTGTCGATCAATGGTATTTTCAATGGTAACCAAAGCAGAGAATACATTTTCTTCAATATCGTTGCATCTTTCTATGAAACCTCGGTAAAACATTTACTGCAGATTTGGATTGTTTAGCTTCTACACCTGTGGAAATTAATTAGAGTTAAAGGAAGTCTTATTTTAATTTATAGAGGTTTTTAAAGTGCAGCGGAAGGGAATGAACAAGATTTTCGTCTTATAGAGGTTTCCGAGTTATCGAGGTTTGACTGTATTTTAATGAAATACCTATATCACAATAGTATTTCTACGAGCTACTATTAAAATATATAAATGCTAATTCCATATGTAACCCCTATTTCAAAATGAAAAGTTAATTTGTCAAATTCTGTATCTAGTCTATGTACTATTTCAAAAATCTATTTCTCCCCAACCCTGCATTGTTGTATGCACGAATTGTTCATGGCAAACTGTCATGGTAATCTCTGTATGGAATAAACTAATCTTTTCGTACAACACCGTGACTAAAAAAGAACACAATTCCTAGCGTTCCGTGGACAAGTAATCGCCGCCCTAACCTACCTTTACCACTCATAACTTTCAGTTTCTCTCTCCGAAATTTTTGCCAAAGACATTTCATTTTCTGCTTACAGTCCATAGGCGTCACCAATTGTTTATTCAATTCACTCATCTGCTTTGCGATCTCACACCAGGCAGTGGCTCGACTCCTTCTTGCGTTTTCGTAATTCTGTCGTGTCCACAAGCAATCGCGTTCCTTGTAAAGTTTTATAAACGTGAGCATCGCTGGTTCTTTCCATTGCTGCATGATTAACGAACAAGCGAAATAAATAATACTCTGGTAAAGATAATAGTAGAAGTTAGGACGCCGCGTTTAACACTGTATTTTTTTCCAGATGTATTGACACTGACTGACACCAACTGACACCGACTCACTGACTGGTCTCTACGTGCGCGCGCATACAGCGATGACGCCACTCTAGAAAATACGTTAGTCACGTACACATCGAAGCTGGAGGCTGTTTCAAAGTTTCCAAAGAGAGGATATTTTATACTGCGCAAATTAATAAAAAAAAAGAACGTGAAGGTAGTGTAAACTGTTAGTTGGAAATGATTTATTTTGTTATGACAAATCTTTAAAAAAACTGCTTCGCAGTTTCTTAACCCCTTGTCGTATATGTATACCTTTTCTTTTACAGTTATTATTTACAGTTATTATTACAGATATTTACAGTGATTAGAACATCTTTAACCCGAAAAATGTCGTAGAAGAGAAGAGAAAATGTATATTTTTTGTATGACAATATACATTTATTTTAATGCTTAAATATTGATTAGAAACGAATCTTTCATTTCATCTAAAATGAAACGTGTAACACTCATATTTGTTAGACTTTGTTAAGAACCTCCATCACGAGTCTGGCTCGTCAAAATATGGCAAGGGGTTAATAATGTAAACAATATTGTGAATAATGGGAAAAGCAATTTTATAGTGGTGACTCTGATTCACCACTCGAGTGCTAAGGGCTAAAAATGTCGCTATTGAACTTATAATAGTAAACAATCAAATTATAATCCTTTGTCACTCCACGATAACGAGTTAAATAGCATGTCACTGATATCACAATTTTACTTTCAAGGTCATATATAGTATACTAGATCGTTGAACTCGTCTTGACATAAGCAATAATATTATGTACTAAAAAATATGTAGTACCACTTAACACTAAACCTACCGAGCTCTAAAAGTAGCCGATACATGATGCCTTATAAAAATAACAAGATTAAATTTATTTGAACTTTATGCGATTCATATTATATCTCCGCTATTAAACCCAGATAGTACCCGACGTCTCATAGACGTCTGTTTTACGTCGTTTTTAGGTCTGAACGTCTTACGTCCCAGAAAGATGTCTTTTTGACGTCTTTTGTCTTGCGGCAGGCGTCTTAAAGACGTCTTTTAGACGCCCCAGTGCTATCTGGGATAATAATTTGTTTATCGTCACCTCACTTTGTTATTATTTACTTTTGCCAAATACAATAATCTGTTAATATATCAAAATCAAGTAATTACTTATTTTATAACTTCGCTTTGGTGTTTGTTAATATTTACAAACATAAATTATATATTCGACTCTGCTTCCGTTTAAAATTAACTCGTTTTATCGCGTATTATCAGATTTGTTTACAAAAGTAAGAGGCTTGCAAACTCTCGACGAATTTCTATTCTCCCTTATAATTAAGAAAAACTTGGACGAATATGGAATCGTTTGCAAGCGCGCGCACACACACTGCCGTCGAAACTTCTCTTTTATTTACCACTCATATTCTTCATGAAATTGTGCAGGTCAAGCTGTTTCTAAATCTCACCAGCTGTTAGTGAAACCCCATTTAATTATACTTCCGCTGCGATATGGGTACCTTCTTTCCAGCCATTATAAATCAAATAAAAAATTCATGATTCGGATCTATTCACCTTGCTCTCTCTCTCTCTCTCTCTCTCTCTCTCTCTCTCTCTGCTGTTTAATTAAAATTTCTTGAACGTGTTGTGAAAGATAATAAAC
This sequence comes from Lasioglossum marginatum, assembly GCA_028455795.1. Classification (NCBI taxonomy): domain Eukaryota; kingdom Metazoa; phylum Arthropoda; class Insecta; order Hymenoptera; family Halictidae; genus Lasioglossum; species Lasioglossum marginatum. Next base: position 4,531,431 of record CM052249.1, read on the forward strand.
CTTTGTGAATAAAATCAGGCATTGTACTCAAAGTTGCTGAAATACTAATCTCCTATGAAATTCATAAAATTTCACAGATTTAATAGATCAATAATTTTTGTTTTTTAACGATTTCAGACTTTATTGTCAAATCTGTTAAAGATTATTAATGTAAGATACTTCAATGTCTATCAAAAATATATTTTATGTGTTGCACAAATCCTGTACAGCTCTTTTGGTAATGAACGTAAATTTATGTAGCTTGAAAACAGCAAATATTATTCTGTAAATATGAATTAATGGACTGCGGATCTTCATACAAAATAAAATTTATATGCACCAATTGCAAGCTGTACAAGGTAAATAAAAATGTATTGTCGCAAAACGTGCAACTCGTATCCTTGTCGTCTCGACTCTCCTTGATGAATTTCAAGGTCGATATCGTCATCTTCTGGATCTTGTAACATAATGGCTTCTGTTTTAAAAGTCTTTTGTGTTTTGCCTCGTTCATTTCAATATCTTGCTAATTTTCTTATTGTATCCTTTTAGTTGCCGAATTCTCATTTTTCCTTAGCCTTGTTGGCTGGCCCATACCATACTAATGTTGCAGTGCCTATTTAGGTAAATCATTTGGTCAACGACATTTAGAACAATTCAAATATTCATTCCAGAATCTATACTAACATAAGCTCACAATAATGTATTGCTGCTAGTCAATCAGTTAGTTCAATACAGGCTTGGACATTATCAAAATAAATTATCTGAAATTATTATTTTTTCATTATTTGAAATTATCATTTGAAATAATCGTATGTTAATTTATTTGAACAGTCGAACACAATTTGTTTAAAATCATTTCATACGAGATTTAAATAATTTTTTTCATTTCATCTTTCATTTCAGATTAAGTTATTTGTACTCTACGAAATTCTATTTATTTCAACAATTTTGAAAGCGAACGTAGCTGAACTCTCTAATAATTAGAGTAGTTACTTCCAAACAAGATATTCATCGATTTGAACGCCAAACAAAAATATATTTTTTATATTATTTGCAAAACGAAATTAATTCATTACTTCAAATGATTTCTTGTTATCTTATCTAAAATAAAATTTGCCCAACTTTGATTCAACAGATTATCGCTGATGAATTAAAAATAAAAACCATGAAAAACGAGAGGAATATTCTACAACAAATCACATAAACAAATTCGAGCCTTCGTTTCCTCCACAACACTTCCTTGGTTCGTAAACCGTCGTTTCATCCTATTCTCAATAGGCCAAAGCACTCAACATGATTTGATACTTCAACTAGCCTATATTAAGACCATAGTCAGTACATATTAAGACCCTAGGCCATATTCAGACCATCTCCTCTGCCGCTGAATTATGTGCATCTGAACTGGAATACGCCTGTCCAGCGTGTAATGACGTGTTAAAATCAGTTAATTAGCCTCGTCCGAAGGCGTTTACATTACGATGGATACGAAATTCACGATAGAACATGGCAATTCAAGTTTGGAGGGAATATGCGTTGTTTATTTATTATATTGTATGTTTATCTGCCCGGAGAAGACCTGATTCGCGCATACGCGATTCCTGCGGGATCGATACTCCTGTTACTCCAGGCTCGTCACAACTGGAGGCGCGAGATTCCCGAGAAAATTGAAAACCGAGGAACCTCCTGCGAACCGGCATTCGTTCTCCTAAACCAGGCATGTCAAACTCTTTTACCACGAAGGGCCTCATTAAGTATTATAAATTAATTCGAGGGCCGCAATAGAAAAAAGCAGCCTTGAAATAAAAAGGAAACACATTTCTTTTATTAACATTGCTATTACACATTAAAAATAACATACGCACAAAAGTCGTTTTTTTTCAAGTTTACTTTATTTGAATGAAACTATTTCATTTTACCACGCTTATATTAGTTTGTTTCAAGGAACTTGGTAATGCTTTTCAGTAATCAAATTTTCAAAATTTGGTTGAATTTGTTGAACTGTAATTATTTTTGAAATTGATTGTATACGCTGGCCTGTTCATCTTGACCTTTTCGCAGGTTTATTATTTTTTACAACGTTTTACTTAGCTCGCTTTCTTGTCTGTCTGTTGGTTTGTTTGTCTGTTCGGTACAAATTTTGCAATTGATTTTAAACTAATTTCCCGATGAGCTAGAGACTTGAAACTTTAAACATAGCTCAGAACTGGATGACAATGCAATATTAACTCTTTTTCTTGTCTGTCCGTTCGTCTAATAACGAGTTATTAACGAAAAACGAGGACCAATCAGTGCGCGTGTACTACGGACGGATTCCGGCTCGGCCAATGCCAACGTCTGGCTCTCCGAGGCCTGTCCTCTGATTGGTCCATGTTAACCGTCATACCTCGCCAATCGAGCACACCAGCGCTCCGACTCACCCCCACTCCACTGACCCACTTCGCACCGAAGGAGCTCAGTGTGGTGTTTACAAAGTATTATACTAATGTTTGTTTACCAAAATCTAATAAGTTCTTCCCATTCAAACTTGATGAAGTGGTTCTCGAGGTATTGCATTCACAGACATACAGAGATACAGACGAACAGACACAAAACAAAATTTAAATAAATAAAAATTTCTAATATACCACGTTTTTAAGACGGACTAAAAAGTATAAAATAATTTTTCCTAGCCCCATACAGATAGTCCTGAAAATTTGTGATTGTGAATTTTTAGTAGCAATGAAAATACTTGTAAGATTTAAAACGAAAAATGTGGGGCGCAAGACTTAAGTGAACGAAAACTCCTGAATGTGGATCATCATTAAAGAAAAGAGGAAAAGTCCTGAACGTGGATCATCATTAATGTCTGTACGACCATGTTCAAATAGAGCAACCCATTTTTTTACCATTGCATACGAAGCAGCACTGTCCCCTAACACATTCACCATATCATCAAAAATTTCCTTTCCGCTTAATCCTTTTTTATATAAATATTCAATGACTGCACGATTTTTCAAGTCTTCCATTTTTCTAACCAAAGCAAACACGTCTACTTTAATCAGCTGCCTGAAGTAAGCTATTTGACAGATCGATTTGGAATCGATGGTATGTTCACATCAAGGACGGATGTTTTCAACAACGATATGTTCTTGCTGCTACCAATACCATCTATGTGTCAGGCTACAAACTTTCTGAATGTATTTTGAGATGTCAGAGTGGACATTATAACTCAAGAGCTGACCGAATCAGATGCAAAACAGATCACGGACACGTGGAAAAATAAATAAGAAACGACATCGAATGCTCTGAACTTTTTTTTCTGAAATTGATTCGCTGCGGTGTGATGGTTCGGAGCTGCGAGAATAATGCCCAGTTTGTTCAGATTATAGAGGAGCCGTAAACTCCGTGCAAAAGAAGCTCTCGGAGCTCCAGTAAGGGACGCACTTCCATTCTTGTTTTCACACTTGGCAATCGCTCTTCTCATTCATCTCGCTATTTACTGATGCAGGCGGCGCCATTCATTCGGACGGCGACGTGCGTTTTAAAAATATCTTAACGCTAACTGATTGACGTGGGCTACATTTCGAAACGAACTTCGCTGGAAGCAATTTCTTTTTAAGTCCATTAGCAGCGCCGAATTATTCTAACTCCCCCCACCCCATACCAATGGAAAATTTAAGAAGCTTACGGTGGGCGCATAAAGTATTCGTACCCCTCTTAAATAACTTCTTTAAAAATTGAACCATAAACCTGATAAATAACTTTTTTCAAAAATTAAAAAGCTCAAGTCATTTGGTCCATTTTTAAAAGAGTTATTCGTTTTTAAGTTCGTTGAGATCGGAAGGAATTCATTTCTATTTTACTCCAGTTTGTTTTACTTCAATTCCAAGTCTAATTACTAGACTCCGGATTTTTATGCAACATAAAAATGTTGTAAGGTGCTCGTAAGAAATGAAAGCTGGGTGAGAATGCAGTAATTCGGCTATTCTTTTCCTTCTGGGATCAAAAAATTGTGCACTTTTTTATACAATTCTGTAGATTTCGATGAGAAAATTCCAAAAATCCTAGTTTTAATGTTAGGAATTCACTGGGTCAAAAGTTATGCGTGTGTAAAGTTGAGCGATTTTAAGCGTTTCTGTCTACTGAATTTTCAACACGCATAACTGTTAAACCAAGGAATTCCCAACGTTAAAACTTAGATTTTCGACATTTCCTCGTCAAAATCTACAGGACTGTATAAAAAAAAATTACAAATTTTCGGTCCCAGAGGGAAAAGACTGACCAATAATTTTGAACATTCTTAAATTCTCCTGATATATTTACAGTTCTTTTTTTTACGCATCCAGTTTTGCCATAAACACATACAATCCGCAATTAATAGACAGCGGATCTTTATGCAAAATAAAAATTTTCCATTTGAATTGCTTCCATTCTTAATATGGTTAGTAATGTAACAGTATTTTGATAATCTTCTGATATTTTCACTGTTTTAAATTACACTTACTCATTTTTGTTAGAAATGCATAAAATCCGTTGTCTAGTAATTAATTACAATTTAAGAAAAGGTACACTCTGGTTAAGCTGTACCCACAAGGAAGAAAGGTTCTTCTAATCCGGATGAGTTTAACGGCACAACATAAATAACTACCGGGTGTTATGACAAAACCGACTCGCAGCATTCGTGAATACGATGTTCCGCCGCTTCACAGTCGACTACGGACATACAACTTAATCGTGGTACATAGAGACGTACGGAAGGGGAGGCGTGATTCGAATACGAATTAGCGATCGGCGCTTGCGATGCAGTCTGGTTCGTTTGGAAGACCGAAGTCGAGATTGCTACGAGGTTTGTGCCCCGTCAGCTTTACCGTTCCCAGCGTAGGACACACGCACACGTCGCTTTGCATCGTAACCGTAAGCGCAATCATTCGCGCAAATTGATCCGTGTACGAGATAAATACCAATCGGCATATGGGACTCACCCGGTGAAAATGCAAATGCCCAAGGATACTTGCAAATATGGTAATTGCCAGTAGTAGACGCGACGGTAGAAAAAATGCAAACATCGAACAGATGTAGAAAACTACTTATTACGTACTACACATAATCATGCTCCTTATTAGATTGCAGATCTTTCCACCAAATAAACATTTTCTGCATTAGTTGCCAGAAATCGAAGCCGAATAAAAATTTAACTACCATCATTAGTAGACAGCGGATTTCATGCATTTATGACAAATTAAATAGGCGTAATTTAGTTATAAAAATCGTGTGCGTGGAGTCCACGCGCGACAGAGGTGAAACTTCTTGCTTATTAGGTATAGATAGAGATAAATTATTAGTATTTTTTATTGAACAAGAGATAATAAATGAGAATAGTAAGGATGCGGGTATGATCTCAAATGAAAAAAATTTTTATTTTATTTTACTTTATTTTACTTTATTTAACTTTATTTAACTTTATTTGACTTTATTTAACTTTATTTAACTTTATTTAACTTTATTTTACTTTATTTAACTTTATTTAACTTTATTTTACTTTATTCTCATGCGGTCGGAACTTTCGTAACGCTCGACTTCGTAACGCCCGATTTCGTCACGCTGGAAAATTGTAGCCCCCTCAGCAAAGAAGTTTCACTATACTATACTGTCAATAATTCTATTATAACAGTTTCAATCTATTAGACATACAGTACCCTTCACTGTCCGGGTTCGTGGGCACGATCACTGTTCAGTGCCTACCCACTCCACTGCCTGCCAACGCCCATTCTGCCCTTCTCTATGTTCGGCTCTATATTGAAGTCTCGCTTGGCGCGATAGGCGCAGTCATAAATCAAAAATAGTGTTGGGGCACGATCACTGTCCGTGCAAATCACGGCTGGACAGTAAAGGGTCCTTTACTGTATTACGAAAGAAAATGAATTTCTATATCACTCCAGTTGGTTGCAATTTAGGTAGAAAATTTTTATTTTGCATAAAGATCCGTTGTCTAATTATTTTGGTGCCAGTAATGCTCCATGTGACATAGAAAATTCATATTTGTTGTATAACTATTTACAATGCCCCCTTGCCCTACAATATCAGAAAAACTCTAATTCCAATTCTAACAGAGTCTAATAAATATGTATGTTATTAATTTCTTTTAAATAAAATTCCATTTCGGTTTTGTTGTATTGTACAGCTATTGGAAAGTGTATAGTATAACTAACAATTTTTGAGGAATTTAATTTTAAGAATAAAGACAAATTTTCAACGTTTATTAGACGCTTTTCTGACCATATATTTTTAAAACGTTACAAACAGTTAACCGACTTTATTGGATATTTTTCAATTCGATTTGAAAATGAAGATTCCGGGACAAAACTTGGTTACGACACGTGACAGGGTGGACCTTCCTCCTGTGGAAACCGTCAAGAAAAGTTACAACCCAGATATCGATAAAATAAAATAGTTCTGAATGACATGTTTTATTGACATGTTTTATTACTATAGTGGAATGCAGCTGTTTATAGAAAGCTATGGCTCCAATTGTATGCACTACAAGTGCATTGTATCGCTATCACTAATAGGTACAGTAAAAAATTGTAACTTACCTAAACTGGAAGTTGCATTACATTACTATATGATTATCATTTTATGAAAAATATAACACCCTACAATATTGTGTCAGACTCGTGATGAAGATTCTGAACAGAGTCTAATAAATATGTATGCTATTAATTTCCTTTAAACTGAGATGAAATTCAATAGATATAAATATTTTCTTTTTTAGGAAATTACGAACTACAAAAAAGTTCTAATCACTGAAACCGTAAAATAAATCATAGGGCAAGGAATTAAACTGATGCAATTTATTGTCGCAATACTCAAATGTTTAAGTAATTCATTGTATACAAACAAATTCAATAATGTAAAAAATATTTTAAATAATGATATAGCAATTTTTAGTGGTGTCTCAGAGTTAACACTCGAGTGCTAAGGATTAAGCAAGCAAATGTTGCACACGGAGCTGCTCGTAAGTTATGTTTCTAACGAGAACCTCTACGGATTCGACAATTGCGAGCAACACCGCGTGCGTAAATTGAGTCACGTATAGGACAAGATGGAACTATATTATATAAAGTCGATGGTGTGGCGGTGCAGTGGAGTATGTCCCAAGATACGATTGTTCGAATTGAACGAAAACTGCCACTTCCGAAGAGAACATTCCGTTTCCTTTCGAAGGCTGCTCTTTACTTTACCGGACTCAAAATTTGTACCTTTTTCCTATAAATTATTATGTATTTGGTATGTATGTAGATTTGTATCCGGGGTCCCTGCAGATCGAAGTTTCCATCCTGTAGGATCAATAGTTCAGGAGTTATGCTTGCTTAAAGTTGAGCATTTTTCAGTGTTTTTGACAGGTAAGGGCGCCGCCATATTAGTTTTACCGAGCAGAACCGCTAGATGGCAGCACGGGCACGCATTAATGCTGATAATATAGAGCGGGTATTGCGATTGTTGTTTGAATTTTGGAAGACATGGCCACGATGTTGCGTTTTAAGTGGTCTGGATTAGGTCTGGGTTAAAAAATATAATTTGGGGCTCTTACTTACTAATTTGAGGTTGGATTGGGATGAAACTCTCCTTACCGGTGGTCGCGCATTCTTGCCCTGGCCGGGGCGTGGACCTTCGGGTCACCGGACTCGAGCGGGGCACGAAGGCACCGGGAGCTGTGGGTGGACCGAGCAGGGGCTCGGGAAGCCCAATCCAAAGGCTCCAGGGATGAGGACCCTGGGCGGGTCTCTCCGATCGGGGTCTTATAGAGTAGGTAGTGGGGGAGGCTTCACCTCCCCCCTGGATGCATGTTAGCTCGGAAATGACCTGTTGAGTACTCGCGTGATTCAGGCACTTCCTTTTAAGCTTAGGCGGGCGTGAGTTTTTAGAGAGTTTAGTGAGTTAAGTGGCATCCCCCAGGGAGACGGGGGGATGTTTTCTCACGGAAAACAAAAAAAGACAAAAAATGGTGGTGGAATGGGATAGTGGAAGGGGAAAAGGAGGAAAGGTAAAACCGACCAGTTTTGGTCGTTTCTTGCGACACTGGAGGTGTGTGCCAGCATGATCAGTAAAACGGACCGAAGGGTTTGATTAAGATCGCACAGCTCAATCAGGCCATTAGCGGATGTAAATACGAGAGAATTTACGCTCATTAGGTTTGCGGAGAACAATCAAGGAAGGAAGCGGGTCCGCAGTTCGGACTCGCGCGGACGGATTCGCTTTTTCGTAGTTTCACGGTCTGACCAGACTCGAGGCGGTGGCAAAGCCTCGCGTTCAAAGCTTCCTCGAACTTTTTCCCTCGGCCCTGCAAATAACGCGAAGTCTACATCGTAGACGGTGACGTGGCGAAGGACGGTGGCAACGAATAAATCGGGAAGAGGAAGAGGACGAAATGGCTACGAGCCAGCCTGGTAAGAGGAAACTAATTCCGCACGCACAAAAGGATGGCCCTTCCGAGTGGAAAGGGAACACGATGGTGCGGCGAAAGGGATGAGAGAAACGACCAAGAATTATATAGAGAGATGAAGAGACCAGATTGAACCAAATCGAGTCAAAGGGACCTACCTCTTCACGATTTATAGCGTCGTGGAACGAACGAAAGTGTTTTTCCAGGAGTTGCAACCATCCAGAGCCTCTTCACAACAGTCAGAGAAGGATTAATCGCTTATGGAGATGCTTCATGAAATATGCAACCTCCCGTTTTGACGTTTCCCTAAGGAAGAAGTCCGTAGTGTTGTCTTTGATCGTGATCCTATCCATTTCTTCAATTTCTTATAACTTTCTTTTGCTGATAATTATTTAGGGATGGGCGGGTAGCTGAAAATTAGTTAATCGTTTCTCTACATTCAAGACGAATACCTACAATGATCTATATAATATAGACATTGCAGTTAGCCTTGAACGACCTTGAATGACTCTTACAATATATTATAAATTCTATATTATGTATGTTAAACAAAAAACAACTTATTGAACATGTTAAACGTTAGAATCTGTATAGAATCTACATTACGAAGGTCATTCAAGGTCGTTCAAGGTTAACTGCGATGCATCATTATCCCGAGGAACCAACGCAATGTGTAACATGTTAAATAAGTTGTTTTGATTTTATATGAATTTTATGGACATTGATGAGTGAACATGTTGAACAAATGAAAAACTTTCTGCATGGATTCTACGTCATGCAATTGATGTAGATAGTCCAGTCAACGAAAAGGTTGTAGAGGGAAATGGGAGGAACACAATTTTTGACTTTGGAACTTTGTTTGGACTAGTTAGGAGGTAAACATACTAAAAGTCCCCACTCCTAGGAGGTGAACAGGGTCTAGGGAGGCACGTAGAAGGTCCATTTTTTCGGTTTTTCGCTTATATCTCGGAAACTATGCGTCCTAGCGATAAGACCACTCCATACAAAATTAAAGCTGACAAAATGTGCCACAAGATTGACTGCATTCAGTTTTTCGCTATCTCGCATAGTTTCCGAGATATCCGCGCTCAAAGTTCACTAAAGAGTGAAGAGTTAGCTAGTCAAATAAGGCAAAAAAACGTGAAGCAAATATTGTTTAGGGAAAAGTCCAAAATCCAAGTTTTTATGTCAGGAATCCACTGGTTCAAAAGTTATACATGTTTAAATATCAGCCATTTTGAGCGGTTTTGATAGGTAAGGGCGCCGCCATGTTGGTATGGACTCGGACATCGTCCAATTTCGAGTTTTTCTGTTTAATTCTGTTTAATTTCACCGATTTATTCTTTTCACAAATGAATCACGGGTATTTTGCTGATTGCATGTGTTTATTTACTGTTAACCTAACATCCTAGCAAAATATTTTGCACAAAGCACACTTTCCACCTAATTACAGGTATTCTGGGATCTGCTTTCAGGTTTAATTACCATAGGTCTGAAAGAGTCCTGCGATTACAGTGTTGCAGGGCGTGAAGGGTTGCAGGGTGAGATGACTTAACGAAGAGCCCTTCTTTGCGTAGGTGCTTGAGAAGGAGTCGAAAGGAATCCTTGAGTGCGAGGGACGGGACAAACTAGCATAATGCAAGCAGGGATTTTTAAAGAGTACAGAGGAGCTGCATAAAGGCTTTCATAAGTACTTCATCCCAACAAAACTTCGATTTTTCCCTTATACAGGCTATTCCACCTAACTCGACCATCTTAAATATCTCACATATTTTTATGATAGGAGAAAGGTCAGGCGAAAACAGTATTCAAAATAATTTTCCACTGTTCTCGAGATTTCAAGGTTATGGAAGTTTTTATTAAATGAGGCTACATATTTTCATTGCAACAGTCTTATAGCTCGAAAAAAAAACAAATTCAACGATGTACAATACGTTGACCTTCAAGTGATCTTCAAAGAGAAAATCATGTTTCCCTCTAATTTAACTATTATAACGAGTATTATTCCAGTGGAAATGCTATTGTATATACATTGAATAAAACAGTTATTACAATTAAAATTTTGGCTGCTCTTTACTTTAACGGACTCAAGATTTGTGCCTTTCTCCTATAAATTATTAGGTATTTGGTATGTAATCCAGTACTCTGTAATCCGGGGACTCTGCAGATCGAAGTTTCGATCCTGTAGGACCAATGGTTCAGAAGTTATGGTTGCTTAAAGTTGAGCAAATTGCAGTGTTTTTGACAGGTAAGGGCGCCACCATATTGGTTTGTAGTGACGATCATTAATGATGATAATATAGAGCGGATATTGCGATTGTTGTTTGAATTTTCGAAGACATGGCCACGATGTTGCGTTTTAACTGGTCTGGGTTAGGTCCGGGTTAGTTGTAAATATTTTCCACGATATTTCTTTACAAACATTTTCTGAGATATTTCCTCTATGTTAGCGATATTACTGTGTGTCCGAGCTGCCACCTAGCGGTTCTGCTCGGTAAGCGGCACGCGATCGTAGCTACAAACCAATATGGCGGCGCGCTTACCTGTCAAAAACACTGCAATTTGCTCAGCTTTAAGCAACCATAACTCCTGAACCATTGATCCTACAGGATCGAAACCTCGATCTGTAGGTTCTGCGGGTACAAATCTATTGGATTACGTACCAAATACATAGTAATTTATAGGAGAAAGGTACAAATTTTGAATCCGGTAAAGTAAAGTTTACCCAAAACTATTTAAGCATAGCAATGTATTTATTATTAGTTTCAGTTTATTCTTTAAATCTTTGAAGAATTTCTGCAAACACAATATTTATTTTGCATAAAGTTCCTCAGTCTAATAATTATGCCAGCATAGAATCGTTCGTCAAACGTGAAACACGTAGCTAAACGTTTCATGGGTATACATTTCGTTTACACAATGTGCAGTACAAAGGAACTGATCCATACGTTTCAACGAAACGATTCGCGATTTCAAACGCATACTTCCTGCAAAACCTCAAACAGATACCGCGTTTGCCATTTTTCTTTCCGCGAATATTGAATTGCGTATAAAAGGATGCCTTGCCAATCCTCGTTGTCTATAAACATTCATAGACAGTGCGTGCGTGTGCGGTCGTTTGGTAAATCGCTTTCTACCGCCGCGACCGCAAAAGCGGTCAGACTCGAACCGTCGTTTCTAAAATCCATTCGGCGAGCCCACAATGATCAATACAACTCTCCCGGCAAGACTTTGCGTTAATCAATTCCTGCATCGTATTTATAATGCTTCCATCAATTTTGTTTCGGTTCTTTTATCAGTTTGGATGGGAAACAGTTAAATTAAATTGTTTCATTATTGATCAACGTACCGTTCTCCTTTTCAGTATTCTTCGAAACAAAGTTTTTATAATAGCTAGTAATAACAAGTAATTTATCAATAATAAATAATAAAATTCTGTAAAGATTTATCAGGAACATCTGGGTTAAACTTCACCTTACGGGATCAAAAATTTTGGACTTTTTAAAATATAATCCTGTAGATTTTCACGCGAAAATTCCGGAAATCCAAGTTTTAATGTTAGGAATTGACTAGTTCAAAAGTTACGCGTGTTCAAAGTCGAATGATTTTAAGCGTTTTCGACATATAAGGGCGCCGCCATGTTGCAGTACGTGTTAAAATGATTTACAGTGACAGTTAGAAACGAGAATTTACATTTATGGCAAAATGAATATTTATGAACACTGAAAATAATTTATAACTAATTCGTATTTCTTTGTTGCAAGTAGCACGTACCCTTACTGTTCGATTAAATTTCACTTCTGTTAATTTTTAGAAACCCCACGCAGATGTGTATTTGAGCTTATCCCGAGCAGAATAATTAATCACGCGATGATAATATTTCGCTAATTACTTTATAACCGGCGCTAAAACAACCAAAGATCAGCCGCACGATGGCTGCCATTATTTTCAATCTATCAACAGCGTGGAGAATGGACCGTGCAATGCGAACACGCGGAAGTACTAAGCGCGTACGAGATAATAGAAATTGCTAATAGACTGGTTAATAATGATAATAACAGCGGTGGTATCGTTTCGATAGCGAAAAATCGATAGGATATCGTTCTCTATGGCTGCATTTCGATCAGGCCGCGTTGCTGCGAGCCGGAGAGGAGTGTGGTACGCGATGGCTGTGACGAGCGAGCGTATTTAAGGGTGATTAAGCTCAGCAATATTGGGCTTTCGGTCACAAAGGGGATTTCACTTGCTATGTCCTGTCTCTCTGCTCGACAACGCCGTGAAATGTAATATAACCATAAACGTTAATTACCATTTGCTAAAAGAGCTCTCAAAGCAGATTTTTTTACCGTCGAATTGCTTAACTCCAGCATGTTGTTCCGCTGCTCGCGATGGCGGATAAAATCAAGTGAAATATCAAATGAAAATTTTAGTCGAAGATTTTTTAGTATGGTCGCTGTAACGGAAAATTCAGGAATTTATATCTACTAGACGATATTTATTTATTTTTTATGCTATTTATTATTTTTTTTATTATCTTCGCTATATAGTAGGACCTCGATTAATCGGATCCCGATTATAAAGAAATATGCGTTTAAATATGATTATATTATGAAGGGAAATAAAAATTTTCAAAAATACAAAATTTATTTTGGTATATAATGTACATTTTTATTATGTCCATCGGGCCTTAATTTATTCGGGCTGTTTGTCTCCCGATCAAGCCGGTTAATCGAGGTCCTACTGTATTTAATCCAGTTTCATTATCTGCATGTACCTATATAACTATTTTTTTTTAATTCATTTGTTATTGATAATAATGATGACGCTACTCCTATTCTGCTAGCCCTCTTTAACCTAATATAGATTGATTTTTTTCCTGTGTTTTTATGATTACGAAAAGGAACTGCGGTGTTTTTTAAGTGTTTTTTCTTCAAATCAATATCTGTAATAAAATGTACATGCTTCATTATACGAAATCATAAGAGAATTCAAGTTTGGATAATGGTAATATATCTAATATCCATAACGTTATTTTTAATTAACACTGTGAGTTTATACATCAAGCTTAGAATACGGCTGTGTTCTGCACGGAGAAATATCGTGTAGGGACACTATTTTTTTATGGCTGAGTCTACCGCGCCGACCGCGCCGAGAGTACAAAGGAAGCCGAGCGTAGAAAAGGGCAGCATGTAAACACGGATCGCGCTGTCCTTCCTTGCGCCCGAAACTTTTATCGTCAATTAAAGCACTAAATACAGTTGAAATTATATCGCGTTTAGTGTCATTTTAATCAGAAAAATGCCACAAATAAGTTGGTGAAAGTCCCATAAAAAAATAATGAAAAATAAAGAAGTTTTGTAATTGGATTAGTTCACCCGAGCCGAGATCAGATTACGCGGCATGTTTACACTGCTCGGAGACCGAGGCAACTCGAGCTTCGCGGCTCCTGCGGTAGAGGGGGTAGCCACTTGACAAATTCTGGGTAGCTGGTCGCTGAGAAATAACGCGACTTTACTGTATAGAAAGAATATTTTGAGGGAAACAATGGAGGGAACATGGTAAAGACGACGCAGTCTCAGTCCGATTTGAAATGTCCCATGCTTCCGGATTTTTTTAAAAATTGATTTTGCAACTAAAAATTCTGAAATAATTCACTGTCGTGTGTGCCATTAGGTAGAATGTTCATGAATTTTTTCGTTATGTTTTGTCGAGCAGAATTCATTAAATCGTATATTGTTTTTATTTTAATGATTTATATTGAGAATGTTATTTCATATTTTACTCATTTTTGATTAATTATTTCACCCAATACACCCAAATACACTTCGCACGGTTTTGGAAGCAAATGATTTATACATCAGGCTTAGAGTATTTCTACGATACTTTTCGGCAGTAGACGGGCCCACTCAAAATGTCAGATCCCAATAGGATCCCAATAGGTGAGGAATAAATTGCTCAGGCCTGATGCACATTATACAAAGACGATATCTTCCAGTTTGAGCATCATTTCGTTCGTATTAATTTTAGTTGAAGCGTCCTCAATTCAGTTTATCCAACTCAATGACTCTTCTCGCTATTTTACGTCAACGTTCGCTAAATATTTATCAGAAGCGTTTGCGAAGTGTCGTGTCTAAAGGAAATTTCTTGCGAAAAAAGGAGCTTATCGGTCATCGCGATTCTTGTTTTCCAATATCGATGAAAAAGTTAAAATTCGTTGAATACGAGCGGCCACTCGAGCGTCAATATTATGGCTTTCAAAGCTCGCTGCAGACTAAGCTTCGGAGGACGTTGATGGCAATCTGTATCTCAACATTCATCCTCGATGCTTATATTCACTGATAAAAGTCATACACACCTTGACGTACTTTCTCAGAAATCTTACTGAAAAACACCACAACAGCCCTCAGCGTACAAATGATATGCATATGGAGTGTGGAACCAATGAGATACAAAAAATATAGATTTTCAACTTATAAAAGGAAACAATCAAATATTTTTTATCACTTCATGATCTGCTTGTAGTCTATCTAGAATACATCAAGCAAATTTAAATAAATAACGAGTTAAATGTCATTGATTTCGTATTTTTTAGTTCAAGGTTTAGTTCAAAGTCGAATTGTTAGAAGAGATTAGAGTCAAAATGCTGGGTTAAAATATTTTTTATTTATGATTATTGAGATTATAAAGATACATCTATGAAGAAAATTGTTAAACAATTTTATTCCTCTGGGTATATGCTATAATTAGACAGTGGATCTTTATGCAAAATGAATATTTTTTACTCTATTTGCAACAAACTGGAGTGAAATGGAAATTTATTTTCCTTCTGGCTATGTTTAATAGGTTGAAAATAATATAATTAACACTTTACCTACCGGCAATTTTTCAATAGCATTTTAAAAATGTAAGATCAACAGTTGAGAATTTCTCAATAAATTGTTCAAAAGCGACAGCAATATCGTTTATAATTTAACAAACTTTTAGAATCAATATCGTGTAATATCTACTTCTGAAATAATTATTTAAAAGCAGATTGTTCAGCTTCTTTTACATACAGTTCAGAAATTAGAAAGTCTATTAATAGGCTTCCCGTAGATAATGTGTTAATCCCGTGTTAATAATAGCTTACGAGATAATTGTAAACAAATTAAATGACAATTATCTCGTAAACTAAAGCCGGCCGCAGAAAACTGTAAAGGGAAATGTTGTTCAGAATGGTGACCTCAACAACATATTTCTAGGTCATTGAAATCTGAGGGGAGAACCCTAAGTTCACCACAACACATGCTCTTCGTAGTCGCTTTGATAATAAGAGTCCAAAAAATTGGACAATAATTTTGACCCAAAATTATAAAATGACCCAGTACACTGTAGTTCGGATAATGGAGGCTCATGAATTCATAGAACTAGCGGTGAACAAAGACACGTTCGTATAAACGAGGTGCGAATAAACAAACTTCCACTGTAGCTTTATTCATAGATGTGCAATAGATCGTGACGGTGTGAATTGAAATGCATTTCTATGAAATGAATCGACGCAGCCTATATCATTGAAACGCGTAGACAAGTACAAACGAATGTGGAGTACGAGAAGTCCTTGAAACGAGAGCAACAAAGAAAGCCGAGAATGTCAGCCGCCATATTTATTACGCTAACGACCGGTTCTCCGTCACGTTACATCGAACAACAATTACTCAACTTCATGTATTTCCATTTACGATACGACAATGCACATTATGCCGGCGCAGGTAGCACGGTATTAGTTCATCCGGCGCGAATCGTTTGTTTCAATCTAATTACTGTGACGTATCTTTTGCATTACGAGATGCTGCCTGCTGCGGGTTGTAACTCGTTATTACGTGCCATTACATTGCGGGGAAAAAGCGACGGCTATTGCAATTAATCTAGATTTTATACAAAATTGCTGCGCCAGGGTTCTCTCAGTGGGAATACGAAATTAGTCAACATTGACTCGGTGCATCTTCGCAAAATTAATGGAAGAGATGCTTTAATTATATTTTATATTGCGCTCTTTCTATTTTAATGTACCATGGAATTTTATATAATTCCTTTAAATTACTCTATATCAGGCCTGGGCAACTGGTCCACCAGGGATCCAAAAAATATTTAAACAATAAAAAGCATAGCCGGATGAGATCCTCAAATTGATTTTTGCCCGGATCATTCGATAGGACTCCCAAAGAAAACCCACTGTGACAAGTTTCAAGTCGGTACCCCTACCACAAGGGTAGTTAAAGGGTGAATACCATTTAATGAATTCTGCTCTATTTCTTCCGTTATGCTAGATATAACATTACGAAAAAATTCATGAGCGTTCTACCTAATGACACACACGACAGTGAATTATTTCAGAATTCTTGGTTGCAAAATCGATTTTTAAAAAGATCCGGAAGCATGGGACATTTTAAATCGGACTGAGACTGCGTTGCCAAATTTACCATGTTCCCTCCATTGTTTCCCTCAAAATGTTCTTTGACTGCTCTTTACTTTACCGGACTTCAAATTTCTGCCTTTCTCCTATAAATTATTATGTATTTGGCATGTAATCCAGTAGATTTGTACCCGGGGAACCTGTAGATCGAAGTTTCGATTCTGTAGGATCAGTGATTCAAAAGTTATGGTCGCTTAAAGTTGAGCATTTTGCAGTGTTTTTGACAGGTAAGCGCGCCGCCATATTGGTTTGCACGGTTGACACACGGCGCACGATCGTCACTACAAACCAATGTGGCGGCGCGCTTACCTATCAAAAACACTGCAAAATGCTCAACTTTAAGCGACCATAACTTCTGAATCATTGATCCTACAAGATCGAAACTTCGATCTGCAGGTTCTCCGGGTACAAATCTACTGGATTATATACCAAATACCTAATAATTTATAGAAGAAAGGCAAAAATTTTGAGTGCGGTAAAATAAAGTTTACCTTATTCTTTCTATAGTTCCGTTTCTTACGCAGTTTCTTCTACAGCATCTAACCAGAATTTATCATTTTAAATTGACATGACCTGCGACATGAAATAAGATTTCTTTCGCCGAGGTTGTGAGTTTTATCAGTTCGGCTCACGAGATGTCAGCCTAGAAACATCCTAAATGACGAAGCCCAGCGCGAATTCGTTTAATCAACGTGATTGCACTTATGTCACTGACAAATTTGGTTCTCCCCCAGTGGGACAACGTGTCCTCCTCCTTCCTTCCTATTCTCGTTGACGTGGACACGATTTATGGGGCGCGATCATAAAAGATGTTCATAGCGAAATGACGCTGCTGACTGCCAACGGAAGCCCATGGAAATGTGCTGTCGTAAAAGCTCCACTTAATACGCCCGCGTGGATATCGGACCCAGAAAATTTCCCGCCGAACTATTGCTCGTTGCCGGTTTTATTGGCCTTGCTGGCCACGTAAACTTTCAGTTATCTCCGAGCCAGGAAACGGAGTCGCGCAACCATGATTTTATTGGGTTCCCGGCGCGCCGACTCGTGTACAATTTCCTTACGTTCATTGCTCCTGATGTTACAATTAATACAGAAATAATATCAACACTTCGGGGGCTCTAAATCCCCTTAGCGCACATTCCAGAAGGGTATGCAACCCTATTAGCCTATGTTAGATAAAATGGAGTAAATCATTTTTCTTCGCGTATATAGACACTGTTAAAAAACAAGATTTTTTCAGGGAACATTAAGCAACATTTCAGCTTTATTTCCGTATTTTTTTTTATTACATTAAATTGCAAAATGGTGGAGTTCTGTAACATTATCTAACAAGTCAATGTCCAGCTAAACTTTGGTAGCACTCAGCGGTAAAAAAATAAAAAATTGTTGCATTAATTTACGGTCTATTTGATATATTAATTTGCTGAACTTTTATAAATTTTTGAACTTGATATTTTTCAGGGAAAAAGATACTTCTGCTTTTAACACGTTAAGCGCCACGTTGGTCCCTAGGGACCGACGCTAGACTTTCCGTTCAGGCCACGTCGGTCCCTACGGACCGGCAGGGCCCGCCTGACGGCTAACTGTGGCCTGAACGGAAAGGCACGCAAATTCGGCGTGGCGCTTAACGTGTTAACAGTCATAATTTTCTCATTCTTCAAAATGATTGAAAATTGTACGCTACAATGAAGTTAACTGTTTCTCTATATTCAAGACGAATATATACATCAAAATTATATACAATGATCTATACATATAATATAGACGTTACAGTTAACCTTGAACGACCTTGAATGATCCTCACAATATAGATTCTGTATTATGTATGTATATCAATCAAAACAACTTATTGAATATGTCAAACGTTAGAATCTGTATAGAATCTATATTACGAAGGTCATTAAAGGTCGTTCAAGGTTAACTGCGTAAACCTTCAGTAAATTGTTTTGATTTTATATGAATTTTATAGGCATTGATGAGTGAACATGTTGAACAAATGAAAAACCTTCTGCATGGATCTTTTTGTCATACAATTGATGTAGAAAATACTTTTTCATACAGAAAAACAGTAGTCTAATAACAATAATAATAATATTCGACGAGTGAGAGAATTAGACTAACAATGAGATTAGTGGGGATCTTTATGCGTTTATGGCATCTGAAAATTTTCAAAAAATGCTGGAATGTAGAATTCGATAGAATTTGGTACGATTTTTATTTATTCCAGATCTAGAAAGGCTACTACCACTGAAAATAAAATTTTGTTTAATTCCACTTTCTTAAAATTTCTCTAGAAAAATTGAAAATTGCATGAACATCCGCAGTCTAATGATTAGGAATAGCAGAATGACGTCATGTTGCGTAATTCTGGACCAAATGTAAATCCGTGGGCATATCGCGTTGTTTGTCGTAGGACAAGCATCGTGATCGTGCCGTCGATATTTGAAAGCCGAGCTCGAGTGAGTGTGTACATATACATATACACAATGGCCTGAGTACGCCATACACGATCATAATAAACGTGTGCACGGATATGCGTGTCCGTAGCCCTCGAAAGTGTTTACGAGAGACGTTAAAACGATCCGACGGCCGATTATTGCTTCGAATCAAAGACAAAGTGGTGATCACTGTTCCGAGACGATCGCAAACATGTCGCTGTCAGATGGTTTAATTAATGTGTCTGCCTAACGACGTGCTACACTGCGACACATGCTCAGACACGCAAAAATGTCGTCCGAAGGAATTTGAATCTGTCTACTTGGATTCATTGATACTTTCTTTTTCATTGGACAGAATCAGTGAAAATTTTCAAGGGCTGTTTTCACCCTTTCAATGTGAACGATGGCCGAAGAAAATATTTGTAGGGACTTTTATCATCATTTTCTATGTAGAATGTCCCTGTGACAAAAAAGATTCTATCTTTATTTCTTCAAGGTTATTTCAAGGTTACTTCTTCTTTTTTAAATGGAATTTTTGCAACCTTTTATTGCCTAAAGGTCATTTCAAAGACGTATGCTGAACTTGTTTTTTTTCTGTACTACCATGATGTCAAAAAATATGGCATTCCATTTGAAAATAAACACGAAGTGATCTTGAAATAACCTTGAAAATTTATTTGCCCTCTAAATCCTTGCTCTATCACGGACCGTTCAAGGTCTGGTTTTTAGTAAAACTCTGGTATTTCGTATGGACGTATGAACCTTTAACTGTATTAACTACATAATATAAATATAATGATAATGATTCAAAACACACGTCAAAAATATGTAAAAACTATTTGGATCAACTTCAATATAATGATTCATTAAAAATTATGAAATGGCCATCCCAATCACCAGATTTGAACACCATAGAAAAATTATGGGATGAACTGGATAGACAAGTACCAAACTTTTGCCCTATTTCGAAAACAGATTTATGGAACATTTTGGAACGACTAAGACATCATTGGATCACTATCCTAAGGGTCATTCCATACTAAATCGATCACTTTTTGCAGGCATCATCGTTGATTTTGTTCTAAATGAAATATGTTGTGAAATTAGTCTTTATTTAGATTCTATTTTATTAGGATTAATTAATTAATCCATGTGTAATTAGGGGGGGGGGGCTCCATCCTTTTCAAGGGCTGATTTTAAAGGGGAAACTTCAAGGAATATAACCATACTTCTTTCAAAATTTAAATCACTTTGGCCCCTCATCGAAAAAAACGTAAAAAAAGAATTTGTTTAAATGTTAAATTGAAAAATTTATTTTAATAGTAATAGCCCAATTCTTTCCGAATAAAACAAAAAAAAAATGTAGCTCAATCGGACAAACAGTTCCCGAGATAAAAATTCGTAAGTGAGGCCTGTTTTCGCCAAAATGGTCAAAAATGGCAAATTTCGAAGGCATGTCATTTCTAAAAAAATTCGAAACCGGCAAAATGATGACTTAAACCCCCCCTAATTTCACATGGACTACAATATATTCCATTTAGAACAAAATCAACGATGGTGCCTGCAAAAAGTGATCGATTTGGCATGGAATGATCCCTAAGACTTACGAGAGAGACTGGATACCCTGTATACTCGCATCTGTTACCAGTGCATAAAGCGTCTAGTTATCACTCTTTTATTGCCTATAATTTATCTGGCCGTTTGGACCGTGTTATACCTGCAGCCGTCTGATACCGAACTTCGAATTGAATAATAAAATCCGAGTTCGGTTCGTTGAACCCGGCCTAACGCCGAACGCAGGGAATTGTAACAGTGCCAAATCGTCCGTAATATCGAACTTCCTTGAAACCGTTATCAGCCCGTTAGGAAGTTCGGCAAAAGGTTAACGTCCAGTGACTCCCGTTCCTCGGATCTGCATCGAATTCGAAGACATCCGTTTCGCCGGATTCTAGCCGGTGCCTCCGCGGCAGAAGTCGCGACGGGAATTTCTAGGATTTCCAAAAGTCCCCACTGTCTGGCACCGCCGAGCGGCTTTGATCAACGCTCGAAAGAGGGGAGAGTGGTAAATGGATTTGAAACCCCGAGGGGATCAAATATCATTACTTTAACTTTAAAAGTTGAAATTATATCGTGTTTAGTGTCATTTTAATCAGAAAAATGCCAGAAATAAGTTGGTGAGAGTCCCATCAAAAAATAATGAAAAATAAAGAAGTTTTGTAATTGGATTAGTAGTGGTTCACACCGATATAGCCGAGCCGAAAATTTCAAAGATATGTTTTGTAAACTCGTAGAAATTATATACATTCTGAAAATGTCATTGGAACTGCGCGAGAAAAAGTTATTGCAAATAACCTCAGGAATCTACCAAGAAAGTACAAAATTTTTAGGGCAGCCTGTATACAAAAAGAGATGCTTCGACCATGATAAAGATAAAGAAGAAAAGCGTTCTCCGTTTCTTGATTGACGGAAAAGTTTCAAACGCATAGCACCGTGCGTGAATTTATATGAACGGTAATGGAAGTGACATGGGGTCGGACGACTACACGAGTGCCTTTATCGTCCTCATTTTAAAGCTCAATCACAAAGTGGCTGCTGGCGTGGTCGTGGCCGCTTTTTTGCGTCCGGTGAAGCGATTTCCCTGGCGAAATTTTTCGAACAGAGGCAGCAGCTTTTACGAAGCTGCAAGCTCAATGGATAATATGCTGCGACGCGAGGGTTGCTGCTCGCCCTTCTTCTTAAGTAGAGAAGGGTTCACGACCCTGTGATGACATATACGTGAGAACGCGCCTACTCTCCGGCCCTCGGTTCGGGAATGTCTTTCCACCCTTTTTCCCCGAGATGAGTCACCCCGTGGAAAGCCCACGGAAACGATCTCGAGAGCAATTCTACGGCAATGAGACGAAAAACCGGACAAGGGCGGCGGGGATGTTTTCATTGCGCTTATGCGGTCCATTTGTCTGGGTGTTTTGACGGATGGACGCCGGCGTATCGATCCCCGTTAATGTATCGAGATGTACGGGGCTAAAAGTCCCGTTTTTCATGTAAATCTATGATAACATTTATTAGAAACGACCTAGAGATACAACACGATATAATCTCCAAGATTAACGCGATTTTGAAATTATTAACTATGAATCCTCCCTTTTTGAAAAATCTGGGAAAATAATATGTTAATAACCACAACGAGATGTTAAAACTGAGATGTTAAAAATATAAATTTAGTATTCCATACCGTCTACACGAAATCGGCATCTCAGAATTTTTTTTTAGTTTTTTTTTCGAAAAAAATCTAATTATATCTTCGACAATAAATAATTTTAATCAACATTTAGAATGTCATTTTTACTAGGTGAAAGGTACAAACATGTTTTATTATATGTATGTAAAATTTATTAGAAACAACCTAGAGATATAATCTCCACGGTTAACCCGATTTTTGACTTTTTTAACCATGTGCCCCCACTTTGAAAAATCTAGAAAAATGATATATTAACAACCACAGCGAGATGTGAAAAACATAAAAATATAAAAGTATTCCACACCGTCTACAAGAAATCGGTATTTCAAAATTTTTTTAATTTTTGAAATTCAGTTTTTTTTCGAAAAAAATCTAATTATATCTTTGACATTAAATAATTTTAATAGATATTAGAAATGTCACTTTTACTGGGTGAAAGGTACAAACATATTTTATATATATTTCATTTTTTAAAATTCGGTTTCGTAGCCAAAAATTCTGAAAAAATTCATAGATGTGCATTCTAATAGCTAAAATATGTCTGATTTTTTCAGAATTTTCAATTAAAGAGGGTAAGAGAAATTATGGAAAATCTGATTTTCTTTGTAACCCCAATACTACCTCCCACGCCGACATATGGGATTGAAAATTGGCATAAACTATTTTCTTCGGATAAGCTATCAAAGTCCGTATAAGTCCGATAAAATGCGTAGTCCGATTATTATAGAAAGTTGTAATAAACTTGTAATAAAATGTGTGCCACATTCCCCCTCCTTGTCGACTTCCAGAAACATTTATTACACATGGCACAACCTAATAATCACAGGCCAAGGAAAATAATGGAATTCGATAATTGACACACGGCCGGTTATAACAGCTGAACTACAACTGGCCCGATCAACTTCCTTAATTAGGACCATCTGACCCAGCAGCTTGGAAAGCTATTGCCCGGAACAGGAAGGGGCAGGGGGGTCAGTGTCGTTCAAAAACAGATCAATACTTAGCGTTCCAAAAACTTTTATCCAAACTGCCATAGACACTGACATAGAGGCGAGCTCCATCCGAATCTATCTACATACACAAAAGGATGCCGCGAACGTAAAAGATCATGCAATAAAGAAAATATCAGGTTCAACCATTTTCGTCTCACCTTCTCAAACATAG
This sequence comes from Lasioglossum marginatum, assembly GCA_028455795.1. Classification (NCBI taxonomy): domain Eukaryota; kingdom Metazoa; phylum Arthropoda; class Insecta; order Hymenoptera; family Halictidae; genus Lasioglossum; species Lasioglossum marginatum. The sequence continues at coordinate 4,555,124 of CM052249.1, forward strand.
CACTAGTGGATTGTTGAGATTCTTCCGATTAAAATAAGTCCAAACATGACGTACATCGGTCTACTTTTGCAGAGTTCATATAGGGTGTCTCACATATAAGTGTGACCACCAGAATATCTTCTTTAATTTTTACACATTTCGATCTGGATGTTCTCTGTGCTACGAAAGACATTTTTAGCATTTAGCATTTAACTATTTAACTGCTTAAATTCACTATTTTGAATAAAACAAGACAATTCAGGTACAAAACAAAGATTTGTTTAGATTCCAGCAGCCTTAAACAAAAAATGTACAATGATCTTGGCTTCTCTTTAACGAAAAATATAAAATAGGCATTTTAAAATTGTTTTAATTTTTTAAAATTCAGTTTCGAAGCTGAAAAATCTGAAAAAATTCATAGATGTGCATTCTAATAGATAAAATATGCCTGATTTTTTTCAGAATTTTCAATTGAAGAGGATAAGAGAAATTATGGAAAAACCTGATTTTCTTTGTAGCCCCATTACTACCCCCCACCTCCAAGTCAAAATATGGGATTGAAAATTGGCATAAAGTATTTTCTGTGGATAAGCTATCGAATAGCCTATTGCAAATTCAATTTGGTCATCCGGCTATACCCTTTAAGCGAGCACTACTGTAGTTCCTCCGGCTGGAATTTCGATTCGACCTAGTTCCGATCGGTGTAGGCGTGCTGCCGCGTGTCCTCGAGCACGCCCGGATCGCAATTCGAATACCCGCGAATCGTGACTGCGAATACGACGCCATAGCAATTCGAGGCTGCTCGAGCGATGGATGATGAGTCGTTCGGTGAGTCATGGTTGCGTTAGGGATAACCCGAAGAACTTCAGGGTAACCGTTAACCAGGATCGAAGTAACCGGCAGCCGAAACTCAACGCACAGTGGTCCGGTAGCCCCCTTTTTGTGGCCAAACCTATTGTAGCGTTATTTCCAGGTTTAATGTTATACAGGGTGGCAATTATAAAGCGTTACAGACGAATATCTCCAAAAATATTAATTGTACGCAAAAATGTTTCAGATGAAAGTTGTTCAGTACCGACGGGGACATCACGTGGCGGGACTTTTATTTTTCCCGGTGGATTCTCCAAGGTGAGGTGGAGGTCAACTTTCTTTTTTTAAATGGAATGATATGTTTTTTTATCCAGCATCAAATAGTGCGTTTTAAGATGAGTTCAATGACCTATGACTCAAGGTCATTTAAGGTCAAACTTGCAGGGAAATGCAGAAAAGGTGTGACCCATAAGTATATGTTGAAGCTCGAAGCTTTCAGAAAAATCAAGTCTGAATACTAATGTTCTTAAACATTTTTTTTAAAACTCTACCTAAAGTTTACATTGTACTTAACCCTTTGCACTCGGAACTATTTTAACTGGAAAATTAAACATTTCTTCCGATCTAGAATATTTCCATTCCCTATGATTTTTGAAATTTTATGCATATGAAATTGGTATAATACCTCATGCAATACCTAAGTGTCTAGTAATTGATTAGATATCGATATATTTAATAATGTAAACAATATTTTGAATAATGGTACCGCAATTTTTAGTGGTGCCTCAGAGGGGACAACCGAGTGGAAAGGGTTAACTTTGTATTCTTCGTATATTGCTCGAAACATGCTTATATTACCATTAAATAACTGAAATATACCTGCTCACATATTCGAAAATATAGCACAAATTTTCATTTCAGCATTGTGTAAGGAATAAATAAACTATTTAGTTGTTCCTCCAATTTCATGATTTTGAACTCCAAACGCTATATCTGCTCGGAAAGTTATCCGAAAGACCTAATATTTTGAATTTCGAGGTTTCAGTGTTATGTGAGAGAAAAAAAAATTTAAGACATCTTAAAGACGTCTATTTGGAGACGTCGTTTTTACGTCTGAAATAATACGTTTTGGAGACGTCGTTTTTACGTCTGAAATAAGACGTCTTAAAGACGTCTTTTCGGAGATGTCGTCTAAAAAGACGCCTAAACTACGTCTGAAGACGTCTCTAAGACGTACCGTTCTGTAACACAAGACATTCAGGAGACTTTCGGGAGCCGTTCAGACGTCTTTGAGACGTCCGAATGTCTTGCGGCAGGGGTCTTACAGCTGTCTTTGAGATGTCTCTGTGCTATCTGGGGTGTTGCTTCGACTTCTCTGTCTCGCGTTCTCATAGACGACGCGCCGCAAGAGGAAACCGCAGGCGTCGAACCTGTTTTACATCGGATTCAGAGGAACTGGCCAGATCGATTAATACGGAATTAATAATGGCCGCTAGATATGTGTGGAGCCATTGGACATCAATTCCTCGCCGTTTAATCTTGCCCCGAGGAGAATTGATAGTCTTCTTTCAATTAGGCTCCGCCGAGTGATTTTTACATGACACGACTTATCTTCATTGACTACCGAGGATTCGAAGCTGCTACTTAATTCATCTTCGCGGTGTATGCAGAGGAATGGCGCTCTAATCCTCCTTTATTCGTAATCCATGACTGTCTAAAGAGATTACGCCCTGAACGCTAAGAATTTACGGCAATCGAGGGAAGTTATTTGATGAAGTGACCAGGGGGTTTAAAGTACCCCTAAACTAAATTGAATTTGCAACAGGTCATTCGATAGCTTATCCAAAGAAAATATTTTGTCCCAATTTTTAACCCCATATGTCGACACGAGAGATAGCAATGGGGTTACAAAGAAGATCAGGTTTTTCTATAATTTCTCTTACCCTCTTCAATTAAAAATTCTGAAAACAATCAGACATATTTTAGCTATTAGAATGCACATCTACGAATTTTTTCAGAATTTTCAGCTTCGAAACTGAATTTAAAGAAATTAAATATATATAAAATGTGGCATGACAAAGAAAATCAGGTCTTTCCATAATTTCTCTTACCCTCTTCAATTGAAAATTCTGAAAAAAATCAGGCTTCTTTTAGCTATTAGAATGAACATCTATAAATTTTTTCAGAATTTTTGGCTTCGAAACCGAATTTTAAAAAATGAAATATATATAAAATATGTTTGCGTACCTTTTACCCAGTAAAAATGACATTTTAAATGTCCACTAAAATTATTTAATGTCGAAGATATAATTAGATCTTTTCCAGGGACAGGGGTCTGATAAAAAAATGATAGATTGCGCGCTTTATTAGATTAAAAAATGATGAAATTCTTAAACAGCAAACTTCAAACATGTCGTAAGGTTTGATGGATTAAAGGTAATCGACTTTCTGCCACTAAAAGGAAACGTTCTTTGATGCGATTCCTGTATGTTTACTGTTTTACATAATATAACAAAAAGAGACACGTCCTCCGCGAGGCCTTTTCAATCATCGTGTCACGTAACAGAAAAATCCATGTCTAATCGGAAGGCTTATATTTACACAAGAAAGGCTCGAGCGCTTCCTTCCTGTTGCACGTATAATATGTTGGCCTACGTAAATCGATGCATCTACTTTGTATGGCCTTCCTAATATTGATATGAAGTTGTATGCCATAATTTGTTTGCCCTATTTCATAAACAAGACGCGAGACTGTTCAATAATATCTATGAAAATATTGGATCTGTTCAATAATATCTATGAAAATATTGAATTTCTGTTCAATAATATCTATGAAAATATTAAATCTCTGTTCAATAATATCTATGAAAATATTGGATCTGTTCAATAATATCTATGAAAATATTGGAGCTGTTCAATAATAACTTCTACAATATGTAAATAAGTTTTTTAAGAAGATGAATAAACATTTGTTAGAAAATTATAGATGATAATGGAAACTGAGATTCAAGAAGTCCTGGACTTTTTGAAGAAAAGTCGTTATATTATAAGTTCCGATGGGAATGGATAAAGAAAAAGTTATGAAAGCATTAATTTTCGTTCGAATAGAACTTATAAAATATAAAAACTTTTCAGTTTTTAAAATATCTGCTCCGCATAAGAATACTTTTTAAAAAGTTCCTAAGAATAACGTTCCTTTCTATAAAAGTTCCACAAGAGCAGATATAGCTTCTTGAATAAAACGTAGAAGTTCGAACAGAATTTTTTAAGAACAGGAGATAACTGTTTATTTCGATCTCTGTTTTTATTTTTATCTGCGGGAAACATTCGAGATTTAAACAATGTAGTTGATTAACAAGTACATTATTGATTAACAATGTAAATAAAAAATTCCGGCAATTCAGAATAATGAATAAATTCAATTAGTTGTTATTCGCGAGTAAAGCCAATCAAATAAATAAATTGTAACACAAAAATTGGATTCAAATAAATTGTACTTACTCGCTATTATCTATGAATAATAAATAGTAATTTAGTATTAAAAATACTAAATATTCAATCGAATAATTTGTCAATACGAATAATAACTTAAATTATATTTGTAAATAACAATTAACTTTATTATTTCAAATAATTCATTCAGACTTGCGCAAACAATAAATAATTATTTTTGCTTTTTATTTGAATATCCAAATAACAAATAATAATTGTTATTTAAATTTTTATTTAAATATTGCCCAACAACATTAGCCCAGATGTAACCGCAAATAAGAAATGATGAATGCCATCCCAGATAGCAAACGATGTCTCATAGATGTCTGTTTTACGTCGTTTTTAGATCTGAACGTTTTACGTCCCAAAATATTGGGGACCGTCTATTTGGATACGTCGTTTTTACGTCTGAAATAAGACGCCTAAAAGACGTCTAAAAGATGCCTAAAAGATGCCTAAAAGACGCCTAAAAGACGTCTCTAAGACGTACCGTTTTGTAACACAAGACATTTAGGAGACTTTCGGGAGCCGTTCAGACGTCTTTGAGACATCCGAATGTCTTGCGGCAGGCGTCTTACAGCTGTCTTTGAGATGTCACTGTGATTAACGAATAATAGCTGTCCGAAATGAACAACGAATAATTATTTATTCCTCATTCTTATTCAAATAAAATTATTTTCGAATAACGCTCGACGCTGCGTTCGAAATCAGGCGATCCATTTCAATCGGGAGAAGTACGAGCGCTCATATCGCCGGAAATTAAAGGCGATGTTTGCCGACGGAGAAACACGCTCGAAGCTTACAAGAGTGCATCGAGAGTTGCAAAAGAATGCAGAGGGTGAGTGAGCCGAAGGAACCAGGCTCGCCTGTTCAAGGATGGAAATTGAAATTCTCAGGTTCCACCTCGACTTCCTCGATCGTTCTGCCGCTTCTGTTTGCGTCGCGTTGTCCTGCTTCCACTGTTATGCCGTCGTATATGCGATGCATATTTCGAGCGGAATGATGTCCTGCGAAATAACAGGGAAGAAGAGGGAAACGGAAAAGGCGGCGCAATCGACGCCGGCGCCCAAAAGAGGGCAAGGAAAATGCACGGAGCCAGTTTCGATACTTGGAATACGAATCGGCCCTGTTGCGCTCTGGGTTACACCCTTATATAGGGAATGGGTCTATCGATTCTATTCTATTCACAATCTCGACGGGTATCTGGAACTATCCGATATCATTGAATTCGCATGTAGTCAATAGTCACGGTTAGAACGCGAATCCATTCTCCATAGAATTTGTATCGAATAAGGGTTCGCGACACGAGCCACCGAAATCCGCCATTTCTGACGAATTTTAAAATTGGTATTAGAGTCGGGCAGGGGCGGATTAAGCGGTAAGCGGACTAGGCGGCCGCGTAGGGCCCCGAGGTCTTAAAATATCTTATCAGATTTTGGAAATGACCGAGAAAGTTCAAAAAACCTTCCATAAAATAATCGAACAAATCTAAAAACAAAATGTTAAATTTATGGCCTCTAAGTTGCACTCTTTAACTGTTTTATTCAGTAAATATTTAATAGCGCAAATATTTAATAGAGCAGGAAATTTTAAGCCGAATTGACACTGACAAAATAGTTGATGAATTTGCAAGAAATAAAGCGACAGAAATTCATATAAAAAATATGTAAAATATATGTTTTTTAATCAATTTAATTAATGTCTTATGGTGTGAAATTTTTGAATACTTTTAATTTTTGTTTATAACTAAATGAGTTTTCTTGAAATTTTTTTTTTGGTGGTGGGGCCGAAATTTCTACCGCTTAGGGCCCCCACTTGTCTTGATCCTGGAGTCGGGGCTGAAACGGGGCAAAATCGTTGCATTTCCTTTTCGCAATTTTATTTTAATGTTGTTAACCTTCGCAAGGTAGTTTCAGATTTTTGAAAAGAATTTTTATATGAATAAAATTACATCTGTTTGTTTACTTTTTATCCTGTGTTATTCTTTATCCCAAATTTATTAAAAACGAGGTTATTTATGAAATTCATTTGTCGGAACAATTATGCTCCCCGCCAATCAGAAGCGATCACGAAAGTCACGAATCACTGTGAAAAAACCACCGTGGTTGGGATTATGTTCCAAAGAATAATATTTTCATTTTTCCTCATAGGTGGTGTGGAAATCTATTGATACAATACAAGAATTGATACAAGTTGAATTAACTCCGAAGCCTGGTATAAGCCTATTATGTTGTAAAACCGAGTCCATTTCTTGGCCAAAACGCTGAAATAAAGATATATATACATATAAGCCTATTATGTGTAAAAACTTATTGTACCCTATTTTTAATCATATTATAAGAAAAAATATATAACATCCATGTTTATTAATTATTAATTATTAAATATATAACACCTCTTCATTTTATAAAAATAATGAGGTTTTGAAAATCTTTTTTCAAAAATTTATAACGTTATTTTTCTTCCAATTTTGCATATTTGCATGTCCTGTGCAAACGTCCTATGAAACCTTTTCGTTTCATCGTTTGACACTGATATTTGCAATTTCAAGATGGCGACGAACGCGTCCATGCCATTCCATTTGGCGTACCTCTCCAAAACCGGAACATTTTTTGTCGCCACTTCCAAACTATACAGATAGGTCTCCTTACTCATACTTCATGGAGCAAATAGAGCTGAGGCTCTCTAACGCCATCTTTATGTATATAAAGTAAAGAATAAAACAGTAAGAGCCTTGTATACTCGGGTTGGCTGCACTGTGAGTTAGGCTATTGTATGGTTAACGGGAGAGGGCCTGTCCCATCTACCTGACTGGTAAATTCAGTCTGAAAGTGACCTTCGTTGAGGTGGCAGCTGTCTACGTAAACTGTTGTAAACTCTGTCGAGTGAGAAAAGTTTACAGCAGTGAACACAATTGTATTAAATTCTACCAAATTTTATTTTACAATATGGGTACTGACGCTGAAAGTAAGTTAATCATATTTATGCATTATATAAAATACAAATAACAATGGTTCATTACTATATGTATAACAAAGTATCACACGAAAATTTTAAAAAGCTAGGTTATGATTTTGGTCGATTTTGGGCACGGGCCTTGTACACAGTAATGAGATATGGGACAGCAGTGGGAAAAGCAGTAACGTATCTATGTATATTGTGGAGAAAGTAGTAGGGCATTATTATTGGCGGGAAAGTATTGGAAGAGTCTAGAACGAGACGAGCATGCTACGAATTTTTGATAAATTATTATTAATATTTGACTGGCATAGTATACATTCATTTTCCAAAATCAAATTATAACAAAATTTTGCAAAATTATGGGCGGTGATCAGGTAAACCATTTCAGCAAACTTCTTATATGGAAAAAAGCCCGTGTAAATCCCATGTATCATCACTGATTGTACACACCTTTAGTTTATATTATAACTAGACTGCGGATCTTTATGCATTTATGCCTTATAAAAATTTTCAAAAAATGCTGGAGTATCAAATTCGACAGAATTTAATATAATTTTTATTTATTACCGATCTACAAATGCTATTGCCAATGAAAATGGGATTTTATTTGGTCCCACATTCTTAACCTTTGTCTACAAAACTTGAAAATTGCATAAACATCTGAAAATTACAAAACAGCAATTTTTGTAACACTGGGTATATGCATAAGTCTCTCTGATAGTTTCTTTGTCATGTCAGCCTTGAAGTTTTCTGTGTATCTATCTTTCTCCCTTGATCTCTTTTGTTTTCTCACTCTATTTCTCAGGGGCGGATCTAGACATTATGGGCTGCAGCCCCAGAGCCCCGTCAAATTGACAAAAATAAAACTATTTAAATTAAAAATTTAAGAAAAATTGAATTACACAAACATTTTTGGTACTTGAGTTAATTTCGGTAGGACCCAGTATTAGAGACAGCGTTGGCATGAGGTATGGTGGGAGAAATCTCGCTTTCCATAGCAACCCTGGTTACAGAAGGCGACGAATAGCAGCGGTGGACCGTTAATTTTGGGGCCCTGGGCTGACACTGGGGGCCTACCCAAATTAACTCAAGTAACAACAATTTTTGTATAATTTTGTATAACTCTCTCTTTCTCTCTGTACCCCTTCCTCGCTCCTCCTACCTAGCCCTTCTTTCCTTCTGTATTGTTTTTTCTGCCCCACTTCTACTCTAAAGTTATAAGTTCTGAACTTTAAATATTGAACAATTATGCACAGCAGTATACTTTATGCATGCTTCTTTATTTTAGTCCCCGGTGTCGAACTCGTGGAAATGTCCCGGAAGGAACTGTTTCTTTCAATAAGGAGTGAACTACACAGCCAGAACAACGTAGTACTTCAACTTATCGAGGGATTATTAGCCAAGAAATTTCGAAGCTCTTATAAATTACCGGACCAGGAAAAACAAAGGCTTCGCAGATTGCTTTACCAATTCAGAGACAAGTGGTCAAAATCCCACAGAACCTACGCCAGATTTCTAAAATGTTTCCACGAATGGCTGGAAGCGCCACTTGTGTTCGAAAAAACATCAATTACAGAAATCAAAGATGAGTCAGAGGAAAGTCCAGATAGTCCCACTCTGAGTAAAAGGAGGAAGACAAATGCTACGTTAGGGAGCCCTAGTGCAGCATCAAATCACGGAGGCTCGATGGAGAGGAGACTTGGGAACAAAGAAAAAACTTTATCTGGTGAAGAAGCTCTGTCTCTCGTAACGAAATTGAAATTATCAAGACCCCAGTACGAGGGATTACGAGCTATCAGCGTCGCACACAACTGCCAGCTATTTCCGCCATATGCAGCTGTGCTGGAGGCGCAAAAGTGAGATATCAACGGCCGGCCCTGGCGTAAGCTTGGAGGAATAGCGTGGGAGGAGGGGATGGTAGTGTAGAGAGATTGGTGGGTTCTGGTCCCACCTAGAATAGAGTGGGGAGAGAACTCTGGTCCCACCCATAGTATAGTGTGGGGGATTCCCTCACCCAGAATAGTGTTGGGGAGGACTCTGGTCCACCCAGAGTACAATGCAGGGGGAACTCTGGTTCCACCCATAATAGAATGCGGGGACTCTGGTCCCACCCATAGTATAGTGTGGGGGATTCCGGTTCCACCCAGAATAGCGTGGGAGAGGACTCTGATTCCACCCAGAATAGAGCGAGTGAAGGACTCTACTTCTATCCAGAGTAGAGTGGGGACACAAATCTTAATATGGCGACTCTGGGTGAGATCAGAGCCCTCGCCGACTCTACCTTCCCCTTCTACGAAGCTGGACCCCACGCATCCGCCACGGCCCAGTCACATGACGCGTTTCCCCTCAATGTGTGTTCCCTCCCCTCATCTGACGACTCTGGAGTCTACAGCTGAAGAATAGGGACTCATTGGCTCCCTATCAGTTCCGAGCATTTAAACGACAGTCACATATCGAAATAAAGCAATGTCACTCGATTGGTAAAATTAATCATCCCAGATACACATTAAAATAGATGCGTATTGATTTTGCGTCAGGAACGTTTGCAATGGATATCGACGGGAGCCACGTTTGTGTGTTGGAATGCACAGGGTGGCTCGACGTATCATAAGGTAATCGATAAAGGCAATAATGGGCGTCTGTTACCGAAGATTATGGTAAACCTCTTTGAATGATGTACACCTATGCGCGCGGTTTACAGAGATTGATGAAGATGTAAATTGGCGGACGTGTCCGCAGGTTTATTCGGGATGTCCTCGGAGTAAGAAGATTATACGATAGACTGCTCCAGACACTTGTGGAGAAACCTAATACAGTAAAAGTAAAGTTCTTTCCCTTTCTCGAATCACATTTTCCTTCACGAACTTCAGTATTGCGTCGAACGACTTCTTCGATTCTTCAAGTAAACATTGATGGAAACGATCTGTTGGAATCTTTAATAGTGTATAAGTAGATTAAGTTTGATAATATTGTGTAACCAAATTGTTTCTTAGATAAATTAATTGGTTTTCTTTTTAAGAATATATGTATGTGTTTTCCTCTACCTATATTGACAACATACTTCAAGGTCATTGAAATCGGTGAAGAATGGCGTATTGGACTGCTAATTTTATGCAGCGATAACAAAAATGAGTGGATCGAACCAATAATTTGGAAACATTGTTGTATTATTTTCAACTCGTTCAAATGTGTAAGGAAACGGCTGAATATGCCAAACCAGTAGTTTGAGTTATTTAAAAATTAATAAAAAACAAACTAAATATGCATGTAACTCTTTTGGTTTTTCCTTTGCATAAAATTGCCCAGTTATTATAAGTACTTATCACGAACACTCTTACACAACCGGTAAGAGTTCATCCATCTTGCATGAATATTGAGAAACCATTAGCGACGCTGTAGCCGACCAATCAGACGGCATGGCACGACGGCTTACAGCCTTCGAACGCTTAATTTGCATTGTAATAACCTTCGGCTATCCGTACCAGGCTGACAAATTGCTCGTTGTTCCCGCGTCGATCGGGGCAATAGGGGCGAAGAAAAAAATGAATTTTCGGCGGGCTGCATATGGGCTCATATGTTTCTGTAACAAGTCTGACACTTCCTATGCGGAAGCGTAAAAAGTGGCCAGTACCGCCACGTGTTCCCGTGGCGTAACCTTTTTATGCCCCATCGCATCGCCCTGAATCATGCACGCCAGTATGCGTGAGCAGTACACGTGCGCGCGCTCACGTACACGTACACCGTGATGCGTGAAGAGGAGTTCACGCGCCCTAGCTTGTGTCACGAGCCTGCAGTTTTTGCGACCGTGAATCTGCCACCGGTTACAAGATATCGCCTTTCGCTCGACTGAACCCGGCGCTCAATCAACCGCCCCGCGTTTCCTGACGTTACATGAAAGTGGGATTTCCTGTAGATGTCCGAACGCACGCGTCGTCTGGGTAGGTTTACTGTCAGTCAAAAAAATTGTTGCAAAGGATCTTCCATTAACCCCTTGCCGTATCATTTTCTCTACAGTCGCAGTGATTAAAACGTGTTTGTCGACAAAAATGTCGTAAAACACTGGAAATCGCTCAACTTTAAACATTTCTAACTTTTGAGCCATTGATCCTCTAGAATCGAAGCTTGGATTTCTCACATCTTCTCGCCCAAATTTACTGGATAACATAGAAGAAAGGTAGAACTTTATAAGAGAAATGCAAACATTTCTGGTTACGCAAGGAAAAGAGCAGCCAAGAAAATTTCTGTTTCTTGCATGCTAAAAATTTACATTTTTTGTATGGCATACTTAAATATTGCTTAAACATTGTTTATTTGTGAAGGTTATTCACGTATTTTGTAAACTGGGAGTGTATATTTCTTACCAGTTATTTTTAAAAAAGTGTTTTTGGTTATGGTAGTTCTCTTGACACAATGTGTTGTGGTTTTATTTAGAGAGACGGTTCAGTGTGACGATTATTTATATCAGCAATATTTGCTCTCTTATTTAATTTTAGCTTTGTTTACGATTGAAGCCAACGACATTGTAGAATGTAAACATTCGAGAATAGATCAGCCTGTCTTTAAATAGAATTTAGTCTCTTTTAGATTCTTATATGTATAAATATAATATACTGTGTATATTATGTATATTGTATAATCAATAGACTGCGAATCTTTATGCAAAACAAAAATATTTTGACGATTGTGGGCAGCAGGAGTTAAATAAAAATTCACTAATAGATTTTTTACATTGTAAACATCATAACAATATTTTTATATTTTTCTAATCTTTTATTGTTTCATATTTCACACAGCCAATTTCTTCATAAATGCATAAAAATTCGCAACCTATTAATAAATACACCACAACCTTTTCATTATTCATCGAATACAAATAAAACAATACAAATAGTAAATAAAATCATTCCATTCTTAGTTATAAGAGAATATTTTGTGACAATAATATAATTAACATATCTCCTACATTGATTAAATTTGAAAATAAAAGAAAAACATTAATGACCTTCATATATGCTCCACCCAAAAAAAATGCAATAAAAAATACGTTTCTATTTAAAAAAAAAGAAGAACGTCAATGACCTTCATATGTCCTTTATGCATCCACCAAAACAAAATTTATGAATATGGGAATGTGATCCTATGGAAACCATTTAACTCTATGTGAAATATTTGTCGCCACGAATACATAGTAACAGTCACGTAAATCGAGTTGGTAATATCTAGTGAATCACCCAGCATACGCGGCCAGAAGCACTTGGTGAATTTATAGTCAGTGAAAAAAGTTTCCATACATTCTTTAAAATGTGGTAACCTTTTTAGAAGGGCCAGACGACTTGAGTTTTTACGAGAACCTAGGATTAGTTTACTACGTGGTGAGCAAAAAAGTTTTGAAAGAATTGCACTCTTCAACAATTTCGAAGAAATAGTAGACACTGCTTTCCACAACTTTTTTTATCCGAGGTCGTAATGAAAATTTAAAATATACGCCTTCTAAGCTTGTGTCAGTTGTGTGCAGGGTGGAACAGCGTGTGGAATATTATATTTTTCTATTTCAATAAAAATATATATATACTTAATTTAAATAAAAAATTTCTACTAATTTTTAGAAGTAATTTATAATAATTAACCGCTGATACTGGCACTAAGTTCATCACTATTTCATTTAAATTTCTTACTGAAACACTTTTCGTCATGTACATGTATACAATTAATTTTTACTTAAATTACAATTTAAATTTTTGAAATTTATACTATACAATCAATTTTAATAATTAACAACTGTATAATAAATTTTGATAAGTAATAACGGTATAATAAATTTTATAATTAATAACTACAATTGAATTTATTCAAAACATCAATTTCTTATTACTATATAATATATTTTAAAAAATCCATTATTAATATTTTAAAATTTATTAATGACAACCGTATTTAGTGCGGTTAATGATTTTCATTAAAATATTTAGAACCGCTGTTCCCACTGATTTATCAGTAGTATTATATACTATTTTCCGTGCGAGTTGAAGTTTAAATAAACTATTATACAGAACGATTTTATATTTCGAAAAAAACATAAGCCACATATTTGCGCTGCTTTTTATTGCGGATCTCGTATAACACTGCTTGACGCTGCAAAAACTTTTATTAGAGCTAAATTGCCGTGTTATACGAGGGTTACCAGTAATATAATTTTATGATTATTGGAAGAGGGAAAGCGCAAGCTTATAGTTTTGTTGGACATGGCGACGCGCCCCACACACGTGCGGCATAGTATTTTTATTGCAACCGATGGCATTAAACACTTTCTTTAATAGAAAGTCGGCGGCGAATACAAAAACAGCTTGAACTAATTATAAATGAAACTGCTTTCATTCTGGATAAAGTTCATTATCTAAACATCTACCATACTCGCAGTAAATTGGAATTAGAATGTGGACAAATGAAAAAAACATTGAATATCGATTAAATGTACAAATACTGTTGGCAAGATTACCAAATCAAACCATTTCTTAATAATTATAGAATGAATCAAAGAAGTATGTAAACTATCAGTCTCTTGGAAGTAACTTTGTGAATAATAATAATTGGACTGTGGATTTTATGCCTTTATAACAAAATCGAGTAGTCGCAGTTTGAAATAGACGAAACATTAAATAAATTTAAACGTGTCAATTTTATTATTAACCTACAAAAATGATTAAAGCAGGAGAGTAACTAAAGGGTTTCTGCTTCTTGCAACAGGTGCAGACACTTTTTATTTTGCATAAACAATATAATTAAAGGCTGCTCTTTACTTTACCGAACTCAAAATTTTTGCCTTCCTTCTATAAATTATTATGTATTTGGTATGTGATCCAGTAGATTTGTATCCGGGGAACTTGCAGATCGAAGTTTCGATCCTGTAGGATCAATGATTCAGAAGTTATGGTCGCTTAAAGTTAAGCAATTTGCAGTTTTCCGATATATTTTCTCTATGTTAGCGACATTACTGTGTGCCGATGCTGCTATCTAGCGGTTTTGTTCGGTAAGCAGCGCGCGATCATCATTATAAACCAATATGGCGCTCTTACCTGCCAAAACACTGCAAATTGCTCAACTTTAAGCAATCATAACTCCTGAACCATTGATCCTACCGGATCGAAACTTCGATTTGCAAGTTCTCCGGGTACAAATCTACTGGATTACATACCAAATACATAATAATTTATAGGAGAAAGGCATATATAGAAATTTTGAGTACGATAAAATTTACCCTAATTAAACAATATAATCAGCCTTTACATAATAAAAAATAATTACACGCAACTTAGAATTTGTTGATTTCCCACTGTTCTTACGGGACAAAAATGTAAAAGACAATAATTATTTCCGTTAGCCACTATGTACACTTTAGATTGACTGCACAACATAAAGAATAAAAATTCGTATTTTGAAATAAAAATGGTGATTCTATACATTTACAGTGAACTGGTTTTTTTATTACTGTCGTGACAGACAAGTTGAACCGGTAATGCAAAAGCTACGAAATGTTGATACAATGTTTATCTCGATTTTCAATCGGTTCGATCTATCAAGAAAATTGATTTGATCGTTCCTAATGGTGCTCTTCGAGATGGAATCCTCCACGTGTGCAAATAACCGTGCTCGGTCGCGAATAATACGAAAAGCTCGGTGAATGAGGATGACATGACGACTATACGGGGTTGATAAAGTGGATAGAGTGTCATCCCCCTTTCGAGCGGCGCAGATTCATCCATCAAATCCATGCCCGGTAAACAACATTCTGCCGACAGTCCAGAAGCGTTCGGCTGTAGATAGTGCGACCGGCGTGTAGAGGCTTCTCCCACACGCAGATCTGTCTACATAATTCATGAATCTCTTCAGAACCATCCCAACAGACACTCGTTGGTGGGTCACGGGAGAACGGAACCTACGGCAGGTATCCGATTTTGATGATTATCAGGGCACGCCCGTAAAAGAATTCGCTTCTAATCAGAAGAGAATCATCTTCTTCAGCATCGCGCTTGATAATGGGATTGAAAACATGATTTATTGCCAGCTGACACCAACAACCGCATGGGACACTATCATATAGAAATTCAACAGATCAACTTTTCCAGGTGATCTTGAATGGGGACTCATAGATTCACATATTAATAATTCAAATTACTGGTTTGGTATATTCAGTCGGTTCGTTACACATTTGAACCAGTTGAAAATAATACAACAACGTTTCCAAATTACTGGTTTGCATTTCATCCACTCAGTTCTATTATAACTGTATAAAATTAGCAATCCAAGGTAATTATTTACAATACTATATAATAAGACATCACCCCCGCTTGATCCAGAATTATATTCTGGACCACCCTGTAGATATACGGAATAAAATAGTTTAACCCTCCGTATACTGTGCCGGAGTCTATTTTGACCGGGAACATCCAAATTGTCATTTAAGTATCTACTCAATTTGTGGCAAATAAACTAATTGAATAGCTGTTTCATTGAGGATATCGGAAAGACTAACGTGTTTACACGAGATATCATCGAAAATAAATTAAAAAAAATTTTTAATCAGGGCTGTGAACGATCCTAAGAATTGCCAATTATATAGCTATAAAAATCGTCCGAGGGTTAAGGAACTTTAAAGACATTTTTTAAGAGAACGGTTGACTGGAGACCCACGTTTCCTCTGAGACTTTTGTTTCTCGCGATGAATACTATACGATGCCATTAAGAAAAATATTTGACCTTGAGAAAAAAGGTCAAGATCAAATTATTTTTTTAACAGATCTCCACAGATCCAGAGCTATAGAATACGGTAGTCGCGATATGATTTCGTGACATCCTGTATGCAGAATCCGTGTCGTACACCGCGGTCCTTTCTTCCATGGGTTTTTAGGTTACGCTTTGTTTCGCGTTTTCATGCGAGCGACGCTTGCCAGAAGGCATCCGAATAAGACATGATCGAAGACATCGGGCGCACAAATACCCGCGAGGTAGGTTTTAATATTCGCCCGGAGAGTATTTTTCAGCGGGACCCGATTGCCTCGGCGCAACGGCGGGTTTCTTCCCCCGAATTCTGGGGTACGACACGAACATAATCCCGGGGGAAACGACGCTATTCATCCCGACGCCTCTTCCCAGCGTGCGGTTCTCTTTTCGTGTGACTCGAGCAAGGACTCGAGAGCGGGCCTCTCTGTTTTTTCCCCTCTCTTCATCCATTTTTTTCCCTTCCAGCCACCAGATTCATACCCGAAGTGTTCCGCGGATGCTTTAACGAGGGAAATTCTTTCTTTCTTTTCACGGGGGAAGAAAAGGGAAGAGAGCCGCGCAACCACGAGAGCTATCGAAAAGGCACAGTTATCAGTATAATTAAGACCGCGCGCTGCGGTTCGATTGGCTCTGATTACTCACGAAATTCTCTGATTACGGCGATCTCAGTGACGGTAAGTCGATAGATCGTAATAGGAGCCACGGCGATCTCAACGGGACGGAATGTAGGCGATGTTGAAACATTATGGACGATTTACTTCCACCGGTAATCAACTAAATCAATTCCTTTAAGACTTGTCTCCCCACTCTGTCCTCCCCTTTCTACGACGTTGTTGACAATTCACGTTGTATATGTTGGTTAGACTGCGGATTTTTATGCGAAATAAAAATGTTCCACATTCATTGTGGGAAGCAGGCATAAAATAAAAATTGATTTCATCCCTTAATGATTTTTTTATTTTAAAAACATTACAATATTCTAAAAATTTTTAAATCTTGTACTGTTTTATATTTCGCCCAATCAATTTCTTCATAAATGCGTGAAGATCCGCTGTCTAATGATGGTAGAACTCAGTGTCGCCAGAGTAAAGCTAGCTTCCCACTCTATCTTCCCCTTCTATGACGCCATTCTCCACCTATCCGTCATCGACTAGTCATGTGACATGCTGTGCGCTTCCTATTCGCGTTGCGTTGGCCACGTGACTCACCCGGTCATCGCTGGGAAGGGATACTAACTGTATTCCCCTCAACGTGAATCAATTCCCCTGATTTGGCCACAGTGGTATCCAGATAGCACCCGAAGTCTCATAGACGACTGTTTCTCGTAGTTTTTTAGTCTTTAAGACGTCTATTTGAAGACGTCGTTTTTACGTCTGAAACAAGACATCTTAAAGTCGTCATTTCGGAAATATCGTCTAAAAAGACGCCTTGAAGACGCCTTGAAGACGCCTAAAAGACGCCTAAAAGACGTCTAAAAGTCGTCTAAAAGTCGTCTAAAAGACGCCTAAAAGACGCCTAAACCACGTCTAAAAGACGTCTGAAGACATCTCTAAGACGTACCGTTTTGTAACACAAGACATTCAGGAGATCTTCCGTAGCCGTTCAGACGTATTTCAGACGTCCGAATGTCTTGCGGCAGGCGTCTTACAGATGTCTTTGAGATGTCTCGGTGCTGTCTGGGTAGGGAGATTCTCCCGATTAAGACTTGCTTTCTCACAATTGTACCAAGAGGATGCCACATTTTTGTTTTTATAAAATTTTTTTGAAAAATCCTTAGCCATGGACCATATAGAGTATTACCTCCGTAACTGTCGCAGAAGTTTCTACCATAACTGTTACAATTTTATCCCCACCACTGGAGGGATCCCCTTGGAACCAGTTAAGGAGATACAACTGTACTTTAAAAAATTATAAAATAATCGTCGATAAACAAACAATTGTGCCTACCAAAAGGCCGCCACATTTTTGTTTCCATATAATTTTTCAATGATTGACACGAAGAAATACGAGTTCAGAAAATATTTGAGAAATATTGTAGCTTTGTTTGACCAAAAAAAATTGATTTTGCAACCAACGCCGAGGCCCGGTTTTCTTTTCGATATTAGCTAATAGTTCGGGCCATCAGTTCGGTTAAGCAAGATTCATTGCCGCCATGATGCAGATCGTGGAACAGTGTACCGTGAGAAATTGGAACGGGACACTAGGATCGATAGTTCGAATCACACTTGGGAACGTTTTTCACGGTGGAAAAACGAGGAGGCACGATCCTCGATGAACGAGACGGACGAGTTATTCTACGACGCACCGACGTCAACATTAATAACGTCCCCGAACGTTTGTCTAATGATCCCGAAACGTTTGCCCATTTGTCGGGCCTGCAATTTAATCTGCGTGCAGCGAGTGTTCCGCACCGCGCCGTGCTGCTCTGATCGAAACGTTCTTTTCGATTCGTTAATGGCATGCTGTTATCGACGATTACGCTACTGGTCTGCTTACGGGTGCGGGTGGCGCGCTCAGCTGTGTTTCAATCATAACCCCCTTTCTAGCGAGTAACGAAGGTTATTTATTTAATTGCGACTAGCTAGCTGCGAATTGAAGACGTTCAAGGCAACTGCTATGACAAGGGATAAACATAAATTAATTTACAACTCTACGATCGATATAAGGAAATATTTATGAATTAATTTTGTTGTGTAAAGTACGGTGGGTCCGAATTGCATATTATTATAAGCTCAATTACTTAGGAATTCAATGTCTGCAATTGCTCAAGGTCATTCAAGGTCACCATAATTCATTTTAAACGGGACCACCCATTTTTAAACATCTACACTGACAGTCCCTTTCGTTAGGAATTCAATGACTGCAATTACTCAAGGTCATTCGAGGTCACCTTCATTTTTTTAAACGGGACCACATTTTTTTAAACACCTACGTTGATAGTTCCCTTCATTAGAAATTCAATGACTCTAATTACTCAAGATCATTCAAGGTCAGTTTTGTTTTTTTAAACACGTACATTAATAGTCCCTTCCATTAGGAATTCAATGACTATAGGTACTGAAAGTCATTCAAGGTTGTCTTCATATTTTAGATACAGAAGCACGCCCTTTTAAACACCTACATTGATAGTCCCTTTCATTAAGAATTCAGTGTCTGTACTTGCTCACGGTCATTCAAGGTCACTTTCATTTTTTTTTAACGGGATCACCTCTGTTTAAACCACTACATTGATAGTTCCTTTCATTAGGAATTCAATGACGATAAGTACTCAAGGTCATTCGAGGTCACTTTCATTTTTTAAAACGGGACCACACCTTTTTAAACACCTACGTCGAGAGTGTCTTTCGTTAGGAATAAAATGACTGTAATTGCTCATAGTCATTCAAGAAAAATCGCATCTTGTGATTTGTTATTAAACGTGATGATGCCGATCCCTTTAAAAAATTTGCAAAGTCAACCCACCACTTTTTGGAGCATTACACCAGTGAAATCGTGCACACCGGAATAACATTTGACGTTTATTAAATTGGATCGAGCACTGAATTATTTGAAGCGATTTATTCTCCAAAATCCAGCCCCATGATTCACGGGAAGATTTATAACGGCCGCATGTGAATGATTTCGCATAATAGAAGTATAAATCGTGTCTGTCACGCATATATGTTTAACAGCGCGGTATCGATGTTAATCATAATCAGTGCAATATTCCACGCCGCTCTGCCTTGAATTGTGACCGAACGAGCCGTGTATTAGTCACACGCAATTTATACGTTGATTCCATTATTCGGTCGAAATTCCACCATTTATCAAAACTCCACGCTATACACACCGTCCCCTGCGAATTTGTCAAAATGTAGGATACATATAATATATTCTCGTGTTGAAACCGTAACGGAAAAAAAGCAATATACATTATAAGAATCATTATCTTTATAAAAAATCATTATATATTATATTATATAAATCATTATATATTATATTATATAAATCATTATAAATATAATGATCTAACGCTGCTGGGCAAAATTATAGGACACCGTGAAAATTATTGAGAAAAGGAATTTGTAATACGATGTCTCACGTAACTGTCGCCATTTTTCCGGCACAAAAAAAATGTTTGTAAAGTCATCTCCATTTTTTAAAATGGCTCCACATATCTCTAGTTCATAATATTATTGCTTATGTCAAGACGAGTTCAACCGTTTAGTATAATATGACCTTGAGATGATCTTAACAGTAAGATCTTGATAGTAAGGCAGACTGTTGTTGTTGAGGCCATGTCAATATCATCTTCATTTTTAAAATGGCATTACATATTTATTAGTACATAATATTACTGCTTATGACGAGTTCAACGGCCTAGCATATTGTGATCTAACCCAGACCACAGCAGTAAAGTCTTAACAGAAAGACAGATTCGAATGGTTAATGCTTCTTTTCAGAGATCAAAAAAATTTAAATAAATAAAAATTTCTAATATACCACGTTTTTAAGACGGACTAAAAAGTATAAAATAATTTTTCCTAGCCCCGTACAGATAGTCCTGAAAATTTGTGATCGTGAATTTTTAATAACTATGAAAATACTTGTAAGATTTAAAACAAAAAACGTGGGGTGCACGCAATAGATAATTGATGCATGAATAGTTCACTTAAGTCTTGGGCCCCACGTTTCCCCACGTGGTATATTAGAAATTTTTATTTATTTAAATTTTTTTTTTGTGTCTGTTCGTCTGTATCTCTGTATGTCTGTGAATGCGATATCTCGAGAACCACTTCATCAAGTTTGAATGGGAAGAACTTATTAGATTTTGGTAAACAAACATTAGTATAATACTTTGTAAACACCACACTGAGCTCCTTCGGTGCGAAGTGGGCCAGTGGAGTGGGGACGAGTCGGAGTGGGAACGAGTCGGAGTGGGAACGCGTAGTGGAGTAGGGAGCGCTGGCGCGCGGAGTGGGGATCGCGATCAAGGTCAATATTCTGAGAAACAGTTTTTTTACACAATTTCTTCAAACAATTCACAATTTCACACCCTGTACATTGCTATTTAAACTTTCTTTCGCCACTGTAAGGCCTAGAGGGAATCTAATTCGAAATGTAGGTGTTCGATGACTGCTCTGACAATTCTGTCACGACGTTCTATATAAGATATTGGATTTGGATAGTTTTGGTAATATTCTAGGTGTTACCGAGCCGTCTCGACGGCAGACACGTTCAATATCCTGCTTGTCTTTGATCGCCTGTGATTTGGATACGAAGAGGAAAATGGCTCTCGTCTTTCCAGCATGGAAGAAATAGAGGTCCCACCGGGACATATAGGAACGTTCCAACATACATTTTGCGCGGCGAACAAAGAGTCGGACTTTTCGATTTTTCCTCCGACGGAGCGTGTTTCGAATATTGGGCCAATCTGTACATTTCCACGTAGGACGGGCCGAGTTTCAGCAAAGCTGTTTTAATTTAATTAAACCTTTCAGCCAGACGAAACGAATACAGAGCCAAGGGGAACGCCGTGAATGCAGAGAGAAAATGTTCCAGAAATATGAAACAAAATTATACGGGATGCGATGCGGTATTATTTCGATCAAATGCGAGGGGTTCGTACAAAAATATTGCCAACCACAACGAAACAATGTGGTTAATTAATAATTGTGGGAAATGTCAGACCTATTTCTGAAACGTGCTTAAATATTATTTAGGCAACATAAAAATTTTTGGAATCGGTTTCGAGAAACTGGGGTTGATCGTACATTTTTTTAATAATTCTCCTAAGATGAAAATAAAATATCTTCCAGACAAAAGTTAAATGGTATTCCATTAAAAGAAAAAACGAAGTTGGATCCTTCATAGGATCTCTACGAGTCCACATAGAAAAAATACACGATTTCATTTAAACAACAAAGTTGACCTTCATGTGACCTCTACGCGTCCACATATAAAATTTTTTAGTATCATCAACAGTTCAGGAGATATTCGACTGGGTCGATTTAAGTGGGACACCCTATATAAGTTGAAATTTATTGTTAATTGTATAAATTCGTCAATACAAGTTTACATATCAGCTTCCAAGTCTTCTGTAAAAACGAGTGAAAATTCTATGAAAAATTGTAAATAAATTTACAATAAATTTTTTGAAGAGCCATGTGCAACAAATTGTTAGTACTGCAGGAGGATCGCACGAGGTTCAGGAAAACGACGGGAACCGCAAAACTCTCGTCTGCTCTCTCGTATCGATCTCACTTTCGTCCCTTCGCTCTTCTCTTCTCTCTATGCTTTTGTGCGAGCTCTCTTCGCTCGGCAAACCCTCAAGGAGCCTTCGCATCGAGGAAACGCTCTCCATGATTTTCCGCGCGAGGTCTGACGTCACATCCGGCGGTTCATCGCTCACTGAAAACAAGCTTCTGCGTCTCGTGGTTTCCAGGAGCACACACGAAACGAAAAACTTGCGATACCCTCTAAATACTACTATAAGATTTTCGACATTCAATCAATATTTTTTTTATGGTAAGGTACCAATGTTTCGAAAGCAATTTTTTCCAAACCAAATTATACCAATATAAATCGTTTTTTTAAGAAACTTTATTCCATATATTATTTATGCTCTTATTATTATTATATTATATAACAATATACAACATTATAATATACAATATTATTATTGCTCTTCATTCATCATTTTGAAGCATACTCATTGCTTAACCATCTGCTTGTAATGGTTCTTAATTTTCTAGAATATTCTAGAATATTCTAGTATATTCTGGTGTATTCTGCTATATTCTGGTATATTCTGATATATTCTGGTATATTCTGGTATATTATAGTATATTATAGTATATTATAGTATATTCTATATTGTAGTCCAGGGTATTTTACTGTATTCTAGTGTATTTTGGAATATTCTGGTATATTCTTGTATATTATAGTATATTCTATAGTATGTTGTAGTCCAGTCTATTTTACTATATTCTAGTGTATTCTAGTGTATTTTCGTATATTCTTGTATATTAGTATACATACTGTAGTATATTGTAATTCAATCTATTTTACTATATTCTAGTACATTTTAGTGTACTCTAGCATGTTCTTGTACATACTGGTATATTCTAGTATGCTCTGGTACGTGTTGATACATTCGAGTACGTCCTAGTATATTTTGGTATAGTCTGGTATACTACATACTACTGTATATTCTGGTACATGCTGGTATACTGTAGTACATTTTTTTTTATTCTTGTACATGCTGGTATATTCTAGTATGTTCTAGTATATTTTGGTACATTCTACTACATTCTAGTATACATATTATAGTATGTTCTGGTACATTCTAATATATTATAGTATGTTCTGGTACATTCTAGTATATTATAGTATGTTCTGGTACATTCTAGTACATTCTAGTATATTATAGTATGTATTGGTACATTCGGATACATTCTAGTATATGATTGTATGTTCTGGTACATTCTGGTACATTCTAGTATATGATACTATGTTCTGGTACATTCTAGTATATTATATTATGTTCTGGTACATTCTAGTATATTATAGTATATTATAATATGTTTTTGTACATTCGGGTACATTCTAGTATATTATAGTATGTTCTGGTACATTCTGGTACATTCTGGTACATTCTAGTATATTATAGTATGTTCTGGTATATTCTGGTACATGCTGCTACATTCCAGTACATTCTGGTATATTATAGTCTGAATTAGTCTGAATTATATTACAGTCTGAATCAAACGGTAGCACTTCAAAGTTGCCATTCAAAATTGGCCATCATTTCTGCATCAACCCAACACCTGTTCGAAGGAAACAAATTATGCAACCACGGAATACTCCGCTTCCAAAGCTGGCAAATCATTTTTCCCAAGCTGTCACAAGCTCTGCTTATGACTTTGTAAGTGCTTTCCCTATTTTATCTCTGTATCCGCCGCGAAGGCACGAGATAACATCTAGACTGCACTACTGTAACCAGGTTCTCGGTGCAGGGATAATCGATCGTGAAGATGAGTCATCTCTCCTACGGGAATTTCAAAGGGATGTGGTTGATGGGGGTTGTTAAGGGTGGTAGAGAAAGAGAGAGAGAGATAACGGAAGGCGAACAGGGACAAGACCAAGTGACGCGGAACATCCCAAGGTTAAGTTGAGCGAGGCGGCACATTCTAAGGAAAGTTTCCCACCTCGTTAACGATTAATCCTAGTTATTTCGATGTCCTTATGCCGTCCCATAAAAAACCTCTTCCCCGGCTTTCGATACCTCGTAAAAAATTCTATAAACCCGAATGCTGCATCGACTAAACTTATTTCAAGTTCCCCGGTATGTTTTCATATTCTCCATATTCACTTACCCTTTCAGCCCTTATGTTGTTGCAATCGGAGGGTTCGGAAGCCAATCGCGGTAAGCTGCTAAGCAGGAAGAGGTACACTCCGGTACAAAATTATCTTCACATTACAATTTATGTTTAGACTGTACCTTGGGTAACCAGAAATTTTAGCCTTTTTCTTATTCAATCCGGTAGATTTGTTTTGGATCAATCCGAGGAGATCAGTAGTTCAAAAGTTATGAGTGTTTAAATTTGGGCGGTTACCCTTCTATCCTTTCACGCAAGTGTCTACAAATCGCAAACGATGAAAGATATCAAAAAACGATTAAAGTAAAAGTTATATCGTATGTTTGGGCCCATAAATCTGTCAGAACATTTTTTTAAAAAAAGCATTTTCAACATTTTTATTTTCAAAAAAATGATTTTTTCAAAAATATTATTGTACAGATTTATGGGCTCCATGATACGATATAACTTCTACTTCAACAATATTTGGATATCTCTTGTGGTTTGTGATTTATGAGCGTTTAGATTTTGGCAGGTAAGGGCCTCGCCATATTGGTATGTACTCAGACATAACCGCATGCTTGTGGCGCCATCTAGCGCGGCACTGAGTGCATACCAAGATGGCGGCGCCCTTACCAGTCAAAAATACTTGAAATCTCTCAACTTTTCACGCGTATAACTTTTAAACGGATGAACTGCGCGCTTTAAAATTTGGATTTTTGGAGTTTTCTCGTCAAAATCTACAGGATTGTCTGACAAAAAAATGCAAAATGTTTGGCCTCAGAAAGTCCGCAGTCTAGTGGTGGCCGATTGTTGTTGAACTGCGTTTAAGCGAACGTTACGTGGGACGAGCGGCGGCGTTATCTCCACTCCGGTACAGATTCATTTGCGGATAATCGAGGAGACACTCTAATCTCACTTCGAGAGGAAGTTATCATCGGTGGAACGTACGAGGGAGGTGAACGGAGTCATAATTGGGTCGAAAACGAATAGTAAGCGCCGGGTAATGGCGAAGGAATGAAAATGCACCGGGGAAACGCGCGATAGAGTACTTGAGGAAGCCTTCCGGCTACTGGTTGCCTCGAGCTATTTCCGGAAATCAGCGCCGGGGCGCCTACATTCAAATTTTCGTTACTTCGTTGTGTATTTTATTCTCCCTTTCACGGGATCGATCGATAGAGGGCAGGCAGAGTGTACGCTCGCGACGCGTACTTCAACAATTGAATCCCGAAGTTCAGTCTATTATGCTCGTTTAAATGGAAGCTTGTTTCCGTGTTTTCCGTTGATTTTTCTCTTCGTGTGATATTGACAGTTTTTTGTTATCAATCCATGTCAGGTTCGGTGCGCGAAGTGGGCGATCAAATTATTATGAACGGGTATTATCAGTAAACATTTTCATTTGTTTATCGGTAATCTCTTTATAAGAACAAATGTGATCACTAAATTTGCCTTTAGCATTAACATATTGACTGTCGAACAATCATCCCCCCCGAAAAATACCACGAAATCAAGATAATTTCATCATTGTTTTTTTAAAACAAATGTTTTTAATT
This sequence comes from Lasioglossum marginatum, assembly GCA_028455795.1. Classification (NCBI taxonomy): domain Eukaryota; kingdom Metazoa; phylum Arthropoda; class Insecta; order Hymenoptera; family Halictidae; genus Lasioglossum; species Lasioglossum marginatum. The sequence goes on from CM052249.1 coordinate 4,581,036, forward strand.
TAATTGTTTTTATTTTTGTAAGGTCACGACGAGGCCATAATATACTAGACTGTTGAACTCGTCCTGACAATAATATTATGTGCTAAAAGATATGTAGTGCCATAAAAAAAAATTAAGGTGACCTACTTTGACAAATTTCTTTTGTTTGAATTTATTTCTATTGCATCTTGTAGCCGACTAAAAACTAATTAAGTTTGTTCCAAAAATTTGTTTACCTGGCGACTCTAGTCCTCATATAACAAAAAGTAGAAAACATTGATTAATACAAAATATCAATAATGACAACGCTTAAGATGATTGACCACTGGCATTAAATGACTGGCTAATGGAACAATTACCCTAAGTGATACATATTATATTTAGTAATTTACAAGATTGTTAATCTAGGGTGTTCAAAAGTTACCGTCCATTGCCTGATCGTAGAATGTCTGTCACTATCCATTTTGGAATGAAAACATGATTCTAAAAATGTTCGTCGAGCTGTACGTAAAGCTGTGATAAAACTGTTGGCGGAAGGCAACCCATCTCGTGAAATTGCTTCGACATTATCCATCGGGGAAGGTACAGTGGATGATAACTATAATTAGAAGATATCGTGCACGGTCTGAAGTAGAAGATTGCCTGTGAGCACCCACAAGTGGAAGACCCCGAAAGACCGGAAAAAGAATCGGTGGTATTACGAAACGAAAATCATTCGTCCCCTCAACTCGTGCTCCTTCCCCTCATCAGGCGACTCTGAGTCGCCCATCTTTAATTAAAACGGACAGGACGCGCTCGAGTTCCCTATGGACAACTTCTGCAATGAAAACACTTTCGGAATTATCAAAACTGTGACTCGCGAATGTTTTTGAAGTAACAGCGGCACGTTTATTCAACACGATCTTCCCGACGAAGATTTCCCGGGCGAAATGAAAAGCTCGTAGAGCGATTCAACGTGGACATTCAGTCGCTGACCCGTTCGTAGGACAAGCAGAGATTGGTTCTCCTGCGCGTAGCGCAACCGGAGGTCTCCGGCTGCATCTAACGGCTTTTGTAGGGACGTTCACAATGCACGACGTTTCCTCGCGTTGCTCACCTTCGCTTCGGACGGTTTACATATATGAGCATAGATATTGCTCTATAGTATCTAGGTTGACCCGCCATTGTCACGTATGTGGACTACAGCACAATAACTTTGGCTGCGCGGGAACAAAAACGTGCTCCAGAAACGGAGATAATGTCTTGAACGCGGCGAACGGGGGGTGGGGGATGAAAATGTACTTGGACTCAGACCGCCAGATAAGGATTTCCAATCATGCACCCTCGATACCAACGGTTTCTGATATTCTGCTGCGGGAAGATGTCTAATTTATTGGGTTCTTTGCAGACGAAAACTTTTTCTATTCTTGTCGAGTCGAGTCAATCGATTTTCTTGGTAAATCAAGGATGTGTACTGGAGATCTCATAAGGAAAAGGTCTTGCCTCTAACCCTTCAAGGACGACGGCTGATCGTAGGGTTCTTTCTGTATGATCGACGTTGTATGACGATGGGGTACGGTATCGCCAGATTGACTTGTGTATCCCCACTTTATCTTCCCCTTCCACGACGCTATTCCCCCACTTCCGCCACAGACTGGTCACATGACATGTTGCGCGCACCTAATTGGAGTTGTATGATGGTCGGGCACAGTGTCGTTCAAGTAAGACTCGTCTCCACAGTCTATTTTCCCCTTTCACGACGCTATTCCCCCACTTCGCAACAGCGAGCATCCCCACTCTTTCGCCACGGTACCGGTCACGTGACACGATGCGCGCACTCAATTCGCGTTGCGTCTACGTCTGCGTCATAAGTAACCCTGTAATGGCAGATAGAGAGGGTATTCCTCTCAATTCCAGTCAATTCTCCTGATCTGGCGACACTGGTACAGCAGATTAAAACTTGCCTCTCCTCTCTCTACGGTGGTGTGACGCGTTTCGTCTCTGTCATGCATGTGTCGCAATGTCATGTGACTAATATTTAAATAACATTGCGGAGAGTGACCTTGACAGCATATATCAAGGTCAAGGTCATTCAACCTGCCTCCCCTAAACGTAATATTTTGACCGAGATGTCTTCCTTTAATAAATGTTTCCAATAAATTAAACACACAACAAAATTATACTAAGTTTTATAATTGCTGAATCAAACGTAATTTTATATAAGTTTTATGTACGTCGTAATTTTATGTAAGCCCTCAATTGTTCCTAAATCTGAACTGATTCTAACAAAATAGGTGGGCTGTTGATAAAACGGTCATGAATAATTCAGATTAATTCAATTGTATTTCTACCTAGATAAGAACGTTTTAATTTGAAGGTACTCTGTAGGCCGGTGCGTAGGTGCACTATTATAGTTCGAGGAATAAACGTGAAAAGAATAAGACTTAATCGGAAAGCGGCACGTACACAAGATAAGTCCAATTGACTCGTAAATTTTATTAGTCGCCCTGTGTTATTCCTTTGAACCATACAACTCGAATTAAGCAACGTTTTATGACGAGCACATGATAAAATTAACTCTGTGCATTCCGACACGCGCTACGATAAAATTGTTAAAAGGTGCAAGCACAACAGACATCATTAATGCGAGGTTCTACATTGTATGAAATAGAGAAAATCTCTTAATTATAATAATGAGTTAGAATAAATTCGTTGAACTTTTTGTGTAGAATTATAAAAATTAATTTCTAAACTGATTAGAAAAACTTTGTTTATAATATTTGTCAAATATATGCACAAGCTATCATATAATATAGCTATTTTCTTTAATATAGCTTTAATATTTCTTTAATACAGATCTTAAACACACATATTATTATATAGGGTGGGGCAATAACTATGTCCACTTTGAATATTGCCGTTATTTGTAATAATATATTGTGACACAAACATTTTCTGCGTGGCTAGAGGCATAGAGGAGATTTCAAGGTCACCTTGATTTTTTTAAATGGAATGTCCTACTTTTTACACCATAGATCGATAGTGTATCAAATTCTGAGTATAAAAGTGTTGACCTTCATATGTTCTAAACCTAATAGTTAACGAAATATTATCCAAATAAAAAAGGAAATTATTTCGATAATATCTCGTTAATCATTACATTTAGGACATATGGAGGCCAATACATTTTTACTTAGAATTCGATAGTCTATCGATTCATGATACAGAAAATAGGCCTTTCCATTAAAAAAAATCAAGGTGACCTTGAAATCTCCTCCATGCCTCCACCCACGCAGAAAATGTTTGTGTCACAATATGCCCCCGTCTTTACCGTATAAGTTTTGTATACAACATTTCTTCATATTATTACAAATAACGACAATATTCAAAGTGAAGATAGTTATTGCCCCACCCTGTATAATAACGATGATAATAAATACATATAAATAAATAATATTCATGATAATAAATAAATATAAATAAACAGGTTAATGCATTTAGAATACCGAGATGCATCGATTGGTGTATAAAAATGATATCATTTCACTTGAAAAAACAAAGATGGCCTTCATGTGTCCTTCATGCGTACACTCACAAACAAAATAGCGGCACTGGGAAACGTTTTTTCAAATAACGAATAGTTTATCGATTAGAATGGGACACAAAAGCTTAAGAAAATGTTTGGTACTTGAATTAATTTGGGTTAGCTGGGTAGGTGCCCAAAACAGTGTTAGCCCAGGGCCCCAAAACGGACGGTCCGCCGCCGCTGCCAAAAGATCGACGGCGATGGAAAAAATATCGATCGCGAGCGGGGGTTTTCGCGTTACACCTGAAAAAAACCTTCTCGAATGGAAAAGACTATATATACATAGTAATCCAACCGCAACACGTTCTCTTTGTTGCCGATCTCGCGGCGAATGGCTCCTGCCTCTCCATTCTGTCAGACTTGTACACTTTCATCTCCTCCCCTCCTACCCCTCCCATCTCGCTCTTTCTCTTTCTCTCTCTCACACCTCTCCACCCTTCCCACCCTCCCCACGTTCCCCCCTCCTTGCCCTTTGTACCTGGTTGCACTCGAGATACATTGTGAGGGCCAAGTATACGGCGTCCTCTCCGAGAAGAACGAAAGAAATGCTTTCCATTATGTAGAAGAACGAGCGTGTGCGTTGCGATGTTCGATCGGCAGGTAAAGTTAGGTTTCGCTCAGGGACACGGGCTGAAGTGCACCTACACATGTACCTACACGCGATCCACCTCGGGCTGGCGCACCCAGGAAGTGTTTTTATCCGGTCCCTCTGTATCCCAGAGCCGATGATTCCGTGTAAAAGATGGAAACGCGGACTTATCTCGATTTTATCGCGTACGAACAAACAGTTGTTCAACAAGATCGGCCGGTGAACCAGCTGCGACACGGTCGATGAAGCTTTTTGTTATAGCAATTGTTTAGAGCTAACCGGATTAACGTTGATCGTGTGCAGACTGATGCAATAACTTTCACCACCTTGAATATTATAAATCGACTGCGGATGTTTATCCAATTTTCAATTTTTGTAGACAAATTTTAAGA